>CP125973.1:582327479-582998612 GCA_030063025.1 Avena longiglumis | reverse complement strand
AATCCTGTATGTGTCCCTAGCATATGTGTGTGAGTGTGGTGCAAGATTGGTATAGGTGATTGCATGTGCCCCTCGCATGCATGCGCCTAACCTAGAAGCGAAAGGTTATGGACAGATAAGGGGAATCTCCCGTTACGGTGAAACCGGGCCGTATAGTGCCCCAACTTGTGAACCAACATTGTTTCACATCATCCTATGACCTAGTCAGACACAAGACAAGAGAGAGCTACGCCGGGCTACCCCTGTCAGAAGAATGTCTAGGGGGTAGACGATCCGAGGCCCGCAGATCATCGTGGTTTCACGAGGAAGTCCACGAGAACGCTTAATCATCCGAAAACTTATGTGTGTCCCTAGCATATGTGTGTGAGTGTGGTGCAAGATTGGTATAGGTGATTGCATGTGCCCCCTCGCATGCATGCGCCTAACCTAGAAGCGAAAGGTTATGGACTCAGATAAGGGGGAATCTCCTCACACGGTGAAACCGGCCAGATAGTGCCCCAACTTGTGAACCAACATGGTTTCACATCATCCTATGACCTAGTCGGACACAAGACAAGAGAGAGCTATGCGGGCTACCCCTGCCGAAGAATGTCTAGGGGTAGACGATCCGAGGCCCGCAGATCATCGTGGTTTCACGAGGAAGTCCACGAACGTCGGAATCATCTCAAAACTTGCATGTGTCCCTAGCATATGTGTGTGAGTGTGGTGCAAGATTGGTATAGGTGATTGCATGTGCCCCCCCTCGCATGCATGCGCTCTAACCTAGAAGCGAAAGGTTATGGACCTGTATAAGGGGGAATCTCCTTACGGTGAAACTGGCCGATAGTGCCCCAACTTGTGAACCAACATGGTTTCACATCATCCTATGACCTAGTCGACACAAGACAAGAGAGAGCTACGCCGGCTACCCCGTCGGAGAAGAATGTCTAGGGGTAGACGATCCGAGGCCCGCAGATCATCGTGGTTTCACGAGGAAGTCCACGAGAACGTCGGAATCATCAAAACTTGCATGTGTCCCTAGCATATGTGTGTGAGTGTGGTGCAAGATTGGTATAGGTGATTGCATGTGCCCCCTCGCATGCATGCGCTCTAGCCTAGAAGCGAAAGGTTATGGACTCAGATAAGGGGAATCTCCCTACTGGTGAAACTGGGCCGATAGTGCCCCAACTTGTGAACCAACATTGTTTCACATCATCCTATGACCTAGTCGGACACAAGACAAGAGAGAGCTACGCGGCTACCCCATGTCGGAAGAATGTCTAGGGGTAGACGATCCGAGGCCCGCAGATCATCGGGGTTTCACGAGGAAGTCCACGAACGCCTAATCATCTGAAAACTTGCATGTGTCCCTAGCATATGTGTGTGAGTGTGGTGCAAGATTGGTATAGGTGATTGCATGTGCCCCCTCGCATGCATGCGCCTAACCTAGAAGCAAAGGTTATGGACCATAAGGGGAATCTCCCGTTACGGTGAAACCGGCCGTATAGTGCCCCAACTTGTGAACCAACATGGTTTCACATCATCCTATGACCTAGTCGACACAAGACAAGAGAGAGCTACGGGCTACCCGCTGAAGAATGTCTAGGGGGTAGACGATCCGAGGCCCGCAGATCATCGTGGTTTCACGAGGAAGTCCACGAGAACGTCGGAATCATCGAAAACTTGCATGTGTCCCTAGCATATGTGTGTGAGTGTGGTGCAAGATTGGTATAGGTGATTGCATGTGCCCCTCGCATGCATGCGCCTAACCTAGAAGCGAAAGGTTATGGACTCAGATAAGGGGAATCTCCCGTTACGGTGAAACCGGCAGAATAGTGCCCCAACTTGTGAACCAACATGGTTTCACATCATCCTATGACCTAGTCAGACACAAGACAAGAGAGAGCTACGCCGGCTACCCCTGTCAGAAGAATGTCTAGGGGGTAGACGATCCGAGGCCTGCAGATCATCAGGGTTTCGCCGGAGGAAGTCCACGAGAACGTCTAATCATCGAAAACTTGCATGTGTCCCTAGCATATGTGTGTGAGTGTGGTGCAAGATTGGAATAGGTGATTGCATGTGCCCCCCCTCGCATGCATGCGCTCTAACCTAGAAGCGAAAGGTTATGGACTCATATAAGGGGAATCTCCCTACGGTGAAAAGCCGTCAGATAGTGCCCCAACTTGTGAACCAACATGGTTTCACATCATCCTATGACCTAGTCGGACACAAGACAAGAGAGAGCTACGCGGGCTACCCCGTCGAAGAATGTCTAGGGGGTGACGATCCGAGGCCCGCAGATCATCGTGGTTTCACGAGGAAGTCCACGAACGCCGGAATCATCGAAAACTTGCATGTGTCCCTAGCATATGTGTGTGAGTGTGGTGCAAGATTGGTATAGGTGATTGCATGTGCCCCCTCGCATGCATGCGCCTAACCTAGAAGCGAAAGGTTATGGACCAGTATAAGGGGAATCTCCCGTTACGGTGAAACCGGGTCAGATAGTGCCCCAACTTGTGAACCAACATGGTTTCACATCATCCTATGACCTAGTCGACACAAGACAAGAGAGAGCTACGCGGCTACCCGCCGGAAGAATGTCTAGGGGGTAGGCGATCCGAGGCCCGCAGATCATCGTGGTTTCACGAGGAAGTCCACGAGAACGCTAATCATCTGAAAACTTGCATGTGTCCCTAGCATATGTGTGTGAGTGTGGTGCAAGATTGGTATAGGTGATTGCATGTGCCCCCCCTCGCATGCATGCGCTCTAACCTAGAAGCGAAAGGTTATGGACTGATAAGGGGGAATCTCCCCGTTACGGTGAAACCGGGCCGTATAGTGCCCCAACTTGTGAACCAACATTGTTTCACATCATCCTATGACCTAGTCAGACACAAGACAAGAGAGAGCTACGCCGGGCTACCCCTGTCAGAAGAATGTCTAGGGGGGTAGACGATCCGAGGCCCGCAGATCATCAGGGTTTCGCCGGAGGAAGTCCACGAGAACGTCGGAATCATCTGAAAACTTGCGTGTGTCCCTAGCATATGTGTGTGAGTGTGGTGCAAGATTGGTATAGGTGATTGCATGTGCCCCCCCTCGCATGCATGCGCTCTAACCTAGAAGCGAAAGGTTATGGACCTGTATAAGGGGGAATCTCCCCGTTACGGTGAAACCGGGCCGTATAGTGCCCCAACTTGTGAACCAACATGGTTTCACATCATCCTATGACCTAGTCGACACAAGACAAGAGAGCTATGGGCTACCCCTGTCAAGAATGTCTAGGGGGTGACGATCCGAGGCCCGCAGATCATCGAGGTTTCACGGAGGAAGTCCACGAGAACGTGGAATCATCGAAAACTTGCGTGTGTCCCTAGCATATGTGTGTGAGTGTGGTGCAAGATTGGTATAGGTGATTGCATGTGCCCCCTCGCATGCATGCGCCTAACCTAGAAGCGAAAGGTTATGGACGTATAAGGGGAATCTCCTCAGGTGAAACCGGGCCGTATAGTGCCCCAACTTGTGAACCAACATGGTTTCACATCATCCTATGACCTAGTCGGACACAAGACAAGAGAGAGCTACGCCGGGCTACCCCTGTCAGAAGAATGTCTAGGGGGGTAGACGATCCGAGGCCCGCAGATCATCAGGGTTTCGCCGGAGTAAGTCCACGAGAACGTCGGAATCATCTGAAAACTTGCATGTGTCCCTAGCATATGTGTGTGAGTGTGGTGCAAGATTGGTATAGGTGATTGCATGTGCCCCCCTCGCATGCATGCGCCTAACCTAGAAGCGAAGGTTATGGACTGTATAAGGGGAATCTCCCGTTCACGGTGAAACCGGGCCGTATAGCGCCCCAACTTGTGAACCAACATGGTTTCACATCATCCTATGACCTAGTCAGACACAAAACAAGATAGAGCTACGTCGGGCTACCCCTGTCAGAAGAATGTCTAGGGGGGTAGACGATCCGAGGCCCGCAGATCATCAGGGTTTCGCTGGAGGAAGTCCACGAGAACGTCGGAATCATTTGAAAACTTGCGTGTGTCCCTAGCATATGTGTGTGAGTGTGGTGCAAGATTGGTATAGGTGATTGCATGTGCCCCCCCTCGCATGCATGCGCTCTAGCCTAGAAGCGAAAGGTTATGGACTCAGAAGGGGGGAATCTCCCGTTACGGTGAAACCGGGCGTATAGTGCCCCAACTTGTGAACCAACATGGTTTCACATCATCCTATGACCTAGTCGACACAAGACAAGAGAGAGCTATGCCGGCTACCCTGCCGGAAGAATGTCTAGGGGGTAGACGATCCGAGGCCCGCAGATCATCGTGGTTTCACGAGGAAGTCCACGAACGTCGGAATCATCTCAAAACTTGCATGTGTCCCTAGCATATGTGTGTGAGTGTGGTGCAAGATTGGTATAGGTGATTGCATGTGCCCCTCGCATGCATGCGCTCTAACCTAGAAGCGAAAGGTTATGGACACAGATAAGGGGAATCTCCCGTTACGGTGAAACCGGCCGTATAGTGCCCCAACTTGTGAACCAACATGGTTTCACATCATCCTATGACCTAGTCGACACAAGACAAGAGAGAGCTACGCCGGGCTACCCCGCCGGAAGAATGTCTAGGGGTAGACGATCCGAGGCCCGCAGATCATCGTGGTTTCACGGAGGAAGTCCACGAACGCTTGAATCATCCGAAAACTTGCGTGTGTCCCTAGCATATGTGTGTGAGTGTGGTGCAAGATTGGTATAGGTGATTGCATGTGCCCCCTCGCATGCATGCGCCTAACCTAGAAGCGAAAGGTTATGGACTGTATAAGGGGAATCTCCTCACAGTGAAACCGGCCGTATAGTGCCCCAACTTGTGAACCAACATGGTTTCACATCATCCTATGACCTAGTCGACACAAGACAAGAGAGAGCTACATGGTCTACCTGTCGGAAGAATGTCTAGGGGTAGACGATCCGAGGCCCGCAGATCATCGTGGTTTCACGGAAGTCCACGAGCGCCTAATCATCTGAAAACTTGCATGTGTCCCTAGCATATGTGTGTGAGTGTGGTGCAAGATTGGTATAGGTGATTGCATGTGCCCCTCGCATGCATGCGCCTAACCTAGAAGCGAAAGGTTATGGACCAGATAAGGGGAATCTCCCGCTGGTGAAACCGGCAGATAATGCCCCAACTTGTGAACCAACATGGTTTCACATCATCCTATGACCTAGTCGACACAAGACAAGAGAGAGCTACGCCGGGCTACCCCTGTCAGAAGAATGTCTAGGGGGTAGACGATCCGAGGCCCGCAGATCATCAGGGTTTCGCGGAGGAAGTCCACGAGAACGCCGGAATCATCGAAAACTTGCATGTGTCCCTAGCATATGTGTGTGAGTGTGGTGCAATGTTGGTATATGTGCTTGCATGTGCCCCCTCGCATGCATGCGCCTAACCTAGAAGCGAAAGGTTATGGACTCAGATAAGGGGAATCTCCCACACGGTGAAACCGGGTATAGTGCCCCAACTTGTGAACCAACATGGTTTCACATCATCCTATGACCTAGTCGACACAAGACAAGAGAGAGCTACGCCGGCTACCTGTCGGGAAGAATGTCTAGGGGGTAGGCGATCCGAGGCCCGCAGATCATCGTGGTTTCACGGAGGAAGTCCACGAACGCGGAATCATCCGAAAACTTGCATGTGTCCCTAGCATATGTGTGTGAGTGTGGTGCAAGATTGGTATAGGTGATTGCATGTGCCCCCTCGCATGCATGCGCCTAACCTAGAAGCGAAAGGTTATGGACTCAGATAAGGGGAATCTCCCGTTACGGTGAAACCGGGCCGTATAGTGCCCCAACTTGTGAACCAACATGGTTTCACATCATCCTATGACCTAGTCAGACACAAGACAAGAGAGAGCTACGTCGGGCTACCCCTGTCAGAAGAATGTCTAGGGGGGTAGACGATCCGAGGCCCGCAGATCATCAGGGTTTCGCCGGAGGAAGTCCACGAGAACGTCGGAATCATCTGAAAACTTGCGTGTGTCCCTAGCATATGTGTGTGAGTGTGGTGCAAGATTGGTATAGGTGATTGCATGTGCCCCCCCTCGCATGCATGCGCTCTAACCTAGAAGCGAAAGGTTATGGACCTGTATAAGGGGGAATCTCCTCACATGAAACCGGGCCGTATAGTGCCCCAACTTGTGAACCAACATGGTTTCACATCATCCTATGACCTAGTCAGACACAAGACAAGAGAGAGCTACGCCGGGCTACCCCTGTCAGAAGAATGTCTAGGGGGGTAGACGATCCGAGGCCCGCAGATCATCAGGGTTTCGCCGGAGGAAGTCCACGAGAACGTCGGAATCATCTGAAAACTTGCATGTGTCCCTAGCATATGTGTGTGAGTGTGGTGCAAGATTGGTATAGGTGATTGCATGTGCCCCTCGCATGCATGCTCTAACCTAGAAGCAAAAGGTTATGGACCAGATAAGGGGAATCTCCCGTTACGGTGAAACTGGCCAGATAGTGCCCCAACTTGTGAACCAACATGGTTTCACATCATCCTATGACCTAGTCGGACACAAGACAAGAGAGAGCTACGCGGCTACCCTGTCGAAGAATGTCTAGGGGGTAGGCGATCCGAGGCCCGCAGATCATCGTGGTTTCACGGAGAAGTCCACGAGAACGTCGGAATCATCGAAAACTTGCATGTGTCCCTAGCATATGTGTGTGAGTGGTGCAAGATTGGTATAGGTGATTGCATGTGCCCCTCGCATGCATGCGCCTAACCTAGAAGCGAAAGGTTATGGACTCAGATAAGGGGAATCTCCTCACGGCGAAACCGGGCCGTATAGTGCCCCAACTTGTGAACCAACATGGTTTCACATCATCCTATGACCTAGTCAGACACAAGACAAGAGAGAGCTACGCCGGTCTACCCCTGTCAGAAGAATGTCTAGGGGGGTAGACGATCCGAGGCCCGCAGATCATCAGGGTTTCGCCGGAGGAAGTCCACGAGAACATCGGAATCATCTGAAAACTTGCGTGTGTCCCTAGCATATGTGTGTGAGTGTGGTGCAATATTGGTATAGGTGATTGCATGTGCCCCCCTCGCAGGCATGCGCTCTAACCTAGAAGCGAAAGGTTATGGACTCAGATAAGGGGAATCTCCGTTACGGTGAAACCCAGTATAGTGCCCCAACTTGTGAACCAACATGGTTTCACATCATCCTATGACCTAGTCGACACAAGACAAGAGAGAGCTACTGGCTACCCCGCCGAAGAATGTCTAGGGGGTAGACGATCCGAGGCCCGCAGTCATCGTGGTTTCACGAGGAAGTCCACGAGAACGCGGAATCATCGAAAACTTGCATGTGTCCCTAGCATATGTGTGTGAGTGTGGTGCAAGATTGGTATAGGTGATTGCATGTGCCCCCTCGCATGCATGCGCTCTAACCTAGAAGCGAAAGGTTATGGACTCAGATAAGGGGAATCTCCCCTGCACGTGAAACCGGCAGAGATAGTGCCCCAACTTGAACCAACATGGTTTCACATCATCCTATGACCTAGTCGACACAAGACAAGAGAGAGCTACGCCGGCTACCCCGTCGGAAGAATGTCTAGGGGGTAGACGATCCGAGGCCCGCAGATCATCGTGGTTTCACGGAGGAAGTCCACGAACGCCGGAATCATCGAAAACTTGCATGTGCCCCTAGCATATGTGTGTGAGTGTGGTGCAAGATTGGTATAAGTGATTGCATGTACCCCCTCGCATGCATGCGCTCTAACCTAGAAGCGAAAGGTTATGGACCTGTATAAGGGGGAATCTCCCCGTTACGGTGAAACCGGGTCAGATAGTGCCCCAACTTGTGAACCAACATGGTTTCACATCATCCTATGACCTAGTCGACACAAGACAAGAGAGAGCTACGCGGGCTACCTGTCGGGAAGAATGTCTAGGGGTAGACGATCCGAGGCCCGCAGATCATCAGGGTTTCGCCGGAGGAAGTCCACGAGAACGTTGGAATCAGGGGGGTGCATGTATATAGTGATCAAGACCACAATAACCTATCATCATATGTGTGATCTCATGATCCTATGAAATAATATCACCTAACATATATGTAATAAAAGCCTTGCTAATTAAAGAAAAGAAAAAGGTGAAAAAAATTATTTGCCGTGTGTACAAATGGAATCTTTGCCGTGTAACTGACGGCGAGGGCACACGGCAAAGATTCTCGCCCTTGTCGTGGTGGTAATCGCGAGGCCACGGGGCCCACATATTTGCCGTGAGGAAAACTTTGCCGTGTTTCTTTATTGACTTTGCCATGGTTCCCTTCTTTGCCGTGTGTTCTAGTCGGTCCATTGCCGTGTTACTTTCTTTGCCGTGTTCTGTTTCTGCTGTTTGCAGACTGCTGTCCTTGCCGTGTTCTTGTTGGTTTACACACGGCAAAGATTCTCTTTGCCGTGTTCCGGAACTTTTGGCACACGGCAAAGGAGAGAGGCGACGGCAGCGTCCTTTTTTCCCGTAGTGAACCCCTCCAAAAGCGGCGCCTTCAAGAAGGAAACAGCGCACAAGCGCTGCCATCACCCAATCAAAGATCTTAGGTTTTCACCCTGGAGAAAGTCCTCGCTCGCAAACAATTCCTTCCGCAAGACCATTGCCAGGCACAACCAATGAAAGCTAGACCTTGGGTTTTCATCCTACAAGATAAGACTATGAACTCCTCCTGTAATGTCGGCCCCTCTAACAGACGCTGCTGCGAGTCACAGATAACAAGCCAGATTCTCATCACCTTAAAGACTCAATCCACCATAGCTCGCACACATGTCTCTGACTTCATGAAATTATCCGCATATGATTTCACCATATGTATCATCAAAGACATGTCACATTTTTTTGCTGGGGTCAAAGACATGTCACATGATGGTAACAGGTAGCAGAGCTTCACCACGCTTCCACTGAAACTAAACAGCCAGCAAAAAAACAGGTGCACACGACCGAATTCCTTCCGATCAAGCAAGCTCTAGGCATATGCGCCCATGGGAGTTCGATGGCGGAGCGTTCTGGAACCAGACACTGACTAGATCAATGGAGACACACATGAAGTAGATCTTCCTCTTGGTGCGAGAGGGATCCGAGGACCACCCCCTTTATTCAAATGATAGGACAACCCCCTCGCCACCGGCTGGCAACCTGCAAGTTTTGCCGCACCAAACCATATCAGCAGTTTGTGGCTAGGCTAGTAATGAGAGAGATGACAACAGAGGAGGGTCGACTCCCACTGGACCCGGCCCTACAGCAGCGAAGAGGTCCGGGAAGGCAGCATCTGAGCCCCAAATCGCAATATCTAGGGTTTCCAACACTAGCCGGCTAGGACCTCCACCACCACACACCAACCAGGAACGCCGCCCTGGTCGCTAATCATCGTCGATTCGACCATCTCTGCCCCACCAGCCATGGCAACCAACTCCGGCTTCCACCCACCCCAGACCACCTTCGGCGTCTAGGCCCGCTGCCACCGCGACAAGGCCGATAGCAACGGCGGCGTGAGGAGCAGCGGCGGCGGGCGGAGCTTTGGCGGCGCCCTCGATATTTGGGCGCACAACCGACAAGTTTTTAACACGCGCGGGGAGGGGGGACCTTGTCACAGCACAAAACAAAGGTCCTGGGTTCACCCTTTCACCATTGCGGCGTGACAAGGTCCCCAAGGTTCGCGTTTTATGAGTCGTGGTGGCGCATCTTAGTTGGCGGTGGATGCGCTACTCTAAAAAATGATACCCCGGTTTCAACCCCATCCCGGTGGTGTATACATAGCTTTCAGAAGCCTGTGAGATTTGGTCTTCTCGGGCGTGTGCTCCGGCTTTGTGTGGTGTTGATCTTGTCGCTGATCTGGTCCTGGTGGCCTTGGAGTGCGGCGGTGTGGATTGCTGCTGATTTGTGATGGATGGTGGAGGATCTGACCACTTGATAGGCAGGGTGACGCTGGCCCTGGATCTGGCGTTTGAATATGCTCGGAGGAGGGACCGATGTTCCTTAGCAGCAGTCTATATCCAGTCTTACGGGGCTGGTGGTTATTGTGGCTCATTAACGCCTTATGGCTAGGAGTTTTTTCAGAGCCAAAGTGTGGACCGACTGTTGGTGATCTTTTTCTTCTCTGGCAATGGCGAAGGTTGTGGGTTTTTAGTAGTTGCTGCAAGAACGGTTTGCAGTTGTTTAACCGTTTATTTTCTCCTTATTTTAAATTACTTGTATGCGTGTCATTTTTTTTTTGCTACCGTTATAAATACAAGTAATGTAAGCCCACGAATTGTATGTATTCAAATTTTTTTTTGAAGCTAGCAACTTGTTGCGCGCGTGCCGAGCCTAGCCCAGCTAGAGCCAGTCCACCATGTATGTACGCATCGTAATGGGTTACCAAGTTTGTATATATACTTATTTTTAGAACCTTTAGATTAAAAAAGTCTCACGACTAGACAGTAGTAGCAAACATGCTCGGGAAACCAACTTAAGTTTTACAGCACAAATCCCGTATGCTCAAAAGAAAGGAACAGAGTTCACTACAAGAAAGCGATTAAACTTGCACGGAGGCGACGAAGTCTCCGCATAAGAAGCCTTCTACATCTGAATCAAATCATCTGGTCCAAAAACGAGAAGGTCAGGTTTAATGAGCGGCCTCCGCTGCTGTTTCATTAGCCCCCGTGTCGCTCTCCAAGAGGGTGGCTCAAGCGGAAAGCCTATCCACCGCCACCAGCGTCTCCACTCTAGTCTCCTCCTCTGCCGTCGGAAGATGCCGATGGTCAAAGGCCATCGGTTGATGGTGGTGTCGGGTGGTCTCCTTGCATGGCGGCATCTCCCCGCGAGGAGCCCTTCGGTCACATCGGTGCATCGCCATGTCGGATGAAATTTCAATACTACATGAGGCGGAGTCATCTAGTTTTTGTGGGGTTTGAGATGTGATGTGCATTTGGTATGTGGTAAGTGATCATGTTGGGCACCTATTAGGGGTATTTGCGTATTTGAGAAAAATGATTTTCAAAATGTTCCATATAAAAGAGAGATTTGGGCAGAAACAAGATTAAGGTTTTAGAGGGATTTGGTACATAGGGATATTTTTTGGTTATTTGGGCTTGATACTGCATATGATTAATCCATCATCTTGAACATGCTCATCGACGGGGCTGAACTCGAAGAAAGTTTTCGTCCACTCAAACCCAATGGCTGAGACCACCACTTTGTGGACCTCGAAGTCTTCGTTTCTCTAGAAAAGTCTCCCACTTGTTGTGATGCCTACACGCACGGTTGGACAAATTAAAGCAGTTCCATGTCCCGGCAGCTGCATGAAACCGTTACCTTGACTGGAACAACGCATCGATTCATTATACTCACTTAGTTCAGAAATAACTCACTTGGGTTTGTCTAGATTTGAATGTATCTATATATACTAAAATGCGTCTAGATACATTTCAGTTTAGACAAACTCAAGTCAGTTATTTCTAGACAAAGAGAATACCATTATCATTTCACATGAAACTTATAAAGTGATGCGTAAACTATGCATGCATGAAACTTTGGGAGGGAAAACATTTTTCTATTTCTCAGCAAGAAAGATAGCGGATGCACAACCGTCCAGTCGTCCATAAATGTGCCTAGTGGATTTTTGTCCCCCATCCGAACCTGGATACACCTATCTCACCTTTTTCTTTCATGAACCGCATTTTTTTTTTTGAAAATGGACGTTTTGTTACTGAACAGTAAGTTTATACCCGGCCTCTGCATATCTAGGATGCACACAGCCGATCAACCACACAGTCTCGGACCAAAGCAATAAAAAAGCTGAATTACAAAATAGTGTAAAATAAAACATAGTTCTCCAAACTACTAAGGAAGATCTATCCGCAGCGATTGCTACCATCCATGCCGGGAGAAGATATCTTGCGCCGTATCTTCCAATCGCCTACAACCCTCCGAAAACAATTCGCGGAACTCCATACGTTGTAGAGAAGTCCATGATCGGAGGACAGCCGTGGCTCGATAGATCACCTGCAAGGGAGAAGATACAACGTTATTAAAAATCTTGTCATTTCTACATAGCCAAAGCGACCAAATAATGGCAAGCGCTCCCACCCTAAATAAAGTCCCATATTTATCCCCAATCCCATTCATCCAGTTGTCAAATACATTGACTACCGATCGAGGAGGAGATAAACCAGAGGCTATTTGGATGATTGACCATATAGCACGAGCAAATTTACAATAGAAGAATAAATAGCGTATTTTCTCATTATGGTGACAAAGTACGCATTCAGTGCTACCATGCCAATTCCTCTTAACAAGATTATATTTTGTGAGGATCACCCCTTTACGGAGATACCAAGCGAATAACTTCGTTTTAAGGGGTATCCTCAACATCCAAATTTTACTATTGTCATCGACTGGAATATTAGGTTGGATCAAAGCTCTATAAAATGAATCAACAGAAAATTTACCACTATGTAATAATTTTCATTTGAATTCATCTATGCCCTCAGATTGCCGTATTCTGGATAATCTTACTAAAAGATTATTCCAAGACACCAGTCTAGGACCTAGAAGACTTCGTCTGAAAGTCACATTAGGAGGATTGGTTTCCATTAGCTCAGCTAGAGTATCCCCTTTGTGCCTAAGAATCGAATATAGAGCTGGATATTGTTCACGGAGAGAATTTTGGCCAAGCCATTTATCTTTTCAGAACCTAATCTGTGAACCATCCTTAATATTAAAATTGCCAAACCGAAAGAAGTGCGTTTTGGAAGCCATTAGTCCAGCCCAAAAGTGTGAATCACCTGGTTTCCAAACTAGTGTAGACACCGCTTTTGAGCCAACATATTTCCTCCATATAATGGTTTGCCAGACCCATTCTTTGGTAAGAAGTTTGAATAACCATTTACCCAGTAATGCGGTGTTTTTGACTTTTAAATCATGTATGCCCAATCCACCATATTCTTTGGGTTGGCAAACGACATTCCATTTGGCCAGTCGATATTTCTTTTTCTTACTATCCCCTTGCCAAAAGAATTTTGAGCAGAAATAATCCACTTTTGATAAGACACCTTTCGATAACTGAATTAATGAGTACCAGTACACACCACAAATTATCTTGAGAGACTCCTATATATGGCGCTATTATTCGATACTTGAGGACTAAGACATAACTTCTAGTGGCACGTAGAGCTGTAGACAAGGGAAATATGATTTTTTTATTTCAACTGGGGCCACATTTGTTCTTTCAACAATTCGACACGATAGAGAGAATTCGGAAGCGAAATTCGATCGATGTGCCTAGCTTTTTTTTTGTTTTGGCTTTGAATCGGTTCATCAGCGGTCGAGAAGGTTTAGCACGTAACGACAAGTGCTTGTTCTGTGCGTTTCTACAGAACATAAAGTCTCAGAACCACTCATGTGACTGCTTCTTTTCCAAAAAGTCACATTGGGGTAATAGCTTCTACAGGACATAAAATCTCTAGTTATCCTCTTTGACAAACTATTATCCCGCGGGGCTACTCTCACTAGCAACGTGGTAGCCAGAGCTTCTACATCGAACGAACTGGTCTAACAAACAACAAAACCTAGCGATAGCAGCTAGCCGAACGAGGACTGTGTAACAATCATGGCTGCCAGGTTGCTACTTCTGATGGGCCAAGCAGGCTAATTAATTGTGAACCCAGTTAAGTACACGTACAAGCAACGGCTCGAAGATCTACGATTCGAGAAACTATTCGGGGATACTCTATTAAGAGCGATAGCTGTGCACATGAGAAATTACAAAAGTAACATCACCTCAAAATTATCTTCAAGTCCTACGTAATTTTTGATACGTCGGAAACGTATCTATAATTTTTGATGTTTCATGCTTGTTTAGTATCTACTTTGTTTTGCTTTGTCCATATGTTGAGATGCTTTTTATATGTTTTCTGGTACTAACCTATTAACAAGTTGTCATAGTGCCAGTTACCTGTTTTCTGTTATTTTTGGTTCCAGAAAAGCTAGTAATGAAATATTCTCGGAATTAGACGAGACAAAAGCCAAAGTCAATATTCCACCGAGGAGAACACGAAGTCCAGAGGAGAGACGGAGGGGCGCCACAGGGCGTCCGGACCCAGGCACGGGCCCACCCTGGGCCGCGCCTGGGCAGGGTGTGGGCCCCCTGGCCGTCTCCTAGCCTCGCCTATTCGCCTATAAAAATCCCCCGATGCCTAAACCCTAAGAATCCGATAAATATTCCACGAAACCGTCTATAACCGCCGCCACCATCGTCCCTGAATCGGGGGGATCTGAAGCTCTTCCTGGCACCCTGCCGGAGGGGAGATCATCCCAGAGGTCTTCTTCTTCATCATGCCAGCCTCCGGTATAAAGCGTGAGTAGTTCCACCTTGGACCTCGGGTCCATGTAGTAGCTAGATGGTTGTATCTCCTCCTTTGTGCTTTCATGTCTAGATCTTGTGAGCTTCGTTCATGATCAAGATCTCATCTATTTGTAATCATGCATGTTGTGTTTGCGGGGATCCGATGGATATTGAGATTACTATGTCAGATTGATTAATGATTTTGTCTTATTGATTCTATCATGTATGTGTTGTTTGTGATCTTGCATGCTCTCTGTTGTTAGTAGCTATCTTGACCAAGTAGTTGCTAGTGACTCCAATAGGGGGTATTTATACTCAATAGTGGGTTCATGCCTCTATTTAATCAAGAGAAGTGATAGAAATATCTAAGGTTGTAGATGTTATGTTGCCACTAGGGAGAAAACAACGGTCTCTTGTTCATGGAACAAGTGGATTGTTTACCTTACACACTTTGCTTAAAGCAGTTGTCTGTTGCTTGCAACTTAATACTAGAGGGGGTTCGGATGATAACCCAAATGTGGACTTCTAGTCATAGATGCAGTTGGATGGAGTTCTATGTGTCTTGGTCTATTTCCCAATCGAATCTCATAGGATCTTTATGTCTAGTATTGCATTGTTATGCCTT
Source organism: Avena longiglumis (assembly GCA_030063025.1). Taxonomy (NCBI): domain Eukaryota; kingdom Viridiplantae; phylum Streptophyta; class Magnoliopsida; order Poales; family Poaceae; genus Avena; species Avena longiglumis. Next base: position 582,983,629 of record CP125973.1, on the reverse strand, counting down.
GCTCAGTCCTGTCAATTGCCCTGCTGTAATTTGTTTATCCAACATGCCATGTTTGTTTATCTAAGGAGAATACCTCTAGTGAACTATGAATCCCGGTCCAATCTTTACCATTGATACATCTTCCACTGTTACTGTTTACTTGCTGCAAACCATCATCACCTTCCACACCATACAATTAATCCTTTGTTACAGCAACCGGTGAGATTGGCAACCTCACTGTTAGTTGGGGCAAAGTCTTGAGTCTGTGTTGTGCAGGTTTCCACGTTTCTTGCAACACCTTTGAGACATTTCCTTCCTCCTACTGGTTCGATAACCTCGGTTTCTTACTGAGGGAAGACTTGCTGCTGTGCTACATCATACCTTTCTCTTGGGGTTTCCCGACGGAGCGCTCCACGTTGACACAACACTATCAAGATTTTCTGGCGCTGTTGCCGGGGAGGCTAAGGATGTCTTCACAAGGGGAGTCCTTCTCAACCTTTCTCTTTACTTTGTTTTTGGTTTGCTTAGTTTCTTTTTCTTGGTTTTGTTTTCCTCTTTTTATCAAAAACTCCAAATTTTTTTAGTTTAGTTTGGTTTGCTTTCTCTTATCAAAAACAAAAAAAAATTAGTTCCTGCTCTAGCTGCTGCTGTTTTTGGCTTGCTCCACTTTTGCCAAAATGAACTCTACTGAGAACACCAAGTTGTGTGACTTCACTAGCACAAACAACAATGATTTTCTTAGCACTCCTATTGTTACACCTGCTCCGGATGCTACCTTTTATGAAATTAAGCCTGTTTTGTTGAATCTTGTGATGAGAGAGCAATTTTCTGGTGCTAGTTCTGATGATGTTGCTGGCCATCTCAATAACTTTGTTGAACTTTGTGAGATGCAAAAGTATAATGATGTAGATGGAGATGTTATTAAGCTCAAGTTGTCTCCTTTCTCCTTGAGAGGAAAAGCTAAAGAATGGTTGCTATCCTTGCCTAGAAATAGTATTGATTCTTGGATTAAGTGCAAAGATGCTTTTATTGGAAAGTACTACCATCCTGCTAAGATTATATCTATGAGAAGTGATATTATGAAATTTAAACAACTTGATAATGAACATGTTGCTCAAGGTTGGGAAAGAATGAAATCTTTGGTTAAGAATTGTCCCACTCATGGACTTACTGCTTGGATGATTATCCAGACTTTTTATGCAGGTTTGAACTTCTCTTCAAGAAACCTGTTAGATTCAGTTGCTGGAGGTACCTTTATGACCATCACCTTGGGTGCTGCAACAAAACTCCTTGATAATATGATGGTTAATTATTCTGAATGGCACACTAAGATAGCTCCACATGGTAAGAAGGTAAATTCTATTGAAGAAACCTCCTCTTTGAGCGATAAGATAGATGTTATTATGGCTATGCTTGTTAATAGGAAAGCTCCTTTAGATCCAAATAATGTTCCTTTAGCCTCTTTGGTTGCCCAAGAAGAGCAAGTTGATGTGAACTTCATTAGAAACAACAATTTTGGCAACAATACTTATGGTAATAATTATAGGCCTTCTCCTCCTAATAATGGAAATACTTATCATGGTAGATCTGGAATGCCTAGTGAAGATAGGATTCTAGAAGTTGAAAGATCCACTAAAAACTTAATCTGATGCAATATGAGAAAAACAAGATATTCACTAAAACTATGGAAGAACAATCTGTTATCTTGAAAAATATTAGTCATCAGCTTGAGAATCTGAATAGAGAAACTCCTAGTTACAGTCAAAAAATTTGAGTGCTGAGAAAAATATTTCCTCTTTGTCTGAATCACAATCCTCTTTGATTAATAAAATGGCTGCTAAAACTGAAACCATAGAAAGTACCTTTGCTGCTACTCATGCTATACAAGTTACTATTGATGAAAATATTAGACTGTTAGCCCAACTTCATGCTAAGTGGGAAAGGGAAGCTGAAATTCAAAGAAACAATAGTGTGTGCACCATCACCACCAATATGGATATCACTAAACCACAAGAAGTCCCTATTCCTCCTCCTACAATGCATAAGGCCAATGAGTCTACTACTAGTGATGCTAAGTTTGATTTTGATCTTGATGGTTGCAATATTTCTAAAGTGATTATGTTCCTGCAAAAGCTTGCTAGAAGTCCTGATGCTAGTGATACGCATGTTGCTTTCACCAAACACATTACATATGCTCTTATTAAAATTAAGGAAGATAAGTTAAAACACAAAGCTTCTATTCCTAGGAAAGTAGAAGATAGTATGGAAACCATTATTAATATGCAAGTGAATGAATTTGATCTCAAAGCTTCATGTGATCTTGGTTCTAGTGTCTCTATTATGCCTAGGAAGATTTATGAAATGCTTGATTTTCCACCTTTGGAAGATTGTTATTTGGATGTCCCACTTAATGAATATGTTAAGGAGAAAATCATGGGGAGTATTAATGATGTTCTCATTATGGTTAACAATGCTTATGTCCCTGTTGATTTCTATGTTTTGGATGTTGAATACAATGCTTCCTGTCGTATTACTTTGGAAAGACCTTTTCTTAGAACTGTTGCTGCCATTATTGATATGAAAGAAGACACCATTAAATATCAATTTACATTCAAGAAAGGTATTGAACACTTCCCTATGAGGAGATAGAAGTTTCTTTTTGGTCCTCCTTTGAAATCAAGATTTGATGTTAATGCTTCTTCATTTGAAAATACTTGATTTCTTGCTTCTTGTGCCTAACTTAAAGGCGTTAAAGAAAAATACTTGTTGGGAGATAACCCAAGAGTTTTCTTGAGTCTTGGAAGTTATTACTTAATTAATGACCTCTCCTTATCCTTTTTGTTTTCTTTTTGTGCCAAGAATAACCTCTAATGAGAGGGAAGTAAGATTTGGGAAGTTGCTGTCCCAAAACAGATTTCTGTCCTCCATCATAAAAATTCATGAGGAGTCTCTGTAAGTCAGATTGAGCTGAACATTTACGAATAAATCCCCCAGTATGTTAGCTAAATTTCATTAGTTCAACACTTTTTTATTTGAGCAACATAAGGTCTTAGAAAAAATCGGTTTCTACCTGCTGGTCTGTTTTGACAGATTTCTGCCATTATTTGCATTTGCTTCTTATTGATTCCTTTTGGGGAAATTGAGCTTATTGAAGGAGTTGCTATAGTAGCTTGTGTTTTTAGTGAAAGTTTTGCTGTTCTAAAGCTAAACCCAAGGGTCTATTATCTTTTGAATACACTAATGTTGCTAATGAAAATTGTGAGAAGTTTTGTATGAAGGAAAAATTTCAGGTGTAGAGAGAGAATGATGTAATGAAATGAAGAATGGACAAAATATCAAGTTTGGGGATGCCACCTCGGTGTCACCCTAGTAAATATCCAAGAGGTACAAGCGTCAAATCTTGGGGATGCCCAAGGCATCCCTTCTTCATCAATAAAAAGCTCAGGTCTTTCTAGACACTTCGTTTTTATTGTTTCATGCACTGTTGTGTTGTTCTTGGAGCGTTTTCGTTTGCTTTGCTTAGTTTGTTTAGTTTGCTTGAATAAAGTAGTTTGTACCCCCGTTCTCACTGTGTTGTTTCAAATAAGTCGATTGGTGTTGGACAGGAGTAGAAAGTTCTTGCTTGAAAAGTGCAAGAGGAGCTTGCTTTGACTATGACTTAGAATTTATCATGTCATGCTAGGTGTTGTTTTGACCTTATACTTAGTGATTATTGCTGTAGCATGACTTGTTCCAAAAAAATTGGGATTGTTTAGTGTGCCTTGAAGGAATCATGCGTTGTTTTAGCATACAAAAGCATAGTATTGTGGTATTCTCCTTTGATGATTTGTTTGGGTTGACTTGGCACATGCTCACACCATGTTATGACTATTAACAAGTCACCATAGCCTCTATGATCATTTAGTCCTTGACTTGTAGTACCACTCTATGATTTGATTAGTAATGTTTTGTCGCTCTGCATGATTATGGCCATTATTGCTCTCTTAGTTGGTCGCTCCCAGTCTTTTGCTAGCCTCCACTTGTATGAGTAAGCTCTACTCATGCTTCCAACTTCCAAGAAACCAAGTTATTCCAAAGTGTCGACTATAAATTCCTATGCATGGTGTGTTACACCATTCCAAGTATATTCTTGTTTTCAGCTATCTTCTAATTAAAAAAGTATTTTGTTATGTGAAAACTTAGTGATTAAAGCTCTCACGAACTTGATGGCACACTTTATTTTCCTTGCCCCTAATAAACTTGAACCATTGTGTCATCTATGTTGTATATGCTTGCACTTATACGTTGGAATTAGCAGAACCATACTATCATGGGGAACGTTTTCAACATTGCACTTGTACTTTGTACACAGTTGATATCATGCTATTTTTTCTATGGATGTCGCCGGTGTAAAATAAAAAGGGAGCTTGTAAGTCCATGGAGTTATGTATTTTGTGTTACAGAAACGCCTGGGCCGCTAGCCTAAGACATGTCAAATCATGGTGGAAACTTGCAGCATCACCATAATCAGCAATCTGTGAAACATCCTCAATAAAAACTTATGCAAATAGCAAATAAAAATATCGCTGAGATGCTCATTTTCTGCTTGACTTGTCATTTTGGTTATGAGATAGATCCTGTACCATGTGCAAGGGTGTAGCACTCCGGATAAAACCACTACTAGAAAATCGCGTGTCTTATCTCTGTGCATCATCATGACATCATCATGCATCTAATTGACTAAAACTATTTTGCTTAAAGCCTAGTTTTGCTTTCTACAAAGATCCCTCTCTCTATTTCAAATATAAAACCCTCGATCCGTCCGGATCTTTTGTTTGCCTAAACTATTTTAACAAAAAGATATTTAAAAATAAAATAAAACAAATAAAACGTTTTTGCCCGAGGAGGCAGTCCGACCGGTCAGGACAGAGGCCCAACCGGGCCAGACTACCTACAACCCGGCCCACCTAAACCAAACCCTAACCCTAAAACCTTCCTAAACTACCCCTCCTACCCAACCCTTTTTCTCCCTTTTTCCCTCTCTGCCGCCGCCAGGCACCAACACACCCCACCCTGCCATGCCGCAACACCACACACGCACACCGCCCATGCCCAACCACCTCGCTCCCATGGCCCCGTTCCCAGCCCCACCTCCATCAGCCCCGCTCCCTCCTTGTCGTTTCCGCCCTGGCCCACCATCCCGCGTTCGATGCACGCGCCACACTCCCCGTCCTCCCCATGATCCCATCACCCACCTTGTCTCTCCTCGTCCGCCGCCAAGCCCGGCCCCGCGCCTCCTCCTCCCTGGCTCCGAATGCGTTGTGCTGCCCTCCTCGGCATGCGCCGGCCACTCCGCCCTCCACCACCGCGTCAGTCCGCCACAGGCGCGACCTCGTCGCCTGGTACCTCCTCGAGCCCGAGCTCGCCGGCCTCGCTTCCTCCCTCTGCAGCTCTGCACGTCACCTTGGTCATCGCGATGCCGCGGCAAGCCCGCTGCCTTCGCCATTGCCCATGCCGCGCTTGCTTTCCGCCCGACCGCCCCTGTTTCGCCTCTTCCTCGTTGCCCTGCACGCCGACGTCGCCCGCCTCCAGCGCCGCCAGGGACTCCTTACCCGACGACCACCTCCTGAGCGCGCCAAGCCCCGCAGTACCCGCCGGCCTCCGCCCAGACGACCTCCTCTGCTCTCGGGCCAGTCCTCATCTCCGGCAACCTTAGGCGCCATCACCACCACGTCATCTCCCCGTGTCCCCGACCCCGCGTGTAGGCGCCGGTCAACGCGCCCCTCGCCTCCGCCGGCGTCCCTCCACCGTGGGGCTTTTCCTGCAGCAGCGTTGTCGCGTCTTGCCGTGACCTCGTCGTCCTCCTGTGAGCTTCGTGTCGCCAACAACCACCGTCTCTACGCTGGCTCTGCTCCAACCCGAACCGCGCGCAGCCAAGGCCTGCAATCGTGTCTGTTTCCGTCAGGAAGGGTGGTGACCATGATGCAAGGAGTTTGGGGTTACAATGTGTTCTATGTTGAGTTTGTTGCTGCAAGAAAATAGGTGATGTGGACTCGCTTGTTTGAGACCCTCGCGATGGACAAGTTTGACTGGAAACTCTCAACAATATCTTCCTCTCGGAACCCGAAGACCGATCCCGAACCCTCGGCAAACCCCAAGATCATCGATACCAATGTGTGACCGCTTTCTTTAGACCCTATTTTTACAACATATGATATCTACTTGTTACATTAAACTGTTCATGTTGCATGCATATTGTGAGTGTTCGGGGCTATTTCGAAGATTCACCTAAATTAAATATGGAGACCATATGTGGGCGAAAATAGTCTAATATCGGTCCCATTTAAATTTGTGCATCAAACCGGTAAAATATTTTGTCTTGTTAAGACAACATTTAAATTGCGGGGCATCTAAAAAACTTGAACCATCTAAGTAAATGTCGGAACCCTGGTTCCATTTAATATTGCCTAATTGCATCGCATCTTTACCATGTCATACATCATACATGCATCATGCCTGATCTTCTGCCGTAGTATTAAATAGTGCATCCGATGTTTGTGCTACTTCTCCGCTTCTTCACGGATTAGGCCGATGAGTTGATGCGAGTGTCGACCCGATCTTTGGATGAATCTTCGACAATGTTTTCAGGCGAGCATTATCCCCCTTTCTACCTATCTTACTTTTATAGTCTTTATTTCCTCCTGTTGATCTATTGCTATCTGTGATGCGATGCTCTAGTTTTCGTACCCGTGATATCCCTTGCAGCCTTATATTGCCTTGGACACATCCTATTACCTGTTGTTTGGTAGATAGTTGTACTTGCGTGTCGTAGTCGCTTTCTCAAGTGCTGTTGCGTGTGGTCAAGTACCACAGTTGTTGGAGAAATGCCTTATGCTTTATGTTGGAGATGATCATGGCTTTAATTATCGTTTAATAACTAAAATGGAAGTAGGTAAATAATACAGAGGCACGGGTAGGCAATAGATGTTATTTGGTTTTTAACCGTCCACTTGTGTCCCGTAGGACCCCGAGTTCTTGACACCTGTTCCGAGATCGAGCGCGCTAACCACAGGTGGGGTGTGTGGGCACCCCCATCGATTAGTACCTGATTTCAAAGTACTATACCGGGGGCCACAAAGTAGTTTGGGGATTTATTACTATCATGTACTTATGTCATGCTTTACTGATTTATTTACTATTGCGCGTGGAGCGCCTGTACTGTTTTGGAACCCTGTGCCACATTTTCGCGGTATCGACAAGCCCAGTCACACTTTCGGGTTCCCAGTCGTTTACAGCCGTCGTCACAAACCTCTGGGTCCGTCTCGGAGACCGTCCGACTTCGTTACGGGTAGCTTAGTGGGGTGTCCCCCATGTGCTTGCTTTTGCGGGAAAGCCGTGTCAAAACCCGTCGACATACCGTTGGGTGTAGGTGCGTGTGGAAACTTTGGTGCACCCTAGGGTTAAATCTTTCGAAGCCGTGTCGCGGTTATGGACGACTTGGAGCACAGTTCTCGATCATAGACAACTATAACTAAAGTTTACTGTTATAATTTGACTTGTATCCGATATGACTAGTAATCAGCTTCACTACAACGAAATGGCTAAATAAAAGTACCAACAACTGCTGGGTTTGGGATATCTCATGCTAATTGTATCTGACTAGTAAGTGTTGCAACTACAACGGAATGGTTAACTAAAAGTGCCCACTAATTATTATATCAGGATGACTATCTATACCAGGCTAGTAATTGCTGCAATAATAACTGAATAAATAAAACTGCCAACTGTGTGAGTTCCTTGGTTGACTTCCTCGTTTAGTTTCGAGGGGGAAATACCAGGATGGGTATGTTTAGTGGTAGTATCAGGTTGGTTCCGAATAGGTCTTTCTTATCCCTCTCTGATAGCCGACAGTTATATCAAGGCTCTATAGATTGTTTAGTGCATGTTGCGCTGCCGCTTTAGTCCACCATACCTATGTATGCGAGGACCGCCGAATTCTAGTCTCGCCGTGTACTGGCCTCAGTACTGACCGCTCTCTTTTTCCTTGGCCCTTTGTCGGCACCTCTTTTGTTTAAGAAGGTTTTGAGATCGACGTCGTTAGCAGGTTTGCCCTTCGGGCTTGGCCTGGGCAGGGTTATGGACGCCATTGGTTATTCTTCAGGGCTCTTAGCTCAATTTGGTTCTTATCCGTAGTCGGATGATGTATCATTTTCAAGGTGATTTGGATCTTTGTATTGTATATCTGTATTCTTGACTCTTGGAGTCGTTGTTATATATATATATGTTTTGTGGGTTCCATCGAGGACTATTGTGTAATGATATTACTTCGTTTTCCACCCGCACGCAAGTGCCTGGTGGGAGCCTTTGAATCGTTTCTATGCGAGTTTGGCGGGAAGCGCTAAAACTTGCATAGGGCCGATTCGGAGGGTGCTACAAAGGGGTACCCTGTTGGCGGTTCTCTATGATACGCATGTACTTACTATGACAAGAACTTATAGGAGACTGAAGTTGAGTAGCATGAGGTGTGGCCCTCGTATTCAAGGGACTTGAGATTGCCAACTTATACTTTGTCAAGCATATACTTCATAGTTTGTTCACTTTAACCTTAATCACTTCAAGATGCTTATGATAGGGGCAATGAGGGCTAAAAGCTAACAAGTACCATAATTTTTGGAAGATCTTTTTGAAACTTGAAATTCCTGATTCCCTTTATGAATGGACTTTCTTCCACTTTTATATTGAGTCTCCACCTTCTACCTTTAGGCACCAGTTAAGGAGCATAGTTGCCATTCTTAGTTCTATATGCATTGTACCAAAACTTATTGATTGATGCATATTGTTGATATTGCTTGTTCTTGTGCTATTTGTATCTAGTCACTCTTATGAACTTTGAAGGTGTCCTATGCATATATTTGCTACTCTATGAGGGACAAGCTGAATGCCACTATGCCATGTTTTTTGTATGTGAAACAAACAAATGTTTTTCAATGTATGTTATTCGTGATCCTTGTTTGTAGACTTTCATGTTGCATGCATAGTTACTTTGTCTTATTGTTAGAACTCCATCTTTCATGCACATGTATAGAGTTCTTTGATCCCAGCTTTCAACGCTCACAAATGGTTTGATCTTGGTTTTTGATGGTGCATGTCACCTCAAAAATTATTCTTTTTGTCACTTACCTACTCGAGGACGAGCAGGAGTTAAGCTTGGGGATGCTTGATACATCGGAAACGTATCTATAATTTTTTATGTTCCATGCTTGTTTAGTATCTACTTTGCTTTGCTTTGTCCACACTCTGAGGTGTTTTTTATATGTTTTCTGGTACTAACGTATTAACAAGTTGCCACAATGCCAGTTGCCTATTTTCTTCTGTTTTTGGTTCCAGAAAAGCTAGTAAGGAAATATTCTCGGAATTGGACGGGACAAAAGCCAAAGTCAATATTTCACCGAGGAGAACACGGAGTCCAGAGGAGAGACGGAGGGGCGCCAGGCAAGATTCCGCACTCCAGGCCCACCACTGGCCGTGATACGTCGAATTTGCATCACCATTATATATCATAATTTGCCTCTATTCATTGATATATGTCTTATTATGAGGTATTGCTTATGTCTTTTCCACTGTTTTTGCATGTTGGATGATTCTTGGAGGATGGACTATCGGAGTCTGGATTCTGATGGAAAAAGAGGTGTTTTGATGCAATTTCGTGAAGATTAGAAAAATACCAGAAAAATATGGGAAAATTATATTTTCCTAGTAGACAGAGGAATCTAGAAGGGGAGGCGAAGAAGGGCCACAGGGGGCCCACACCCCCTAGGCGCAGGTCCCCCCTAGGACGCGCCTAGGGAAGTTGTGGCCCACCTGCTCGGCTCCCGACTCCACCCTCTTGTCTATATATTCCTCACGGAACCCTAATACCAGGGGATCGACCACTGATAGATTTCCATCGCCTCTGCGGGGTGGAAAACACCGAGAGAGAAAGATCTCTCCGATAGACAGATTTCTACCGGGGAAATTCCTTCTCGGAGAGGGTAGATCGTCGCCATCAACACCGTCATCAAGCTAGGCTTCATCGGGATCATCATAATCCACACCATCATCTCCACCATCACCATCATCACCACCCCGTCTCACTGTAACAATTGTGTTGGATATTGCTTTAGTTCATAGGGGAAACTTTCCCGGTGTTAATTACTATTGTAGTTGATGCTTGTGAGTGGAACCATTGGATTATTGTTTATGTTCAAATTGTTATTCATCACCATATCATCTTTGTTCTTGATCCATATGATGTCTTGCGAGTGTTGGAGATATGCCCTAGAGGCAATAATAAATATAGTTATTGTTATATCTTTGTGTTTATGATAAATGTTTACATTAATGCTATAATAGTATTAACAAGGAAACATTGATACTTGTGTGATTTGTAAACTTAAATTTGAAGTCCCTAGTATAGCCTCTATACATCACTAGCTTGTTGGTTGATAAATGATTGTGGTTTCCCTATCATGAACATTGAGATGTTGTCAACAACAAGATCATATCGTTAGGAGAATGATATGGTGGACATACTCCTATAGATAAGCGTAGCATAAAGATCAAGTCATTTCAATAGTTCAATTGCTATATGCTTTCTGATACATAGTAACCTAATTCCTTCGACCATGAGATCATGCATATCACCTTTACCGGATGGATGCTTTGATGACATCAAACACCACACCATAACTGGGTGGCTATAAAGGTGGCATTGAGTGTTCGGAAAGCATTGGTTGAGACACATGGATCAAGAGTGGATTTGTCCATCCATATGACGGATAGATATACTGGGCCCTCTCGGTGGAATGTCATCCAATTGGCTTGCAAGCATGTGGTAGCTCACAAGGGATCACATATCACGGAACGAAAAGTACTTATCGAACGAGGTTGAACTAGGTATGTAGAGATACCGGCGATCATAACCTCGGATAAGTAAACTATCGTGAGACAAAGGGAAATTGGTATCGTATGTAAGTGGTTCATTCGATCGCAAAGTAATCGAGAAATATGTGGAGCCATATGAATTTCAGATTCCTCTATTGGTTATTGTTCGAGAAGTGTCTCGATCATGTCCACATAATTCACGAACCGTAGGGAGACACACTTAAGGATTGACGTTGTTTGAGTAGTTATGGTATTATGAGAAAGAGACCGAATGTTTTGGAGTCTCGATGGGATCCGGGATATCACGAGGTGATCCGGAATGGTCCGGAGAATAAGATTCATATAAGGAAAGTCCGTTGAGTTCGGAAATGATTCCGTGTTTTCATGAATGTTCTAGAAGGTTCCGAATGTCCCAAGACTCCGGAGGAAGGGGTACATGAATGTGTCATTGCATATTGGAATGATTGCATCATGTACTAAGTGTTCTCTGTTCCAAATAAAGGATTAAATTGAATCCTAAATTGAAAAGTCAAATAGCAAGTTTGAAAAGTCAAACGGCTAAAATTGGAAAGAGGAAAGAGGAAGGAGGGAAAAGTTGGGAGGAATCCTCCTCCAACCGCGCCTCCTCCAAGCCGAGTTGGGGAGGGACTCCCCTCCCTCCCCTTGGCCGCCGGACCCTCCACCTATATAAGGAGGGGCAGGGCTCCCTCCTCTAGACACACAAGTTCCTATCCTCTAAATCTAAACCCTAGCCCTAGCCTCCGGTTTAGAGCCGTTTTGGTTTAGAGCTTCTAATTGCCCTAGCCTCCGGTTTAGAGCCTTCTAATTGGTGTGTCTAAACCCTAGACCACCGAGGAACTCTCTCATACTCCACCATACTCGCTCTGGCTTAAGGCAAAGCCCTGCGGGATCTCCCCTCTACTTAGGTACCACGCCTCTTCTTGGGAATCGCGAGGAGAGTGCTACAACCTCCATTTTCTTTGGAACAAGGGAGAGGAAGGTCTTTGTCAGTACCGAACGTGTGACTGATCATGCGGAACACAGACACGGAAGGATCGTCTACACGATCTTGAGATCGGGAAGAGTACGACTACATCACCCACGCGAATCCGCTCTCGCTAAACACTTTGGAATCTTCGAGGTTAAGTTATTCTAGTGGCTCGTGGCTACAATCTAGTAGATAGATCTTGGCTTGTTTGTTTGTATGCGATAGAAATTTTTGTTTTCCATGCTGAAACCCTACAAAGGGTATCGAGCCGTGTCTATATGTAGATCTGTTGCGAGTAGAACACAATGGTCATTGTGGGCGTTGATGCTTTTAATGTCGATTGCTTTTTGTGTACTTTGCATATTGCGGTATGTTGGGATGAAGCGCCGGGCTAACCTTACATGACATCGTTCATGAGACTTGCTCCACGCTTGACATGCAACTTGTATTGCATAAGTGGCTTTATGGTGCTGCTTTCTCCTAGCATAGTTAAGATCCAATTTACAACGGTGATCAACAATGCTAGTATCAATGTTGTGGTTCTTGTTCGTAAGTTAGAACGACACTTATTGAAATCCCCAAACCACGTAAAATATGCAAAGAAAGTAGAGGCGTCTAACTTTGTTTTGCGGTGTCTGATGATGTGATATGGCCATGATTGTGATTATATTTGATGTATGCAATGTTCCTTATTGTAAGTTGGCAACCCAGAGCCATATGGTTGTCTTTAATTTATGTTAAGACCCGCATGTCTATTCAAAGTAGTTGTAATAGTTGAAGCCGTTGGGCGACAACCATGGAGAAGCGTCATTGACCTTGATGCAATGCGGTGATGATGGAGATCATGTTCGTGCTTGAAGATGGAGATCGGAAGCACAAAGAAGAAAGGCCATATCATATCACATATTATTGAATTGCATGTGATGTTAATCCTTTATGCATCTTGTATTGCTTAGTAGAGCGGTAGCATTATAAGATGATCCCTCATGCACATGAATTTCAAGTCATAAAGTGTTCACCCTTAGTTAGCACCGCTAAAAGCTTGTTGTTTCAAGCACCACGTGATGATCGGGTGTGTTAGATTCTGCAAGTGTATCTGAGTGAGCCAGATTTGCTCATGCGGAAACTAAGGTTTGATCTTGAAGAGCCTAGCATGTGGACATGGTCTCGAACACGGATCACCGAAGGTAAAGCATGAATCATATAGTAGATATGATGAACATGACGATTGTTCGCCATTGAAACTATATCAACTCTCGTGATGATTGGTGTTGATGTAGTGGATTTGGTTCGTGTGATCACTAAAACAATGTGAGGGATGTTGTTTTGAGTGGGAGTTCACCTAGTTTAATTTCATTATTAATTTGAACTCAATTTGTCATAAACTTAGTCTAAACTATTGCAAATATGTTGTAGATCAATGGCAGCCCCTACCATCAATTTTAATGCGTTCCTAGAGAAAGAAAAGTTGAAAAACAATGGAAGCAACTTCGCGGATTGGTTCCGCAATTTGAGGATTGTCCTCACACTGGTAATTTGACCTATGTCTTTGGATGCACATTGGTGACCCACTGCACTCATGCCGATGAAGTAAAGAATGTTTACCTCGCTCGGAAGAATCGGTACTCCATAGTTCTGTGCTATCTTGTATGGTTTAGAATCGAGCTTGTAAAAGGTTTGAGAATTCAGACCCATATGATATTGTCGAGGATCTCAAATTGATTTTTGAGACTCATGCGGCAATTGAAAGCTATGAGGCTTCTGAAAAGTTCTTTAACTGCAAGATGGAAGAGGGCAGCTCTGTCAGTGAGCATGTGCTTAAGATGTCTGGGCACGCAAACAAACTTCAAAGCTTGGGTATAGTGATTCCTAATGCTTTGGGGATTTACCGTGTCCTCCAATCACTACCACCAAGTTACAAGAACTTTGTGATGAACTACAACATGCAGAACATGAACAAAGAGTTGCCAGAACTGTTTGCTATGTTAAAGTCTGCAGAAGTGGAGATCAAGAAAGAGCACCAAGTGTTGTTGGTCAATAAGACCACCAAATTCAAGAAAGGCAAGTCTGAGCAGAAGGGACACTTCAAGAAGGGTGGTAAGAAAGTTACCACGCCGGCGAAGAAGACCAAGGCTGGACCCAAGCCTGATACTGAGTGCTTTTACTACAAGGCAGAAGGTCACTAGAAGCGGAATTGCCCAAAGTACTTGGCAGATCTGAAGAACGACAACATCAAGAAGAAAGGTATATCTGATATACATGTTATTGATGTGTATCTCACTAGTACTCGTAGTAGTGCCTGGGTATTTGATACTGGTTCGGTTGCTCATATTTGTAACTCGAAACAGTCTTTGCAGAATAAGCGGAAGCTAGCGAAGAACGAGGTGACGATGCGCGTGGGAAGCGGATCAAAGGTTGATGTGATCGCGATTGCACGCTACCCCTTCATCTACCATCGGATTAGTTTTATACTTAAATAATTGTTATTTGGTGCTGCGTTGAGAATGAACATTATATCGGGATCTTGTTTATTCGAGGCGGTTACTTGTTTAAGTCCGAGAATAATGGTTGTTCGATTTATATGAGTAATATGTTTTATGCACATGCACCTTTGATAGATGGTCTATTCTTATTGAATCTCGATAGTGGAAATACACATATCAATAACATTGAGGCTAAACGTTTGAAATCAGCGATAATTCGACCTATATTTGCAATCGCTGCCTTGGTCACATTGGAGTGAAGCGTATGAAGAAACTCCATTCCGATGGACTTCTTGAATCACTTGATTTTGAATCACTTGAAAGATGCGAAGCATGTCTGATGGGAAAAATGACTAAGACTCCATTTTCTGGTATGATGGACCGAGCTACAGACTTATTGGAAATCATACATACCGATGTGTGTGGTCCAATGAGTGTAGCATCGCGCGGTGGTTATCGTTATGTTCTTACCTTCACGGATGACTTGAGTAGATATGGGTATATCTATTTCATGAAACATAAGTCCGAAACTTTCGAGAAGTTTAAGGAGTTTCAAAGTGAGGTAGAGAATCAACGTAACAAGAAGATTAAATTTCTACGTTCTGATCGTGGAGGTGAATATCTAAGTTACGAGTTTGGCGAGCATTTGAAGAAATGCGGAATACTTTCACAATTGACACCGCCGGGAACACCACAGCGTAATGGTGTATCCGAACGTCGTAATCGAACTCTCTTAGATATGGTTCGTTCTATGATGTCACTTACAGATTTACCGCTATCATTTTGGGGTTATGCGTTAGAAACAGCCGCATTCACTTTAAATAGGGCACCGTCTAAATCCGTTGAAACGACACCGTATGAATTATGGTTTGGAAAGAAACCTAGATTGTCGTTCCTTAAAGTTTGGGGATGCGAAGCCTATGTAAAGAAGTTACAGCCGGACAAGCTTGAACCCAAAGCGGAAAATGCGTCTTCATAGGATACCCGAAGGAAACTATTGGGTATACCTTCTATCATAGATCCGAAGGCAAAATCTTCGTTGCTAAGAATGGATCCTTTCTAGAGAAGGAATTTCTCTCGAAAGAAGTGACTGGAAGGAAAGTAGAACTCGACGAGGTTGTCGAACCTTATCTCGAAATTGCGAGCAGTAGCAAAGACCGGAAGAAGTTCTGTGGTGCTGCACCAATAAGAGAGGAAGCTAATGGTGGTGATCATGAAACTTCGGTTGAAGTTGCTCTGAGCCTGAGGTCAATGAGAACTCGTACCACTCCATTGGTATGATCCGTTATGAGTGTCATGTTGGTGGATAACACCGATGACCCCGAGACATATGAGGAAGCGATGATGAGCCCAGATTCCAATAAATGGCAAGAAGCCATGAAATCCGAGATTGGATACATGTACGAAAACCAAGTATGGACTTTGGTGGACTTACTGGGATGGACGGAAGGTCCGAGAACAAATGGATTTTCAAGAAGAAAGCAGATCTTGATGGTAATGTTCTTGTCTATAAAGCTGGACTTGTCGCAAAAGGGTTTCGACAAATTCAAGGAGTTGACTACGATGAGACTTTCTCACCAGTAGCGAAGCTAAAGTCTGTAGGATTATGTTAGCAATCGCTGCATATTATGATTATGAGATATGGCAGATGGATGTCAAAACAGCATTCCTCAATGGAGATATTGATGAAGAGTTGTATATGATGCAACCCAAAGGTTTTGTCGATCCTAAAGATGCTAACAAGGTATGAAAACTTCAACGGTCCATCTATGGATTGAAGCAAGCATCCCGAAGTTGGAATCAACGTTTTGATAAGGTGATCAAAAGTTTTGGTTTTCTACAAACTTATGGAGAAGCTTGTATTTACAAGAAAGTGAGTGGGAGCTCTGTAGCATTCTTAATACTATATGTGGATGACATATTGTTGATTGGGAATGATGTAGACCTTCTTAATATTGTCAAGGAATATTTGAATAATAGTTTTTCAATGAAGGATCTTGGCGAAGCAGCTTACATATTAGGCATAAAGATTTATAGAGATAGATCGAAATGCCAAATATCATTGTCACAGAGTACATATTTGGACAAAGTTCTAAAGAGGTTTGGAATGGAAGAAAGCAAGAAAGGGTTCTTTCCCATGTTGCCCAATACGACCTTGAGTAAAACTCAAAGTCCGACATCGGCAGAAGATAGAGAAAGGATGAGTAAGACTCCTATGCCTCAGCCATAGGATCTCTAATGTATGCCATGCTATGTACTAGACCCGACATTGCATATCTCGTTAGTTTAACTAGCAGATATCAAAGTGATCCAGAGTGGATCATTGGACGGTCAAAAACATCCTTAAGTACTTGAGAAGAACTAAGGATATGGTTCTTTCTTATGGAGGTGATGAACGGCTCGTTGTTAGCAGTTACACCGATGCTAGTTGGAACATCGATCCGGATGATTCTAAATCACAATCTGGATACGTATTTATTTTGAATGGTGCAGCAATTAGCTGGAGGAGTGCAAAGCAAAGCGTTGTGGCGAGATCTTCAACTGAATCCGAATACATGGCTGCTTCGGAGGCTTCACAAGAAGCGATATGGATGAAAGAGTTCATTACAGCTGGGTGTGGTTCCTAGTGCCTGGACCCAATGTCTATCTCTTTGTGATAACATGGGCGCCATAGCCAATGCGCAAGAACCAAGGTCACACAAGAAGTGAAGCACATCAAGCTGCGTTTTCATGCTATTCGAGAACATATCCGGGATGGGGATATAAAGATTTGCAAAGTACACCTGATTACGAATGTGGCGGATCCGTTGACTAAACCTCTCCCGAGGGAAAACATGACCAACACCAAAGCGCCATGGGTGTTCGGTATATTACCATGTAATCTAGATTAGATGACTCTAGTGCAAGTGGGAGACTGTTGGAGATATGCCCTAGAGGCAATAATAAATATAGTTATTGTTATATCTTTGTGTTTATGATAAATGTTTACATTCATGCTATAATAGTATTAACAAGGAAACATTGATACTTGTGTGATTTGTAAACTTAAATTTGAAGTCCCTAGTATAGCCTCTATACATCACTAGCTTGTTGGTTGATAAATGATTGTGGTTTCCCTATCATGAACATTGAGATGTTATCAACAACAAGATCATATCGTTAGGAGAATGATATGGTGGACATACTCCTATAGATAAGTAGCATAAAGATCAAGTCATTTCAATAGTTCAATTGCTATATGCTTTACGATACATAGTAACCTAATTCCTTCGACCATGAGATCATGCATATCACCTTTCTGGATGGATGCTTTGATGACATCAAACACCACATCGAATGGCGGGTGGCTATAAAGGTGGCATTGAGTGTTAGGAAAGCATTGGTTGAGACACATGGATCAAGAGGGATTTGTCCATCCATATGAGATAGATATACTGGCCCTCTCGGTGGAATGTCATCCAATTGGCTTGCAAGCATGTGACTGCTCACAAGGGATCACATATCACGGGGCGAGAAAAGAGTACTTATCGATAGCGAGGTTGAACTAGGTATGCGAGATACCAAGCGATCATAACCTCGGATAAGTAAACTATCGTGAGACAAAGGGAAATTGGTATCGTATGTAAGTGGTTCATTCGATCGCAAAGTAATCGTAGAAATATGTGGGAGCCATATGAATTTCCAGATTCCTCTATTGGTTATTGTTCGGAGAAGTGTCTCGATCATGTCCACATAATTCACGAACCGTAGGGAAACACACTTAAGGATTCGACGTTGTTTGAGTAGTTATGGTATTATGAGAAAGAGACTGAATGTTGTTCGAAGTCTCGGATGGGATCTGGGATATCACGAGGTGATCCGGAATGGTCCGGAGAATAAGATTCATATAAGGAAAGTCCCGTTTCGGAGTTCGGAAATGATTCCGGTGTTTTCATCGGGAATGTTCTAGAAGGTTCGAATGTCCGCACTCCGGAGGAAGGGTACATGAATGTGTCATTACATATTGGAATGATTGCATCATGTACTAAGTGTTCTCGCTGTTCCAAATAAAGGATTAAATTGAATCCTAAATTGAAAAGTCAAATAGCAAGTTTGAAAAGTCAAGCGGCTAAAATTGGAAAGAGGAAAGAGGAAGGAGAGGGAAACCGAGTTGGGGAGGAATCCTCCTCCAACCGCGGCGCCTCCTCCAAGCCGAGTTGGGAGGGACTCCTCCTCCCCTTGGCCGGCCCTCCACCTATATAAGGAGGGGCAGGGCTCCCTCCTCTAGACACACAAGTTCCTATCCTCTAAATCTAAACCCTAGCCCTAGCCTCCGGTTTAGAGTCGTTTTGGTTTAGAGCTTCTAATTGCCCTAGCCTCCGGTTTAGAGCCTTCTAATTGGTGTGTCTAAACCCTAGACCACCGAGGAACTCTCTCATACTCCACCATACTCGCTTAAGGCGAAGCCTGGGATCTCCCTCTACTTCCTGACCACGCCGTTTTGCCGGAATCGCGAGGAGAGTGCTACAACCTCCGCCGCTTTGGAACAAGGGAGAGGAAGGTCTTCGTCAGTACCGAACGTGTGACCGATCTTGAAGCGCCCGGAACGCAGCCGAAGGATCGTCTACACGATCTTGAGATCGGGAAGAGTACGACTACATCACCCACGAGAATCCGCTCTCGTTAAACACTTTGTAATCTTCGAGGGTAAGTTATTCCATTGACTCGTTGCTACAATCTAGTAGATAGATCTTGGCTTGTTTGTTTGTATGCGATAGAAAATTTTTGTTTTCCATGCTACGAAACCCTACAGTGAGTAGTTAGTCTAGTTCTTGAGGACATGGGAGAAGTCATGTTGTTAGTAGTGGATTTGTGTTGAGTTATTATTCAATGATTTAGTGTTTAAGTTGTTGTTCTATTCCTTTAGTGGTGTCATGTGAACGTCGAATACATGATACTTCACCATTTATGGGCCTAGGGGAATGCATTGTTTATTTGGCTACTAATTGTGGGGTTGCCAGAGTGACAAAAACCTGTACCCCCGTTAGGACTCCTTTGCACAAGGGAACGTAGGATCTCAGAGTTTAAGGCTATGGTTAGGTTTATATCTTAATTACTTTCCTGTAGTTGCGGATGCTTGCAGGGAGTTTAATCACAAGTATGTATTAGTCCAAGTAAGGTCGGTACATTAGCACAGGTTCACCCACGCAACACTTGCAACACCAAAGAAGAGTACTCAGCTATTTGAAGCGAAAGCACTTGACAGAATTCCCATGTATCCTCGAGAACGTTTGGTCCTTATAAGTATTTCCACTGGCCTGTCCTTTATTAAGAAAGGATTGGGCAACTTGCTACGTTTGTTATTTGTCTTTATTACTTGCACTTATTTTGTTGCTTTATCAGAAAACCCCTAAAACTCCGTTTGCTAAGTATTTATAGAGAGTTCATGCTCCATACCACTAGTCAACACCTTCTGCTCCTCGTTGGGATCGATACTCCTATTTATCGAAAGTACTGCGATACACCCCCTATACTTGTGGGTCATCAAGACTATTTTCTGGCGCCGTTGCCGGGGAGTGAAGCGCTATTGAAGAGTGGAACTAGTAAAGGAATCTTCTACTGTGAGTGTTGCTTTTTGTTACAGCTTGTTGCTTTGTTTCCAATATGGATAACCCACTTGGTTTTCTGTTTGGTAAAACTACTACCACTGCTAGGGTAGTAGATGAACCACCGCCTATTGAGATAGATCCTTTTAAGATACCTACAAGTATTGTTGATCGTGTTATGGATAATTATTATTTAGGATGGAACTGTCCATCCTGGTGATCACTTGCTTTTTATCCATGAATTATGCGAGTTGTTTAAGTGTGCAGGTATCACAACTGAACATGTGAAGAATAATTTACTCTCCATATCCTTGAAAGGGAGAGATGGAGAATGGTATAATATGCTGAAGAATGGACAATCCATGGAATAGGAGGAAATGGCATCTCTCTTTTATTCTAAATTCTATCCTCCCAGTGAGATTCATAAGGATAGAAATCTGATATATAATTTTTCGCTTCGTGATGGAGAGAGTATAGCTCAATATTGGGGGAGATTGAAGTTACTAATGCTTAAATGTCCTATTCATGAACTCCCTAACAATATTATTATCAATAACTTTTATGCTAGACTTTCTCTTCATGATAAAGATTTACTAGATGCTTCTTGTGCTGGATCATTCACACGTATGAAGGAAGAAGCTAAATGGGATCTACTAGACCGTATTCAAGAGAACACTGAAGCTTGGGAGAATGACAAAAGAAGAAAGTCAGGTATAAACTATGATTATGAATGCATTAAATCTTTTATGGGAACTGATGACTTCCGTGATATTAGTACTGAGTATGGTCTTGATCCTCAAGTTCTTGCAAAATGTTTTAATGCCTTTGCCTCTTATATTGAAATTCCCAAGAAAGAGTGGGACAAGTACCATGCTCCTTATAAAGACATTGTTACCCATGTTCCTGTTAGCATAGAGGTTTGTACCGTTGATCCCATTTTGCCTGAACCTTATGTTGAGAAAATCCATTTTCTTGCTAAGGTAAGGGAACATTCGATTATAGCTAATGTGGTTAGCAAAAGCTCAAAGAAAACTATGGAGCCAGATGAGCTTATTGATATTGAGCCTGTGGTAGCTATTGTGAAAGATCTTGTCACTAGAAATATAGAAGATGAGCACATTGTCTTCTGTGAAGACGCTACTAATATTGTTTCTCATCCTAAAAAAGCTAGAAAAGCTAGTGTCCCTGTGCTTTCTGTTAGAATTGGTAGTCATAGCTATTATGGTTTATGTGATATTGGTGCTAGTTCTAGTGCTATTCCTTATGAGCTTTACAGGGAAATTATGCATGAAATTGGTCCTTGTGAGCTTGCGGACATTGATGTGGTTATTCACCTTGCTAATAGAGAGAAAGTTTTCCCCATTGGTATCGTAAGAGATGTGGAGGTCCTTTGTGGTAAGATTAAATATCCTGCTGATTTTCTAGTACTTGGTAAGGAAGCTAGTAAAACCTATCCTATTATCTTTGGTAGACCCTTCCTGAATACTTTTGGGGCTATTATAGATTGTAAGAAGGATTTTTTTTTGACTAAGTTTGATGGAGAGTCTCATGAGTTTAATTTTTCCAAATTTGCCAAAACTCCTTATGAAAATGAACTGCCTAATGATGATTTTAGGGTTGAACAACTTTCTGCTATTTCTCTTGCTCCTAACAATGCCTTGCAGCAGTTTATGGAAGATCACGAAAGTGATGTCTTCATGAAGGAAAGAAATGAGATTGATGAGGTTTTCCTTCGTCAGCGAGATCAACTTAAGCATAATCTACCTATGGAAGACTTGGGTACCACACTACCACCTAAAGGGGACCCTATTTTCGAATTAAAACCTTTACCTGGTGATCTTAAATATCCTTATCTAGATGATAATAAAGTATATCCTGTTATTATTAGTTCTAAACTTTCAGGAAAGTAATAAGAGAGGTTACTGGAAATACTAAAGAAACACCAAGGGGCTATGGGCTATACTCTTGATGATTTAAAAGGGATTTCTCCTACTATATGTCAGCATGCTATTAATATAGAACCTGATGCAAAACCAGTTGTTGAGCACCAGCGCCTTCTAAATCCCAAGATGAAGGATGTGGTAAGAAATGAGGTATTAAAACTCCTTGATGCTGGTATTATTTACCCTATTGCTGATAGCCAATGGGTTAGCCCTGTTCATTATGTTCCCAAGAAAGGGGGAATAACTGTTGTGCCTAATGAAGATAATGAAATTATACCCCAAAGAGTAGTGGTTGAGTATAGAATGTGCATTGATTTTAGAAAGATTAATAAAGTTACTAAGAAAGATCATTATCATTTTCCCTTTATTGATCAAATGCTTGAGAGGTTATCCAAAAAGACTCACTTTTGTTTCCTTGATGGTTATTCTGGGTTCTCTCAAATTGCTGTGAAAGCACAAGATCAAGAGAAAACCACTTCCACTTGTCCTTATGGTACTTATGCTTATAGGCGTATGCCTTTTGGTTTATATAATGCTCCAGCTACCTTTCAAAGATGCATGTCTGCTATCTTTCAGGGTTTTTGTGAAGAAATTGTGGAGGTTTTCATGGACGATTTCTCCGTCTATGGAACTTCTTTTGATAACTGTTTGCACAACTTTGATAAAGTTTTGCAGAGATGTGAAGAAACCAACCTTATTATTAATTGGGAGAAATGCCATTTCATGGTTAATGAAGGGATTGTTCTTGGACACAAAATTTCTGAAAGAGGTATTGAAGTTGACAGAGCCAAAATTGAAGCAATTGAGAAGATTCCCTGCCCTAGAGACATAAAAGGTATTCGTAGTATCCTTGGTCATGCTGGTTTATATAGGAGGTTTATTAAAGATTTCTCCAAAATTTCAAAGCCTCTTACTAATCTTCTTCAAAAAGATGTACCTTTTTTTTGATGATGATTGTGAGGAAGCTTTTGAAACTTTGAAGAAAGCTTTGACTACTGCTCCTATTGTTCAACCACCTGATTGGAGTTTACCTTCCGAAATTATGTGTGATGCTAGTGATTTTCCTATTCGTGCTATCCTAGGGCAACATGTTGATAAGAAGTTGAACGTTATTCATTATGCTAGTAATACTCTAGATGCTGCTCAAAATAATTATGCTACTACTGAAAAAGAGTTCTTAGCTGTAATCTTTGCATGTGATAAGTTTAGACCCTACATTGTTGATTCAAAGGTCACTATTCATGCTGATCATGCTGCTATTAAGTACCTTATGACGAAGAAGGACGCTAAGCCTAGCCTTATTAGATTGGTGTTGCTTTTACAAGAGTTTGATTTGCATATTGTAGACAGGAAAGGTGCTGAAAATCCTGTTGCTGACAATTTATCTCGTTTGGAAAATATTTCTTTTGACCCTTTGCCTGTTAATGATAGTTTTCGAATGAGCGGTTAGGCGCAATAAGGGTAAGTCCGCATGAAAGTCCTTGGTATGCTGATTATGCTAACTTTATTGGTTCCAAGTATTTGCCTCCCACTTTTAAAGCCTAGCAAAGAAGAAAATTCTTTTATGATCTAAGGCATTACTTTTGGGATGACCCACATCTATATAAAGAAGGAGTAGATGGCATTATGCGAAGATGTGTTCTAGAATTTGAACAACAAGAGATATTGAGAAAATGTCACGGTAGTGCTTATGGAGGACATCATGTTGGGGATAGGACTGCACAAAAGGTTTTACAGTCTGGATTTTATTGGCCTACCCTTTCAAGGATGCAAGGAAGTTTGTCCTATCTTGTGACAAATGTCAATGAGTTGGTAACATTTCTAGACGCAATGAAATGCCTATGAACTATTCTCTTGTCACTGAACCTTTTGATTGTTGCGGATTTTACTTTATGGGTCATTTTCCTCCTTCAAAAGGTTATACTCATATTCTTGTTGCCGTTGACTATGTTACAAAGTGGTTAGAAGCCATACCTACAAACAGCGCCGATGGTAAGACCTCTTTGAAAATGCTTAAGGATGTTATTTTTCCTAGGTTTGGCGTGCCTAGATATCTCATGACTGATGGAGGCTCTCATTTTATTCATGGGGGTTTTAGAAAAACTCTCGCTAAGTATGATGTAAACCATAGAATTGCTTGACTTATCACCCCCCAAACCGGTGGGCGATAGAAATCTATCTTGCAAAGGACACAATAGATCTAGGAAATACTAGGCTAAAAAGTTGAATGACGCTTTATGGGCTTATATAACTTCTTATAAAAATCATATGGGGATGTCTCCTTACAAAATGGTCTATGGGAAAGCTTGTCACTTGCCTTTAGAATTAGAACACAAATCTTATTGGGCAGTGAAAGAGTTGAATAGATATTTTAAACTTGCTGGTGAGAAAAGATTGCTTGACATGAGTACCTTAGATGAGTGGAGAAGTGAAGCTTATGAAAATGCTAGACTCTTTAAGGAAAAAGTAAAAAGATGGCATGATAGGAGGATTCTCAAAAGGGAGTTCCGTGTTGGTGAGAAAGTCCTTTTGTATAGGTCTCGTCTCAGATTTTTTGTAGGGAAACTACTCTCAAAATGGGAGGGACATTTTGTTATTGAGGAAGTATACCGTTCATGTGCTATCAAAATATCTTATTTGAAGGATGACATAACACAAGTGGTGAATGGTCAAAGACTAAAACATTATATTTCTGGAGATTCTTATAATGAAGATGTTGATGTTATTCAAATGGTGACCCCAGAAGAATTTATTAGAAACCAAACACCAGAAACTGCAGAGTTCGTCTTTGAATAGGTAAAAGTGGTGAAAACAGAAGGTTCGTGAAACACCAATCTTTTTATATTTTTGATGTTTTTAATACATAAGGGAATTTACGAGACGGAAGAGAGGAGGATCCGGAGGCTGGGGTGGCCAAACCCACCCCAGGCGTGGGCCCTAGCTGGCCGCGCCTAGAGGGGGTGAGACCACCCCGAGCTCCGTCTCCGCCTCGTTTTGGTATCAAAACCTTCCTTATGCTTTGAAACTTCGTAATATATAACCCCCCGGATTCCCCGAGGTTCTTGCATCGAGTTCTTGTCGTTTTTTTGTTTCGATCTGTTTCTGTCAGGCAAATTCTCACTTTTGGAGCTACAATGTCTTCCTCTGGATCACCCATGGAGGATTCCTCTATGGATGTCCTCAACCCATGCATGTATGAGTTGAGGATCCATCCCAAGGAGTTGATTCTCAAAGATGGGAAGGTACAGATGAAAGAAGTTCAAGGCCCCAAAGGAGAAGGAAGTCTGGAAGACAGGATGGAAGCATTTGAGCAGGAGGTTTTCAGGTACAAGAAGATGGCGGAACGCGAAGTGCATGTTATTCACAAGATAAGTTCAGAACTCATCGTAAAACACGAGGAGGAGGTGGCTGAGCTCCGAGAAGAAATCTTCTCGCTCCGTCAGACCACCAACCAATTACAAGCACAACTCTACGACATACAAAATCAAAACTGTGAGTATGAGGCTAGATTTGATCGCATAAGCTCTGCTTCTAGTTTCAGGATTGCAGAGACAAGGACATACTTTTTGGATGGGGAACCTTTGCCTTGGAAGTTTTATGATGACAATAGAACACCACCACCACCGAAGGAGTAGTTCGTCATCAGGTTTGGCATCCCCTTGGCTTGTTCCAAGCTTGGGGGGAGTGCCGCGGTATCACCATCATTATCTTTTATCTTTTACCTTTTTAGTGGATTCATATCTTTGGTAGAGAATTTATCTTATAGTTTGGTTTTCATGTGGAATTATCTCTCCTTTAGTTTATTATCTATGTATCCCTTGGTGTGAGTGCCTTTATGGAATATTAATGAGAAGTTTCATCTTTTACTTTTGGCACTTCTTATTTTAGTTCACAATCTCTATTATATGATGGATCTTGTTGATCAGTATTGGCATCACTTTGGGAGCATCAAGTAAATCTAAATTGGTTTTGGCAAACCGAGCTCTAGTCAGTAACAACACTTTTTGAGGTTTGAAAGAAAAAGAGAAAAGCTTACAGGTATTTTGCATCATTTATTTTCTTTCTTGTTGGATCATAAGCTTAGTATTCTTTATTTAAGATCTTTTGTGTCCTCTTGGAAGATTGCATGTTTGGCTTTATCACTTGTAGGTTTGCTTGGTTCTTGCAACTCTTTTTCTTGCTACCGAGCCTTGCTAGCCAAAAACCTGTTTTGAGAAGGCCTACTTCTCATTCTTCCAAACCCTTTAACCAAAGCCTTTGCCATTTGACCACCATATCTACCTATTAGCATTTGCTATTCCAAGCAAATTCTCAAGCTTCATATATCTGTCGAATTAAAAAGTATTTTGTTATGTGAAAACTAGTTAGTAAAGCTCTCACGAACTTGATGGCACACCTTATTTCCTTGCCCCTAATAGACTTGAACCATTGTGTCATCGAAGTTGTATATGCTTGCATCTATACGTTGGAATTAGCAGAACCGTGCTGTCATGGGGAACGCTTTCAACATTGCACATGTACGTAGTACACAATTGATATCATGCTCTTTTGTTAACGGATATCGACGGTGTGAAATAAAGAGGAAACTTGTAAGTCCATGGAGTGATGTATGTGTGTTAGAGAAACGTCTGGGACGCTAGCCTAAGCCATGCCTAATCATGGTGGAAACTTGCAGCATCACCATAGTGAGCATTCTGTGAAGCATCCTCAATAAAAAGCTATGCACATAGTAAATAAAAAGATCGCTAAGATGCTCATTGTCTGTTTGCCTTGTTATTTTGGTTATGGGATAGCTCATGTACCATGTGCAAGGGTTACCCCGTTGGCGGTTCTCTATGATACACATGTACTTACAATGACAAGAACTTACCGGTGACTAAAGTTGAGTAGCATGAGGAGCGACCCTCGTACTCAAGGGACATGAGATTGCCAACTTATATTTCGTCAAGCATATACTCCATCTTTGTGCACTTTAACCTTAATCATCTCAAGATGCCTATGATAGGGGCAATGACGGCTCAAAGCTAGTAAGTACCATAATATTTTGGAAGCTCTTTATGACTTGAAATCCCCGCTTTCCTCTATGAAGGGACCTTTCTCCTATTTTCTAAGTTGAGTCAGTAAACCTACTTGCTCTCTGTCTCCAGCAAGCATTTGAGTTGTTGTGTTGCAAGCATTCATATGGTGATTTATTCAATCATGTTCTTTATCTTCCTTGGTTGGACAAGACTCTTATCTATTGATTATTACTTTGAAAGCCTTCATTGTGAAAAACCTTTTTGAGCAAAGAGTGCTCCTATTTTGAAAACTTCTACAGAAAGCTTTTTGTGAAACTGTTTGCCAGCTGTTATCTGACCAAGAACTAGAGTTTGCCAATTCCAATTATGATTTATCTTTATGCATCTCTATTGTGACTCTTGTACTTGTTGCAAGCTAAGTTATATAATGGTGAGTTTCTTTCTTCTGTGAGTTGTGCAATGGTAAGTGTGATGCTTCTTGTCCGTATTATTTTATCGACACTTCACTCCATAAAACTGTGGACATGTTTACCGAGCTCAGTTTTTCGCTTGGGGACAAGCGAAGGTCTAAGCTTGGGGGGAGTTGATACATCCAATTTGCATCACCATTCTATATCATAATTTGCCTCTATTCATTGATATATGTCTTATTATTAGGTATTACTTATGTCTTTTCCACTGTTTTTGCATGTTGGATGATTCTTGGAGGATGGATCGCCGAGTCGGATTCTTTGGAAAAGAGGTGTTTTGATGCAATTTTGCGAAGATAAAAAAAATACCAGAAAAATATGGGAAAATTATATTTTCCCAGAAGACAGTGGAAGCCACAAGGGGAGGCGAAGAAGGGCCACAGGGGGCCCACACCCCCTAGGCGCGGGTCCCCCTATGTCGCGCCTAGGGCAGGTGTAGCCTACCTGCTCGGCTCCCGACTCCGCCCTCTCGCCTATATCTTCCTCACGGAACCCTAATACCAGGGGAGCGACCACTGATAGATTTCCGCCGCCTCTGCGGCGCAGAAAACACCAAGAGAGAAAGATCTCCGGCAGACAGATTTCTGCCGGGGAAATTCCTCCCCGGAGAAGGGAGATCGTCGCCATTAACACCGTCATCAAGCTAGGCTTCATCGGATCATCATCATCATCATACACACCATCATCTCCACCAGCACCACTCCGTCTCATTGTAACAGTTGTGTTGGATATTGCTTTAGTTCATAGGGAAAACTTTCCCGGTGTTAATTACTATTGTAGTTGATGCTTGTGAGTGGAACCATTGGATTATTGTTTATGTTCAGATTGTTATTCATCACCATATCATCTTTGATCTTGATCCATATGATGTCTTGTGAGTAGTTCGTCTAGTTCTTGAGGACATGGGAGAAGTCATGTTGTTAGTAGTGGATTTGTGTTGAGTTATTATTCAATGGTTTAGTGTTTAAGTTGTGGTGCTATTCCTCTAGTGGTGTCATGTGAACTCGACTACATGATACTTCACCATTTATGGGCCTAGGAGAATGCATTGTTTATTTGGATACTAATTGTGGGGTTGCCGGAGTGACAGAAACCTGAACCCCCGTTAGGACTCCTTTACACAAGGGAACGTAGGATCTCAGAGTTTAAAGTCGTGGTTAGGTTTATATCTTAATTACTTTCCTGTAGTTGCGGATGCTTGCTGGGGGTTTAATCACAAGTATGTATTAGTCCAAGTAAGGTCGGTACATTAGCACAGGTTCACCCACACAACACTTGCAACACCAAAGAAGAGTACTCAGCTATTTGAAGCGAAAGCACTTGACTGAATTCCCATGTATCCTCGAGAACGTTTGGTCCTTATAAGTATTTCCACCGGCTTGTCCTTTGCTAAGAAACGATTGGGCCACTTGCTGCGTTTGTTCTTTGTCTTTATTACTTGCACTTCGTTTTATTGCTTTATCAGAAAACCCCTAAAAATCCGTTTGCTAAGTATTTACAGAGAGTTCCTGCTCCATACCACTAGTCAACACCTTCTGCTCCTCGTTGGGATCGACACTCCTATTTATCGAAAGTACTACGATACACCTCCTATACTTTTGGGTCATCAGGTCACGTCTGGGAAGGGTGTGGGCCCCCTGGCCACCTCCCAGCCTCGCCTCTTCGCCTATAAGAATCCCCCGATGCCTAAACCCTAAGAACCCGATCAATATTCCACGAAACTGAAGGGAATATGCCCTGAGAGGCAATAATAAAGTGTTTATTATGTGTATTCCAAGTATATGATAGATGTTTATTTTGAATGCTATAATTGTATTAATACGGAAACGTTAATACATGTGTGTTTAATAAACAAACAAAAAGTTCCTAGTTATGCCTCTCTCATAAACTAGCTCGTTGATTAACAAGATGGTCAAGGTTTCCTGATCATGGACATTGGATGTTGTTAATAACGGGATCACAACATTAGTGTAATGATGTGATGAACATTCATCCGAAGTATAGCATTACGACCAAAGTCATTGAGTTTATATTGCTATAACAACTTACGAAGTGATCCTAATCCTTAGACCATGAGATCATGTCAATCACTAACACCGGAAGAGTTCTTTGATAACATCAAACGTCACACCGTAACAGGGTGATTATAAAGATGGATTCAGAACTAATAAAGTGTTATGTTGAGGCTCATGGATCGAGAGTGGAATTTGTTCATCCCGATGACGGATAGATATACTCTGGGCCCTCTCGGTGATATCACATTGATTAGCTTGCAAGCAAGTGATTTGATCACTAGAATGTTATATCACAGGAACGAGAAAAGAGTGCATGTCGGTAACGAGATCAAACTAGGTATGGAGATACCGATGATCGAATCTCGGACATGTAATATATCGTGAAACAAAGGGATTAAGATACTAGCGTAAAAGGTTCCGACGATCACAAAAAAGTCATCGTTGAATGTGTGGGAGTCAGTATGGGTCTCCAGATCCCGCTTCTGATTATTGATCCGAGAGGGGTCTATCGCTATCGGTGACATTTGTTTTTTTTTTCGTCGGCGTTATGTAACCGATGTTGTTTGCGACAATACATATGCCTCGTACGTATGGCCCACGCGTTGATTCCAGAAATTTGTGTTCTTCAGCACAGCATCGATTCGTTGACCTTTAATTTTTGTCCCCCATCGTCCGGAACCAAACAATTTCAAATGCACTTTAACCGCTAGCTAGCTCCTAGAAGGGGACTTTTTTTCTTTGACCGCATACACACTAGTACTATACAAACTGTGTTGAAAAGCTCCTCACCAAATGTTCCTTGCCGAGATACCTGGAATGTTTACTGTTAATTAATGCACCTAGAGCTGCCTGTATACAAGTGGAAACTTATTTTTTTATTTTAATTGGGCCCATATGTGCTCTTTTTTCCACATTTGGATACGCTAGCAAAATTCGATATACCTAGCCTTTTTGCTTTGAATTATTGGTTTAGCTGTCGAGAGGGTTTAGGCTATAAAGAAAGTTACTGTCATGGTTCAAGGAAGAAAGGAATGCCCCAGGATAGACGAATAATTTTTTTTTCTTTCAAAAAGCCGCATGGTTGATTTACCCTCCGTGGCAAACATTTAGACCACGGGGATGTTAAAAATAATGGGCTAAATTATTAGACCCATGTGTGATTTCATATTTTTTCTAAATCTCAAAAGCTTGCACTTGTTCATTGTCTGCTGCACGATGAGGTTGAAGTCGCCATATATATCAGACGGACGGCACCGTAGGGTTTTGCCATCCTGATCCGGTGGATGAGGGCTTCATATTCTGCTTCGTTGTTGGGTGCGTGAAAATTTATCTGCAGCACATACCACATCTTGTCGCTCTACGGGGATGTCAAGATAACATTGGCGGCCGCTCCTTCTTGGCGCTTGGACCCATCGAAGTGCATCGGCCAGACACTCAACATGTCTGGGATGTCAGCCAGCTGGAGCTCCATCCAGTGGACCTCAGAAGCACCTGCGGCTTGATTGATGTGCGTCGCTTGTAGCTGATGTCCCGTGGGGATAGCTCAATGCCCTAGAGGGCGACCGCCCCTGTTTCGTTGGGGTTGTTGAGGATGTGGGACAACGGTACGTCATTGACCACGACTATTGAATGCTACATGAAGTAGTGGTGCGGTCGACGCGCTGTTCTGGTAGTGTGGATACCGCTGCTTGGTGGGGATGAGTACCTCGCTGAGGGTAGTATACATGACATTATACCCTGGGTGAGATGCGAGGATTCCAGCTGCGAGCTAGGCGACGATACCTAGCTAGCTAGCGTATTTCAGATTTCAATTTGTCGATGGCTTGTTCGGACAGCTTGCGGGGGTATTTTTGTACATTGTTGCTAATTTGGGATAATTCTGAATGAAGGGAGTACTAGATGGTAAAACTATAGAGAAGACACTTTATAAAGAATACACTTTAATCGGGAATCGGATGTTTTTGACACTCTTAGAAACGTCTCTGCGCACGACTCTTGGATTGACTTGACCCAAATCTCTCAGCGTCGGCATGATCAACAGTTTAGTTTAGACTCGAGGCTAAAACAAATAAACTGTTCTAGAGTCTATTTTTCCCACGTTGCACCTGCCCTCAGTGGTATTATAAATATGCATTCTCCGCTCACTAAAATCCTCAGGCATCCACCACTTCAATGGATGGCGGCGAAGGTTGCGTTTGCTCCGGGAACATCAGCAACGGCATGCTGATGGGGTAATTCCAATATGCTCATCATCTAACAAGTCTTTCTCCATCTTATTCTACTCATCCACTGCATCTCTGTGTGCTCATCTAACAACGGCATGTAGGAGCAGCACTCTCCCACCAGAACCAGTGGAGCGCGACCGCGGAACCTTCCTCCAGCGCGCCGGCAGTGGAATGACCGTGGAACCTTCCTCCAGCGCGCCGGCAGTGGACGGCGACAATGACGGCAGGGACATCAACGACAAGATGACCGAGGTATTTTCTTTGCTCGGGGTGGGGATTTAGACGTCGTTTTGTTGATTTGGGGTTTCGGATCATGCGTCGAACTTTACAGAAATACTTGGGTCCGAGCCATGCATTTTGTTAATGTATACATGGATCAACTGCCACACATGCATCCAGTTCTTGATTTGTTTGCTGATTCTGTTTGGTTCTCTCCCCGGTTCTCGTTTAACTACTTGGTTACTCGTGGCTACTAGTAGTATTTTTGGCTGTCAAGAGCTTCCTAATAATTAATCTACTTGAGCAGGCGGATCCCCTCCCAACCTTCTCTCCGGGCGACGTCACACAGGTTAGGAACCGAAATAAAACATACCCAACATACATATCCTCCAGCAGGATCGGAGGCATATATGATAGTATATACTAGACAAACCTCATTGATTTACTTACTTCATATATATATATATATATATATGTAATTATATTACATGCATGTTTGTGGCCGGCTGCAGGTGGTGGACCACCTGGCAGCAGGCTTTCAGTTCTCCAACGACACCAGCAGCATCTTCCAGGTGAATCCTGTTTTCGACTTCCATTGGCTTTAGGTGATCACTTAGCTCAAACTTTTTGTTAGTCCAAAACAGGGACGTGGCGGTGGCGTCGACGACCACCACCAGCATGTCATCATTGACATACCTCCACACCGGCATCAGGAGCTCCCTAGACCGGCGTCTCCCGCTCCCGCGGCGCTCGTCAGGGCCATATGGACGATCTGCATCTTCACACTTGTCCCCGCCATAAGCACGGCCCTTTATCAGCCGGCGAGAGGTGTCGTCTTCGGCAAAAGTCAGCTTGCCTACTACCTGGCTCTGTCGGCAATCGTGGCGTCAGGGCTCGGAGAGGCAATCACGGCATTTTGGATCTCACGCCCCGGCGGCAGCAGTCGGCGCCGTTTGAGGTTCGGCAGGGCCGTCCTATTCGCTTCTGTCTTTCCCTTATCCTTGGTACTTGGCATTGCCGGCTACGGGTTCATTAAAGCTTAAGGGTACACGGTTAGTACAATTACTCTATCTTACAACCACATTTCGTTTCCTTTCTATCGAAATGTTCCTTCTTTTATCCTTGCATTATGTATTTTTTGTTGATTCACACCATCTGGTTGACATGCAATAGCACTAGTAGGTAGAAGTATTCTTAGTGTCAGAACAGCATTATTAGCCTTTTTGGTTAGTGCTCCCAGAATCTCATCATTAGGCCCCTCCCGGCGGCTCCATTATTCCACTTCCCTCGCCGCCGCCAACATCGTGAGCCCTCGTCCTCGCTGTTACTCCCTTCTTTACGGTTTGCAGGGCGCTCTATAAAAATCTCACGGACCTAGGCGTGAACGTATTGGCTGAAAATTAGGCCTATTAATGAACGGCTAAGACGCATGCAGTGGCGAGAGACTATTGCATGCATAGGAAGTTGGGAGAAAAGCTGCCACATTAATCACTAATTAATGCTTATGCGCCTAGGAACATTGTAGTTTTGAAAAAACCAAAATTTAATTAGACGCCCTGCAAACCGTGAAGGAGGGAGTACTCGCGATTGACAGCCGTCGCTGTGTTGTCCGGATCGAGGGTCTCCGCTTGCGCCACCGTCCCGGTCGTCCGTCTTGACCACCCACGCGTAGTAGGTTCGTCGCCATTTAGGCGGGTTTCTTTTGGCAAACGATAAATGCAATCGAGTGGTATGAAGATCATTCAGATATTGGGACATATCAATATGGTGTCTCTTGTATCGTATCTAGTTTAGGAATGACGTACGGGGATATATATAGAATATATATCGGAGACCAAACCATGCTGCTCTATCTCTATCTGCTTAGCAAAATTCAGTATAGATTTCTTCATCTAAATGCTTATGTACAGTTCCTGTTTTTTATTCTAATTTCAGCAGAATGACATATGTCGTACTAACTATGATGGTTTGGAGGATGGATGCTTCTGACGATGTCTTCGAGGAGATAGAACAATACTGCATGACGGTCAGTCAGATATTTGAAAGCGAAAGAACAAAGGTTACCAGCGGTACAATAGATATGCCAAAGCAAATGGGTCTAGTGTCAGATTGGACGATAAAGAATATGTCCAAAGAGCTGAAAGGAAGACATGTGCTAAAGGAGGGTACAGTTTGCACAAAGTACTTTGAAGGTACGTAGTGACCAAATCAGGGAGCCACGGCCGCTGACTCGTTATGGTCGTAAAGATATGCTCGAGATCCAGCATATTGCTGGTAGGGGTCAGTAGTTTGTGAATAAATTTGTCGATGTCAACTCTGGCGCGTGCTGCTGGTTTGGTCAAGGGCAGCAACTGAACCCGTCCGTTGCTGATGATCACCGGCGCTTGAAGTGTGGCCTTCTGCTGTGTGTTTAGCTTGGTCAAGGTCATGCAGCAAGTATGTTGTCTTTTGAACTTGTTGGTTTGTATTATCTGAACATGGGTGATGCCAGGTTTTCGTCTCACACTTTCCATTCATGGCCGAATGGAGAGAGTGGGTTTCCTGACATTGCTCCAGCATGCTGCCTGTTCCCTACCTCTTTTCTTTCGAACTTCCGTATTTGTATGCACCGAACCTTGTTATTTCCGTTAAATGCAACTAGGATGGTGGCCCTCATAAATGCGAGGGCAACGTATTTACTATGTTGAAGAGAGTTAGAAATAAATCCATAGTCTAGATTATGCGTCGGATTAAAATTTGACATAGAATTGATCGATAGTTACTGTTGAAAGGATCATATGGGCACTTAGAGGGCGGGGGTTTGAATATGTGCTACTTTAAATTTTACTCTTTTTGAAGTTAGGGTTTGACACAAAAGGTAAATTCGCTAGATTATGCAACTATGGTGAATTTACCTATATGTCAACCTAACACGAACACTAAGCAAGGACAAGATAAATAGATGATAGAAGTAACCAAAGTGGAGCACGCGGAGACACAATGATTTGTTTCCCGCGGTTACTTCATTTTGAGGGGAAGTACGTCTGCTTTTGGATCTCCCTTGTTCTCCAATGAACCTCATCCCAAAGGGTTCGATTCACCTCTTCCACTATATCGGCAACCATCAAGGTGGAAGCCGACACCTTTACAAGAAGCAACTAAATTGGCGGCTCCCAAATGCAAGCAACACTACTAGGAAAAAGCGCATCAGTGGCACATCATTTTTCAACTTCTGTGGCGCATATGGGATGCACCACTGTTATCACGCCACTAAAGTGTAGTTCCCTAGAAGTACCCAACCAGATCTCAAACTTTTGTGGCGCATATTGCCCATATGTGCCACAGATTTTTTTCAAATTTCAAAAAAAAAAACCCGGCCAGATCTGGCCGAAGGTGGGGATCGCCAGAGGTGGGGGTCATCAGAGGAGAAAAAGGAGGCCGATGGTGGCCGGAGGAGGAGGAGGAGGCCGCCGGTGGAGGAGAGGAGGAGGCCGCCGGTGGAGGAGGGGCTCGCCGGAGGAGGAGGTGGAGGTCACTAGTGGAGGAAAGTAGGAGGCCGCCGGAGGAGGAGAAGGTCGCCGGAGGAGCTCACCGGGGTGGAGGAGGAGGAGCTCACCAGAGTGTAGGAGGGAGGAGGGAGGAGGAGCTGCTCACCGGGGTGGAGGAGGAGGAGCTCACCGGGGTGGAGGAGGAGGGGAAGGTGAGGAAGAAGGGGAGGAGAAGGAGAGAAGAAGTGCAGGCGGAGAAGTGGAAAAGGATAAGAGAGGGAGAAGGGGCAGCGAGATTCAAATTTCGAATCCCGCCCAAGACTTCTGTGGCGCATATGGGAGAAATGTGCCACAGAAGTTTCTCCCCCTTTTTTAATTTTTTGCAGGAAAATACGATCTTTCAACCATAACTTTTTACTATTTTTGAATTTTGAAAATCTAAAAAACGCTAAACGACCAAAGGTCGTTGCGAGTGGATGCGAAATCTTGTTCTCATCATTTTGGTATATTAAAAGTTTTTTTCGACATCGTATGCAAAAGTTATGGCCGTTTTACCATGCCATAAATTTTTTACATTGAAATTCAAGTTTTTCAATTTTTTTCTACAACTATACCACAAAATATAACTACATCTCAAAGAAATCATTTTTTAAATTTTTTTATCATTTCTGTTTAATCTATTATATACTAAAAGCAATATAAGGGTGTTTTGAGGCACCACGTTGATCCATATATATTAAAATTATTTGACTCGTTCATCTTAATTATAATGGTTAAGATTTAAAGCCATTAAATGTTACATAATCTATAATAGTGTAAACCTGTCAGGTGTAAAAAGTCAAGTCGGTATAACTAAGCTGAGTCCATAGCGAAACAACTGTACACCGATCGATAAGACCAGACCAGATAAGACGCTAGAAATTATTGTTTGAGTCACACGTACATCCTTGTACTCTAGCTGTGTCCGGCTAAAAAAATGACACCATCAATATGATTCAGTATTAAAAAATGACATCATCAAATCCTTTTAATTTATAGGTAACAACTCAAAATATGATTGTCCGGCTTATGGCCATGTGCAGTTACACCACACAAGGAACAACGTATCAAGTCTCTAAGTGAAAAGAGAAAACATGCCAAGAAAAAAAAACATAGCTGTTGACGATCGTTTAGGTCTCGGCATCATTGTGAGATGCAAAGAGAACACTTTGGCAAGATTGTCTAGGTATATACATATATAGTCAAAATTAGGCAATTAATTAGGGCTGAAGGCCGGAGTAGTTTTTACTAGCTTACATGCAATGGTGCAATGATACTAACATACTATAGATTCTATTCAACGGCTCTATCAGAAATATTTTAGATTAGCAAGGTTCACTCCATGAGCCTTATTTCAGTAATAACATAAAAGTTGCCTGAGTTATATATTGTACATTGTTCATGTCTAAGACATCATGTATTCACAAGAATATGAGAATAGTGTGCATTTTACAACAAAGAGGGAAACATGAAGGACAATGATGAAATAAAGGTGAAGTTTATGTTATTTTTTAGTCGACCTATATAGTATCAACGATAAATTATTTTCGTCTCACCATATTAAGGAAATGTTGTTTCTAGTCTAACATAATGGTATAAGAATCATACTCCTTCCATTCCGGATTATAGGGCTAATACGTATTTTAAGAAAATAGTTTGACCGTAAATTTGGTCAACAATATAGAAATCATATTTCACAAAAATTATACCATTGGAAGCGTATTCTGAAGATGAATCTAATGGTATAATTTTTGTAAAATATAGTTTGTATTTAATTGACCAAATTTTCGGTTAAACTATTTATTTGAAGTACGTATTTGCCTTATAAACCGGAATGGAGGTAGTAGGATCATTGCTCGGGTAAGAACATTAATTAATTGACAGTCTCAATGTTAGCCTCGTATACTAAGATCTAAGATCATGTAAAGACTCCCAAATAAGTCAAAGTCTGACTTTTATTCTATATGCTAATCATGTAACATATACATATGGCATGGAGTAGTCCTCCAATCGTATCCGTATCGATCTCTTGTACATGCCACCATCGAGTGTTTTTCTCGATCCTTATTACATGTAGGAAAGGTATCCAATGAGAGCATCCTTCCAACTAGATGGATAGTATATACCATCTCATGCTCAAATTTCATACAAGGTCATTTTTTCGAAATGGAGGATGTCCCCCGGTCTCTGCATCAAAGAGATGCATACGACCTGTTTTATTAATTATTCAACAAACGACTGACAAAGAACATATACTACAAAACCTAAAGCCTCCACACAACACCTACAAACCCAACAATGAAGATCATGTCAAAAGGGCCTATGCCCTAAAAACAACAAAATTCCACCATCGGCTAAAAAACAGGAACATATCGCATACCCATGACGCCCTCTAGGCGAAACGAGAGCGCTCATCCGGTTTAGCAGACTTATAGCGAGCACCTCATATAAACGCTAAAAGAGCCGTCATACAGTCATTAATGTATTGTTTTTGTAAATAGCCTAATGATGTTTCAAAGATGTTACCTAGACATGTGATATCAATTTACCATAAAAGGTGGAATGCAGCATTATCTATTCCATGAAAATATGAAGGTCTTATCTCACTAATTTTGGCACACTAAAGCAATGGTCCTATCTAGAAAACAAGGTGATGCCCTCGCATTTGCGAGGGCCCTCATGCTAGTTTTTATAAAAGGTAAAAGGCGATCCACGGGGATCTATTTTTCCTACTCGACTTCTATGGCACATATGGTCATATGCCAGATCATCATACACGTGGCGCATGGTCATATGCGCCTGAAAGTTTCAACTTCGCCACGAAGCCGGTGCCCAACCCCGGTGGTGGGTCCCTGTAGGGGTTTGTAGCATGGAAAACAAAAAATTTCTACCGAATGAACACAAACAAGCCAAGATCTATCTACTAGATTGTAGCAACAAGTAGATTAGAGTACTCACCCTCGAAGATTCTAAAGCGGTTAACGAGAGTAGATTCTCGTGGGTGATGTAGTCGTACACTTGCCGATCTCAAGATCGCGTAGATGATCCTTCCTTGCTGCGTTCCGGCAGCGCTTCCGCAGTCGGTCACACGTTCGGTATTGGATGAATACCTTCCTCTCCCTTGTTCCAGCAGGCAGTAGAGCTTGTAGTTCTCGCCTCGCGATTCCGGCAGCATGACGGCGTGGTGTCGGAAGTAGAGGGATGATCCTGCAGGGCTTCGCCTAAGCCGGAGCAGGTTATGGTGGATCTAGGGTTTCCGGCGATCTAGGGTTTAGAGGGCCAGAGAGGAGGAGGCGTGGCCGGCGGCGGCACGGCGGCTTGGTGAGAGGGAGGGCAGCTTGGGAGAGGGGAGTTTGAATCCTTCCCCAACTCCCTCTCCTTGTTGTCTTGTGGTGGAGGGAAAGAAGGATTCTTTCCTTCCTCCACCAGGATACATTGTCCCAGTTTGACTTTTCAAACTTGGAGCTTTATTTCTTTCTTACAAACGCCCAACCATATGACTTAGTACATGACGCAATCATTTCACTTAGTCATGACACATTCATGTACCCTTCCGGTCCGGTGAACCTTCTAGACCCTTCTAGATCATTCCGGTGAAAAACCAGAATCATTCCTGAACTCCGGAATTGGACTTTCCTTATATTAATCTTATTCTCTGTACCATTCCGGATCTCTTCGTGATATCCCGGATCACATTAGAGACTCCTAACAACATTCAGTCTCCCTACTTACATTCCATATCTACTAAACAACATCGAATCCTTAAGTGTGTCTCCCTATGGTTCGTGAATTATGCAGACATGACTGAGACTCTTCTTTGATCAATAACCAATAGAGGAATCTAAAAATTCATATGGCTCCCACATATTTATACTATTACTTTGCAATCGAATGAACAACTTACATACGATACCAATTTCCCTTTGTCTCGCGGTAGTTTACTTATCCGAGGTCTGATCGTCGGTATCTCTGCATACCTAGTTCAACCTCGTTACCGATAAGTACTCTTTTCTCGTTACCGTGATATGTGATCCCTTGTGAGACAGTCACATGTTTGCAAGCTAATTGGATGACATTCTACCGAGAGGGCCTAGAGTATATCTATCCGTCATATGGATGGACAAATCCCACTCTTGATCCATGTGCCTCAACACATACTTTCTGAACACTCAATGCCACCTTTATAGCCACCCAGTTACGGTGTTGTGTTTGATGTCATCAAAGCATCCATCCGGTAAAGGTGATATGCATGATCTCATGGTCGAAGGAATTAGGTTACTATGTATCAGAAAGCATATAGCAATTGAACTATTGAAATGACTTGATCTTTATGCTATGCTTATCAATAGGAGTATGTCCACCATATCATTCTCCTAATGATATGATCTTGTTGTTGATAACATCTCAATGTTCATGATAGGGAAACCACAATCATTTAATCAACCAACAAGCTAGTGAAGTATAGAGGCTATACTAGGGACTTCAAATTAAGTTTACAAAACACATAAGTATTAATGTTTCCTTGTTAATACTATTATAGGATGAATGTAAACATTTATCATAAACACAAAGATATAATAATAACTACATTTATTATTGCCTCTAGGGCATATCTCCAACAGTCTCCCACTTGCACTAGAGTCATCTAATCTAGATTACATGGTAATATACCGAACACCCATGGTAGTTTGGTGTTGGTCATGTTTTGCCCTCGGGAGAGGTTTAGTCAACGGATCCGCCACATTCAGATCTGTGTGTACTTTGCAAATCTTTATATCCCCATCCTGGATATGTTCTCGAATAGCGTGAAAACGCAGCTTGATATGCTTCAGCTTCTTGTGTGACCTTGGTTCTTGCGCATTGGCTATGGCGCCCATGTTATCACAGTAGATAGACATTGGGTCCAGCGCACTAGGAACCACACCCAGCTCTACAATGAACTCTTTCATCCATATCGCTTCTTGTGAAGCCTCCGAAGCAACCATGTATTCCGATTCAGTTGAAGATCTCGCCACAACGCTTTGCTTTGCACTCCTCCAGCTAACTGCTGCACCATTCAAAATAAATACGTATCCAGATTGTGATTTAGAATCATCCGGATCGGTGTTCCAACTAGCATCGGTGTAACCATTAACAACGAATGCTCATCACCTCCATAAGAAAGAACGATATCCTTAGTTCTTCTCAAGTACTTAAGGATGTTTTTGATCATGTCCAATGATCCACTCTGGATCACTTTGATATCTGCTAGTTAAACTAACATCATATGCAATGTCGGGTCTAGTACATAGCATGGCATACATTAGATCCTATGGCTGAGGCATAGGGAGTCTTACTCATCCTTTCTCTATCTTCTGCCGATGTCGGACTTTGAGTTTTACTCAAGGTCGTATTGGGCAACATGGGCAAGAACCCTTTCTTGCTTTCTTCCATTCCAAACCTCTTTAGAACTTTGTCCAAATATGTACTCTGTGACAATGATATTTGGCGTTTCGATCTATCTCTATAAATCTTTATGCCTAATATGTAAGCTGCTTCGCCAAGATCCTTCATTGAAAAAACTATTATTCAAATATTCCTTGACACTATTAAGAAGGTCTACATCATTCCCAATCAACAATATGTCATCCACATATAGTATTAAGAATGCTACAGAGCTCCCACTCACTTTCTTGTAAATACAAGCTTCTCCATAAGTTTTTATAAAACCAAAACTTTTGATCACCTTATCAAAACGTTGATTCCAACTTCGGGATGCTTGCTTCAATCCATAGATGGACCTTTGAAGTTTGCATACCTTGTTAGCATCTTTAGGATCGACAAAACCTTTGGGTTGCATCATATCCAACTCTTCATCAATATCTCCATTGAGGAATGCTGTTTTGACATCCATCTGCCATATCTCATAATCATAATATGCAGCGATTGCTAACATAATCCTCACAGACTTTATCCTCGCTACTGGTGAGAAAGTCTCATCGTAGTCAACTCCTTGAATTTGTCGAAACCCTTTTGCGACAAGTCGAGCTTTATAGACAGTAACATTACCATCAGCATATGTTTTCTTCTTGAAAATCCATTTGTTCTCGACAGCCTTCCGGCCATCCGGTAAGTCCACCAAAGTCCATACTTGGTTTTCGTACATGGATCCAATCTCGGATTTCATGGCTTCTTGCCATTTATTGGAATCTGGGCTCATCATCGCTTCCTCATATGTCTCGGGGTCATCGGTGTTGTCCACCAACATGACACTCATAACGGAATCATACCAATCTGGAGTGGTACGAGTTCTCGTTGACCTCCGAGGCTCTGTAGCAACTTCAACCGAAGTTTCATGATCATCATCATTAGCTTCCTCTCTAATTGGTGCAGGCACCACAGGAACTTCTTCCGGTGCTGCGCTACTCGCAATTTCGAGAGAAGGTTCGACAACCTCGTCGAGTTCTACTTTCCTTCCAGTCACTTCTTTCGAGAGAAATTCCTTCTCTAGAAAGGATCCATTCTTGGCAACGAAGATTTTGCCTTCGGATCTATGATAGAAGGTATACCCAATAGTTTCCTTCGGGTATCCTATGAAGACGCATTTTTCCTCTTTGGGTTCAAGCTTGTCCGGCTGTAACTTCTTTACATAGGCTTCGCATCCCCAAACTTTAAGGAACGACAATTTAGGTTTCTTCCCAAACCATAATTCATACGGTGTCGTTTCAACGGATTTAGACGGTGCCCTATTTAAAGTGAATGCGGCTGTTTCTAATGCATAACCCCAAAATGATAGCGGTAAATCTGTAAGTGACATCATAGAACGAACCATATCTAAGAGAGTTCGATTACGACGTTCGGACACACCATTACGCTGTGGTGTTCCCGGCGGTGTGAAAGTATTCCGCACTTCTTTAAA
Source organism: Avena longiglumis (assembly GCA_030063025.1). Lineage (NCBI taxonomy): Eukaryota > Viridiplantae > Streptophyta > Magnoliopsida > Poales > Poaceae > Avena > Avena longiglumis. The sequence continues at coordinate 582,941,398 of CP125973.1, read as the reverse complement.
TGCTCGCCAAACTCGTAACTTAGATATTCACCTCCACGATCAGAACGCAGAAACTTAATCTTCTTGTTACGTTGATTCTCTACCTCACTTTGAAACTCCTTAAACTTCTCGAAAGTTTGGACTTATGTTTCATAAAATAGATATACCCATATCTACTCAAGTCATCTGTGAAGGTAAGAACATAACGATAATCGCATGATGCTACACTCATTGGACCACACACATCGGTATGTATGATTTCCAATAAGTCCGTAGTTCGCTCCATCATACCGAGAAAATGGAGTCTTAGTCATTTTTCCCATCGGACATGCTTGCATCTTTCAAGTGATTCAAAATCAAGTGATTCAAGAAGTCCATCGAATGGAGTTTCTTCATACGCTTCACTCCAATGTGACCAAGGCAGCGATTACATATAGGTCAAATTATCGCTTGATTTCAAGCGTTTAGCCTCAATATTGTTGATATGTGTATTTCCACTATCGAGATTCAATAAGAATAGACCATCTATCAAAGGTGCATGTGCATAAAACATATTACTCATATAAATCGAACAACCATTATTCTCGGACTTAAACAAGTAACCGTCTCGCAATAAACAAGATCCCGATATAATGTTCATGCTCAACGCAGGCACTAAATAACAATTATTTAAGTATAAAACTAATCCCGATGGTAGATGAAGGGTAGCATGCCGCGATCACATCAACCTTTGATCCGTTTCCCACGCGCATCGTCACCTCGTTCTTCGCTAGCTTCCGTTTATTCGGCAGCACCTGTTTCGAGTTACAAATATGAGCAACCGAACCAGTATCAAATACCCAGGCACTACTACGAGTACTAGTGAGATACACATCAATAACATGTATATCGGATATACCTTTCTTCTTGATGTTGCCGTTCTTAAAATCCGCCAAGTACTTTGGGCAATTCCGCTTCTAGTGACCTTCTCCCTTGCGGTAAAAGCACTCGGTTGTGGCTTGGGTCCAGACTTGGTCTTCTTCGGCGTGGTAACTTTCTTACCACCCTTCTTGAAGTGTCCCTTTTGCTTAGACTTGCCCTTCTTGAGTTTGGTGGTCTTATTGACCATCAACACTTGGTGCTTTTTCTTGATCTCCACTTCTACAGACTTTAACATAGCAAACAGTTCTCGCAACTCTTTGTTCATGTTCTGCATGTTGTAGTTCATCACAAAGTTCCTGTAACTTGGTGGCAGTGACTGGAGGACGCGGTAAATCCCCAAAGCATTAGGAATCACTATACCCAAGCTTTGAAGTTTGTTTGAGTGCCCAGACATCTTAAGCACATGCTCACTGACGGAGCTGTCCTCTTCCATCTTGCAGTTAAAGAACTTTTTAGAAGCCTCATAGCTTTCAATTGCCGCATGAGTCTCAAAAATCAATTTGAGATCCTCGACAATATCATATGGGTCTGACTCTTCAAACCTTTTACGAAGCTCCGATTCTAAACCATACAAGATAGCACCTTGAACTATGGAGATCGATTCTTAGGCGAGGTAAACATTCTTTACTTCATTAGAAGCATCATTGCGGTGGGTCACCAATGTGCATCCAGCACATAGGTCAAATTACCATGTGAGGACAATCCTCAAATTGCGGAACCAATCCATGAAGTTGCTTCCATTGTTTTTCAACTTTTCTTTCTCTAGGGCATTAAAATTGATGGTAGGGCTGCCATTGATCTACAACATATTTGCAATAGTTTAGACTAAGTTTATGATAAATTGAGTTCAAATTAATTAATGAAATTAAACTAGGTGAACTCCCACTCAAAACAACATCCCTCACATTGTTTTAGTGATCACACGAACCAAATCCACTACATCAACACCGATCATCACGAGAGTTGATATAGTTTCAATGGCGAACAATCGTCATGTTCATCATATCTACTATACGATTCATGCTTTACCTACGGTAATCCGTGTTCGAGACCATGTGCATACATGCTAGGCTCGTCAAGATCAAACCTTAGTTTCGCATGAGCAAATCTGGCTTGCTCACGTTGTATACACTTGCAGAATCTAACACCCGATCATCACGTGGTGCTTGAAACAACAAGCTTTAGCAACGGTGCTAACTAAGGGTGAACACTTTATGATTTGAAATTCATGTGCATGAGGGATCATATTATAATGCTACCGCTGCGTCTACTAAGCAATACAAGATGCATAAAGGATTAACATCACATGCAATTCATAATATGTGATATGATATGGCCTTTCTTCTTTGTGCTTGATCTCCATCTTCAAGCACGAACATGATCTCCATCATCACGGCATTGCATCAAGGTCAATGACGCTTCACCATGGTTGTCGCCCACGGCTTCAACTATTACAACTACTTTGAATAGACACGCGGGTCTTAACATAAATTAAAGACAACCATATGGCTCGATACCATCTGTAGGGGTTCGTAGCATGGAAAACAAAATTTTCTATCGCATACAAACAAACAAGCCAAGATCTATATACTAGATTGTAACGAGTCGATGGAATAACTTACCCTCGAAGATTCCAAAGTGTTTAACGAGAGCGGATTCTCGTGGGTGATGTAGTCGCACTCTTTCCGATCTCAAGATTGTGTGGAAGATCCTTCCAGGCTGCGTTCCAAGGCGCTTCCATGATCGGTCTGCGTTCGGTACTCGACGAAGACCTTCCTCTCCCTTGTTCCAGCAGGCAGCGGAGGTTGTAGCACTCTCCTTGCGATTCCGGCAGCACAACGGCGTGGTACCGGAAGTAGAGGGGAAATCCCGCAGGGCTTCACCTTAAGCCGGAGCGAGTATGGTGGATTATGAGAGAGGTCTATTAATGGTCTAGAGATTAGACACACCAATTAGAAGGCTCTAAACCGCAGGCTAAAGCAATTAGAAGCTCTAAACCAAACGGCTCTAAGCCTGAGATTAGAGGTAGAAACTTGTGTGTCTCAAGGAGGAGCCCTGCCCCTCCTTTTATAGGTGGAGGGGCTAGGCGCGCCAGGGATGGAGGGAGTCCCTCCCCAACTCGGCTTAGGGCTGGGCGCCGGCCAAGGAGGACAGGAACTCCTCCTCCAAGTTGGTTTCAACCTCCTCTTGCTTGTTTCCCACAGTTTCCTGTTTCCCACAGTTTCCTGTTTTCCACAGTTTCCTGTTTTAGCCGTTTGACTTTCAAACTGGCAATTTGACTTTCATGTTTTGGAATAGCAAGAACACTTAGTACATGATGCAATCATTCAATGACACACTCATGTACCCTCCCCCAGGTCTGCGGACAATCCGGACCTTCTAGAACATTCGATGAAAACAGGAATCATTTCCGAACTACTGACGGGACTTTCCTTATATGAATCTTATTCTCCGGACCATTCCGGATCACCTCGTGATATCCGGATCCCATCCGAGACTCGAACAACATTCGGTATCTTTCATAATACCATAACTACTCAAACAACGTCGAATCCTTAAGTGTGTCTCCCTACGGTTGGTGAATTATGCGGACATGATCGAGACACTTCTCCGAACAATAACCAATAGAGGAATCTGGAAATTCATATGGCTCCACATATTTCTACGATTACTTTGCGATCGAATGAACCACTTACATACGATACCAATTTCCCTTTGTCTCACGATAGTTTACTTATCCGAGGTTATGATCGTCGGTATCTCGCATACCTAGTTCAACCTCGTTACCGATAAGTACTCTTTCTCGTTCCGTGATATGTGATCCCTTGTGACCCAGTCACATGCTTGCAAGCTAATTGGATGACATTCCACCGAGAGGGCCCAGAGTATATCTATCCGTCATATGGATGGACAAATCCCACTCTTGATCCATGTGTTTCAACCAATACTTTCCGAACACTCAATGCCACCTTTATAGCCACCCAGTTACGGTGTGGTGTTTGATGTCATCAAAGCATCCATCCGGTAAAGGTTATATGCATGATCTCATGGTCGAAGGAATTAGGTTACTATGTATCAGAAAGCATATAGCAATTGAACTATTGAAATGACTTGATCTTTATTCTATGCTTATCAATAGGAGTATGTCCACCATATCATTCTCCTAATGATATGATCTTGTTGTTGATAACATCTCAATGTTCATGATAGGGAAACCACAATCATTTAATCAACCAACAAGCTAGTGAAGTATAGAGGCTATACTAGGGACTTCAAATTAAGTTTACAAAACACATAAGTATTAATGTTTCCTTGTTAATACTATTATAGCATGAATGTAAACATTTATCATAAACACAAAGATATAATAATAACTACATTTATTATTGCCTCTAGGGCATATCTCCAACAAGTTGTGCTAATGATAGTGCGTCGCTTAGGTAGAATGCAATTCTTTGTAACTTGAATTGCATGTTGTGAGATCAAAGAGTTTACTCCCTAGCGATGGCGACACGGAAAGAGGGTCCAAAATAGATACTGAAGAGGCATGTGTCAATGGAGAACAAGTTAAAGTGCCCATAGAAGCATAAGGGAGCAAAACCTTCAAAGAAACAACCATTAGAAACACAAATAACATGACAACATTGGACAAGTGAATTATCTTTACCAATTTGTGTTCAGAGTTTTTTTAGTCTATCACAGAACAACTATTGAACAACGTTGCCAGCGACTGAATATTTGGATTTACTCGCCACTTGAGACCTCGTGTGGAATCAACCATTGCCTTATGAGATTTTTTGTTTAGAAATATAGTGATAACAATGAAAATACGAGATTGTAGTAACTTACACAACAATGTATAACAGGTTCTCAAGTCACATGCCACTATATATGTGTATGCCCAAGTAGAAGCGGTACTCGTGTGCTAATCTTCCATTTAGTAATCAACTCAAAATTAAGATAATGAAGATGACACGTAGAAAAAATGAAGATGACAACCCAAGAAAAAACTTCGAGGAAGAGATTGGAACCAGATTGGTCAACTATATTAGCACACAATTGAACGTTACACACATAACGTTGACTGGCCAGAAACTCAAATGTTAGTAAAAAAACTTAACCCTTATGTCAACACAGTGGTCACAAGTTAACCATGATTATTCAGTGTAGACTCTACATAAAAGGTATGGTCACATCCATGTTCCTTCTCGCCAACATTCTCAAAATCTTTGACCCGCCCCTTCTTAGGTGTGACACCGACGATATAAGAGTTGCCGCTGTGCTATGTCAGGAGGGATATGGTTGCAGCACTGTAAGAGCTCATCAGGTATAAATTTACCATGATTACCATCCTATAAAAGATATATATGCTGGAATGCTACTCGGGGCTTAAAAGTTACCATTAGACGATGTATGCTTATGATTTCAAATATACATATAAAAATCAACAAAAATCTGAAAATAGACTGAAGAACTAAAATAAGGTGCTCCTTGTAGCATGACTAAATACATCCTCTGGTATGCTCTGAGCTTAAACATTTTGTGCAGCCTCAGCTTGTTTCACTCTCCAAAACTACGAAAATGGCATATTACCTAAAAAGTGCACAACTACCTATTAGATCATAATTTATTTACAGCTGGTAACTGAATCTATTATAATTTTACAGAACCAGGAAATGACACAAATAATTAAATATTTGAGAAAACAGAGTTGTCAATGTCAGTAAGAAGGAAGCAATCTACAACAAATGTGCTTGACTAATACCTATTGCTCTACTTTTCATGTAGGCTGTCATTTTCTTGTGTAAATTCCATTCAACAAAAGAATAAAAAAAAGGTTTATTTCAATAGCGCCGAGATGATGGAACGGCTCTGATCCCCAAAGCTTGGTGTTCCCTTCTAGAGGATTGATTTGCTAAAGAAGTATTGTACAGAAAAACACATTTTTTAGAATATGTATGCGTCCTAAATAGAAAAAGGAACTTGCTAGTATGTATGCACGACGTGCGCAAGGTTTCACTATGGTGTTCCATGTGGTCTATAGCTCTACACGAATGTTATTCAGTTAACTCTTAACACTGCAGTGAAACTTGTGCACGAGTGCACTACTCCAAATTATGTATGCTCCTAATGGACTATATCAAAGCATCAATACTGTAGTGTGGATATAAAAAGAACTACCCCTAGATACTTAATAAATATGATAACATAATAATAGAACTCGGATTTCGATTTGAAAAAATAGCATACCGGTATGAATAAATTTTAGTGCGCGTAGCATCAGATAGAGAAAATAGATGGTGCTCTTTGGTTAATTAATTATTGACCCTGATGACTTTGTGGAGGTCTGCATCCATTAACTCAAAAAGAACATAAATATCCTTGAAGCCCCTCCTCGACGGAGGTAAACAATATATACCTGATCTCAACTATATCCGGATGTCTCAATAGCCTGCGTAATTTGATCTCACGGAGATTCCATGTAGCATCATATAAGTGCTCAAATATATTGTGCGTCTATAACCAGGAATAAAGAAAGGGGATTAAGCATCTGTGAACTGTACAAAAACAATTAGCCAAACACCATCAAATGTATGCACACATATATACTCTCATGATTTATTTGAACTACAAATTATTCCTAGTTTGGTACTACTTCTAGGGTAAACCAAAAACAATGGTTCATATTGTTCTATTATAGACAGTTGTTCTTCACAGAATTGCAAAATCTCAGCCTTAAAAATATATATATTAAAAAAGCATTATGGAAGAGCTAAATATCCAATGTTCATATGCACTGATGGTTTAGACTCACAACTGTATTGTGTTTTCACATGACATTTACTTCTCTCCTTTGGTTTGCCTCTCTACTAAAACATAAATATAGTATCATAACGTAAAATCTAGTAAGGGAAGGTGTGACTGGAACTTGTACTATTCTGTATGGCATACTATTCTGTATGGCGACTAAGCTAGTTCATGGTAAGGTTTCACTGAAAAAACACATAAAAATAGAGAATTGATCCACCTTTATATTCCACTTGCAGAATGTGCAATAATTAAGAAAGCAGAAGTTACTTTTTTTTTTGGAAATGGGCATTTTATTACTTAACAGTAAGTTTACACCCGGCCTCTGCATAGCTAGGATGCACACAGCCGATCAATCACACAGTCTCACCAAGACAATAAAAACGGGATTACAAAATAATGTAAATGAAAACACAGTTCTCCAAACTAGCTAAGGAAGATCTATCCGCAGCGATTGCTGCCATCCATGCCGGGAGAAGATATCTCGCGCCGTATCCTCCAGCCGCCTACAGCCCTCCGCAAACAACTCGCGGAACTCCATTTGTTGTAGTGAATTCCATGATCGGAGGACAGCCGTAGCTCGATAGATAACCTGCAAGGGAGAATATACAACATTATTAAAAATCTTGTCATTTCTACATAGCCAAAGCGACCAAATAATGGCAAGCGCTCCCACCCTAAATAAAGTCCCATATTTATCCTCAATCCCATTCATCCAGTTGCCAAATACATTTCCTTGTTCAACATGATAGAGCAGAAGTTACTTGTGGGAATTCTATGGAAGTTAAATGCAGATCAAAGAAATAATTTATAATTCAGCTTATTGCACCTACCAACTGTAGGGTTCGCAGCATAGAAAACAAAAATTTTCCTACGATGGGAACAACTATGTACCAAGATCTATCTACTAGATACAAACAACAGGCGGATGTATATCTGTAGAGAACATACCCTTGAAGACCGACAAAGCTTAACGAGTCCAAACTCGTGGTTGATGTAGACGATCTCTTGCCGATCTCAAGATCGAGAGGAAGTCCTAGCGCCGCAAAACAGCAGCGCATCCGTGCTCGCACACACGTTCGAGGCACCGAGCAACCTCCGCCTCCTCGCTCCAGCGATGCAGCGGAAGCACAACTCTTTCTTGCCGAAAAGCCACCGGGAACATGTATCTCGCTAGTCCGAGACCATGGGGAATAAATTCTAGAGGGGGAGAGAGATCCTTCACGAGGAGGTGTAGTGTGAGAGGAGGAGAGGGGGGCCTTTTATAGGGGAGAGGGGGGGCACCCAAGGGGCATGGCGCCCAGCCATGGGGGCTGCCCCCACCTCTTCCACATTCATGTGGGTGGAGCTCCCACTCAAAATGAAAAGCCTCCACTCCCATTAAAAAGCCTCCACTCAAAAATCCACTCACATGCATTAAATTTCCACCAAATTTAATGCAAGCTCTCATTTAAATAAAACTCTTTTATTTATTTATTCAGAATTTTGTTAATTACTTTAATTAACAAACATTCACATAAAACCCCTTGCTAGTATTCTATTTCACATGCAGAACCAGTTTCAGCAATTTCAACCGAAACAGTTTCGGTGTCTAGTGAAATAAATTCCTGCGCTTTCCTTTTCTTTTCGGCATGAAACTTTTTCTCCAAATGGATGTCGGTGTCTCTTAAGTGTGTCACCCTACGGTTCGTGAATAATGCGGACATGATCGAGACCCCTCTCGGATCAATAATCGAAGCGGATCTCGAGACCCATACCGCTCCCACACATTCAACGATGACTTTCTTGTGATCGGAACCTTTTATGCTAGTATCTTAATCCTTTTGTTTCGCGATATATTACATGTCCGAGATTCGATCATCGGTATCTCCATACCTAGTTTGATCTCGTTCGACATGCACTCTTTTCTCGTTCCGTGATATAACATTCTAGTGATCAAATCACTTGCTTGCAAGCTAATCAATGTGATATCACCGAGAGGCCCAGAGCATATCTATCCGTCATCGGGATGAACAAATTCCACTCTCGATCCATGGGCCTCAACATAACACTTTAGTAGTTACGAATCCATCTTTATAATCACCCATTACGGTGTGACGTTTGATGTTATCAAGAAACTCTTCCGGTGTTAGTGATTGACATGATCTCATGGTCTAAGGATTAGGATCACTTCGTAAGTTGTTATAGCAATATAAACTCAATGACTTTGATCGTAATGCTATACTTGGATGAATGTTCATCACACCATTACACTAATGTTGTGACCTCGTTATTAACAACATCCAATGTCCATGATCAGAAACCTATGATCATCTTGTTAATCAACGAGCTAGTTTATAAGAGAGGCATAACTAGGAACTTTCTTTTGTTTATTAAACACACATGTATTAACGCTTTCATTAATACAATTATAGCATGTAAAATAAACATTTATCATAAATAAGGAATACGATAATAACCACTTTATTATTGCCTCTCGGGCATATTCCCTTGATCTCCCACTTGCACTAGAGACAATAATCTAGTTTGAGAACTTTGTGTATTGAACACCTATGGCTTTCTGGTGTTCCATATACACAATTGCAAGTGGTTAACATAATCTACGGAGCTGACGCTTCAGGTCCGTGTGTATTTGCATGTCTTTGCGTCTTCACGCATCACTCATTCTCTAATGAGATGGCATTGTATAAATTTGGTCTTTCGGTGAGACCTTTAGTTCCTTGGGGTTAAAACACGTCGATACTATTGTCATACAATATATCTTTAGTGTTAGCCCGTTGCGAACCACACCTTAGTTTGATAACAAACTACTTGACACAAATTCCTCCTTTCGCTACTATAGCAGTCATATACTTAGCCTTTTGTTGTAGTATTCGTCACAATGTCTTAACTTTGGAACTCTTCCAAATCCATCATGGAATCTCCTTTTCATTACATTGTGCCACCCATAGTTTAAATTGAGATAAACTTAATTTGTATCTTGTGACAAAACTAGTATCAATGTAACGCTTTACAATGAACTATTTGTAATTGTTTGTCACCTCTACACAAATATATTCTTAGTTCTTCCAAAAGATCATAAGAATATCCTCACTATCGTCCAATGATCATTTTATGATTCATTACGGTATATGCTCATAACACTTAGAGCATAGGACATATCTGGATGTGTACATATCATGGTATGATTGATCAAAACATTCTCGTGATTGCACTCATCAAGTGTCAAAGCACTTGAATCTTGTTTCACTTATCAAGTGTCGATACACTTGAATCTTGATTCAATTCCTTTCCATGCAACAAGAACCGTTTCTTGTTGATTCTATATTGAACTCCTTCAATATCTCATATATACGTTTGGCACAACCATATTGGCGTTCGATCTATCCACTATAGACATTCACGCTAAATATTCGGTTTTGCCTAAGTCTTTCATCGAAATGAAATTCTTAACCTTTGTCAATAAAAGATACATCATTTCTAATCAACAAGATGTCCTTCACATAATGTATTAGAAATATGTCTCAGCGCTCCCACTTAATTTCTTGCAAATGCAAGCATCTTCATCGTCTCCTGATGAAAACTCGTTTTCATCATGGTGAAGATTCCAACTCATGATGCTTACTTCAACCATTGAAGTTTGCATGCCCTTTAGCATCCTTTGAATTTAACAAAACCCTTTGGACCGTGTCATGTACACGTCCTAGGTAACCATTCTATTAGAAGAACTTTGTTTTGTTTATTCATCTACCATATACCAAATTATATGTAGTGGTTGCTACTTTAATCCGTTCAGACTAAATATCGCTATGAAAGATCAAATCTTGTCATAGTCAACTCTTTGAACATTGTCATAAAATACTTTACAACATGTCGAATATTTCATAGATGTGAGACATCCATGTCATTTCTTTATAGATCCAAATACGATAGGTTTTTACACCTTTAGGAGGGTCTTCCAAGTTCAAAACTTGATTTCGTATATGGAACTATCACGGATTTTATGGCTTCAAGCTATTTGACGAGTCGGGCCCATCATCGCTTCTTTGTATGTATTCGGTTCATCATTGTCAAACAATAATGATTTACTCTCAAATCTTAGCATTTGATTGCTTAACCGACCTTCTTGGTTCAATAGGAACTTTAGACCTCCGTGACCACAACCTTTGAGGCACATAAGCTATGAGCATTATGGCAGCCTCGTAAGCGATTTCGGCGCCATTTAACTCAGCACATTTAGCTAAGGTTCGTTAACCTTATCAAAGTTCTATTGTCCTCCCACTTAACTTTTATGAAAAATTCCTTCTTCAAGAAACTTCACATTTCAAGCGACAAACCCTTTTGTCCTCGGTGTTAAGGAGGAATAACCAATTGTTATTCAAAATAACCTACAAAGACATGCTCATCCGACTTTGGTTGTAAACATCTTACTTATGTTTAGCATACCAAAATTTAAGAAAGGACAACTTGGGTTTTACCCCAAACCATAACTCATATGGTGTCATTTCAACGGATCAAGATGGAGCTCTTTCGATTAAAAGCGGTAGTCTCTAAAGCTTTAATCTTTTAAAACATAATGGCAGTTTTATAAATAACACCTTTGATCCAACCATGTCAAACAAGGTTTCATTACAAATCTCAAACACTCCATACTCCTATGGTGTTTTGGGAGATGTAAATCTAGGTGTTTTGCTAAACTTGCAACTCAAATAAATCGCTTTATGATAAAATCATAATTCATTTATTTTCTTGTTACACTTGTAACTCAAATAAATCCCTTTATGATCAAATCATAATTCATTTATTTTCTTGTTACAATGATTTTCCACTTCATCTTGAAAGTCTTTGAAACGTTTTCAAATATTTCATACTTCTTTCTCATTAAGTGAATATTCACTCAAAAATCCGGAGAAAGCATATGAAGTTGAAACCCATCGCCATTTACGCACATAATGGACTACATACATCGATATGTATAAATTCCAATATTTTAGTCGTTCGTTCTTCTTTGGCCTTTGAACGAAGTTTTAATTATCTCGAGGAAAGTCTCACAAGCGTCACTTGATCAAATCAAAGACTCCAAAAATCCAGAATATGGAGATTCTTCATGTTTTCTTTCCAATATAATTTAAACAGCGATGTCACTTCATAAGTGATCTTTCAATCATTTGTCTTGCAACATTTTAGCATTAGGATTTATGGATGTGATTTCTTCAACTAGATTTGTAAATCATCCACCTTATATGGAATACGGTAATTATTTGAACAACCTTTGTTCTTATAATACCTGATTCAAATAACAATTATTAAAACAAATCTTGAAGTCAAGCTTTGATGTCAACGAAATACAAACAACGGTTTGTTTGTTTTCGATGAACATCATCACATATTCTCTTGCTAGTTACTTAGGTCATTGTGGTTCATGAATTGCGTCGTTCCGTATGAAATTTCATACCAACCAATTCGGTATCCAATACCCAAGAACCACATTGTTTAACAAGCAAAGAATACAACCATAACATGTATATCATATATATACCTAAATTGGATATTTCCAATCTTTTCTTTTCTGCCAAATATATTTTATAGATTCTCTTTCATCATTTCCTTTTCCTTTTAAAAGAATTTATCAACATCAAAAGTGGCGCCATATACATGACACCTAGTCCAAAGCGTGTATATTCAAATAATAATACCTTTGGACTTGCACTTTGAAGTAGATCACCATCATCAAATGATCGGTATTCTTTCAAAATCCATTCTTTAGTAATCTTTTAGTGTAGTAAACATTTTACATACATATTCTATTCACCCTTATCATGACGACTTTCATGATCAAGCTACTTTAGCTTATAAAGGCGAATCGTGAGTATAACATTACTTTCCAAAACCCTTTTGGATGATTAGGATGTCTAGCATCTCCAACCTTCGCAAATTCTCATCCAATATGAGAACATATATTATACTCTATCATATTTCAACCAAAACATTGTTTGAGATATCGTTATATCGCCACACATGATGGTTTTAAATAATTCTTTCAGCTCCTAGATAAACTTGATGTTTAAATCAAGAATCATGGAGGCAAACATGATACTTAAGATACTAACATCGAATTGTTACTCTCGATTTAATACCAATTATTAAATTTCACGAGTAAATAGAATTTTGCTGAAAGTTTGCAATAGGACTTTAAACTTTAGATTGACACTCAACACAATACGATACCAGTTAAGTAAAGTATATATCCAGAATTCTATAGTTCTATTATCTCAATTACAACTATGCATAAGGTGGTGAACGAATGCCAATGACTACAACAAATTATGCAAATTCACTTTGATTTAATTTATGATAAATTGAGTTCTACTAATCCAAATTAGAAATGAACTCCCACTCAAAACGACATCCTCGTGTCTTTTGGTGATTACATGAACCAAATCCACTACACCAAGTCCGATCATCACGTGAGTCGGTATAGCTTCAAAGGCGAGCATCCATATGGTCATCATATCAAAACATATGACTCATGCTTAACCTTTCGTCCGTGTTCGAGGCCATGTCATACATGCTAGGCTCGTCAAGTAAGAACCTTAGTATTCGCGTGTGTAATCGTCTTACACCCGAGATATGCTCGGATTCAAGTACACCCGATCATCACGTGATGTCTTGAAGCGACGAAACATTGTCGGTGCATACTTGATATATAAATGAGGGATCATCTTATTTTGCTAATAAAACGCCAAACAAGCAATATAAGATGCTATCAAACATCACATGTTTATTAGTGAAATGTTATGGTTCCCGCAGATGATCTCTATCATGTGCATCGTGGTATGATCACTATCATACCTATATGTGTAAATCCAAGGTCTATGGAGTTTACACGCTATGTGTGTTGTAAGAGTATCATCTCATACTTCTACTTACAACACTACCATATCATAACACTAGCCCAACAACAATCTAAACTAGACGCCTCTAATTTATCCATTGCAAATTTTACGTGGCTTAGGGCTTTCGTAGATAGAACCGTTCTTACCTACGAACATGAACCACAACGAGGATAACCAAATTGTTGACAACTCGTTGCAAATTAGATATTGACTATAGTAGGAGAGACAGACACCCGCTAGCCACTTATGCAAAACTAGTTGCATGTCAAGCGTGGAACAGGTCTCATGTGCGAGGACATGTAAAGTTTGTCCGCCGCTTCATCCCACTATGCCACCAATATCCAAAGTACAACTAAGAAGCAATAAAATGATCATCATCGCCCACATACTCATATGTGTACTACCTGCAAAGTATCTACGCATAGATCCGCTCGATACCCTTTGTAGGGTTCAGACATAGAAAACAAAATTTTCCTCGATGGGAACAACTATGTACCAAGATCTATCTACTAGATACAAACAACGGGCGGATGTATATCCGTAGAACATACCCTTGAAGACCGACAAAGCTTAACGAGTCCAAACTCGTGGTTGATGTAGACGATCTCTTGCGATCTCAAGATCGAGAGGAAGTCCTAAGCGCGCCAAAACAGCAGCGCATCCGTGCTCGCACACACGTTCGAGGCACCGAGCAACCTCCGCCTCCTCGCTCCAGCGATGCAGCGGTAGCACAACTCTTTCTTGCCGAAAAGCCACTGGGAACATGTATCTCGCTAGTCCGAGACCATGGGAATAAATTCTAGAGGGGGAGAGAGATCCTTCACGAGGAGGTGTAGTGTGAGAGGAGGAGGGGCCTTTATAGGGGAGGGGGGCACCCAAGGGGCATGGCGCCCAGCCATGGGGCTGCCCCCACCTCTTCCACATTCATGTGGGTGGAGCTCCCACTCAAAATGAAAAGCCTCCACTCCCATTAAAAAGCCTCCACTCAAAAATCCACTCACATGCATTAAATTTCCACCAAATTTAATGAAAGCTCTCATTTAAATAAAACTCTTTTATTTATTTATTCAGAATTTTGTTAATTACTTTAATTAACAAACATTCACATAAAACCCCTTGCTAGTATTCTATTTCACATGCAGAACCAGTTTGACAATTTCAACCGAAACAGTTTCGGTGTCTAGTGAAATAAATTCCTGCGCTTTCTTTTTCTTTTCGGCATGAAACTTTTGCTCCAAATGGATGTCGGTGTCTCTTAAGTGTGTCACCCTACGGTTCGTGAATAATGCGGACATGATCGATACCCCTCTCAGATCAATAATCAGAAGCGGGATCGGAGACCCATCGACTCCCACACATTGAACGATGACTTTCTTGTGATCGTCGGACCCCTTTACGCTAGTATCTTAATCCTTTTGTTTCGCGATATATTACATGTCCGAGATTCTATCATCGGTATCTCCATACCTATTTTGCTCTCGTTACCGACATGCACTCTTTTCTCGCTCGTGATATAACATTCTAGTGATCAAATCACTTGCTTGCAAGCTAATCAATGTGATATCACCGAGAGGCCAGAGCATATCTATCCGTCATCGGGATGAACAAATTCCACTCTCGATCCATGGGCCTCAACATAACACTTTAGTAGTTACGAATCCATCTTTATAATCACCACATTACGGTGTGACGTTTGATGTTATCAAGAAACTCTTCCGGTGTTAGTGATTGACATGATCTCATGGTCTAAGGATTAGGATCACTTCGTAAGTTTTTATAGCAATATAAACTCAATGACTTTGATCGTAATGCTATACTTCGGATGAATGTTCATCACACCATTACACTAATGTTGTGACCTCGTTATTAACAACATCCAATGTCCATGATCAGGAAACCTATGATCATCTTGTTAATCAACGAGCTAGTTTATAAGAGAGGCATAACTAGGAACTTTCTTTTGTTTATTAAACACACATGTATTAACGTTTCCGTATTAATACAATTATAGCATGTAAAATAAACATTTATCATAAATAAGGAATACGATAATAACCACTTTATTATTGCCTCTCGGGCATATTCCCTTCACCAACATGATTGTTCTCCTAGCAGGAAACGCCTATGTAGCTTCTCCATGGGGTGGAGACAAAGCACAACATTTCCTCGACCCAGCTATCAGGTGTGTCCCAACTGGAAATAATGATGTAATGCAGAGAACATATTCTTCCTCCATGTGTGACGTTGTCTCCGTATGCAAATTTTCTGAAAAAAATGGTAGAAGCATTGGATTGATTGCCTTCTTGCTAAGAACACATGCTAGGTCCTTTCATAGTTGTGTATGTAGTGGTTCAGTTCTTACCTCTTCTTTCTGAACTAAGACTGCAAAAGGTAGCACGACAAGAATTGCTAAATTGGTTTTGAACAGACAAATGCGGAACTGGTTAGTCTATGCTTATGTTGTTAGAACTCACGAATTGCAATAAGAAGATGCCCATATACTGGTGGAGAAGATCTGGGAGAGAAGGTATTTGCGGAGGTCCTCGCAGCTGGCAAGGGAGAAGTTGTCAGGGTGGTCTCCTGAACAGGGCGTCCCCCGGAAAAATTACAAGTTTCCGTGGAGGAGCTCCGTACCAAGGACTGCAACTGTCCTCTTCCTCCGATAGCCGACTCAATACTACACCAAATTATAGCCGGCATAGACGTGTTCTGTTCAACAATTAACATGAGCTCCAGTGACAATGAAGAAAATCAAACTCTGCAAGCTAAGGTACAAGGACATGTAAAAAAACACGATAATGTACAGAAACACAGCCCGGAAGTAAATCAAGAAAAGTGAGTAACTTGATAACAGATCAATGTGTAATATAATAGCGTTGTAGTGCCTGCTTCCTATGGACACAATCTGCTTAAAAGGTTTTTTATGGTAGAAGAGCCCTAAATTCAGAAAACTAAGAACACTTTCTGCATCATGACCTGCTCGTCCGGCACATCAGGTACTTTCTCCACACATGCCTCTAAGTCGGGATAATCTCTTCAATCCGGCTGCAATACACATTTGTCATTTCGTATTTGTTCCGATCTAATGTTACATACTACTTGATGACAACAACACAAACCACCGTCGCTTGTTTCTGGGAGTGGGAATTTAAAGAAATAGAAAGAGCTGGTGTTCCTAGCCTTTGTATCTCTTCCATACTTCAAGTATCAGAAATGAAGTGGTGTTCCTAACCTATAGAACAAGGTAAGCCTCTCATTTGTTTGTTCTCTATCGAGGGTTGCACTTTGTTTCCATCATCGTAACTCGCACCCCAAACAGTTCGAGAATTACAAAAGTCGTCACAAAATTTGATAATTCAGAGAGAAGAGACCCAAGGCTTCGAGCTTACCTTAAGGATATGTTGAGTAAGGTCGGGCATGTGGCCCTTGATTGGGAGTCCGAGGCCGTGTGGTCGGCAGACAGTGGCGCCACCGCTGCACCTGCACGTATAACGGGGTGATCCTGCAATTGCCCCCTGCAATCCAGAGACTGGTTCCATCAGTCGACACCAAGGTACCTCGTACATCGACGTCCCCTTAATGGGAGTAGTGATGCAGCACCATGCTCCGCCTGCAGTGGCCTCCCGCTCCTCAAATCCTCAACATGTCCGCCTCCGATTCATAGGGGCTATACCTAAATTTACCGAAACAACACAGGGCTCATCAATTTGAGGGAAGCTGGGAGAACATCGAGTAGACGATGGCGGTTAGGAATCAAGCGCACGTGTATTGGAGCGGGGATGAGCGAGTCGGCTCTCACTTGACTTACTCGAAGCTCTTTTTCCGGAGGGGCGACGCTGGAGTCGGTCCTCCCAGGCTGCTTGGAGTCATCCCCGCCGCCGTCTCTATGTCACCTCCATCACGGTCGTCACACTCTGCAATCCCGCGCCAGACGGTAGGTGGTCGCCATCTCGTTACCCTCTCCTCTGCAAGATTCCGGGCGCTCCATACCTGCAGATTACAGACAAATCAATGTCGCGGCGGGGAACAAGATCATGGGTGAGGAAGGTGGGAAGGTAGAGATGCGGCGTCGGGCCTGTCGGAGAGGAGGCGAGTGGGAGGGCCGCCGCTTTGCCGTTCGGTTGCGAGGGGATGAAAGGATTTTTTTTACTTGTTAACGGGCGGTTCCGTCACTTCGGTGGTAGGAGAACGTGGCTAGGTAACCAATCTGCACGGGGACGAGGGTAGCCAGCTATTTGATCTCCGCGGTGGCACTATTTGTAAATTGTTTCAAGTTGAGGGGCAAATTCAGAACGACGTACCACCATATTGTCGTTTTCTCCTTTAATAAGTAGTAGAGATAAAGAAGCCAAAGTCCTAGCCCATGCAAATCCCAATGACAATGCCTTCTCCCCGTTTGGCGTTGAAATGCCGAAAACGGAAAAGACCTAAGATAGCACCCCAAAGGATCACTCGTAGTCATCTTCGTCATCATCCTCATCCGAGTCCTCATCCTCGTCATCATCATCCTCATAGTCATCATGACCACCAGAAGCAGCATGCCCTTTGCCGTGAGGGAGAGAAGATGACGTTCCCTGAGAAGCAAAACCAGAAGTGACCTTATAAAAAGTCTTCTAGCCCGCTAGGTTGTCCTGCTGGGCATTCCATGCCCCAAACGAGAGTGTGTAATCAGACTCAGTGGATGGTTGAGCTCCATGCTCATCTGTGTACTCATCACCTCCTTCCTCTTCATCCTCTTCTCACTGAGCCTTAATCTCTTTGAGGAGCTTCTCAATCTAGCAGTTGCTCTTGTAGGAGGCATGATGCTCCTTGCGGATGTCCATATTCATGCAACAAAGGGTCTTCTCCCAAAATGAGGCCTTTTTGACCTTTTCCTGAACATACTCGCGGGTCATGGATGGCATGGGCGCATTAGAGGCATTCTTCCTCCAAGCCCTAGGAGGAGTGGGAGCCCACTCGGTCTCTGAAATATCCTCCTCCTCATGAGCATATGAGCGTCTAGGGGCTGGCCCCATGTGTCCTTTCTTCTCGAGAGACACAAGTGCATGCTCCACGAGATTAGGAGGCATAGAAAGAGGTGAACCGTGAGCCAGGGTATTGATGAGCCTCATGACAAGTGGTGCATATGGAGGAGACTTCTTGTAGAGAATGGCATGATGCATCTCCTCAAAGTTGAAATCCATGATGTATATACCAACGCCTTCTACTTCTGGACCAACAAAGTAAACCTTGTGATTGTGATACAACAAGTTGATAAATCCACATATAATGGCATCATCATTTCTAGCACTGGGGAAATGGTCTGGCGGAAAATCCTCAATATCAGATTGTAGAGGGGCTTGATGCCCTTGGACTCACCCACAACACCCTTGATGCCATACAGTGGTGCCAACTTGTTCTTGTTCTCACCTAGAGACGCAGAATGCATGCGGTGCCCAACATGGGTGGACACACCCTGAAAAGTCTCATGGATGGCATTGGAAAAGTCAAAGAGGGTTGCAGTGCAATGGTGATTTCCTGTCATCCAAGTCACTGTTCTTGCTTGATCAGTCCCAAGCACCACTATGGCATATAATTGCTACACAAGAGTGATGTTGAAGTCCTCACAGATCTCCATCAGTCCGTGCAGCCCAAGATTCTCAGAAATCCAAATGGCATTAGTGAAGTAAGAGCTGGCACGCATCTGCTTAATATTCATGTACTTCTGGGGACAAACTGGGGTCTTGATGAGATTGCGATAAATGTCTTGCATGAATACTAGTTGCTCCTTCCTCCAATAACATGGGCCATCGCTGGTCCGAGGCAAGTCATAAAACTGCGTCTTGCGTAGCTCACGGTACTCCTTCTTCGATATATGGGCCAACGATTGCAGATTATCATACTTATCCCTCTTTGCTTGACTCTCTTCCTCAATACGCTAATGCTCCCGCCTCATGAACACTGCATCTCTGGCCTGCTGCCTCCGGTTGGACGGGGGCACAACATACCGACCTTCAGCCTCATCATACTGCGGATCAGCCCTCCTTGACTTGGACTTGGTGCAAGGGGGATGACGAGAACTAGAGCCACCTGTGAAAATAGAAGGAGGGGGATAGCATGGAGGTAAGCATATATGTTCTGGAGATGAAAACAAGACCCTCAAACCTTTGTTGGATGTGAAAGAGACAATCCACACCGGAGTTTCCGCTGTGCATACCGGAATCCCTGGTCTGGACCGGAGTCTCCGGCCTGAGGGACCGGGGTCTTCGGCCTAGAGGATCGGAATCTCCGGTTGGGAGATTATGGTATGCACAAGGAGGTTGTGGGTGGCATTGTATCTAACATATAGGCTAATGATTCAAGACTAATGTGATAGTGTGCATGCAAACAAGTGATTCCAGTGGGCAAAATCAGTACAAAACTCTAAAATACACAAAGGGGATGAATCCTAAGTTCAAGAGGAGATAAGAGGTACCAGATCTGTCCATTGGATCGATTCCACCGGTGGGAAGAGCCCAAGGGTGGAGAGGAAGGAGTTGGCCGGTGGCATGGCGGATCCCGAGGGCTTCATGACCTTCGGGGCGGCGATTTGGAGGAGGAGGCGATGGGTGAGATATGAGAAGTCGGGGTTGTAAGAAGGAAACTGTTCGTTTCACTTCACCCCGGCCTCCCTTATGTCAGACCCGAAAACCGTCCAGACCGGAGACTCTGGTTTGCCAGACCAGAAACTCTGGACTGACCGGAGACTCTGATGTGGGTACACCGAAGACTCCAGTCCTCTTCGACCAAAAAGCCAGGGATGAGTGTATGGGAACCTATATGAGATATAGATGGTTTATAGCAAGGGAAAGGCTTGGATTAAGATGCCAAACTGTGAAGAATCAAGAAAACCGTAGAAATCCAAGAAGATGTTCAATAGAGCTGCAAAACGAACCAAGAACGAACTCTTCAATCAAGATGAGGGCGGTGGCCGAGGCCACCATGTAAGAGTTTGTGTCATGACACCACGAAGAATTATCCTTGGGTTCATAGCCACTACTCATCAATGAAGCTCACATATCACAAAATGATATTAAGAGAATTGATTTTCTTCAATGTTGGCATTATGGGGGGAGGGATGGTCCAATGTATTAGGACCGCACTCCCCATATCTCCATGCCTGCATCTAAACATAATAAGGGTCAAGACATAAGTGAGTATGCAAGGTAATCAAGGCAAGCTCCTTGAATCAATGATATTTAGTTCATTCCACAAGTAGCAAAATCTTGCTTCATCAAGTGGCTTCATGAATATATCGGCAAGTTGTTCTTTGGTAGAAACATAGGCTAGCTCAATATCTCTACGAGCAACATGATCTCTAATAAAGTGATGGCGGATCTCAATATGTTTTGTCCTTGTATGATCCACCGGGTTGTAGGCAATCTTGATGGCACTTTCATTATCACATAGAAGAGGCACTTTGTCAAAATGGACATTGTATTCCTTTAAAGTTTGCCTCATCCATAGCAATTGAGTTCAAGCACTAGTAGCAGCCACATATTCGGCTTCGGCGGTGGAGAGAGGTATGCAATTTTACTTCTTAGAAGACCAACACAACAAGGACCTACCAAAAAATTGGCAAGCCCTAGAGGTTGATTTTCTATCATCCTTGTCACAATACCAATCCAAATCCATGTACCCACAAAGAGAGAATGTTGAGCCCCTATGCCTACGATCGGATTCAGGATGAGTCCATGGAAATAAGTTGTCTTATTATTTTGTCACATGGTGCCAGACTTGTACAATAGTTCGAGAATGTTCAGTCCTATGATGTGATCGAAATCCTCAAAAGTATGTTCCAGGATTAGACAAAGACCGAGAGGTATCAAGTCTCTTAGACTTTGCTGAGTTGCAAGCTTAAGGATGATGATCCACTGAGTCTGCATGTGATCAAGATGGTTGGTTACGTCCAGTCTCTAGAAAGTCTTGGCTATCCCATTAGCAAAGAGTTCGCTACAGACATAATTCTAAACTCTCTTCCTAGTGCATATGATCAGTTCATATCGAACTACCACATGCATGGTATGGATAAGAAGCTCACTAAATTACATGGGATACTAAAGCAGGCAGAGGCGGATCTCAAGAAAGGCGCCATTCAAGTGTTGATGGTGCAAAATAAGGCTACGTTCAAGGAAAGTTCCTGGACTAAGAACAAGGCCAATTCAGGAGGAAAGGCTCAGGACCCGGTTCCAAGCTCTTCCTCAGGGACTAAGACATCTCCTTCAGCTGGATCCCCTTGCTTCTACTACAAGGTGGATAGCCACTGGAAGAGGAACTACAACAATTATTTGGCCGACAAATCCAAGAGAAGAGGTGTGACTTCTGGCTCAGTTACGCTTGTTTGCAATGTTATAGACATTTATCTTGTTGATGCACCTGATAGTTATTGGGTATATGATACCAGATCAGTTATTCACATCTGCAAATCGTTGTAGGGACTGGTAAGAACTAGAATTATGGCAAGAGGCGAGGTTGATATTTGAGTCGGGAACAAGGCGAGATTCGCTGCGTTGGAAGTCGGCACGATGCAACTTTATTTACCTTCCGGATTCCTAATGGAGCTAAATAATTGTTATTATGTTCTAGTGCTTAGTCGAAACATTATTTCTTCCTCATGTTTGATGAGACAAGGCTATGAGTCGAATATCAAGAATAATGGTTGTTCTTTATATTTGAATGATATGTTTCGTGGCTTTGCACCCATCCAGGACGGGTTATTTATTTTGAATCTTGATGGTGAGTCGGTTTATAACATAAATGTTAAAAGGTTGAAACCAAATGATCTGAATATGACATACTTTTGACATGGTCGGCTTGGTCATATAAGTTGGAAACGCATGAAGAAGCTCCATGATGGAATCCTAACTTAATTTTACTTGGAGTCAAAGGAGACAAGTGAATCTTTCCTAGTCAGAAAAAAATGTCCAAGACACCTTTTGCAAAGAGTTGTGAAAGGGCGTCCGACTTGTTGGGAATAGTACATAGTGATCTATCTGGACCAATGAGCACGACATCCAGGGGTGCTTATGAGTACTTCATTACCTTCACTAATGATTTGACTAGGTATGTATACATCTACTTGATGAAACATAAGTCGGAAGCCTTTGAAGAGTTCAAAGAATTCCAGAATGAAGTACAAAATGAACTAGGCAAGAAAATAAAGATTCTTCGGTCGGACCGATGGGGCGAGTACATGAGCCATGAGTTGATGACCATCTGAAGAGTTGCGGAATAGTTCCTCAACTTACTCTGGGAATGCCGTAGAGAAATGGTGTCTCAGAATGACGAAATTGGACCCTGTTGGACATGGTACGATCAATGATGAGTCGGACAGATCTGCATTTATCATTTTGGGGTTATTGTCTAGAAACTGCAGTGTTCACACTAAACAGATTACTATCAAATTCGGTAGATAAGACACCGCATGATATGTGGACAGGCAAAAAGGCGAGTTTATCTTTTCTTATGATTTGGGGTTGTGAAGCATTTTTCAAGTGACTTCAGTCGGACAAGCTTACGGCCAAGTCAGATAAGTGTATTTTCATGGGGTATCCAAGGGAAATCTTGGGTTACTACTTCTACAATAGAGAAGAGGGCAAAGTGTTTGTCGCTCAGAACGATGTCTTCCTTGAGAAAGAGTTTCTCAGTTAGAGAGTCAGTGGTATCACAGTGCAGCTCTAAGAAATTCGAGATGAACCGTCTAGTAGAGTGTCTGAAAAAGCCTTAGAGGTGGAGCCAGCGATGGTAGCTAAGCCGACAACTGCACCCGAACCACGAAGATCTGCTAGATTGCAAAGTGTTTGTGCTATATTACTATTAGATAGTGATGAGCCGGAAACTTATTCGGAAGATATGGTGGGATCTGATTCCGAGTCATGGCTTGGATCCATGAGATCTGAGTTGAAGTTCATGGATGAAAATCAAGTTTTGAACTTGGTTGATATGCTAGATAGTGCAAGACCCGGCGAGTGCGAATGGGTCTTTAAGAAAAAAATGATATGGATGGAATGTTTCTTTCTAGAAAGCACGACTTTTCATGAAGGAGATCGGACAGGTTCAAGGAGTTGACTACGATGAGACTTTCTTACCCGTAGTGATGCTTAAGTCAGTTCAGATCATGTTAGCTATAGCATCCTATTACGACTATGATATATGGCAGATGGATGTCAAAACGGCTTTCCTTAATGGAAATTTAACTAAGGACGTGTATTGATACAACCCGAGGGTTTTGTCGATCCAGCTAATGCTGAGAAGGTATGCAAACTTCAGAAATCCATTTATGGGTTGGAAGATCACAAAACCATGATTGCAAACAGTGCTGGCAAGCTGATGATGGATGCAGAAATATTAAGAGCTGACAACTCCTCCTTTGTGCAATGGTTCAAAACTTGACTTAATGATAATCCTCCGACAATGACCTGTCTGGACGATAAACTATTGTTGAACTTGTCATATGGCCCCTCCCTCAACTTCATGACTTATAAATCATATGATATCACTGGGTACACATTCTACATGGAGGAAAAGGACAAAATCAACAAATATCAGAACTCGAGGGTAACGATAGAATCCTACACTGGTAACATCAAGAAAAGATACTACGGAGGGATCGAGGAGATCTAGGAGCTTGAGTACACTGGGATGAAGGTGCCAATGTTCCATGTCAGATGGGCTAAGGCCGTAAAGCAAGAAAACAAATATTTCACCACAATGTGTATACCCGAAGCCAACAAATCCATGAACACCACCGCACAAAATGAGCCATGGGTTTTGGCTAAGCATGTTGAGCAATGCTTCTTCATAATTGACCCGTGCAAGACTAGCCGTGTTCTCGTAAGGAGATGCAAATCGATTGTTGTCGGAATGGATGGAGTCGCCAACGAGGAAGACTTCGACGGCCTCGTTGGAGACCCAATGATGGAAGAACTTGATGAAGCCGATGTAAGATATACTACAATAAGAAGTAGGAACACGTTGCCTAGGTCAGGTGATCTATTCACAAAAAGAAGTAACAATATGAGGGTAAAGTATACAACGATGACCAAGAAAAAGGAGAAGAAGATTGTGATGAAACACTGATGTTTTAGCAACGGAACTATCTTATTATGCTATATGTATGCATTTATCTAATTTTGAACAACTACACACTCGATCTTATCGATGAGATGTAATAATATATATCCTATATTTTTAGTCTAACATTATTGACATTCTAATTACTCTCTTGTTACATTGAAATTTTAATATGATACATCCTATTTTTAGTCACAATAATAAATAAATGACAAGAATAAAATGATTTTTTTACTAAAAAGGGCTGGGCCTACCTCACTTAGCCCCGGCGCGACGCGGCTTCCGCGCGCCGGCACTAACCGTGCCCTGGCCCACCATCCTGGGGGCCACCTCACTTAGCCCAGGCGCATCACGGCTTCCGCGCAGCGCCACTATCGGCTCGCTGGCCCCACCACCCTGGCCCACCTCACTTATCCACCCACACAAGCACGCACGCGCGACCCAGATACCCTCGCCTCCAACTCCCCTGGATCGTGATCGCCACCACTGCGCCACCGCTCTTCCTCGATCCCCCACCACACCACCGGCCTCCTTCCTCGAAGCCCGCCGCCCGCCGCTGCTTCCAGGGCCGCCTCTAGCGCTGCCACAACCTCGTCCGCGAGCTCTAGTGCCATCGCCGCCTCGCCTGTGAGCTTCAGAGCCTCCCCAGCCTCATCCGCGAGCTCCAGCGCTGCCTCATCCACGAGCCCCAGCGTTGCTGCCTTGTCCACGAGCCCCAGCCCGCTAGCCTTCCCCAGCGCCCGCCGCCAAGTCTACCCCATGTCATCCTCACCGGCGCTCGACTGGAGGCATAGCGGCGCCCTCACCAGCGCTCGACTGGAGGCAGAGCTTGTTGGGGTTCCGTGGCAGAAAACAAAAGATTTCCTTTGTTGGAACGCCCTAATGCCTAAGATCTGTCTATTAGTAATGAAGTAACGACTGAAGGTCTCGGATACATACCTTTGTAGTTCGAAAGCGGTAAACATTTCGAGGGAAAAGTGGTTGATGTAGTCGTGCTCATAGCCAACCTCAATGTCATGAAAATCCTCGCAATTCACCTCCTGCTCCATCATGCAGCAGTCTGGCTCACGACAACCAAGGTGCCCCAAGTGTGGCCCCTCGTGATTTCGTACACATATGGTGTACGATGATGACCTACGGTTCCCCGATCCCTGCTAGGAGTGGGGAGTAGATCTTCGGCTTGGAATATCCGCATCATAATGGCGCTCCATGATGAAGAACTCCTCGTTCTCACAGCCCATACAAGGGGGCCACAGTCACAAGGGAGAGAGAGAGAGAGGATAAATAGGCAACCAAATGCCTTTTCTTGGTGTCTTTAATACCACCTATGGGCACCCCTTTATATAGGCGGAGGGATGTGTGACCTCCCATTTGGAATAGCCATATGGGACTGAAACTATAAAGGAAAGGGCAAAAAGGAGGGTGCTGGCCGGCTGGACCAACTGGGGCAGCCGGGTGGGCCACACCACTGCGGCCCAACAGCCAGCGATAGCAAACAATAGCCTGAGGCGGCGCTAGCCGGGTGGGCCTTGCCGCAGCCCACCAGCGCGCCCGTGTGCCTGCCGCCCAGCCGCGCCCCGCCTGGGCTGGCCTGGTGTGGGGCGGCCCATTGTGGCATCGTGCCCCGGTGCCCGCCCGTGTGGGTTGTGGCGCTACGGACCGGCCCGCCTGCCCGGGGTGGCGCCCCAGGAGCCTATAGCCCTGTGCAGCAGATTGATCCCGTCGATCGCCTGGCTGTCTAGGCCGGCTCACAACGGCCCATGGTGGATGGGGCTGCTGTTTTTTCTCACTTTTTAAGGGTGACTTCCTTATATGCCAATTTCCTTCTGGGTTTTTGCCTAATGAGAAAGTTTCCCTATAAAATTTAGTGTAAATATTTATTTACTATATATTCATTCATAATTAATATATAATAAACGCATATTATAAATTTCTATTTATCCGAAACACCTTTTGGTCCTTTCCTTTCTTTCTTTCTCCGATCAACTTCGGATCTCTTCCCAGAACAATTCCGGCCTTTTATTTCTCTACTGTGATTCCATCTTACATATGATCTCTAGCTCATCGTACCCTTAAGTGTATCTCCCCATGGCTTGACAATGACACATACATAATCTCTATCAATGATTAACAGTGGAACCAGGATCCCATATTGACCCCTGTACATTCCACATTGATGATGTCATTTGAATCATAAACATCGAGTCCAATTCCCTTTATTTCTTCGATACGACTTGTCCAAGATCCGATTGTTTGGTATACATATCTTGTTCAATATCATTATCGAAAAGTACTGTTTCACTTGTTATCGCGATATTACATCCCCGTGACCTAGTCACATGTTGCAACATTATGGATGTAATCTCACCAAGTCTGCCTTATGTATCTTACCCGTCACTAGGTGAATAAATCCTGGTATTTATTCATAGGCCTCAACCTGTTCCTCCGGAATACCCAACGTACACCTTTATAATCACCGTTCCACCGAGTGACATTTGACGAAGTCAAAGCAGCCTCAGGAGACAGTAATTAATATGATCTCACTGTCTAAGAAGAAGTAGACTACGTTTCTTGCTATTGCAACGATGAACCTCGTGACTTGATCGTCCCGCAATCTTTGGGTAATGCCCATCACATCATTCACCAATATTATGACCTTGTTGTCAATTGGCACTATCACCCATGATCATGAAACCTTGATCATCGATTGTCCAACAAACTAGTATGAATAGAGGGCTACTAGGGACTTTTGTTTCATACCACACCTATAGCAATGTGTCCACTTGATACAGTTATAGCACAATATAAAACTATTATGACCTTATTAAAATATGAAAATAATAACCATTTATTATTTGCCTCTAGGGAATATTGCCTTCAGAGCTTCGGTGAGCGCGTGTGTTCTTTCTTCCTGTTAAAACATTTGTTAGCTAATAAAATGACCTATATTTTCTGCGGTGAGCGCATGTGTTTTTTGCATTGACCTATATTTCTAAGCTAATAAAATGAGCGCCACTCTATTGCTGCTTGGTACAATGCATGTAATGGTTAGTATATATTGTGGTACTATTGAGTTGGATGTGACTGGTATGAGAAATTTGCCATTGTATATGTAACCAAATTACATTATGAGATTTGTATTATTTTGTGGTACTATTATATATGACTGGACAATTCCCCGTGTTCCAGGAGGAGGACCAGGTGGAGGCCAAGGAGGATCAGGGGGAGGACTAGGACTAGGGGAGGCCGAGGAGCTACAAGCGTTCTATGTTTGTGCAGTGCTAGGATTTGGGGGTTGTGCATGTGCAGATGTGGAGAATACTTGGTACTTTCTGTTATGCATGTGGAGATTAATTACTACTGTTCTTTGGAGATCCAAGTGATCTGTTGTGAGGGGACGGGTTTGGGAGTTTATGTGAAGGTACATTGAGTTGCCAATGTTTTGCCATAATGTTGATTCATTTTTGTTTCGGCAAACTTCTGTCACTCCAGCATGACCATTTTAAGAAAAGGTCATGCCGAATTTTTCCGTGAATTTTTGGGTTACTAATTAATAGCTTTTCTTTAAATATACAGTGCTATCTAGCCATGTAATCTTCCGGAAACCGCAACAACGGCGCCTGCGCCGGTCAAGACTTGGGGTCGCACTATGAGGATATGTTGCGAGAGTCGCAGGAGATGTTTGGGTTATGACGTCAAGGCAAATGTTTGGGAGAAGGAGGACCACGCCTGTAGAGATCAAGGCATTGAAAACCCGTATGACAAGTACACCTACACATAGACAAGGAGATTTATCATGTCTCAATACCATAAAGAAACCGAGACCAGGGAAATCATCACGGATCCCATGGTGGTGCAGGGTGTTCTTTTGGTCGCGGACCCGAAGGTGGCGGCTGTTGAGAAAGCAGTGGTAAGCAATTTACCATCTTAATTAGATCCTTATCAAATCGATTAAATTCCAGAGCGAGCATTTATAAATGGTTCGTGTTACTTCTGCAGATAGAAGAAGTTGTAGAATCGTGCTCGTTCTATACGTTGACGTCCAAGTTCCCATGGGACATCCCTTTTGTCAGGGCGTTGAACATGGTAAAGAACTTATCACCTAAGAAAAAGCCGCATATGGGCCGTCTGGTCGGTCCCCGAGGAGGTCGCAAGAATGTTAGCCATGGCTTGGCTATCCCTAGTACTAAGGAGTTGCGACAGGCGGCACGAGAGCAGAGAGAAGAAGAAAGGCGCCAGGAGACATGGGTTTTGAGGGAACAGTTGTGAGCCTAGAAGCAAGCATCCCGTAGAGGGTCGATGACACGGTGGCCAATAGGGTCAATGAACTCATGCCTACCATGATGGAGTCTCTCATGGTTATATCACTGGAGGTTGCCAGGGGCCGGTCCTGGTGATAAGTTTAGGCAACAGCAACTAGCACAACGGGCCACTGCGGGGTGAAAGTGCAGCACGAGAAGATGGATCCGTTGTATTGGTGACTCCGGTCGGGAGCAATGCAGGTGATAGCATCCCCTCCGTTACTTGCATACTCGCCCTCGTCCCATTGACATTAGCCGAGCTCGACGCCCTCACGGTAATTAATTGAGCATCTCAAGCCTCAGCAAGTTAATTACTTCATTGTTGCCCCCTCTCCGACCTACCTGTTTTCGCAAGCGAGCGAGGTAGCATGCACCTTGATAATGAATGTGAACAATGTTGAAGTATGTTGCAAAGGGAAGCGTCGTTATGCCACTCCACCGCAAGTTCCATGGCAACGATACGCCTCATCGCGTGCGTCAGGTTCGCATGAATCGGGCGTTAGATGGATGCGAATATTTGTATCCTCTTAATCAACCCGTCGAAGCCGATAGCGATCTAAAGGTAGGACAACTCAAGAATCATATTTTTCTATGGCCAAAAATCCTAATTCGCCTAAACACCACCTTAGGGTCGGCGCAAGCCAAGGCGTGGTCGCTCCCCCGGTTACACCAACGTTTCAGGGGTTTGAAGATAATCCTCCCAATCCCGTGACACATGACGCCAGAGAGGATCCCCTCGATGATTTTCATTGTTGGTTCATATATGGACCATGATCTCTCAGAGGGGAGACATGAAGACTTGAAGAAGAAGTTGTTCGATTCGCAAGAAACTCCTGAGGAAGTTGCCACCTTCACTGGTCATCTACAATTTTGGTTAGATTGAATACACTCCTTGGTGTGACCGTGGAGGCGATGAGAGAAGGCGGCACTCCCCCGTGCTTGAGGAAGAGGCAAAGGTAGGCCTGCGAAGAAGGTCAAAGGCACCTCCGTGAGCCAGCCGACGCCTAAGGTTCTAGCGGATAGGTTACCCACGCAGTGGCGGACCATGCATTGTCTGGGTGAACCGATGCTGCCTCTAGAGGTTCATGGACTCATGACTGGGGATATGAGGAGCATGCATGATACTGTTTTGCACCTGGAGAAGGAACTTATTAAAAGCAAATCCCCTCTTACCCGATCCACGTGGGCAAGGTGCCCCCCGGCGTGGGATTTGTGAATACTTACCTGGCAGAGTTGATATTAATTAGGTTCGATGACATCTTCAACGTCTTCCACTTGAAACGGCACAACCAAACATTGGTCCACCTAGTAGCGCTCAAAATGGTGCACGATATCATGGCAGAGCAAACCCCGGGCATCGCGATAATGGACCCCTTCTACATGCTTGAGTTCGTCATGTCCATCCCACAGGACTAGGTGTTTGACACAATGCATATCAAGGCATTCTTGGTGGCAAACAAGAATAAGGAGATCTTTCTCAAGTAAGTAGTCATTCGATAGCCACCGTTACTTTCTTTCGTATATTTCCATCATTCTTTCGCATGTGATCTGGGATGATGGTTTGTTTTGGGAAGAGACATGCACTGCATGCTCATCGTCATGTACCCGCGGAATTTGCACAATGTTTATCTCGACTCGGATAGTGAGAAGCCGAAGAACTACATCGACATCAAGTCTGTTCTCGATAAAGCTCTCAATGGCTTCTCCATCAGGGCAGGCCCCATCAAAGAACATAAAAGAATTAGAGGCTGCCTCACGTGCATCCACACAACGAAGTTCGTCTGCCTTCAGCAGTCGTCGAATGGGATGGACGCTTGTTCTCCATCATGCATATGTTGGATTTCGTACAGGATCAACATGCCCTCTTAGTACTAGAAAGAATCCAAAGATGGAGAGCAGACATAGCGAACTCTGCTGATGAAGATGTGAGAGCTCAAATACGTCACATCCAGCGGTTTGATTGACACAATTATCCAACGGGATCTCTGTAGCGCGGGAGGCCCGTTCTTTTACAACCATGTACGAACAAATAATGCCGAGATAGCAACCCGCTTATTGGCCTGTCGCGACAAGAGGCCATTCAACACGCTAGACGGCGTCCGTCCCTTCCCGCTGAGACCTTGAGTAAGATATCGCATTCCTCAACCCATGTCCTTTAAATGTTAAGTTAGTCCTAAAATGTCGTTTTTGAGATAGAAATATGACTCATATTTGATAAATATATCTTTATATGCGACTTTACATGTTTTTCAGAATGTCGATGATTAAAATGTCGTGGCACACTATATATATGGTAATGTGCTATGATGGGATGGTAAGCCTTGTGCCATGCACAAGTCCAAGTCTTATGCATCCTACTTGGCTTACTGTTTCATTGTAGCATATTTCTGTGTCCAACAACCTAGGTATACGTGAGGCATGCTTTTTAAGTTGGCCCTATTTGACAATGTTTATCTTTATATGAGGCTTTACATGTTTTTGCTTTTTGAGTTGGCCATATTTGACAATGGTAATCTTTATATGAGGCTTTACATGTTTTTGGACCTATCATTTAATTATTATTTGCCGACATATGTGAACTCTTGCATTCCGTTGCCTAATAATTTTTGTCTTGTAGATGACATGGTATATCGTGTACAAGGGACGGATTCCCGGAGTCTAAGATGATTGGGAAGACTATTGGAGATAGGTGCATTGTTTTAACGGAAACAGCTACAAAGGATACACCACTATGGTGGAGGCCAAAGATATATACGCGCACTATCTAGCGGGAGAGAGGAGGAACCGGATGAAGACCTCCACCTTCATTGTGATGATGCTCATGGTGCTTGTTTGTCTATTATATGTGTTCGTACTTTAGATGTGTTAGCCCGCTTGTTGATACTCGTCGCTTCTTTGTGAACCATGTACTGTCTTTATATGTGTTCGTACTTTGTTTGGGGTCGACACAATGTATTCGTACTAACTATGTCATCTTTGTTTGTGAACCATGTACTGCGTGTGACTGTATTACTGCCTCTGTATTATATTGTCTGTGTTTTACTACCTATGATATATACTGCCTATGTACTGCTTTCCTTGTTGAATTTTTTGGGCTTTTATTATTTACCACCGGTGTGTTGACAAGCGAGCTGCTACAAAGAAATACCGCTGGCGCCTTAGGCTGGCGCGCCGGTTCTATAGGGAGATACCACCAGCGCCTTGTGCGTAGCGCGCCAGGGCTAACTTCGACTACACCGGCGCCCCTGGTCAGTACCGTCAGCGGTCATAGCCCGAGTGCCGGCGTTATTGTCGTGTAACCCCCGGTGCGTTAGTGCAATACACTTCGCATGTAGGCGTAGTGTGCCAGCGCTACTTCCACTTACCTCCGGCGCGTCGCTCGCACGCTAGCGCTATGCCGATACCGCCGGCGTGATCATCATCGGCGCGCCTGTGCACCGGCGTAAGGCGAATCTGGTCCCCCAGTAGTAGGCCTTTTCCTAGTAGTGCAAGGATACAGCTCCAGCGTGGGTTGTTAGAGCATCTCTAACAGATGATGTATAATTAGGTCGGTGATGTAAGACCTAACTTTTACATCACTTGGGGCCAAAAATGTCTCTCCCACAGGTGATGTATAGCTAATTGGTGATGCAAAAAAAATTACGTCGACATGTATATTTTGCCCCTTGTGATGCAAATATAGATATAATTTTAAAGCCACGCGCAACCCACCAACCGCCACCTAAACCCTCCCCGTGTGCGCCCGTGTTGGTGCCTTGGCACCTTCGACATGCCGGAGGTCACCGCCCGCGTGTATGATTAAAGCGTGTGGTCGTTGGGCTTACCACTTTCGAGGTTCAGAGTAACTAGCACATAAATGGTAGAGCTGGTTCTACTGGAATACAGAGGAGGTGCACAACCAATTTTGTTATGCATACTAGCGGGTTCCAATAGCACCAACTCTATGATCATATTGTACTAAGTATCATCATAATCTGGGTGACATATGTGAGCCTCATATATGTTGTGGACACAAAGGCCATGGAGATGACTCTATACTACCTAGGACAATGCGCAATATGGTTTCTTATGAACGATTCAAGGTAATACATATTCACTTCCCGGCACATTCAGTGCCAGTTTTAATCATCAGCCAAAACTAAACGGAAAACACAAAGTCCTGCCTCATAGTTCATAACACTTATAACATAAAGCAATGATTCTACCAAATCAAGTTCCATCGGATTGAATAGATGGCATACCAAGGATCGAAAGGATCATCCCTTCCATTTCATTGTGGTGCGTATTTAATCATCATAACTCGCCTAATTGTATAAAAAAAAGTGTGCCTCATACTAGGCATTCTGTTTCTGAGATCAATCCTAACGGGAATGTTATGATGCAACCTATTGGAATCTTGGACACAAACGCGAACTGATCATCGGCCTAGAAGAAGAACATGAACAGTGCAAAAATCCCCAATTTTTTCCCTCGGGGAAACCCTAAACAGAGCATCTGCCTAAATGTAGCCACTAACAAGCATAGATGGAACCAAGATGCGGTAGATCTAGTGCTTACAAAGGCACTAGATGCAATACAATAAAAGCTAAGACCCTAACCTATCAAATCGACCAAAACAACCACAAATCAATTCAAATCGAGCGTGCATGTCAATGATACACACGGAACTAGACTCTAATATATAGATCCGTGTTGCTAAGGCATAGAAAGGGGGGTTCGAGGCCTTGCCGCCATTGTTGTAGGCTCAGACCTTCAGGTGTGCCGAGGAAGAAAATGGTGTCGTAGTCCTTGATCCCATGCAGCCAGGAGAAGCATAGTGCTTGCCCTCGATCTACCGCTGTGTGCCGTCCTTGCGGTGATCGTCGATCTGCTGGCAGTAGAGGAAACGCCGATGGTGAGACGGGAGAAGAAGGGGCGGTTGTGAATGGGCAGAGTGAGACCGGTGAACAAGCGTTGAGGGGATTTCTAGCATACCTTCCCGAGGCGTCGTGAGCCCCCAGGTCTTCTCCGCACGTGCGCCCGTGTGCCGACCTTTGGCTTACCAGGGCTTGTCCCGGGAAAAACAACGTTCCTAGCTGACTAAGTTTATGGGTGCTTTAAAACCCGGGTGTGAGTTTGGCCTAACGTTGCATTTTCCAAACGTGCTTATGTTTGTTGGTTAGGTGCGATAATCGGGTGTGCGCCCTGCCCTATGTAGAACATATACGGCTTTTTTCCGGTGGGCCAGCCTGCCGGTGAAATACAACCATATACCGGGTTTCTAGGGCTCAACCTGACGTCGTATATGGCTCGGGTGTGGATCGCGATGGATGCTCCGCGACCAAGATAACCTGCCCCAGGTAGGACGTGCTCCAAAGCAATTATTCGGAGAGATTTGTTTTCTAGAATACACTCATATAGAAGAAGTGCCAAGTGGCAGTTACAACGCCGAGTTAACGGCAAGCGACGCTGTCAATAGAGGTGATAGGTCCTGACAGGAAGGCTAAGCGACTACTCGCCATCTATCCACTCTAAAGGCACCGGCTCGGGAAAGCAAAAAAGTCTACGCTACGGAATAGCCTAGCTAAGCACCACACTGCTAATAGTCCGACTTTAATTTTACACTTTATGGCCTTTACGAAGGAGGACGGCATTACAGACCACGTCATTCTGGTGTCGCCGGATACACCAGAGACCAAAATGATGGTCGTACAGAGATTGCTCCAGATTTCTGATGGAGCCATATTCAGCAATGTCCACCATGGCAGTAGATCCGTATCTGGAGTCGGCATCCACAGGGGCTTGGCCCTATGTCGCAGCGTCTACGCCCAGACCTACCTCGCCACCGCGCAACCCAGCAGCAAGTGCCTCTTGCTGTATTCTCGGAGAGATTACTAGATACAAGTCAACTCCGGCGATGGTGGAAGGAAGCACTGGTATTCACGTGCACTTGAATGCGCGAGATCGTTGCAGAATCAGTTTCCCATTTAAAAAATCTGATTCTGTGATATGGTCATGTGCAGTGTGGTTGTAGTAGCCCGCACAGGTCGACGCGGGAGAGTGATAATTAATAGTTGGGGAATTTTTGGGACAGAGAGGTTGTACATGCATTAAAATAATGAAAGGTAACTCGGTAAAAAAGACAGGTCCACTACGCAGCTCAGCGTTCTACTCACTAAAATAAAGTCTAGATATATTTGCTTCGTCAAGCTAAAACATCTTATATTTTAAAACAAAGAAAGTAGAAATTTAGAAAGCACATCCCTGCATGACCAGCAGGCACTATTTCTCTATCCATATAAGGCCGCTAGTAGCTCAACACCGAGCGAAAGGTAGAGCAAGATTGCAAGCAAACACAGCCATATATATATATACCTGTCGATCCAAGGTAGCTCGCATGGCCACTTTGCAGGCGAAACTCGGTGTCGTCTTGGTCCTGTTGGTGGCTGCTGCCGTGGCCGGCACCAGCAACGGCAAGTGCGACTACTTGATCAAGGTCAGGACAAGCAACGAGCTCTGGGCGGGCACGGATGCCAGCGTGATACTAGGCCTGTACAACAAGAATGGCACGGGATGGAAGGCGAAGGTGTCCGGCAAGGATTGGCGCCTCAACAGGGGCAGCACCACAGAATACATCAACAAGGGCGCGTTGTGTTTCGACCCTTGCCACATCACCCTCGCACTTGCAAACACAAGGTACATTAATACCTGGGGAAGTACCGAGTGGTATCCTGAAACCATCTGGGTCTACATAACCGAGACCGGGGTCCAGAAACAGGATTTCGGTTATTTTGATGTGAGGGGCTGGATTAAGCATGGCAAAACCTACAGTTTCTATGACAAGGTCATGTGCTGGGACGACTAGCTAGCACAAGTGTGTGTGTTTTCTTTTCTTGTTTCCTAGCTAGCTAGTATCGATCGTTTTGTTTGTCTGCCAGGTCGAGTGTTGTGTTGATATATACCCGCCTTGTTGTCTCTCTCTGTGTGTGTGTGTCTTTCTTCATGTTCCTCCTATATACCATTTTGTTTTCTTTCCATATCAAGTGCCTCGGTTTGTGTTCCAGGCCTCAAAGATGAATACTGCAGCACTGATAAAGCACAAGTGCCCATCAAAGGTATTTATCACATTTCCGATGTAATTGCAGGTGCACGAGATTAGATCCTTATGTTGTTTATCTTAAGTCTAATCACAATGGGGAGTATGATACTAGTAGTATATGATTATGCTTGTGACCTAGCGCACAAGTACGGTGAAGAAGACGACCTTTCGGTCGTTTCTTTACGTTCACTTGCAGCCAGGCTTCACATTCCAGCCCATATTAGTCAATTTCGCCTGTTTTAATTGAGGAAAAAAAACTTTGACAAGCCAATGAGCTGGACCAGGCCGAGCCCGAGCCAGCCCGAGGGCGCGGCGGTCCAACTTTCCTGAATTGGCCTGGTCCAGCACCTTTAGCGAGTCGAGCTGGGCTCGCTCTGAGCCCGCGAAGCTCGGGCCGAGCCCAAAAGCTCGAGCCCAGCGTCCAGGTATATATATGATACCATCTCCACAATACATATTATCGTATAGTGGTAGTATCATAGTATTAGTGTGTGTATTTATTATTTCGTAGAATCTGGATGTAAAGTTGTGTTTAAGATTCATTTAGGATTAGTTTTTCTAGTTTTATGTGCTACGATACCAACACAATCTCTTTTATCATTAATTATAGTAACACATATTTTGCATGCATGTGATACATAATACCACTTACAATGCTTTGATCCCAATTCAGTTCTGCTTATGAGCTATCTTTTTCTAGTTCTAATGTGCTATCTTTTTTTCCTTCTGTTGACGTCTAATGATCATCTTATTTTGAATTACAATGCTTTGATCCCAATTCAGTTATGCTTATGCTCTAATGAAACCATGGAAAGTGCTAATTACCCACAATTCTGGTCTTAATTATCCACGGATAATGTTAATGGTCATGAGTTTCGGCTCGATAATTGGAAGGAGGGGAATTGCATTGATGTAAAGCAATGGAAGGAAAATTCCAATTTCTTGCAAACTCGCAAAGACCGAAACTGGATATCCACCATATATTGGGGTCTTTTTTATCACAGAACCACAAATTTTGTGTTTTGTTTCACAAACATCAATTTTTGTGGTAATCTTTTTCATAGAACAAAAAATACATTATTAGATCGTTTGATAACTGATTAGTTCATTGGGCCTACCCAAAACATCACGGTGTCGACGTGGGTAGCAAAGCGCTGTAGCCTGTCTAGAATGACAAGGCTCTGATTGCCCAGAAGATGAACCACATATCTGACAATTTTTAACCAGACAATATATGTTTAAAAAAAAGAGCCACGTACCTAACAATTTTTAACTAGACTAGTGTTGATAAATTTTAACACAGACTAGTATTGAGTACCCAAAATGTCAAATGATTCGACCAGCCAATCCGTCACATTGCACATCATCACTCTCCATGGACAGAAACCTCCACATAATCCTCCATTCTAAACAAATATAAACAGTGGTTATTAATATATCCATTACAGTTTCAATTCAAGTAAAATGAGATAGCAGCCTGCAGGAAAAATAAATCAACTTCTCCTCCCAATTTTTTCTCATGTAATTGCACAATCGCATAATGAAATATGCGCAAGCAATCTAAAACCATAATGTTTAGAACAGAACTGTATTTTTAAGTTGATCAAAACCAAATAAAATTTATCAAACGCATTAATCAGTTATCAAACGATCTAATAATGTATTATGTGTTCTGCGCAAAAGATTACCACAAAAGTTCGTGTTTTGTGAAACAAAATACAAACGTTTTGGTTTTGTGATAATGTGATGTTAAGTGATAAAATCTCGGAGAGGACGGTAGTAGATAGTGTTTTGGTGGCCAGCACCAGTTTTGTTCGATGTGGGGTTAACCTCAGCCGCTAATTGTCATCCGACGGTCGAGCAAGGCATGCTCGCGGAAATTAAAAACGACCTGCTTTGACGCTGGGGTGCAACCCAGGTTCCTGGCATGTCGGCTAACTCCTGCTTGTATTCATGTATGATGTAATTCCCATTGTATTCATAAAGTTATTAAGTTTTCCTTGCATGAACATCTGATGTATATCATTGAATATGTGATTCAGTTGTGGAACTATATATATTAATATTTTCATACTAAATATCCTTGGTCATTGAGGTTGTCATGGACACACAACTTATACTAAAGTGAAAGTCGGCTGATGACTCGGTTCCACTTGTCATAGGCATGGTGATGCCATTTCGACTTACAGGATTCGACTAAAGAGTTTAGCGAGTCGGAATGACCCATATTAAAATACAAAGAACAAATAGTCATTTATATATCTCAATCAATGTAATCCTTAAACCTGAGGAAGTACATGAAACTCAACGCGAGATCTCCTTCCCAGATTTGAAGTCCTCCAAGGATCCAACGTACCTGAAGAAGTGGAACCGCCAAGATCGGATTCTCGGACCCAAAGGACTCGAGATCTCCTTACTAGAACCCGAAGGAGATGCCGCCAAGTTCTCCATCCCAGATCTGAAGACCCGAACCCCAGCGAACCCCGAACCCCCAAGACCTTCAGAACCGAGATGTGTGATCCCCTTTTCCGAGACCTATTTTATAAAATGAAATACAAACATGTTGCATATTAAATTGTTCATTACCGCAGGCATATTCTGGATGTTTGATGGTATTTAGATGATTCACCTAAATTAAATATGAATACCATATGCGGTCTTTTCTAGTCTTATATTGGCTCCATTTAAATTTGTGCATCAAACCGATGACATATTTTTCCTTGATAAGGCAACATTTAAATTGTGGGGTATCTATACAACATGAACCATCCAAGTAATTGTCGGGACTCCGGTTCCGCTTAATATTGCCTAATTGCATCACACCTTTGTCATGTCATGTATCATGCCCGATCTTCTGCCGTAGTATTAAACAGTGCATCCGATGTTTCTGCTAGAGCTTTGCTTCTTCACGGATTAGGCCGATGAGTTGATACGAGTATAGACCCGATCTTCAGATGAACCATTGGCAGTATTTTCCCAGGCAAGTATTCTCCCTCTTTCTACCTATCTTACCTTTATAGTCTTTATTTCCCCCTGTTGATCTATTGTTATCTATGTTGCGATGCTTTAGTTTGTGTACCTGTGATATCCATTGTAGCCCCTATATTGCCTTAGACACCTCCTATTACCCGTGGTTTGGTAGATTGTCGGCCTTGTGTGTCGTAGTCGCTTGTGCAGGCGTTGTTTCGCGCCTCGTTGTTCCACAGTTGTTGGAAGGTTGCCATATGCTTTATTTTGGAGACGATCATGAATTTAATTATAACTTGGTATAAAAATGCTAGGAATAATTAAAACTAATGCAGAGGCATCAGTGGGCAATAGATGTTATTTGATTTTTAACCGCTCATTGGTGTTCCGTAGGACCCAGAGTACTTGATACTTGTTTCTTGACTATCACACTATCTGCACGTGGGACCATAAATCTCCTTAGCTAGATCTAGAGTCATATCTTATTTCTTGGGGCTACAAACTAGTTTGGAGTTTTATTACTATTCTGTACTTATGCCATGTTTACTGCATTATTTACTACTGTTGCTCGTGGAGAGCGTTTACTATTGTACTGTTTAGGTAAGTGGAATGTATTCGTGATATCGACAATCCCAGTCACACTTTTGGGTTCCCAGTCATTTACAACCATTGACACAAACAGTTATAAATGCAGAGTTCGGGTCGGCTAAGAATCAATCTGCTTCATGTGGATAATCAAGATGGGATTTTCCTGAAGGGAATATGCCCGAGAGGCAATAATAAAGTGGTTATTATCGTATTCCTTATTTATGATAAATGTTTATTTTGCATGCTATAATTGTATTAATACGGAAACGTTAATGCATGTGTGTTTAATAAACAAAAAGGAAGTTCCTAGTTATACCTCTCTTATAAACTAGCTCGTTGATTAACATGATGATCAAATTTTCCTGATCATGGATATTGGATGTTGTTAATAACGAGGTCACAACATTAGTGTAATGATGTGATGAACATTCATCCGAAGTATAGCATTACGATCAAAGTCATTGTGTTTATATTGCTATAACAACTTACGAAGTGATCCTAATCCTTAGACCATGAGATCATGTCAATCACTAACACCGGAAGAGTTTCTCGATGACATCAAACGTCACACCATAACTGGGTGATTATAAAGATGGCTTCAGAACTACTAAAGTGTTATGTTGAGACCCATGGATCGAGAGTGGAATTTGTTCATCCCGATAACGGATAGATATGCTCTGGGACCTCTTGGTGATATCACATTGATTAGCTTGCAAGCAAGTGATTTGATCACTACAATGTTATATCACGGGAACGAGAAAAGAGTGCATGTCGGTAAGGAGATCAAACTAGGTATGGAGATACCGATGATCGAATATTGGACATGTAATATATCGTGAAACAAAGGGATTAAGATACTAGCGTTGAATGTGTGGGAGTCTGTATGGATCTCCAGGTCCCGCTACTGATTATTGATCGCAGAAGGGTCTCGATCATGTCCGCATTATTCGCGAACCGTAGGGTGACACACTTAAGGGATACTGACACCATTCGAAGCAAATGATATGCCAGAAAAAGAAAAGGAAAGCGCAGGAATTTATTTCACTAGACACCGAAACTGTTTCGGTTGAAATTGCTGAATCTGGTTCTGCATGTGAAATGGAATACTAGCAAGGGTTTTATGTGAATGTTTGTTAATTAAAGTAATTAACAAAATTCTGAATAAATAAATAAAAGAGTTTTATTTAAATGAGAGCTTGCATTAAATTTGGTGGAAATTTAATGCATGTGAGTGGATTTTTGAGTGGAGGCTTTTTAATGGGAGTGGAGGCTTTTCATTTTGAGTGGGAGCTCCACCCACATGAATGTGGAAGAGGTGGGGGCAGCCCCCATGGCTGGGAGCCATGCCCCTTGGGTGCCCCCCTCTCCCCTATAAAAGGCCCCCCTCTCCTCCTCTCAAAGCACACCTCCTCGCGAAGGATCTCTCTCTCCCCTTTAGAATTTCCCCATGGTCTCGGATCAGCGAGATACATGTTCCCGGTGGCTTTTTCTGGAAGGATTTGGTGCTTCCGCTGCTTCGCTGCAGCGAGAGAGCGGAGGTTGTCGGGGTACCCGTACGTGTGTGCGATCACGGATGCACCACTGCTTTGAGGTGTTGGACTTGATCGTGCTGGACCAGATGGACTTCATCTCGATCTTGAGATCGTCAAGCATTCGTCTACATCATCCACGAGTACAACCTCGTTAACGCTATTCGGTCTTCGAGGGTATGTATTCCATGGATGTATATCCACCCGTTGCTTGTATCTAGTAGATAGATCTTGGTACATAGA
This sequence comes from Avena longiglumis, assembly GCA_030063025.1. Classification (NCBI taxonomy): domain Eukaryota; kingdom Viridiplantae; phylum Streptophyta; class Magnoliopsida; order Poales; family Poaceae; genus Avena; species Avena longiglumis. The sequence goes on along the minus strand of CP125973.1, from coordinate 582,899,997 downwards.
TGTTCCCATCGTAGGAAATTTTTTGTTTTCTATGCTGCGAACCCTACATTTCCCCCTCCAACTGGAGAGATATTCTCTGGGCCCTCTCATGCGATACGATTTGGAAAGCATGGCCATGCACGACTTGGTTAAGTATTAATGGAGGTGATCGACTAAGAGTTAGTTGGATGTATCACATATCACGGATCGAGAAGAGAGCTGGACTATTTAAGGAATGATGATTATTCGCCTATAGATCAACAAGGTATATCATGAGGCAAAAGGACTTAACGTAAGTTGCATTGGAAAGGAATGTTGTCATGACTCTTCCGTACTTGGGAGTCGGCACGTTATGCTAGGAGCCACTACCGATTGATCGATTGCGAGTCGAACTCCAATCGTGTCCAAGTTAACATGAGCATGCGAGGCCACACACTTAAGAGTGGGAGAAAGTTTGGATTGGATCTGAACCATAAATCTGTTTAGGTTGGACCTAAATCAGATATGGACCGAGTTAGTGTGTCAGACTCACAGTGACTAAATATGGACTTTAGTGAATGGGCCACAAGTGAGTGGAGCCCACTTTCACTCCCGATATATATTGGGGAACAGATACCCAAGAGGGGTCAACGAATAGGTCATTCCATGCGTTGGAAACCCTAGATTCATTCCAGTCCTTCTGATGTACTATACCTAGTAGTCCACCGCCGGCTCTCCTCCTTGTATGTGTGGACACCAAGAGAGGCTCTGCACTATCAGTGCTTGCATGATTGTTGATTGGATCGAGATCGTGGGGACTGCATTGCATCAACTGACGCACTTCATCAGTAATCTGCAACTGCGTGTCTAGTGGTAATCCTTGTGGCCTACTACCTCAGCTAGATCTTGGGATCACCTCGTAGGAAAAAAGTTTTGTTTATATCCGTGTGGCCTAATAGTGGTATCAGAGCGATATCTTCTATTTTTAGGCTCGAGATCTTGCATATGTGATGTGTAGTAGGCATTAGATTGGATCTATTTGCTATTTTGGCGGTCGGTCTATAAGATATATAGGTTTTGTATGAGGTTGATTGGATCAAATGTACTCTGGGAATGGAAAAGCTAATTTCTGTGATCATACTGCTGAGGTCATGGAACGACATACCGCTACCGGTCAGTTTCCTCCATCGGGGTAAACTGTGACACGTAAATCCAGAAGTGGTGATCGAAGATCAAAAGAGTTTGATCGAATCGGAACAATGGTCGGAGTCCATGTCTAGAATGGAAATGAGATTTGCATTTTCAGAAAAATCACCCTGTCATAACGCCTTAGATGTCGTTGGGAGTTTCACAACACCGGTAGATATCGTATCTATGCAACACCGATAGAAAATCTTGAGAGTTTAACGTTTTTAGAGAGTGAAAAGTAATGCATAAACTAAAAGGATCCGTAAACTAAAACTTTTTGTCTTGTGCATATACGAAAATTATACATCTTTAAACACTGTGAAATCGCACTTAGACATGATAATGTTGTGCTAAGAAAATCTTTAGAGTTTATCATTTTCATAGAGTGAAATATAATGCATAAACTTGCATATACGGAAATTATATACCTATGAACACTGTGAAATCGCACTTAGGACATGATAATGATGTGATAAGAAAATCTGAAGAGATTATCATTTTCATAGAATGAAATGTAATGCATAAATATGCATATAAAGAAATTATACACCTTTTAACACTTTGAAATCGCACTTAGGACATGATAATATTGTGCTACGAAAATCTTGAGAGATTATCTATAGAAATGCTAAAAAAGCTTTGCCATTTCAATGTTAAACATTGGTGCACTTACCAAATCAGTCTGGACACTTATCTCAACTGAATTCCAATCAACAGTTACAATCTTTTGTGTAGCCCCTTGTGCATTAGCATCTGCAGCCTCCCCTTGTGCATTAGAATCAGCCTCCACTATTAAAACTGCCAACTCAGTAAGTATAGGCATTACTTGCCTTTGTGCAGCCCAATCATCCTCGACCATCTGAGAAGCCAACTTCGAGGCCACATATCCAACCCTCGAATCAGGTTCCAGATCAATAAGCTGTGATAAAAACAAAATAGCTTTGCTTGTCCACCGTCTCGCTCATCGATTTCATCAACCATCTGTTGCCTTGTCTCAGTCCTCACATACTCACCTTCCTAATCATCAAATCATAAAAAATAAACTTCTTGCTCTGGCCCCCAAACCACACTATCCCCAATTTTTTCCACCATATTCCTCACCGCCTCCTCTCCCATGTCTATTAGCTCTTGGGGATCAACATGTTCTAATTCCAGCTCCCATTTAACAACCGTGTCTCTCTCAATGAGCTGTGTGCTGCCATCAACTAAAACAGCCCTAGAGGGAAAGAATTTGATGAAAAATTCGAAGGTGTGCCGTGCAACATCGTCTCCCTTGTTTTTGGCGGGCACTATGAGATAGCGGAAGAGAGAAAGGAGCCAAACCTAACAGAAATTAAGTGCCAGACATGCGGGATATATCGATTAGAAGTCCCCTCTCGCGGCTCCATCTCGTTCCCCTCGTTCAGCACACCCGTTGATACGTCGAAAACGTATCTATAATTTTTTAATGTTCGATGCTTGTTTAGTATCTACTTTGCTTTGCTTTGTCTACACTTTGAGGTGTTTTTATATCTTTTCTGGAACTAACCTATTAATAAGTTGCCACAGTGCCAGTTGCCTGGTTCCAGAAAGGCAGAAAATCAATATTCTTGAAATTGGACGGGACAAAAGCCAAAGTTATTATTTTCCCGGAGCAACACGGAACCACGAAGCAGAGCCATAGGGGGGCCACAGGGTGGCCAAACCCCCCTAGGCGCAGGCAAGCCCTGGGGGTGCCTAGAGGGGGTGTGGGCCCCCTGGACCCCCACCGACCTTGATTCATGTGCCTATATGAAGCCTCCGACCCAAAAACCCTAAAGGATCCATCAGAAATCCACGAAAACCTCCACAGGGCCGCCGCCACCGAAGGGGAGATTCGGGGGACAGAAAGTCTCTGTTCCGGCACCCTGCCAGGACGGGGAAGTGGCCCCGGAGCCATCTCCATCGATCTCCACCGCCATCTTCATCACCGTTGCTGATTCCCATGATGAGGAGGGGTAGTTCTTCCTCAGGGCTAAGGGCTCTACCGGTAGCTATGTGTTCATCTCTCTCTCTATGCATGATCTTGTTGTGGTCATGAGCTTTGTAATCAAGTAGATCTACCTTCCTAATCAAGTGCTTCAATAGATCTTTGCTCTCCCCATGTGTGTGAAAGTGACAGCGTGCACGCCATGGTGGCACTTAGGTTTGAGTCTATATAAATACTCTTTGTGCTTTAATAGATCTATGCTTTTCCCCATGTGTGTGAAAGTGACAGCGTGCATACCGTGTGTGGCACTTTGGCTAGATTTAATATTTGTTATGAGTTATATTTGGAGTTGGATGTCTCTATGAAATTTTGGTGTTTGTTGGAACCATCTAATGCTCAAGGTGACAGTGTGGGGTTATCTAGATTGGGGAAGGCGGACTTTGTGGTGTGCTGTTATAGCCCTACCAATGATTAGAGTGTTCAACCGGAGAGTAGTTAAGAGTAGTATCATGAAAAGAGGATATTTATATGAGAGAGTGTTCACTAGTGAAAGTATGATCCCTAGGCCTTGTTTCTCAGCATTGAAACACCATTTGCTTGCTTCCTTCTTGTTGCCTTTAGTCTTTGCCTCACCGTCAAGCTCTTTTCTGGCACTGTTACCACTTGTATTTCACTATCTCTTCGCTGAACTAGTGCACCTATATTGGGTGTGTTGGGGACACAAGAGACTTCTTATATCTTGATTGCAGGGTTGCTTGAGAGGGGATACCTTTGACCACTTCCTCCCTGAGTTCGATAAACCTTGGGTAATCCACTTAAGGGAAACTTGCTGCTGTTCTACAAACCTCTGCACTTGGAGGCCCAACAACTGTCTACAAGAATATAAGTGCGTAGACATCAAGCTCTTTTCTGGCGCCGTTGCCGGGGAGGTAAGGTAAAAGGTACTCACATCCTCTGGTGTGAGTTCTCGAAGTTATTTCCTTTAGATTCTGTAGTTTTGTCTTTTTGTTTCTTGTTTTCACTAGTTAAGCTTAATGGAAAACAACAACAAAATTAGAGAGCTTTTTAGTATTTTTCCTAAGTTAGAATTTGAGTGGTTTGAAAAGAAAATTAAAAACCTATGGAACTTTCTTTGCATGCTAATAGCAATGTTATTAGTATGAATTTTTTGAACACCATTGTTACTAATGGTATGGAAACGTCAAAACTTGGGGAAGCTAGTTTTTATGAGAAAGATCTTTTTAGTTCCACAGTTTTAGGGTCCCTTTTAAAATACCTATTGGAATTTGCTCTAATGATACTTGTGATATATTAAATCCACATACTGAAAGTGTCCCTTTTAAAATACCTATTGGAATTGTTGAACGTGTTAAGAATAACTGCTATTCTGGAGATGGAACTATCCATCCTAGTGATCATTTACTCTTTATACATGAATTATGCGAGTTGTTCAAGTGTGCAGGTATTTCAATGGACCAAGTTAAGAGGAAGCTATTCCCTTTCTCACTTAGGGACAAAGCAAGGGAGTGGTATGATCTACTAGATGATCCTCATCATTTGGAGTGGAAGGAACTTGAATCTCTCTTTTATTATAAATTTTATCCTCCTCATGAAATTCATAAAGATAGGAATTATATTTATAATTTTCATCCTCATGAGGGAAAAAGTATTGCCCAAGCTTGGGGCAGACTGAAATCACTAATGCTCAAATGTCCCATTCATGAGCTCCCCAGTAATATTGTTATTAATAATTTTTATGAAAGGCTTTCAGGACATTACAAGGACTATCTGGATACCTGTTCAGAGGGATCCTTCACAAGTAAGAAGGTCAAAGATAAGTGGGATATTCTTGAAACAATTCAAAGCAATACTGAAGATTGGGATAATGACAAAGGTAAAGAACCAGGTATAAAATATGAGTATGATTGCATTAAGTCTTTCGCTGAAACTGCTGATTTTCAAGAGCTTAGTGCTAAATATGGTATTGATCCTCAAATTCTTGTTAGATATTATAGAGCCTTTGCCTTCCATATTAATGCTCCTAAATAAAAATGGGACATGTATCATGAACCTTTTAAAGACACTTGCATGTAAAATGAAAATGTTATTAGTGATTGCAATAAACATGCTCAAACTTCTGAAAGTACTATTTCTTATAAGCATGTTAATTTTTGTGGAATGCATAGACCTTGTGAAAAGAATCAAAATGAAGAATATTATTGTATCACCCACTAGAATGAAAGGACTAGAACATGGTATAAGTCTCTAAATGATCTTGGTAAAAAAGTTTGTGCCCTCTATCCTTTTATTTGTGAACTCTGCTATGAAGTGGGTCATTTCAATTTTTAATGCTCTGGCCATAATAATAACTCTTCTAATCCAATGAGTACTGGAAACTTGTATTGTGATTACGCGATCACTGATAATCAACATGATGAACTTACATTGTTTTTGGGGTGTGAAGAGTTATCAAGAAAAACTTCTTTGGTAGACATGAGTTCTTTTGGTATGAATTGTGTCCTGCATGGGTGTCATCTTTATTGTCTTGATAATTTACACGCGAATACTTACATACAAAATCTCATAAAAGATGATATTTTACCAAAATATGACAAGACTGATATGAGTTTTGATCTTATTAATGAAAAGGAGAAATCCTCCAAAGTTTCTTCTATTGTCTCTAACAATAAACCATGGTATGTAGAGAACCTTCCTTTCAAGCCTCTCCCTCCTTAAGAGGAGGAGAAGAAGAAGAAGAAGAAGAAGAAGAAGAAGAAGAGGAGTAAAAGGAGAGAGGAAACGGTATCTTCCCCTAATCATGTTGCTCCTATCATAGTTTTTGCTGATGTGTCTGAACTAGATGATGTTCCTATGCATGTTAACTATATTAGTGATCATGATTGGGAAAAGCACACTACTTTTGATATTAAAAATATCTTTGGAACCAATTCTTAAAATGATGATATTAATAGTTGTTGTGCTATTAGTGCTATCCATATTCCTTCCAATGATGATATGCTTACAAATGAACACACTTGGGAAGATAGCTATTCTATTGCTTATGATGATATTATACCTCCAATATATGATGATTATAATGATGCATATGATATTTTCAGTCCACCTACTATTGAGGAGAAAATTTATTGTGATTACAATATGCCTCCTATATTTGATGATTATGGTGATAAGAATAACAATGATAGCTATTTTGTTGAATTTGCTCCCACTATAATTAATAAGAGTGACTATACTTATGTGGAGAGTAATAATCATTTTATGCATGTGGCTCATGATAAGAATGTTTTATGTGATAGTTATATTGTTAATTTTAGTCATGTTGCTACTGAAAGTTATTACGATAGAGGGAAACATGGTCTTATGTATCTCAACAATATTAAGTTTCCCCTCTTTACGTTGAAAATTTTGAAGTTGCATTTGTTTTACTTTCCTATGCTTGTTGATTTGTGCTTTCATGACTTGTTTCTTTACAATATTACTATGCATAGGAAGTGGGTTAGACTTAAATGTGTTTTGAATTTTCTTCTTGATGCTCTCTTTGACTTCAATTAATAATTCTTATGTGAGCATCTTCTCAAACTATCAAGCCTAACTTAAAGGCGGTAAAGAAAAGTACTTGTTGGGAGATAACCCAAGAGTTTTATTAAGTCTTGGAAGTTATTACTTCAGTAATGACCTCTTCTTATCCTTTTTGTTTGTTTTTTTTGTGCCAAGAATGACCTCTAATGAGAGGGAAGTAAGATTTGGGGAGTTGCTGTCCCGAAACAGATTTCTGTCCTCCACCATAAAAACTCGTGAGGAGTCTCTTTAACTCGGATTGAGCTAAAAATTTAAGAATAAATCCCCCAGTATGTTAGATAACTTTCGTTAGTGCAACACTTTTTGATTTGAGAAACAGAAGATCTTTGAAAAAATCGGTTTCTAACTGCTGGTCTGTTTTGACAGATTTCTGCCATTATTTGCATTTGCTTCTTATTGATTCCTTTTTGGGTTCTTTTTGGTAAATTGAGCTTTTTGAGGGAATTGCTACAGTAGCTTGTTCTTTTAGTGAAAAGTATTGCTGTTCCAAAACTTTCCCTAAGGTCTATTATCTTTTGAATACACTAATGTTGCTAATGAAGATTGTGTGAAGCTTTGTATGAAGGAAAAATTTCCAGGTTTAGAGAGAGAATGATGTAATGAGATGAAGAATGGACAAAAGCTCAATCTTGGGAATGCCACCATGGTGTCACCCCAAGAAATATCCAAGAGGTACAAGCGTCAAAGCGTGGGGATGTCCAAGGCATCCCCTTCTTCATCAATAAAAAGCTCAGGTCTTTCTAGACACTTCGTTTTTATTGTTTCTTGCATTGTTGTGTTGTTCTTGGAGCGTCTTAGTTTTCATTTTTGGTTTTTTTTTGCTTAGTTTTCTTGAGTAAGTTGGTTGATTACACCACACTTCTTTTGGAGAGAGACACACTCTGTTTCCATTGGCTAGAACACTCTAGTTTTCATTCTTATTGTCTTGTGAGTGTTCTCTTTCGCTAGCACTGCGTTCAGCCTTAGTTTTGTTGTGCTTTCAGCTAAGAACTTTTTAGTTCTTCTTTGTGGATTTGTGAGACAAGCTCACTGATCTTTATTGATTATTATCTTTGTGAGTTTTTTCAAATAAGTTGTTTGGTGTTGGAAAAGAGTAGAAAGCTTCATGCTATAGTGGTACAAAAATGAGCTTGCTTTGACTGTGGCTTAGACTTTATCATGACATTCTAGGTGTTGTTCTGACCTTATGCTTAGTGATTATTGTTGTAGCATGTCTTGTTTCAAACAATTAGGATTGCTTAGTGTGCCTTGAAATAATCATGCGTTATTTTAGCATACAAAATCATAGTATTGTGGTATTCTCCTTTGATGATTTGTTTGGGTTGACTTGGCACATGCTTACACCATGTTATGACTATGACAAGTCACCATTAGCCTCTATGATCATTTAGTCCTTGACTTGTAGTACCACTCTATCCTTTGATCAGTAATGCTTTGTTGCTCTGCATGATTATGGCCATTATGCTCTCTTAGTTGGTTGCTCCCAGTCTTTTGCTAGCCTCCACTTGTATGAGTAAGTTCAAATCATGCCTCCAACTCCCAAGAAACCAAGTTATTCCAAAGTGTCGACTATAAACTCCTATGGATGGTGTGTTACACCATTCCAAGTATATTCTTCTCTTCATTTATCTTCCAATTAAAAACTATTTTGTTATGTGAAAACTTAGTGATTAAAGACCTCACGAACTTGATGGCACACTTTATATTATTTGCCCCTAAAAAACTTGAACCATTTTGACAATTTTGTTGTATATGCTTGCACTTATAAGTTGGAATTAGCAGAATCGTGCTGTCACGGGGAACGTTTTCAACATTGCACTTGTACTTTGTACTCAGATCATATCATGCTCTTTTGTCTATGGATGTTACCGGTGTGAAATGAAGTGTGAACTTGTAAGTCCATGGAGTTTGTATTCTGTGTTAGAGAAACGCCTGGGACGCTAGCCTAACCCATACCTAATCATGGTGGAAACTTGTAGCATCACCATAGTGAGCTATCTATGAAGCATACTCAATAAAAAGCTATGCATATGGTAAATAAAAAGATTGCTGAGATGATCATTGTCTGCTTGCCTTGTCATTTTGGTTATGGGAAAGCTCATGTACCATGTGCAAGGGGTACCCCGTTGGCGGTTCTCAATGATATGCAAATACTTACGGTGACAAGAATTTGCTTGGGCCCTAAGTTGAGTATCCATGAGGTGTAGCCCTCATATTCAAGGGACTTGAGATTGCCAACTTATACTTTGTCAAGCATATCCTCCATCTTTGCCACTTTAACCTTAACCACTTCAAGATGCTTATGATAGGGGCAATGAGGGCAGAAAGCTAACAAGTACCATAATTTTTGGAAGCTCTTTTTGAAACTTGAAATCCCTGCTTCCTTTCTAAAAGGCCTTTCTTCCACCATTATTGAGTCTCCACCTTCTACCTTTAAGCACCATTAAGAGAGCATAGTTGTCATTCTGTGTGCAGTGTTCCAAAGCTTATTGATTGATGCATATTGTGATATTACTTGTTCTTGTGCTATTTATTTCTAGTCACCCTTGTGAACTTTGAAGGTGTCCTATACATCTATTTTTCTACTCTATGAGGGACAAGTTGATTGCCACTATGCCATGTTTTTTGTATGTGAAACAAACAAACGCTTTTTCAATGCATGTTATTCATGATCTTCGTTTGTAGCCTTTCATGTTGCATGCATAGTTACTATGTCCTACTATTAGAACTCCAATCTTTCATGCACATGTTTAAAGTTCTTTGATCCCAGCTTTCAATGCTTGCAAATGGTTGGATCTTTATTGTGAAGGTGCATGTCACCTCAAAAAATATTCTTTTTATCACTTACCTACTTGAGGACGAGCAAGAGTTAAGCTTCGAGATGCCTGATACGTCGGAAATGTATCTATAATTTTTGATGTTCCATGCTTGTTTAGTATCTACTTTGCTTTGCTTTGTCTACACTTTGAGGTGTTTTTATATCTTTTCTAGAACTAACTTATTAACAAGTTGCCATAGTGCCTTGCATGTTTTCTTCTGTTTTTGGTTTCAGAAAGGCAGAAAATAAATATTCTCGGAATTGGACGGGACAAAAGACAAAGTTATTATTTTTCCTAGAGCAACACGGAACCACGTGATGGGTTTCGCAGCATAGTAAATCAAAAAATTCTACGGATGCGAACGGGAAAGCCAAGATCTAATCTAGGAGATGCAATCAACGAGAGGGATAGATGAGATCTTCATACCCTTGAAGAAATCGCACAGCAGAAACGTTCAACAGAATGTGGTTGGTGTAGTCGTACTTGCCGTCTCCTCCTCGCGATTCGATCCGATCCTACGCTGCAAGTGGCGGCGCCTCCGAGAGATGCACACGTACGGTGCCGCGACGTCTCCTCCTTCCTCAGTCGAACAAGTGGGGTGGAGAGATAGATTGGATCTACAACACGACAGCGTGGTGCTATGGTGGAGAGTTTCTGCAGCAGGGCTTCGCCTACACGCAGTCGGGAGAGAGAGAGAGAGAGAGAGAGAGAGAGCAGCAGCAACTGGCGGCTAGGGTTTGGGGTGAGGGGAGGGTGCGCCAACTGCCCACCTTATATAGGGGTCTGGCCGGACCCCTTTCCCCCTCCTCCAAGCCCTAGGGCGGCGGCCCCAAGGGTGGAGTGGGGGGCAAGTCTTCCCCCCCCCTTCTAGAAGGTTTCCTAGGGTTTCCCCTAGGGTTTTGGCTGGCTGGGACTATGGAGCCTTGTGCCCCTGGCCCAATGTGGCCAGGGCACTCCCTCGTAGGCCCACGCACCCCTCCGACTAGTGGGGCCATGTTGGTCCCACTCCGGAAGCTTCTAGAACCTTCGGTACAATACGAACATTCAAACGATTCAAATCCAAAACTGCTTTCCTTTATATGAATCTTATTCTCGGACCCTTCCTAACCTCTCGTGATGTTCGGATCTCATCCGAGACCAACAAAAACTCACAAACAAATTATCCATTATATCCTAGCGTCAAGCACGTTAAGTGTGTGACCCTACGGGTTCGAGAATATGCATGATCTTCTATCAATAATCAACAATGGATCCGAAACCCATATTGACTCTCACATATTCATCGATGATCATATCGGATGAACCACGATGCCAGGATTCAATTAATCCCATATATATTCCCTTCGTCACGCGATATTTTACTTGCCCGAGATTCGATCGTCGGTATCGGCATACCTAGTTCAATCTCGTTCACGGCAAGTACTTTACTCGTTCCGTAATCCGATATAACTTTGTGATTAACTCCTTAACCACGTGCTTGCAAGCGGTGTTGATATCGACACCGAAAGGGCCCAAGTATATCTCTCCGACTTCGGAGGGACAAATTCCATCTCGATACATACAACACAACAAGTACTTTCCGATCACCTAAGAGACACCTTTATGATCACCCTCACATAGGATGACATTTGATGACCTCAAAGCTTGCTTCCGATACCAGGGAGTTGCATTATCTCATGGTCTAAGGAATACAATATTTGACATCAGAAAAAGATTCGCAAAGATGAACACGATGACACGATCTAATTGCTCTGCTTGATTTGGGTCTGTCCACCATATCATTCTCCTAATGACATGATCTGATTATTAATCGACAACTCATGTCTATGGTTAGGAAACCTGAACCATAATTAATCAATGAGCTAGTCCATAGAGGCGTACTAGGGACACAGTGTTGTTCATAAACCACACAAGTATCAAAGGTTCCGCTTAATACAATTCTAGCATGGAATATAAACTTTATCCTGAACAAGAATTATAACAATAAGATCTTTATTATTGCCTCTAGGGCATAATTCCAACAGTCTCCCACTTGCACTAGAGTCAATAATCTAGTTTACATCTGGCAACAATCTAACACCCATGGCATTAAGGTGTTGATCATGTTTTTCACGTGGAAGAGGTTTAGTCAACGGATCTGACATTCGATCCGTGTACTTTACTAATCTTAAGACCTCCATCTGTTATATAATCTCGAATTATATGAAATCGGCGGTTGATGTGCTTGGTCTTTGGATGATATCTTGGTTCCTTAGCCAATGCTATGGCGCCAGTGTTGTCGCACAATATCTCCAGTGGGTCTAAGGCACTTGGAACCACACCAAGCTCAGTGATGAAGTTCCTGATCCAAACTCCTTCACTTGACGCTTCTGCAGCCATGTATACTGATTCTACTGTAGATCCCACGATCACGCTTTGCTTGCAGCTTCTCCAGCTCACAGCTCCTCCATTCAAAATATAAACGTATCCTGTCTGAGATTTAGAATCATCCGGGTCGGTGTCGAAACTAGCGTCGACGTAACCTTTTACGACGAGCTGCTCATCACCTCCATAGACCAAGAACATTTCTTTAGTCCTATTTAAATACTTTAGGATGTTCTTTACGGCTGTCCAGTGTTCCACTCCTGGATCACTTTGGTATCTGCTCGTCAAACTAAGAGCATTGGACACATCCGGTCTAGTACACAGCATGACATACATGATAGAACCAATGGCCGAGGCATATGGCACTTTGCTAATAGTTTCTCTATCGTTTACCGTAGCTGGACACTGAGCCTTGCTCAATATCTTACTTGACAACATGGGAACTGAACCTTTCTTTGCCTTATCCATTCTGAACCTTTTCAGAACTTTGTCTAGGTATGTACTTTGGCTTAAAGCTATTAGGAGTCTTTGTCTATCTCTATAGATTTTGATGCCTAATATATAAGCAGCTTCTCCTAGGTATTTCATTGAAAAACATTTATTCAAATAACTCTTCACTTCGTTAAGCATACCAATGTCATTTCCAATAATCAATATGTCATCCACATATAGTACTAAAAATGTCACTGAGCTCCCACGCACTTTCTTGTAGATACAAGCTTCGTAGAAATTTGGAACAAATCCAAAGCTCTTGATCACTTGATCAAAATGAAGGTTCCAACTCCGAGATGCTTGCTTCAGTCCATAAATGGAACGCTGAAGTTTGCACACCTTATCAACATTCTTAGGATCGAAAAAACCTTTGGGCTGCATCATATACAACTCTTCATCAATGTTGCCATTGAGGAACGCAGTCTTGACATCCATCTGCCATATTTCATAATCATGAAATGCATCAATTGCTAATAAAATCCGAATGGACTTAAACATTGCTACGGATGAGAAAGTCTCATCGTAGTCAACACCTTGAACTTGTCGAAAACCTTTTGCGACAAGACGAGCTTTATAGACAGTAACATTACCATCCGCGTCTGTTTTCTTCTTGAAAATCCATTTGCACTCAACGGCCTTACGGTCGCTAGGAGGGTCCACCAAAGTCCATACTTGGTTTTCGCTCATGGATCCCAATTCGGCTTTCATGGCCTCTAGCCATTTCTCGGAGTCTGGGCTCATCATTGCTTCCTCATAGTTCGCAGGTTCACTGTTGTCTACCAACAAGACAGTTAAGACAGGGTTGTTGTACCATTTAGGAGTGGCACGCGACCTTGTCGACCTGCGACGTTCAGCAGTAGGATCGTTCGAAGTTTTATGATCCTCGTCATTAGCTTCCTCTCTTGTTGGTGCAGACGGCACTAGAACAATTTCAGGTGCTGCGCTACTCTCCAACTCGAGAGAAGGTTCAGTAACCTCGTCTAGCTCTACCTTCCTCCCACTCACTTCTTTCGAGAGAAACTCCTTCTCAAGAAAGGATCCGTTCTTTGCGACAAACACTTTGCCTTCGGATCTATGGTAGAAGGTATACCCAATCGTTTCCTTAGGGTATCCTATGAAGACGCATTTCTCCGCTTTGGGTTCGAGCTTGTCCGGCATCAATTTCTTGACGTAAGCTTCGCATCCCTAAACTTTAAGAAACGACAACTTAGGTTTAGCACCAAACCACAGTTCATACAGTGTCGTCTCAACGGATTTAGATGGTGCCCTATTTAAAGTGAATGCAGCGGTTTCTAATGCGTAACCCCAAAATGATAACGGCAAATCTGTAAGAGACATTATTGATCGCATCATATCTAATAGAGTTCGATTCCGGCGTTCAGACACACCATTGCGCTGTGGTGTTCCGGGTGGCGTGAGTTGCGAAACGATTCCGCTTGCTTTAAGATGCGTGAGAAAATCATAACTCAAATATTCACCTCCACAGTCGGATCGTAGAAATTTAATTTTCTTGTTACGACGGTTTTCCACTTCGTTCTGAAATTCTTTGAACTTTTCAAACGTTTCAGATTTATGTTTCATTAAATAGATATACCTATATCTACTTAAGTCATCAGTAAAAGTGAGAAAATAGCGATATCCACCGCGTGTCGAAACACTCATTGGTTCGCATACATCGGTATGTATGATTTCCAACAAGTCCGTTGCTCGCTCCATTATTCCGGAGAACGGGGTTTTGATCATCTTTCCCATGAGGCACGGCTCGCACGTGTCAAATGATTCAAAATCAAGACACTCCAAAAGTCTATCGGAATGGAGTTTCTTCATGCGTTTTACACCAATATGACCTAGATGGCAGTGCCACAAATAAGTCGAATTAGCACTATCTACTTTGCATCTCTTAGCCTCAATGTTATGGATGTCTGTTTCATTGCTTTCGACATTCAGAAGAAATAAACCATTCATAGCAGGTGCATGACCATAAAATATGTTACTCATATAAATAGAACAACCATTTTTCTCTGATTTAAATGAATAACCGTCTTGCAATAAACACGATCCAGATATAATGTTCATTCTCAACGCAGGCACATAATAACACTTATTAAGGTTTAAAACTAATCCCGAAGGTAAAACTAAGGAGAGCATGCCGACGTCCATCACATCAACTCTTGATCCGTTGCTAACGCGCATCGTCACCTCATCCCTTGCTAGCCGCCGTCTATTCCGTAGCTCTTGTTTCGAGTTACAAATATTAGCAACTGAAGCAGTATCAAATATCCAGGCACTACAACGAGCGCTAGTAAGGTAAACATAAATAACATGTATATCAAATATACCTTTAATGGTGCCAGCCTTCTTGTATGCTAAGTACTTCGGACATTTGCGCTTCGAGTGACCCTTGTCCTTGCAATAGAAGCACTCAGTGTCCGGCTTAGGTCCATACTTGAGCTTCTTCTCAGCAGGGGCAACGCGCTTGCCGCTGCCTTTCTTGAAGGACTTCTTTGCACCCTTACCTTTTCTTGAAGCTAGGGGTCTTGTTGATCATCAACACATGATTATCTTTCTTGATATCCACCTCCGCAGCTTTCAGCTTAGCGAAGAGCTCAGCGATCGTATCAGTGGAACCAATCTAATTGTGAGTAACTACAAAACCATTGTAGCTAGGAGGGAGTGATTGCAAAACTCTGTCAATCTTGAGCTCTTCTGGAATTTTGCAGTCCAGTTGCTCAAGACGTTGAGTGTAGCCCGACATCTTAATGGCGTGCTCACTAACGGAACTCCCTTCCTCCATCTTGCAGTTAAAGAACTTCTCAGAGATCTCATATCTCTCAGAACGGGCCTGAGTCTGAAACATGGTTTTCAGTTCCTCAAGTATCTCAAAGGGCCCGGCGAACTCCTCAAAACGATTTTGAAGGTCCGATTCCATAGCAAACAACATGGTACTCTTAATCACTCCATAATCATCTTTGCGCGACTGATAAACAGCTTTTTCATCAGCCGGCGCATCTATAGCAGGGGCGTCACCTAGCGCTTTCTCAAGGACATAGTCCTTTTGTCCGCCAGCGAGAATGATTCTCAGATTGCGGAACCAGTTGGTGAAGTTAGACCCATTGTTATTAAGCTTTTCTTTCTCAGCAAAAATGTTGAAGTTGAAGTTGGACTTAGCCATTTGATCTACAAATTTTGCAAGTACAATTTAGACTATGTTCATGATAACTAGTTCAACTTAATCAAATTACTATATGAACTCCCACTAAATTCAACATCCCTTAAGTTGTTTAGTGAACACGATCCAAATTCACCACACCTAATCCGATCTTCACGAGAAGAGATGTGGTTTCAATGGTGGACAACAAAGTGTCGATCATATCATTCATATGAATCATACTTAACCTTTTGGTTCGTGTGTTCCGAGGCCATGTTTGTACATGCTAGGCTCGTCAAGTCAAACCCAGGTATTTCCGCGTGTGCAAAACTGGCTTGCACCCGTTGTATGTGAACGTAGAGTTTATAGCACCCGATCATCACGAGGTGCTTGAACACGACGAACTTTCGCAACGGAGCATACATGGGGAGAACACAATTGTATCTTGATCTTTAAGTGAGGAATCATCTTATAATGTTACCGTCGCGATCTAAGCATAATAAGATACATAAAAGGATAAACATCACATGCATATAATTTTATGTGACATGGTATAGCCAATCTTTGCGCAATGATCTCCATCTTGTGCGCGCCCGCATGATCTCCATCACTCCACCATGATTGCCTCCACCACTAATAGCAACTACAACTATTGCTAACTACTTAGCGATAAGGTGAAGCTATTACATGGCGTATAAGAAGTTGACACACAGGTCATACACAATTATAAAGACAACCATATGGCTTCTGCTGGTTGTGTACTCATAGACATGAAAGTCGTGAAATATTACAAAACATGATCATTTCATACAACATACACATCACATCTTGGGCCATACCATATCACAAAACACTCCCTGCAAGAACAAGTTAGATGCCTCTACTTTGTTGTTGCATGTTTTACGTGTCTTATGGGAGTAATAAGCTAAGAACGATTCTTACCTGCGGAAAGCCACAACGATGATATTATGGTTGCCAACATCGGGTGTAAATCCCATAATAACTATAGTGAGAGAAACTGGCATCCACCAGCTGCATGTATGGAACAAGCCACACGTCAAGTGCGGAGCCGGTCTCGCGAACGAGGTCGCGTAAAGTTGGCCTGGACCGCTTCGATCTCACTATCCCGCGTCATAAGAAGTACACAACAAGAGGCTTGCAACATAAAACATCAATGCCCGCAACAAGCATGTTGCGTTCTACTCGTGAAACACATCTACGCATAGATCTAGCTCTGATACCACTGATGGGTTTTGCAGCATAGTAAATCAAAAAAATTCTACGGATGCGAACGGGAAAGCCAAGATCTAATCTAGGAGATGCAATCAACGAGAGGGATAGATGAGATCTTCATACCCTTGAAGAAATCGCACAGCGGAAACGTTCAACAGAACGTGGTTGGTGTAGTCGTACTCGCCGTCTCCTCCTCGCGATCCGATCCGATCCGATCCTACGCCGCAAGTGGCGGCGCCTCCGAGAGATGCACACGTACGGTGCCGCGACGTCTCCTCCTTCCTCGGTCCAGCAAGTGGGGTGGAGAGATAGATTGGATCTACAACACGACGGCGTGGTGCTATGGTGGAGAGTTTCTGCAGCAGGGCTTCGCCTACACGCAGTCGGGAGAGAGAGAGAGAGAGGTAGGGCAGCAACTGGCGGCTAGGGTTTGGGGTGAGGGGAGGGTGCGCCCCCTGCCCACCTTATATAGGGGGATGGCCGGCCCCCTTGCCCCCTCCTCCAAGCCCTAGGGCGGCGGCCCCAAGGGTGGAGTGGGGGACAAGTCTTCCCCCCCTTCTAGAAGGTTTCCTAGGGTTTCCCCTAGGGTTTTGGCTGGCTGGGCCTATGGAGCCTTGTGCCCCTGGCCCAATGTGGCCAGGGCACTCCCTCGTAGGCCCACGCACCCCTCCGACAAGTGCGGCCATGTTGGTCCCACTCCGGAAGCTTCTAGAACCTTCGGTACAATACCGAACATTCCGAAACGATTCCGAAATCCAAAAACTGCTTTCCTTTATATGAATCTTATTCTCCGGACCCTTCCGGAACCTCTCGTGATGTTCTGGATCTCATCCGAGACTCCGAACAAAAACTCACAAACAAATTATCCATTATATCCTAGCGTCGAAGCACGTTAAGTGTGTGACCCTACGGGTTCGAGAATATGCAGACATGATCTTCTATCAATAATCAGCGGATCCGAAACCCATATTGACTCTCACATATTCATCGATGATCATATCGGATGAACCACGATGCCAGGATTCAATTAATCCCATATATATTCCCTTCGTCACGCGATATTTTACTTGCACGAGATTCGATCGTCGGTATCGGCATACCTAGTTCAATCTCGTTCACGGCAAGTACTTTACTCGTTCCGTAATCCGATATCACTTTGTGATTAACTCCTTAACCACGTGCTTGCAAGCAGTGTTGATATCGATTACCGAGTGGGCCCGAAGTATATCTCTTCGACTTGGGAGGGACAAATTCCATCTCGATACATACAACACAACAAGTACTTTCCGATCACCTAAGAGACACCTTTATGATCACCCTCACATAGGATGACATTTGATGACCTCAAAGCTTGCTTCCGATACCAGGGAGTTGCATTATCTCATGGTCTAAGGAATACAATATTTGACATCAGAAAAAGATTCGCAAAGATGAACACGATGACACGATCTAATTGCTCTGCTTGATTTGGGTCTGTCCACCATATCATTCTCCTAATGACATGATCTGATTATTAATCGACAACTCATGTCTATGGTTAGGAAATCTTAACCATCATTAATCAATGAGCTAGTCCATAGAGGCGTACTAGAGACACAGTGTTGTTCATAAACCACATAAGTATCAAAGTTTCCGCTTAATACAATTCTAGCATGGAATATAAACTTTATCATGAATAAGAATTATAGCAGTAACATCTTTATTATTGCCTCTAGGGCATAATTCCAACACCACGAAGCAGAGCCGGAGGGGGGGCCACCCCCCTAGGCGCGGGCAAGCCTTGGGGGTGCCTGGAGGGGGGGTGGGCCCCCTGGACCCCCATCGACCTTGATTCTTGCGCCTATATGAAGCCTCCGACCCAAAAGCCCTAAAGGATCCATCAGAAATCCACGAAAACCTCCACAGCACCGCCGCCACCGAAGGAGAGATTCGGGGGACAAAAAGTCTCTGTACCGGCACCCTGCCGGGACGGTGAAGTGCCCCCGGAGCCATCTCCATTGATCTCCACCTCTATCTTCATCACCGTTGCTGATTCCCATGATGAGGAGGGAGTAGTTCTTCCTCAGGGCTAAGGGCTCTACTGGTAGCTATGTGTTCATCTCTCTCTCTATGCATGATCTTGTTGTGGTCATGAGCTTTGTAATCAAGTAGATCTAACTTGCTGCTCAAGTGCTTCAATAGATCTTTGCTCTCCCCATGTGTGTGAAAGTGACAGCATGAACGCCATGGTGGCACTTAGGTTTGAGTCTACATAAATGCTCTTTGTGCTTTAATAGATCTATATTTTTCCCCACGTGTGTGAAAGTGACAGCGTGCATACCGTGTGTGGCACTTTGGCTAGATTGAATATTTGTTATGAGTTGTATTTGGAGTTGGATGTCTCTATGAAATTGTGGTTTTTGTTGGAACCATCTAGTGCTCAAGGTGGCAGTGTGGGGTTATCTAGATTGGGGAAGGCAGACTTTGAGGTGTGTTGTTATAGCCCTCCCAATGATTAGAGTGTTCAATCGGAGAGTATTTAAGAGTAGTATCATGAAGAGAGGATATTTATATGAGAGAGTGTTCACTAGTAAAAGTATGATCCCTAGGCCTTGTTTCTCAGCATTGAAACACCGTTTGTTTGCTTACTTCTTGTTGCCTTTAGTCTTTCCCTCACCGTCAAGCTATTTTCTGGCATCGTTACCTCTTGTATTTCACTATCTCTTCGCCGAACTAGTGCACCTATATTGGGTGTGTTGGGGACACAAGAGACTTATTATATCTTGATTGCAGGGTTGCTTGAGAGGGGATACCTTTGACCACTTTCTCCCTGAGTTCGATAAACTTTGGATAATCCACTTAAGGAAAACTTGCTGCTATTCTACAAACCTCTGCACTTGGAGGCCCAACAAATGTCTACAAGAATAGAAGTGCGTAGACATCGCCCACCCGACCTCCACAATCTAGCATCATTGGCATGCTCAGATCTCGAATTGAGAGGAATGGGAGAGGAATTTGGTTTCAAATGGCACTCACCACCTTCGTCGTCGAACGAAAGCGCTACCGCCTAAAAGAATTTCCCTACCGCCGCTGCCGACACCGAGAACAATAGGAGAGGTCCGCCTCCGCTATCGGGAAAGCAACAGTAAGTGTGACGCGCGCGCTCGGTTGGAAGCGGTTGGTTTGACTGGCTGTCCCAACTGACCGGTTTGGCTTAACCTAATCTTGGAACTAAGTTAAATGTGTCCTTACCGACCGTTTTATGGCACGTGTGGCCCAGGGCTCTTTGCTGACTTAAAAACGTCGCATGCGAGCTATTCTTTGCAACGATGTCTTGTTCTGTCCAATTTCGCGAAAAGACGTCGCATGGGAGCTATAAGCCTGACGTGTGCAGGGCGCTGCTGCAGTTCATCTACACCGACTCGCCGCCTCTCGACCTCGATGAGATGGAGGAGCGGCTGCTCGTCATGCATGCACGAGTACGAGCTGGAGAAGCTGGCTTCGCGCATCGACGCTAGCTCCGTGGCTGCAACCATGGTGTTGGCCGACCGGCATGGATGTACCGCGCTGAGGGAGGCGTGCATGCGGTTCCTTTCTTCTCCCGGTAACATGAGCGTGATCTTGGTGTCGTCCGATGGTTTACACAAGCTCAAGACCGGATGCCCCTCTGCCCTTGTGGACCTATTCGTCAGTCGTCATGAAGAAGACGCCACCAAATGAGAAGTTAATTAGTAGTATTATGTTTTAGCTTTTATGAAACAAATGTATATATTAGACGTTTTTTAATATGTAAGTTCGTTTTGAATCTACACACGAGAAAATGTCTCGATACATTCGTTGTACAAAACCTAAAACATCTTATATATTTTTTGAAACGGAGATAGTACCTAGCTAGTTAACTAGTAATTATTACCCCTACGATTTTCACAATATCTTTGGTTAAACAATCATATAATATATTGTTAGATCTTCTATATTTTTTTAGGGAACGCTATCATGCATGTCTATATATTTTAGTATATCAATTAATAGTTATTACCGTTCACTATATTTCGCAAAATAAGGGGTGGGGCATCTACCCAATTATATGAAGATTTGGAATCAAAACTATGCCAAGCTATTTTTTTTTACTCAATACAACATATATTCATAATAATAACTAATAGTACATGGTAGAGATACATAAACTGTCTTCAACGACTACTAAATAACATCTAAAAGAAAACGAGCAAATCTCGAAGGTTTTCAAAATCTTCTTCTTTTATAACATAATCTTGCACCTGTCTGAAGACAACCCAATAAACATGATACAGATATCAAATCATAGACCTGTAAATACCAATGAGAATTTCTTTCATAGTTTTAATTTGATCCGCAATACTAAGGCTACGTGAACGCACGCAACCATTAGAATAGTCCATCAATATCGGCAAGAGTACCACTACCACTAGTATTTCTAAGTCCATAACCATGGACAATGCCGAGGTTACCCCTCATATTCGTAACCATCCGACTAGGTTTGCATATCGCACGCATTTCGTTATTCCACCTCTGGATGGGGCTACTATCAAGAACATGTCTTTCTCATACTGCTTTGACCATGTCAGAGCAAGGACAATAGTATAGCTAGCAAGTTGGTTATATGGAGCTGCCATATCATCAAGAGCTAGCTTGTATAATAGTATTAGCTATAAGGTTGGCTATTAGATTAGTACTACTCCCTCCGCTCCGGATTAAAGGGCCCTTGAAAGATGGCAGCGCGACCAAGGCGTGAAGACATTGGCTCTACTCGAGCACGCAATAATTTCGGCAGGGCCAATCAGCGATCGGTTTAGGCAGACAAAATCGTTCACATCTGCATGCATGCATGCGTTCTAGTAGGAAACTACTTGCGTGATAGTTTCGGCAGGGCCAATCAAGATCGATTACTTGCCGCGTCTGTTTCCAAATCGGCATGCATGCCTTCAGGAAACGGAGAAACAAGAGCGTTTTTAGGAGGAGATTAATGCGGTCATTTAATTCTTTCCGCCTTCCTCTCAGCATAATTCGAAACAACCTCCAAATCGCTAGCGGCCCTTTATCGGGAGCGGAGGGAGTAGTTGATATCTTCTCTCTTTCTCTTTTCTCTCATTTAATGTTTTTGCCTAAGAACAAGTGTAGAGCTGACTCTTGCATAAGAGTCAACAATTTGCATTTTTGTTTATCTCTCTCCTTCACGTAGGCAAAAATGCCTAGTCAACAGGCTTATAGCCCACTATTATACTTGCTCTCATCAGACTCGGTCACAAGAATTCCTGCTAGGCTAGCCTTGTCCGCGGGTTGCTATAAAAACCGGCCGATAGCAAAACCTACCTAACCACAGCGACTAGATCGGAAAAAAAAATCAAGTAACCACGATATTAACAAGCCAGATCGGATGGCCATAGGGAGGACTCCACAATAAAGATCATAAAGGACTTGCGACATGAATGGTAGGTACTATATTACCTACTGTAGGCCATAGTCAAAGTACTGTCTCCGGATTCTAAGTTAGAACTAGGCTATTTTGAACGTGATTGCAAGTCTTTTTCTTGTTTGAAAAGGGTAGAGAAGTCCCACGTCTGTATGGAAAGACCGGCCGTTTCATATATTCGTAAGAGGTGATTGACGATTAACTAACATTAATTGAATCTAATATATTTTTCGTGTTCATTTATTTTTATCGCTACCCTTGTACCTACGCTTCTCAACAATCAAGACCATAAACGACTCGTGGCATCATGAAATATACTCCCTCCGTCGCGGTTTGGAGGGCTTTTAGAGAGATTGTTGGAACCTAGGTGGCCGCTGATTGGGGCTAGATTTATGCTAAAAACATGCACTCATTATTTATGCGGCACCCAATTAAACGTAATTACTCAATAAAAACAATGAGTTTAGACGCATGCATTGGTGAAGTTGCATGCAAGAATTAATTCCTTGGCTGCATGGAGTAGGAAGTGGGAAGAAAAAAGGAGATATTAATTCCGTAATTAAGTC
This sequence comes from Avena longiglumis, assembly GCA_030063025.1. Lineage (NCBI taxonomy): Eukaryota > Viridiplantae > Streptophyta > Magnoliopsida > Poales > Poaceae > Avena > Avena longiglumis. The sequence continues at coordinate 582,877,250 of CP125973.1, read as the reverse complement.
TAACGCGCCTAGGAGGAGAAGAGTTTTGAAAATACATGACTTTTATAAGACGCCCTCCAAACCGTGACGGAGGGAGTAGTAGGTAGTGTCGGTTTCAATACTGGTCCACGGTTTCAATGCTATGCATGTACCGCCACCTTTTTTAAAATAGTAAGCCCATATATATACCTCGAAGGGTGCATAGATCAAGCAACGACCATATTTAATCGAGCGAGATCAGATGGCCCCAACAATGAATAGCATTCAAGACTTGCGACATGATGCCTTGTAGATAGCGGCAGTGATATCAATGGCTCCAACCATATTGGCTGGCTCTGTATGACCAATTAAGAATTGCTATCAATCTATTGCACATTCTTGTTCATCTACTTTTATCGCTACCCTTTACACCTATGCTTACTAAACAAAACTTCCTGAATTTTAGGATTTTTTTGTCTAAAATAATTTATATTTGGTAGAATTTTGTCGAACATCCTTAGTTTGGTCCAATTTCTAACAAATTTGGTTCTACTTTAAATTTTTGTTCTTGTATTTCATCCATGATCTGACCAAAATTTACCGAAATTCAGCCATTTCATTCATGCCCAGTAAAACAATGAAAGAAAAATCTAAAACCTTGTGTGCATCACGCTGCAGAGGAACGGCACCACCACCGATGGCCAGGCTGGTTCCCCTTCTTCCAGTCGTAGGACAGCTACTCCACCAGAAAGGAGAAGGCCGCCTCGCCACCATGAACACCGCAGCCACCCCCAATGTCCATGAAGCGCGTAACCGCCCTAGCAAGCCCCAATATTGGGTATGCTCGCACACAGCTAGATCAACACTCAACTATAGCAGCGAACCCATATTTATATCATGGTTTTAAATAGGGGGCTTATCAGCGCTATAGAATTTTCTGACCAGTGCCGCTAAGTTCTTTAGCATGCCGAGAGCCAACATGTGGTTGGATTGTTAGGGAGGACCGTGATATCCCTATATATCCACCAGGATTGAATATGGGATTTGACGGTTTGATGTCTCGTTAAACGGCAGAATATTATATTTTTAGGAGGCGACGTTTTCGTAGATAGCGAGATGTCTGTGATAACTTTATCAATTTTAAGACACCAAGCTCGGTCTCTCGTTGGTGCTCGTAGGGGTAGGGTATACGTGTGTGCGTTTATAGGGATGAGTGTATGTATGTATTTGTAATCGTCTGTGTCTGTGTTTCTAAAAAAAGGTACATTAGCATGCTAAAAGGTGCCAAAACCTTTATATCGGCTATTTAGCGGCGATATAGCTTTTTAGGCAGGCTACAGCTAAATGCCTTATAACTCTAATTAAAATTTTAATTTATATGTTAAGCCATAATTCTATGGGTACAAGGAGAAGGATCTCACAATTGTAATCTTCATTAATACTCTCCCGATCCAAATTACTTTTCTCAGCTATATCTAAATTTGAATGTACGTAGAACCGGTCTAATAATCAATGAAAGACAAATGGCATGACGAGTCGCCCTGTTGCCTCATGATTCATTTGTGCTGCCACCAACATGAACTTTCTGGTGGAGTGATTCGTGCCATAGTACTCTGAATTCCTATTCCTATGACTACAGAGAAACTTTTTTTTTTCAATCACTCCAACTGTAACGCACGACATTATACTGCGATCCATAATAAGTTTGGGTTCAGCTTCCAGCTTTTTGATAATAGGTTTCATCCCTATCTATACTTGAATTGATAATACTGTGGATTTGTATAGAAAGAAAATGAATGTATACATGTTCAAATTGATGTCCAAAGAGCTCTATGTATAGATAGCACTCCTTTGGTTCACTGACGTAAGACCTTCTAAACTTTTTTAGAAACACGTGTATCCAGACATGTTTTATTGTTTTGACATTCTTGAGCAAATCCTGCTCGTCAAAAAAGATCTCTTGAGGTTTTCTGCCCTGTTTTTTCTTATTTCAGTACTCTTTATTATAATATTTTGTTTTAGGAAACGGAGTTCTGTGGTGGTTTGATCATCTGGTGCCCCGTTGTCGTCGTTGGCCCATGTTGATCAAGTTGCAGGCGGTCCTAAAATAACACCTAGGCAAGCAGGCGAGTAATTAGAAGACGACATCTACAGCTAGGCAAGCACGGGTGCTACATGCATGCATGTGCCTAGTAATAACCCGGCATGTGGCCGTGTCGAACGCATATACTTCCTCGGATCCATATTACTTGTCACTAAAATGGATATATCTAGACATATTTTAGTGCTAGATACATCCATTTATGAATGACAAGTAATATGGATCGGAGGGAGTAGTATATAACCAAGAGCCGCCGCCGGCCGTTTCGATCGAGTGTCGTCTACTGGTGAATCGGCTCCATATATATATGCATTTTGGATAGATAATATACATAGATACATAGATAATGTGGCGGCTGAAGGTGAGCGAGGGTGGCGGGCCGTGGCTACGATCGAGCAACGGCTTCCTCGGCAGGCAGGTGTGGGAGTTCGACCCCGACGCCGGCACACCCGAGGAACGCGCCCAGATCGAGAGGCTGCGTCACAACTTCACCAAGCACCGCTTCCACAGGAGGGAGTCCCACGACCTTCTCCTACGCTTCCAGGTATATACTATATTCTACTAGTAGTAGAGAGCTTAATTTCATGCAAGCAGCTCATGTCTTCCGTTCATGAATATATATTGTAAGAATCTTGAACAAGGCACTCCACTTAGCAAACGATGTGTGTCCACACAAGTTTTTGGCAAATCCTTTCTCTACAAGTATAAGTTATACAAAGAATATTAAGAAAAGCAAGTATAAACACATGTATTTGACATCACAAATTTTAAATGAAAACACAGATTTGATGTCCTAGATCCGCTACTAATGTCAACCCATATCTACTCTATTATATACCAAAAGCAATATAAAAGCGTTTTTCGAGACATCTGGTTGATCCACATCATCAAAATTATATTAACAGTTAGATGCATAAATTATGGTTACTATTTAAACATAAAAAATGTTACGTAAAAAGTGGTCACGTGTCAGGAGTAAATAAAACAGAGCTGCAAATCATCAACAATATGGACCCACCCCGGCATGTACATACGTTGAGTTGACTCTGATTTTCCCTCTAATTAGAGCATCTCTACTCGTTGGTCGAACCCAGGTCAAAAATCGGACCATTTTTTAGCTGGACGGAACTAGTTTTCGGCCTGGGTACGCTCATTTTCCTACTCGTGTACCCAGGCCGAGTCTTCAAGTTCGGCTAAAATTCGTTAAAGATGGGCGAATTTCATTAAGTTTGGCGAATATAGGTGGATTACATCAAATTTAAACTAAACTACTGCATAATAAACTTAAAATAAAAGGACCGCCGTGGCCACCACCGGTGACTTCGCCGTTCTACAGGCCGAAGTTTCTGTAGAACGCCGTAGGCCGGGTCGCGTCGTCATCGCCGCCGCCATCGCCGCCGCTGCCACTCACCGGTTCTGGCGGTAGTTCTCCTGGCTGGGTCGCCGAACCTCCAGGGTTGTTAGGACGCCGTTCGCCGCTGCCGAGGACGAGCGGGCGCCCTGGTACGCGAGCTCACGCCCGGCCATCACCCGACGCCGGGTGGCCTGCTCCTCGGCTTGCTGCTGCAGGCCTAAGATGCGCTGCCGCTTCGCCTTCTCCCAGTCCTTCCTGGACCATTCCAGGATATCCGCCGAGGAGGGCTCGACCGGCGGCGGCGTCTGCGGCGCCGTGTCGCGGAGCGACAGCTCCAGCGCCATCTTCAAGGCGGCGTCTTCCCGCGCCGAAGTCTTCGTCTTGGGCGGCGGAGACGAGGGCCGATTGGCGACGTTGTCCGCTTTCGCCGATGACGATGCCGCGAAAGCACGCCCGCTGGGCGGCGGCGACAGCGACTCCGCCGCGCTGATCGCCATCGGCGCAGTAGCGCGCCGAGCCGAAGGAGTGGGATGCCGACGCGGAGGAGGACGAGCTCATGCTCGCTATCCTCCTCGGCATCCAGTTCGGCGGTGGGCGCCGGCCCGACCTGCCCGCCGGTGTCAGTGTGCGCGGAAAGCCGAGCCGTGGCATGTTCCCGCGGTTGATGTGCTGCATCACCGCCGCGAGCATCCGGGCTGGCGCGCTCCACCAACGTCGGCGGCCTGCCGAGTTGTCGCGCTTCGGCGACGACTCGTTCGGCGGCCCCTCGTGGCGGGCGAGCTCCTGCTCGCGCCAGTCCGCGAAGAATTGCTCCCAGTACAGGAGGTTGTCGGCGGACTTGGCTTCGGAGGGGTCGTCCATACCTACTTTTGCACATCGTACGGCAGCTCGTCCGGCGCCGGCAGGATAGGGATGCCGCCGGCGCTCAGCTTCCATCCCGGAGACATCCGCGTGTCCGGCGGTGCCATGTAGCCAGCGTCGTACAGCATGCGCGCCTCCCAGGCCTGGAGGATGCGCCGGTCGAAGCCGTTCGCCGCAGCGCCGTCGCCGGGATATCGTTCGGCCATGGCTGGGAAGGGGGAGGGTTCGCCGGAGTTTGGGCTTGTGGGTAGGGGAGTTGTGAGAGAGTGTGAAGATCTCCGGCGAGGGGCACGGCTTATAAAGGCCAAGGTGGGCGGCGAGGGCGGGAGGGGTGTAGCGGCGAGGGCGGGAAAAGGGGAAACGGCGGGAAGTTAGTGCCCGCCGGTCCGTCGCAGGAGTCGAGACGGCGACGGTGGCGCCGTAAATTGGCGATGCGTGGACGACGCGACGATCAGTTATTGTCTGGCCGTCGCCGCGTGGTTCCGAGGATGACGACGACTCGGCTTCCCAGCTTCGGGTTTTTTGCCGGATTCGCTGAGTCCGCCGTTCTCAGGGCGTACCCGGAAACCTGGATTCGGCCTGGGTAGTCCGGACCAAAATCGGCCCGAATTCGGCCAAAAACAGGTCTTTGGGTACGCAATTGGGCCAATTTTCAGCGTCCGGACCGAAATTCAGTGTCCGGATCAACCTCCTGGATAGGCGAGTGGAGACGCTCTTAGAAACAAGGAGCCACACAATCTCTTGACACGATGGAAATGTTTAACTAGGGGGTATTGGTTCCGAGCATACGGCTCTCCGGCAAACAGGGAAGAAAAACTAAAGCTAATCGGTGATGAAGAAAAACTCCGACACAAAGCCGACTTGAAATGACACACTGATAAAAAAACTCAAAAGCTAATTTCTCTTATTATCATTACACGCATCGGACATGGTCTTAGCCTGATTGGCAAATACACGCTCTAAAATAGATATATTTGTATGCGTATAAACAGAATTATCATCAAGTTAAATTAACCTCATATATTATTAAAATTATGAAAAGTTGAATTCTGCGGGTAGTACTATCTCACGTTTTTGGACCAAGAGACACATTCGCATGACTGAATGCCTAGACGTCCGTCCGAGAAAAAAACGATGAGAATCACTAATTCCATGGACAAATCCACAATATATATAACTTGAAATGTAAGCTATAAAAGATAAGTTAACCTCATAGATTCAAAACCATACTCCTTCATTTCCGAAATGTATAAGGTTTGACCAAGTATGTAGGAAAAAATACGAACATCTAGAATACCACATCAGTACCATTAAATTCATCATAATGTATATTCCAGTATTGTACATATAGACATTTTCCTCAATAAATTTGGTCAAAATTGATAATGTTTAAATTTTCAAAAATCTTATATGCACTATATTATGGTAAGGAGGGAGTAGTATGAAAAGTTGATTTTCAAGAGTAATACCCATCATTTTCGAAATAAGAGACACACTTCTTGCAAGACAAATTTTCCAGATGTCGCTCTATTGCCAATATGCAGAGAAAAAATGAAATGACAATAAATGAGAATCACCGATTCAATTGACTACTACATAATACACATCCCATACGTGAACACTAAAAATTCGATGGAGTCAAAATACATTCATTAGGACATCATCCCAACACCCACAACATTGTTGTGAACCATTTAAAAAAGACATAATGAGGTAAGAGGCCTAAAATACATTTTGGAGATTATTTAGCTCCTTCCTTATCCCCACCCGAAACCTTCTATCAGTTGTTGAAGGTCACTGAAAGTCGAGGCAGATTGAAACATGTTCTATTCATTTTAAAAGTAAAAGGGTAAGGAGGAGGTTTGAGACGAAGGGAATTGCAGAATCAAAGAGGCGTCTAGGCTCCCTTGTGGAAGATTTATCTAGCGCTACTTATTTTTAATGAGCGAAAAAGCATAATCATCCACACTAAAATAAGAAATTAACATCCTTACAAACTTCCAATGAAATACAAACAAATTAAAAAATTATTAGTGTGGTTTCAACCACCTGGTTCACTCACAATCAAACATTCAAGGTAGTGAATATTCTAAGAAATTCTAGCTTAAAAAACATCATGTAAATCCACCATGATCAATAATTGTTCACACTTCCAAGTGACACAATGAAGTAACAATACGACACAATAAGTGAGATGTACCAAAGATTATCATAAAATTCAAAGTATTCAACAATCAAAGAAATTTGACGGATTTGTTTATGCGTCATTACAATTTCAACTATCCATATCTTAAGGGTATACTTTTGAATCAAATTATGGTAGAAAATCACAATATGCATAGAAGGTAAAGGAGACATGTGAGGAGTTCTCAAAGAATCAAAACATGTTTTTGTTAATGTAGCAGACCTTATTTCTATCTGTAGATCACAAATAGTCGATCTTTATAGCTATGTGTAAACAATAAAAAACCATCTTATTATCATAATTTTGTTTAAAAAATCATAGTTAATTGATTTTTATAGTTGTAGTTGGATCTTCATAACTACATATGATGTCTTGAACATATCACAATTGATAGGTCTTCTAAATATGTATAGATTTTAATAGTTAATATTAGATATGACAAAAGTGTATCAGGTTTACAATTAATCACAATATACTCAACTCTACACAAGCAAATAGGTCATGAGCTTAGTCAAATCACATATATAAAAGCCATCCTATGATTGTACAATTTGAACGATTAAATTTGAAAAGGGAATTGATAATTTCATTTTTTGTAGAATCCCTTAGATTCTATATATATGCAACAAATTTAGTTGTGTCATGCTACCTTATAGAGACGATATAACAAAGGTGTGGGTGAATTTATTCCTATAACCTTACAATTAATTGTTGGAAGGTAAACTAGATAGGACTTCTGCAATTGGCTTTAAGCTTCATGATACTATCATTCATAGCCTAGAAAAATCATAGTATAATAAATATAGTGATACGAGTAAAAGCTGTGCATGGAGGGGGAGAAACGGCTATTAAGCATGTACACAAATACTTAAGGAAAACGATGATACTGCTAAATAGCTATCAATACCAAAAAATTGGGTTGTTATTAAGAAAAGCAATCGATAGTATATATTTTATTCATAATCCAACAAGACATATAGCCAGTTTTATTAAAAATAAATTTGAAGTCATGGTAAAAATTAATTCTCAAAATAACAATTGAGCTAGCATGATTACTTATGAGGATTATAAATCTTAGAAAATATTTATATAAATCATAAACAACTAGAGAATAAAAGTTTCTTTAAATAAAAAATTTAGGGGAAAAATTATATCCACGATTTGCATATAATGTGATTAAAAAATCTTTTATGCAAATCTGCATGGTTTTGCGATGAATTTTCTTCGTTTATTATCCTTAAAATTTATTTGGACATATATTGCAATTTGCAATCATGTAGAAAGAGTGATGACTGATTAAGATGCCAGAATTATGTTATCTATGCCAACCTACAAGTGAGCGAGGCCATTGATTATTGGGATTTAAATGTAAGCTTAGCATCGAAGAGTTTTAAAAATATTAAAACATAATATTGTATGTGCTAAATAATAAATGATATTCTATATCAACTTTAATTAAACTTCTCTAACCTTTGTTATTGATATCAAGTGATGTTGGTAGATATGAGATAAGAAGACAAAAACTATAGTTTCCCAATATCTTAATAAGGATAAATTATTATTTTATTTTATTAGAATATTTTTATGTTGGATCATAATGGTCTAACAATTCTAGGGTCATTGTTGAAGCAAGTCTTAACTATTTGCCAATCGAAATGTTAGCCTTACATACTCATGTAACAGCACACAGAAACTACAATCTAGCTAGCTCATAGTCTAAACTTAAATTGCATATACAACGCAAATGACTCATATGATCATTACTATATGTTTTTTTGTAAATAGCCTAATAAACATCCTCCTATGAATTAAAGACGATTAAAGATGTTTTCTACTCATATGATATCTATTTAACATGTATGGTGACTAAAATGTATTATTTTCCTCCATTTATGTATTTTACTATCAATTATAGATGGACACACTAAATGGTGGATATCCTATCTAAAAAACAACTAAAGGTGATGCCTTCGCATTTGCGAGGGACACCATGCTAGTTCTACTAAATGTAGGACAACCCCGATGATTCTAACTATATGCGCTGGCATACTCAACCATAATTGTGAGCATAACCATCACATCGTTAAACAACATATGTGACTTCTTAGTGTGGAAATAATGAGTAACATCATTGTTGACCTTGATTGCTACACTACAACCAGACATGAACTTTTCAACCCGTTTGCACCATTTTCAGCTAGACATCATCAAATGGAAATTTTCGTGTTGAAATTTTAGGCCCGTAGTTAACCTCTACCTACACATCTGAAACACTAAAATATTTTTTCAAAATAAAATCTCAGATGAATGGTAGCCATTATTTTTAACTGAAATTTTAGAGAGAGAGAGAGAGGGTAAGGTTGGAAACAAAAAGTAATTGCATGCAAGATAAAAGCAAATCCAACAATGGCAAAAAAGAATGAGTGGCCAATACAGGATATTTAACTAGGGTGCAAACTTCTCATTCAATGGATGTATGTCACTTAATATAAGGATAGTCTTATCATTGTCAGAATTGGTATAACATTTCCACCCTAATACAGGATGGAGCACATGTCGCGAGGCATTTTCTTATTTCCCTAATTAATAACTTGTAGATGCGACCATATTTTTGCTCGTAATTCATATTCACCGACTCTGCACAATAATAGGTGGTCCTTTTTTGTTGTACTTTCTATATTCCCTTTTATAATATGTTTTGATAGGCTTAATTTTCTTGCCAAAATGTCTTATATACTGAAAGAAGATCCACGGAGATTAATAGTCACAAAATAAACTATGCACAACCCAATGTTATAGCGTATTTGTTGATAGCCTCTTGCACCATTTATCGCCTCTAATTATTGCAATACCATCTATTGCAGTATGCAAAGTTAAACAACCTTCCAGCAAATCCTCCATTAACGAAGCTTGAAAAGAGTACCGAAGTCACTGAAGAAATCATAACAAGATCATTGAGACGAGCTCTAAATCAATACTCCACTCTACAAGCACATGATGGCCATTGGCCCGGTGATTACAGCGGAATATTGTTCCTTATGCCAATGTTTGTAAGTATTTCATTCACAAGATTCAATTGTTGTATGATTTCCTAATATTTTAGATGTTACGCACAATATTGCATTATTACAATGTGATTGCAATCACCACACTTCCCAACCAAGAGTAAATCCGACAACATCCCTAGTTTTGACTCCCTCTATCCCCTTCTAGTGTATCTCCAAAAGTTTATTTCGATTTATCGCACGCTACTCCTCCATACACAAATAAATATATTTTTAGGTTTTGTCGTAAGTCAAAATTGACCAACTTCATAGAAAAAATATTAAATGCATTGAAAAAACAGTAGATATCCGCTAAACAAAATTCAATGAACTCCACACAAAGCTCTCATGTTTATCTTGCACTTACTAAGAGTTTTCTCAATGATACTAATTCCTAGAAACAATCGGACACTTTGCTTCAAAGTTTACAATGTGTAAATTCTATGAATGAAATGTGGATGGGTCCGAAATTAGGATCCAGATTACCTACTACAAACGCATTACTTAGAGATGGTTATATCCCATAGGCCTCAGCTAGTTTCTTATTCTGGTTCAACTGTATAGCCTCTAAGAGCGCACCAACTGAGCCGGTTTTCCGTTTCGGCTCTAAGATATATGACCTCAGGCGTTGCAAAAATGTAAACTCCTTTAAGATGTACGACCTGGAGACGGCTATAAGTCTTGACCGTTGCAAGAACTTCTCACTCTCAGATGACTTATAATAGGGGTTGTCTCCAATAGTAAGGCACCTGGAGTCGGATTCAAATCAAGACCATCTCCATAACAAGGATGCCTCGAAGCAGTGGTTATATTCTTATTGTACATTTTCTTAGGTTCACTAATCCATCCTTAAAAAAGTCTGACACCATCAAATAATATTTCCCCCTTGCACTCTTTTGGGGCAAAATTGAATCATTGGTCTCAGTAAGAAATAGAAATGTAATCCTTATACACATATGCAATAACTTAGTACGTACTAGTTAGATGTAGTTAATATATGAATGCATGTGTTTTCTAAATATTGTAATAATAATAACACGAACCAAATATTATTCATAGACACGTAACAACAACTTATGATCAAACCATGCATCATATGAATCATTTGTTTTCTGGATAGTGTAATCACATAAGCACAAGAATTAAACAAGATATTTAGATACATGTAATAAATTCAATGTATGATCACAATCGGTTGTGTACTAGTAGAAACAATTCAAAGATCATAGTTTCGTATGAATGTAGAATAAATCTAGGGTCTCGTAAGTTTTTTAGAGATGGAGTAAGCGAACCAAAATACCAAGCACAACCTATTGTATGTGTACATTATCTCAGGTTCACTAACTCATCACTGCAAAAATCTGACACCATCAAATGTGTATCTTTTGCACTTTTTGGGGGCCAATTTGAATCATTGGCCTCAGTAAGAAATTGAAATGTAATATATACACTATGTAATACATATATGCATGGTGTATCTAAATAACCACTCTAGTAATACCAATCCCTAAAACACATAAAATCAAATATGTTTCATATCAATTAAATCTACAACACAAGAAGACCGTATGAACAACAACAAAAAATGTAAAATTACTAAATGGCATATCAGCAGACCTAATCAAATCTGCAAAAAAATCGTACGTCCGAACTATATATTCTAATATGTCTACAGCAAGAAGGCGTTAGAGCAAAAAAATCTATAGATTGAACAAATCCTATGTATGAACAGTAAAATCTTCGACTGTGAATAGAGAAGCAAACTAGTACATCGGATTCCTCATCGAAGACCTCCTCGAATTCAGCCATCTCCTTGACGGCTTCGAGGAAGGGGTCAAAGATGGCGTGAGCATAGTTCTTGTCTTACTCCGGGATGAAGACGTCGCCTACGCCTGCATGCCCCTCATCCAGATCTGCCGCTGGCACCACGATGTTGTCGTTATGATGCTCGACGGAGACAGTGCGGCGATGAGCGGCGTGTGTACCCAGAGAAGCCATCTGCTATGCCTCGAACTGGCTTCACCTCTATCTCGTCTCCACGGGTATGCTTCATGGAGCAGCTAAGGGGAGGGTGGTGCTATGGAAGGAGCTTCTGCGCGCACGGAAAGTGCAGACTGGAGTTTTTTTACTAGGAGGATTGGGGGAGAAGTGGACACTCCTGGAAGAGACGATGAGACCGAGTGAATTATATACACGGGGACAATTGGTTTCTCTCGAGCGCACATGGGTCTGGACACGTGGGTGGTGGACTTGTGCATGATCTCAACTTTCTATTTGCATTAACAACATATCCACGTGCATGCTATCTCTGAAACATGCATAAAGCCAGTTTTCGATATGATTAATTTTTACGAACGGTTGTGATTCAAATTTCTAGAGAGACGGCCACTATTTATCTTCACCTTAGGTTTCCTTCTAACCGTCTGACGCTGCTGTTAGAGGCAGTCACAAAATAACAACCGCCTAAGGTGACTGAACACAACCGGTCATTTCTGTTTTAAAGGTAAACCATCTGTAGGCACCGTTTCTAAGTAACGATTGTGTACTAGTGATTGTTACTCACACATTTCCACAACTTTCCTATCGCCTCAATTAGATTTCTAGTTTTTGAGATTAACAGTTGGCCTGTATGAACTTTTGAAGTTTCTCTTTACTATTTTCATATGTTAGCTTTCAAAAATTTGCTCATGCAATGTTGTGACTTCTGTACTTTTGCAGATATTCTCATTATATGTTACTAGATCACTTAACATTGTTTTATCGTCTGAACATCGACGTGAAATATGTCGCCACATTTACAACCACCAGGCATGTAAAATATGGACTATAACTTTAATAGTGTAATTATTTGTGTAAGTAAAATAATATTGTGTTTAATCTTTACAGAATGAGGATGGTGGTTGGGGAATACATGTTGCAGGGCCTAGCACGATGCTTGGCTCATGCTTGAATTATGTTGCATTAAGGCTCCTTGGTGAGATGCTAGATGACAAAAATGACGCATTGATAAAAGGGCAAGCTTGGATTTTATCTCATGGAAGCGCAACTGTGGTACCCCAATGGGGAAAGATATTTCTCTCGGTATGTGCACACAAAATAAACTAACTATTTCATATCTTGTAATATACATGATTGGTCTTGTTTTGACAAATGTAGTGACAAACTTTGGACTTATCAAAACTACTTTGGCATCAAACTCATTAGAAATATTTTATATGAAAATTATAAAGCATGCATACAACTTCCTCCAATGACCTTAAATTAATCAAGTACAATACACTTCTTTGTAATTACAGATAATTGGTGTATACGATTGGTCAGGAAACAATCCAATTATTCCTGAACTGTGGTTAGTTCCTTATTTTCTTCCAATACACCCAGGTAACAGTTCCTTCTATCATTATTATTGCTTGGGTTTCACCCTAGTAATGATATGTATGGATCTATCTATAAAAAATATTGATCAACTGATATGACATGTTCAATTTATTATGGATCGGCATGTAGCTAATGAGAAAGTATGATCAATAAGAACAATTGGACAGGTTACTAATTACCCATAAGTGATCCATGCAGACTATTGAAACTTAGGAAACAAAGTCATTAGAATAAAAAGGAAATCATGAAATATTGCAAGCCTCGTACTAGTAACGAGGCCTCTAACACCGGTTCGTAGAGGCCTCTAACACCGGTTCTGAAACCCTGTTGGGGGTTTGGTGTTAGAGCCCCCCCTTTAAGAGCGGTTCTTACACGAACTGGTGTTAAAGGGTGGCGCACGTGGGGCTGCCGCAGCGCTTAGCCCCCCCTTTAACACCGGTTCGTAACACGAACCGATGTTAAAGGTTCTCAGCCGCGGCAGGAAAAAGACATAAATCTCTGCTGCGGCAGGAAAATGGCATAAATCTCTGCCACGACAGAGTTCTGCCGCCGCCCCGTTCTGGGCGTATTTCTGCGGCGCGTTGGGGTGGGGAGGTGGGGGAGGGGGAATCGATTGGGAGCGGTATACACATACATCATCGTCGGTATATACGAGTACATGAATAATTAAGCAACTATTATTATACACAAACATCATCGTTGTGTGGTATTCTCCGTAAACGTTGAAGCATCAAGTACAAGACAAACACGTTCAAGCATATATACAACGTTCATTTTGGTGGATATCTAAAGAGTTTTCCGCCAGGCGTGACGACCTCATCAAGTATGAACCCCGCCAATTCCTCTTGAATGGCTCGTATGCGGTCAAATGGTAGGAGTTGGTCCCGCATCCGTTCGATCTAAATATATATATGAATAATGGGGTCAATATATATAAGAATAAAACTCAACACAATTGATGGTAATAATATAATGTTGTGTACTTTGTTTGCTTACTCTAAGTTGTTCTATTGCGGCTTGGCCCGTCGCACATATCGTGTTGCGAATGAACTCGCAAACATAGTATCCACATAAGTTATTATCGGGTCCCTGATGCGCGCACTTTACGAGAATAGAGAGTTTAATCAAAATAATAATCAATAAAGCATGATATAATGGAATTGGAAGCAGAATCAAAGAGATACGCAGACGTAGCTAGCTAGTATTACTTACATTTTGGTCTACAAATTTTAATTTTTCTGACCATTCACCCACGGCCCTGCCCGTGAACCTTTTCCAAACCCTGTCCAGCAAAGAAAATGGATAAACGAGTAATTAATTACTTGTTGTCATGAAAGTTGCCGATCTAGTGCGATAATATGATTGAAATTACCTCTGAAGCATCTCTTTAAAGTCATTAGAATAAAAAGTAAATCATGAAATATTGCAAGCCTCGTACTAGTACACAAATGAAAATTCTATAAGGAGGATACAACAATGTTTCAGCCAATTCAGCTTCCAAATCCTCACCTTTTGATGACGCGTCAGTTTAGTCAATCCAAGACTTATTATGCTTATTCAAGGGGCGCAATAGCCTTCAGCTATCATGAACATGGATAAACAGTCCCTTCAAAACATTTTAAGAACTTCATTCCTCTATTTTATAGGACGATATTGGTGCTTTTGCCGACTAGTGTATATGTCAATGGCATATCTTTATGGGAAGAAATTCGTTGGGCCCATTACTGCAACTATATTGGAACTACGCGAAGAGCTATATGGGACATCGTACGAAAATATTGATTGGAGTAAGACACGCAATACTTGTGCCCAGGTTTGTTGCTATACTATATAACTTACCTGTTCTGGTGACCGATTCATTTTAGCAGTTAGACGAGTTATCGCTAATATGGGGATAATTTTAGATTTTTGCATGTCTCCGTTATACGACTGATGACCATTTTCTATGAATAAATCTTAGTATCATGAAAAATTCCATGATTATTAATTAAGACTAATTTTGCCAAACTAAATATTATTGGTCCTAAAAATATGTCTCATGTATAAACATTATGATCTATTTATACAAAATCCGCATCAATTTATATTATTGGCGTCTTCCTCTGCCGTTAGATAGATATTGCATGTTAATGAGGGATAGTCTGGTAGATGCTTGTGTATTTTCTTTGCAAAAGGGTACATGTGTAATTGTGTGTTAGTTGTAGAGAGGGTAACTAATGTTGGCGAACTCTCAAATGCCGTATTAGTGTGTATATGATAACATGTCTTAATTGGGCTAGTTCATGTACATTCATTAGATTTCCTAATTGTAAGCAGCATTGATCGCCCAAACGGATAACTCTTTTTCTGTATTGCGTAATTAAAATCTCCAGAGCAAAATATCTACATGGTTCTTTTTAAATTGTTTTGGTAATATGATAGAATATTATAATCTAAATCATAATTGTTTCAACATATGACCTTATTTCAATATATATGGCCACATGGTATTATCTATGTGCTATAATTTAAATGACCTTGTGAGTTTTTCCATAATTTTATTTATTGTTTATTTCGCATGATGAAAAATGGTCAATAGACAAGTATGTTATGATTTCTTTTTTATCAATAGAAAAATGATCAATGAAAGAAACCGTTTTTAGCACGTCCTAAAGAAAATTGTAAGTTCACATGTGTCCACGAACATAATAATGGCGCAGATATAAAGTTGATAAATTCTAGAGTTTCCTTTATCATGAAAAATTCTATATAATTGTAGGATCATCCTTCTAGCCTATGTTTCATAGAGCAGATTTTTTTGCATAATAAAAAACTATATCTTGACCATATATATAAGGATTATCTTTCCTGATTAGTTTTTAGAATGCAAAGTAATATGTTAGTCGAAGGCATAACCATACTGTGAAAGCTTGATTATCTTTCTTCCTTGTTCCAGGAAGACCTTCGTCGTCCCCGCTCAAAGGTGCTGAGTGTTATTTTGGATTGTGTTAACAAGTTTGTGGAGCCAATGTTAAATTGTTGGCCAGCAGAGAAGCTCAGAGAGAGAGCTTTGAATAATGTCATGGAGCAAATTCAGTACAATAATGAAACAACTGAATACATTGGTCTTTGTCCTGTGGACAAGGTAAATATAGAAGTCAATAGCATATTTTACAAACAAGCTACAAATTTTGAAACATAATATCTTACATCTTTTTCATTATTAGGCATTGAGCATGATTTGTTGTTGGGTACAAAATCCAAATTCAGATTCTTTCCGCCAACATCTTCCTCGAGTTTATGATTACTTTTGGCTCGCTGAAGATGGCATGAAGGCAAAGGTACGGCTTTAATATCTTCATGAACTATTTTGCACGGTTATATATCAAAGAGTAAGTTATGACTACAAGTATGGTGTACGGATGGACATAAATAGGACTTCATAAAAATTGAAGTAATTGCTATAAAACACATACACGAAAAGAAATGGTATGATTTGAAGTACGGACATGAGTACAATGCATTTAGCTCCTTACTTAAAGATTATCATTTTTTTATAAATAGCATATATTAATATCATGGAGATACCAATTACACCTAGCCTTTGCAACAATGCATGTCTAGTGGCCTTACAGATGCACATGGTCCTAAAAAAAAAGAATTACAAAAAAGAAAAGTCCCGCTATGACGAATGATTCCTTATAACAACAGCACTAACACCACATGAAGAACACCAGTAGTATAAACACTCCAACAGCGACACCTTCAAGAAGGAAACAGTGCACAAGCATCGCCGTAGCCCGATCAAAGATCATAGATTTTCATCCTCAAGAAAGTCCTCCCTCACAAAACAATGCTTTCAACAAGTCCATTGATAGGCACAACCAATTATGGTTAGACCTTGGATTTTCAGGTAGGACTGTGGACTCTTCCTGTGTTGTTTCCCCCACATACAGACGTTTCTGCGAGTTACAGATCATGCAACCAGTTCCTCAACGTCACAAAAAATTAAATCACCGTTGCTAGCCCTCATGTTCTATCTTTCATGACATTCTATTTATCTGACTTCACCATGGATCGTCTATATCGCATGCGATAGTCTGGGGTACCCCGGAGCAGACGGGCAGATCCCGAGGGGGATGCCCCCTCGAACACAGTCTTGCGCAAGAGGCATGAGTTCCACAATGCAAGTACTAACACCAGAGGAAAATCCCATGGATGGACACGGATGAGTGGTTTATCGCCCACTAATATTGATTTGATTATCGTCCATCCGGGTTTCCTAGATAATGGAGAATCGCATTGAATTGGCTGCACCTTTCTCGGAATCGCTCTCTCGAAGACACCACCATGGAAGAGCACGCATATAGAATCACGTCGCCTGCATTTCATCGGATAACCTGAGGGTGTCCAGGATTCGAGCCTCCCCCGTAATGCGACTAGAGAGAGACCTCGAGCAAGCCTTGGGAATGGAGCACCTCCTCGTGTTGTGTTTGGAGAGAGGCGGTAGCCAGGCCACCTGAACGGCTGGCGGTTATACCCTTCCCACCATGGCCCGTCACTCTGGGCTACGGAATGTCTGAGAGCGGCAAACACCTCACTGCAAGCTTCCAAAGCTCGCTAGGTTGAGGCTCGGGCTTCCTCTACCCGAAGGAGAGCAGCTTCCAACATTGGGTCAAGGACCATCGATCACGCTTAGGTGTGACCCCCGAGCAGCCTCATCAGCCGAGGTCCCCCAGGGTGTCCACAACCTTGCAGGACAATCCCTGCTCGACATGTGTGCGCAGATGGACCTGTGGGATATCCGAAAGCTCCTACGGTGAAGAGTTGGAATGAGGGACTCCGGTATATGTCCCCCATTGCCTTCGGGGTAAGAAGCCTCTGCATCAACGCAAGATAGGCTTGCTGCAAGAAATCATTTTTCTTACCAGGCTGAAGGCGCGTGGGTTCCTTGCTGCCGATGTACTCCCACGGAGGGTGGGTGGGATCTCCTCTATAGCTGTGCTAGATGCTGCAAGAGGAAGTTTGATATCACGACATGGATCGATAAACCTTGATCCACCAGCTCCTGGATCCGGGACGTGACAGGGCGCAGATATGCATCTTGTGAGCTCCGCCTCGAACAGGAGCGGGCGAGTCATGAGGCTTCATCTAGATCGTACATCCATGGGAGCGAGGCAATCTCCAACTAGCACCATGCGAAATTCCCCATGCCATTCATACCACTTAAACTTGAATTGACCGGCGGGATACTGCTTCGAGTGCTAGCTACGAAGAAAAAGCATGATGCCCATGCGATCTGTGGTTTCTTGTCCACTCTAGGGATGTAGAAGTGGCGAAATAATCCATTGACGACCTCACCCCCACTAACGCCTCGCAGAAATGAGCAAAGGTGGCCAGCGTTAGCATGCCACTGGGGTGGATCTATACGAGGCAAAAGCCATATGCCTTCATGACGTCGAGGAAGAACTCCAAAAACGAAGGGACCAACCCCATGCGGAGGAAACATGCGTGGATAGATAGCTCCGCATCCCCTACCTTGCTATAGGGACGACGAATCTCGATGCCCAGTTCTCATGGCGCTCTCTCACCGTATGAGCAGACATGGCCCAAAAATTCTCATCGTCCAGCGTCGACTTGATGCGGTCTCGGGGAATCTTCGAGGGCTTTCCCGCCCCTGAGCGGGTCCTCACCGACGGTGCTCCTATCCTGGCCTCCTGCACCTCATGGTCTACCATGAAGGGTTTTGGATTTGGGAGAAGTGTACAAGGGAGGAGGATGGTGGAGGGATAGTGGGGGAGTGTGCCAGGGAGGGTGCATTTTATAAGAGCCCCTCCTTTACACTTCCCCAACCACATCTCCCTTCATAACTTACACTCGCCCCCCAAGTACACATACACACCACTTCAAGGCACACATGGGGCCTGAAGGCGAGGCGCCCGCTGTCCAATCGAGCAAAGCACTTGTGAGGGCATGACGAGGATAGGGCGTTGGTTTGGCTATGCCTTGGGCACAGTCAAACCCTACCACTCCTAGCGGAGCCACATCGAGAGGTTTGCTGACCCACCGAAGTTAAGAGGCGCAACTGCAACCTGACCCGGTTTGGCTGGAGCATGCCTGAGGGCTACAGTCACATATGTGAATCCGAGGTACACCGGAGCCACAGGCAGGCCACGACATCTGCCTAGTTCCCTTGCAGGAGTTTGGTTGGGTCATCCCCTCGAGGGGGCGGCTGTGATCCCCAAGGACCTTGCACGCCCGGTGAGCCAACCCCTGATAGGACCCAAGTTGACGGGGCATGCTCAAGTGTTAGACTGCTAAGTTCAAGCGATGAGAGACACGTGGTGTGGTGCTAGGAACACAATGTCACGTTAAGGGAATGCACTTTGTACCAATGTCATGTGGTGATTGACCCTTGAGGTGTCCTCTTACCCTTATAAATGGAGGCCTAGGTCGGTCGATAGGGAAAGAAATATCTTTTAGATAGAAACTTCTCGGGGAAGGAACCATTGTAACCATGACCATCCACCTGATAATCGATAGTTGCAGGACATAGGGATCTGCACATCACGTCCCTAACCTGGGTAAATAATCCATCTCTCTCTCTCTCTCTCTCTCTCTCTCTCTCTCTCTCTCTCTCTCTCTCTCTTTGTGTATGTGTTCGTCTAGCTCGCCGATCGAGCTTGCCACACGTTGCGCCTTTCGCCGAGCTAACAAAGGGGATCCCCATCCCCAGTGTCTAAAATCAAGACACGATAGTCCAAGACATGAAACTTGATGGTAACAAATAGCAAAGCTTCGCAACACTCTCTCTAAAACCAAACAGCTAGTAAAAAGCATGGGAACACAGGACCGAATACATTCTGATCCACCAATCTCTAGGCCTAATTCGTCCATGGGAGTTCACCGGCAGAGCCTTCCAGAACTCGCATATCCAGTCCAGAACAATGAGGGCAGACATCAAGCAGATCTTCATCTTTGCACGGAAGAACCTCTAGGACCACCTCCTTTATTATGCCAATACAGAAGTCCCCACATAGCCGGCCAGCTCACGGTGATCAGAACTAGTAGATCGAGCCTAAGTCGCAAGATGCCAAATAGCAATGTCACTGTATAGGGGTGTCCTAGCCTCCGCCATGGCCATGCCACCGCAACAGGCCTGCAACCGGGTCCAATCAACTTGCCTCCTCGCCTCCCAGCCGCGAGGCAGCGAGCCCCCCGCATCGGCGAGCACCGCCACCCCGTAGGCCACCCAATGTCCGCGCTGCCCCGGTCCCAACCTCCCCGCGTGATGGAAGTCCGACAAAACGCAAAAAGGGGGTCGCCCGTCCCCTTCGGAGGCGAAGCGTGGATGTCACCGTCGGTGCCGCGACGACGGCAGCTAGAGAACCGCCGGAGGAAGTTTTGTAGGTTAGGGACGGAGCATTCATTGTCGCCCACACATGGACGACCCGAGAGGTGGGGGAGGGAGGGGGAGGGGGCGGCAACGGGGAGGTCCGGCCGGCGGTGGCCTGGCGGATAGGGTTGGGTTCGGGATGCGGTGGCCTGGCGGCTCTCTTGTATTACCTACAACTAATTAAAGATTATCATGATGGAATGCAATGTTAATATATTTTCTTTCATTACACTAGTTGGAAATTCATATTGAATAAAAACAGGTTTTATTTACTATGTAGCCATACGTTTTCTTTATTTTACGACTGCAAAGATACTGGTATAGTAAACTGACCAACAATTTATATATGTCATGCAATGAAAAACAGATAGCTGATGGCTGCACTGGCTGGGATACATCATTTATAATTCAAGCATTTTGCTCAACAGACATGATTAGTGAGTTCAGTTCAACTATAAAAAAGGCTCATGAGTTTATAAAAAAATCACAGGTTTGTTTAATCTCCATCATTTCTTAGGACAATACTTTCTGAACAAGGCCAATATGATTTTATGTATACCTGAAGGTTCGTTCAAATTTCCCAAGTTATGAAATATTTTATCGCCATAGATCAAAAGGTTCATGGCCTCTTTCAACTGTGGACATCGGTTGGTCTTCGTCTGACTGCACAGCAGAAGCAGTTAAGGTCTGAAGATGCTTCTCTAACCATTTTCATATACTAACAATATCTATTGCAGATAGAAGTAGACTTGAAACTTTGACTTAATTGATACTGAAACATGGATCTATAACTCCATAGTTATCTGATATTGTATTTTGTAGACATTGATATTGTTATCAAATAATTCCCCCAAACTTGTTGGCGATTCGATAGAGGAAGAGAAGTTGTATGATGCAATTGATTGCCTCATTTCCTTCATGGTATGACCCGGCCCTCAAAACTGAATGAATTTGTGTTATCATATGATTATGAAAATTCTTTCATACTCCTGAAAACTATGCTATCTTTTTTTCCCTACAAATGAAATCAATTTTAGCTAGCATTTGAACCTAAATAAACCAGGAACTATCCGTACTTTCAAGACAATAGTAATTCTCAACAACTTAGATCAACAAAGATATTCAACATGTCAAATCACACCAGAAATCACACAAAAAATATAGGTCCAACGGAGAGATTCAATAGCTTAGATCAACATTAGTTTCAAAAGAAACAAGGCATATAATTTAGTGCAAAGTCCAAGCCTACTTAGTTCGACAATATATAGAATAAAATATCAACATCTAAGATACTAAATAGAAACAAACTATATAGATATATTTTATACTAGATCAGTCAATGTTTATTTCGTATTGTAAATACTCCCTCTGTCCCGAATTAGATGTCACGGATTAGTCTAGATTCGCATGTATCTATACACTAAAACGTATTAGATACATGTATATCTAGAGAAATCTGCGACAAGTAATTCAAGCTAGAAGGGGGGTATGGGATGGATGGCATTTAAGCTACACATAACATTCAAATATATTGAAGTACTATTCAACTAAACTAGTAACCTTAGCTTTGTAGCCCCGTTTTTGCCAAATCTATTACTAGAATGGATGTTAGCATGCTTTTTCTCTAACAAATCACGACAATTCCTTCAAGAAGGGGGCAACCTTCGAAGATTCCTTTATCACAGAAAGCAAGCGGTTGGAGCTTCATTGTCACCTGTAGCCACCGAACTCTGCTATGGACTGGAGAAGCTAACCACAACCAAAATCAGCTAGGTCGAGGTCCACTAGGAGGGTCCCGTCATGCCGAATCTACCTAGGTGAAATCACCGTATTATGCATGATCGACCACACCCTTCCAAATATCGTCCTAGCACCACAACTCAACATTGTTCATGCCATTTTAGTTACCATATTTGTGTTTTTTGCCTAGTTATTCTACTTTAGACTAGTCATATATGGTCTCATAAAATGGTTTACAGTTGGTCTACTATTCCCAACATGATCTGTTAAATAGCTCCCCATGGCAAGTTCATTGACTGGTGTTGTATTTCTCTCAATAATGAAAGAAGAACTGAGTTCATAAGAAAATAAATTTGCCATGTTATACTGAAGGGAAGAAATTTATCTTGCGCTAATTTTTTCAGTAATATTCATACATAGTATTTCAATTCTGCATATGTTGTTGGTTAGTTATTTGATGGCATCCTTTTATTTTCCTTTTTTATGTCAAAGAATAAAGATGGCTCTGTTTCTACATACGAACCCAAAAGAGGTTACTCATGGTTAGAGGTATGTAACTTTTTTTCTTTAATAAGCTAAACCTAGATGGGTCATATGCATAAGTTCACCAACGGGTTAAACTGACATGTTAAATGAGCAATAAAGTTTGCCAGCCTTGAACCCCAACAATGATTTTAGCACATTCTTTGGTAGAAATGTAAAATTTACATATCAAGTATTAAATTTCCAAAAAAAATAAGGTACTAAAAATTAACTTATATTTCATATATATAAACGAGTCCTAGTTTGTTGAATGTGAATTCCTTTTCTCGCATCCATAATTTTCATGTATTCAATGGAATGATATTAGCTTTTGTATGTAAACTAATTTACCGCATGTCTTAAACTACTTTTTAACCATATCAATCATCTATGATAATATATTTCGAGATAATTAGAAGACAAAGATGAAAGATTGCAAACAAATTCTACTATAAAGTTTGCTCTCACATTACTCATAAATTTAATGCTTGCTCTTCACTCAAAATGAAGGAAATATTTTTTAGCAAAAAATGATAAACTTTAGAGGATAACTTATTTATGTTTTAGCACCAGAATCAGCGTTTTCATGATGTATCTTCTTTAATGCACTCAATTACTTCAACAAAGTCCTGTACTAAGTTGTTATACTTTTCCTTCACAAGCAACATTTTTTTAACTAAATGAGGAGAACTTTTTGTAAAACCTATAAAAATAATAAATCATTCCTACCATGTATGCACTAATAGCATTTCTATTTTGTAACAATATAGATTCTCAATCCGACAGAGAGTTTTAAGAACATTGTCGTCGATCATCCGTAAGAAATCCAAATGCCATTTTACTTGAAAATAATCACCTCTTTTGTTATCTGATTAACTTACGAGAACTTACTTTCTATTACTCCATATGTAGAACGGTTGAAGTTACAGCATCTGTACTTGACGCCCTTATGTCATTCAGAGAGCTATATCCACAGTATCACGAAAAAGAGATAAGACAACATACAGAAAGTTCTGCTATGTATATTGAGAGTGAACAACGCGATGATGGTTCTTGGCAAGAAACAATATACCGTTTATCATATTAAAACTATTATTCCACATCTGATGTCTTAACAACATTACTACATATTTATTATGCAGGTATGGATCTTGGGCAATTTGTTTTACTTACGGGACTTTATTTGCGGTAAAAGGATTAGTTGCCGCTGGAAGAACATACGAGAATAGTTCTTATATTATGAAAGCATGCAACTTCCTCTTGTCAAAGCAACAAATAACGGGTGGATGGGGCGAAAGCTACCTTTCCGTGGAAACCGAGGTAATTGAAAGGAAAACAACATTTTGATTTTTTTTGCATCTTTCAAGATTTTATCTTCTTGAACTTCGTATTTTGAATTCATCTTTAGCTTGCCAGATTGCAATGAATATTGGCATCAGTATGAAAAAACTATTTTCTTCCTTCTTATGACGTGAATTCTATGTTGAGACCATGATATCAAGCAGTCACAAACTGTTACAAATAATCACCGTACAACTGGATAATGATAAGAACAGTCAAGGATGAGCAATTAACACATATATGGCCCTCGGAATGTAGTCATATTGCATATGAGATTAAAATAGGTGTTTCTTTCTATAGAAACTATGATATTAAAATAGGTGTTTCTTTTCATATCATCTTGTCCTCTTCAAATACATGGATTTCCCTAAATGGATGTATTACTTTGCTAATGAGGAATCTAACAACTTATTCTTGTAGATGATGTATTTTGCTCAACCCCCACGATCTTAAAGGTTTTTCGTTTCTTCTGCTTTCAGTATAAGTAAATGGAGAATATTAACTAATTTGTTTCCAATAATGCCTACTCCCCACAATCTCCCCCAACAACCATGTCCCTCATGCTTGCTCACGTCTAATTTCAAAACAATCCAATTGAACATAGCATCAGCTAACACACGAGCGTGAGCCGTATAGCAGCTAAGAGAGCGCATGCATCAGCTAGCACGCAGCAGTGAGGCCCAAACTATAGACATGGCACTGGTCAGTGTTGTTCAAACCTAGATGCGCAATTTTCAAGAACTAGGACCAAAGTGAAGCCACATGTATAAAATTAGGACCGCCATTGCAGTTTTCTCTTAAATGTATGTCCAAGTCCTACTGTCAAATTAATATCTTTATAAAATAATCCATTAGAGTTTCAACTCCTTCAACCCAAACCAAGAAGAGCGTATGGATTTATTACTAAAGCTGGCATTAAGGAGAGCTATACTTATCCACAGTTTATATTGCTTATTGAGAATTCCTCTAGAATCAAAAGGACTACTATAAGAAAAATATTTCAGCTTCATAATCTCGGAGAAGAAAGCCCGTGTAATTTCTTCATATTCATTTCCAAAGTCCACTTTAAATTATTATTTTCCTTCTCATTGACATTATACAAAATTTCTACCCCTCATGAAAGGTTTGTGTCTGATATCATTATCAAAGATTCCAATTATATTATTTATACCTTTTGTAAGAAATTTAAAACAGGCATTAAATAAATTATTAGGTCTATATTATTTTACAATGTCAGCTATAGGTTTACATTGGTACGAGGCACCTAGGTCACTTGATTCCATTACAAAGAAAAATTGATTTTCTACATCGTCCAAAAATCAACAGACAAACTTTACACATTAGAGAACTACACAAGCAGTTACTATAATGTATGTGTATAGACCGGAACGATGAATAGTGTGCAGTCGAGATGTCGCCGCGATGTTGTGATTATAAGAGGGCCAGGATTCTGTTGGTGCCAGGGATGTGTCATTATATATGATATCAAGGTGGTGTTATGCAGCGTTGGTCAGCGATATCATGGTGGGAGGAGAGAGAGGAAATGGTGAAATCGTGGGCAAAAGCTATTGGTTGAAAACTAACTGCAAATAGATTCATTAGACATGGCTTTTCCATCTTGACATACCTTTTACTATCCAAAGCTAAATAATTTAATGAACACTTGTTGTCGCATTTCTGATATATAATCTGCATATGTTGTGTTCTCCCTCCAATCATGACAGGATTATGTTGACACTGGTAGTCCTCATGCGGTCAACACTGCATGGGCAATGTTAGCTCTAATTTATGCTGGGCAGGTACGTTCACCTTTTTCCTTTAATGGCACTGCTAAATACCAGTTTGGCAAAGCTACTTTTAAGTTTCATGTGCATATGAATGGATGTTATTCTCAAGATTATACTCTTTTATCTCCCAAAAATTGCATTATCTGACGAAGAAATGCCATCTTGAATATTCTCACCAGGCTGAAATTGATCCGGTACCACTGTATCGTGGAGCAAGAGTATTGATCAACATGCAGCTAGACACAGGAGAGTTTCCTCAGCAGGTGTGTTCACATCTATAACAACTGTTGAGAAAATCTAAACCTAAATTTGGAAGATCCTGGAAAGAATTTCCTCTTTAGACTTCTAAAACATGAAGTCCTCATTTCAAAATGGTGATGCTAAAATTTGTACAGTTAAACAAAACTTTTTTTCCTGCAAGTAGTATGAGTAAACCGTGGAACATAACTAACATCTCGGAACTCCTTCACCTTTATGTTGTTTATATGTTTACATTAGGTACTCTGCCTTGCAACTCTCTGATGATGTGAACTTTTCAATGTCAGGAATATACTGGAACTGCTAACTCAGCTTTTTTCTTTAACTACTCCAACTATCGCAACATATACCCTATTATGGCTCTTGGAGAGCTTCGGCGCAAACTTACTGCGAGCAGAAAGTAATGTAAAATAATTGCTACGGACACATGCTGTCCAAGTTTCATTAACATGAAACTTGGTTTACTGGTAATCAAGGCTTGCCAAGATCACTATTGTGTGATCATGCGAACAAACCTTTTATTTGTATCTTTTTATTATCAAAGAAAATTTTATCTTTCTGTAACACTCTCATGTAATAGGAGTGCGTCGATATGGCTCCTGTCCACCATGGTGGACTTTTTTTTTGAAAAGTTCAAAATTAAAGATTCCAAAAAACCCGAAAAAATATATAGGGATGTAGATAATGATTTATAATACGCGTATGCACAAAATTATGTGAAAATACTTTGTATTTTGGACACATGAAAAAAAGATAAAAGTTCGAATCTGAACATGAACAATGTAATTTTTGAATGGGCCTCCGTTTTCCTAAATTTTATCATATTTGTCTTTTTTGCTGTGCCGGAATACAAACTATTTTAATTTCAAATTTTGCAGATTTGTATTTTAGATTATTGTCTATATGAATATATATTTTTTGAATTTGTTTGATGCTTTTTGAAAATTTTAAAAAGTCCTCCAGTGAGGACGGGAGCTATAGCGATTTTCCGTGTGTATTTACCCTTTTATAGTGTTATAGTATATAGTGTTTCCGTGCGACATTAATTATAACTGAGCTGAAAAAGAGCTCTCTCACGACCTGGACGTTTCCGACCATCCAATTTCCCGTGCTAACAGTTCTTTGCCACCATATGATCTTCCTCAATCCAATCCTGCATGCATGGTCGCAAATGTCCCTAGTGCTGTGTTTGGATGTAGAAAACTTGGTCCACATAGGAAATAATTTCTTGGGTAAATCTCGATAATTCCGCTTGAGCTGATGCGGAAATAAGAGGCCGGGCGTCCCACATAATTTTCCAATTTTTTTACAGAAATTTTTTCCCATAGCAACGCACGGGCATTTGTTCAAAAAAAATATAATGTGGGGCTTTGAATGCACATATATAATTCCGTTGCCAGTGGTTTCTTCTGATGTTTCATCTTCACATATGGAACATGCGGGTGCAGTAATTTTCCTCTAGAAGTTATGAACATTGGAATTTTCAATGTACCTCCTTGGTAGCATGTTTGGAGAGGTTGTCCAGGTTGTCAACTAGGCTGCGGGGCATGGGAGGTCTCTAGATAGTAGATACCATACACAAGTCCAAGAGTTAAGCTTCAACGGCAACGACGCCGGGTGGTGTGGGTAGTGTTGTTATCCTAGTTTCATGGGCTGCCCCTCTCACTGCGGTCATATCTCTATAATCGCTATGTTTTTTCTGGTCCACTTAATATAATCTTTACTATTAAAAGGAAGTTGGTGATCGTAGGTCGCCCTCAAACATCAAACATGGAAGCAATCTAGACCATACAATTTACACCTAACGGTACCTGATACATCGTCTAAACGGTTGGCTTAATTACCCTTCTATGCCTCCGGTAAGTGGAAAATATGGGTCGACAAAAAAGAACGAACTCCTCCTACCATGGAAACCCTAACATGTCTCGCCGCCACTCTCATCTTGTTCCCCGCCCTACCCACCCCGCCCATCTCTTCCCCCCGCGTGCCCCAGCCGCCCCGCCCATCTCGCGCCCCACGCACCCCAGCCGCCTTGTCCATCTCGCCCCCCGCGCGCCCCAGCCGTCCCGCCCATCAAACCCCCACGCATCCTAGCCGCCCTGTCCATCTCGCCCCCGTGCGCCCTCCTGCTGCCACTAGCCGGACGTGGTCCGAGGTCGCCGCTCCACCGCCAGCGGCCCATACTCGTGGTCATCGTGTTGGACGAAAGAGGCCGACGATAGCTATCATGGCTTAGGGAAGGAGCTCGAGGAGAGGAGGTCAGGCGGATTAAGTAGCTGCGCTAGCAGGCGGCGAACATCAGCGTCGTGATGAACAGATGGAGATGGAACAAGTTAGGAGGCGCTGCGGTTGTCCACTGGAGCAGGAAGACTGGCAGGAAGCAGAGGTCCTCGGGCTTGAGATTGTGTTGGGATCCAGCGGCCACATATGAGGACAAGTGAGGATGTAGGTGGTCGGTGTCTTTGCAGATCGAGTGGTGGCCACGTTGTTCACTTTGGAAGTGGTTGACTCCAAGGACGACATGAGGGCGTGTGTCTACATGTGCTGCATGAGTATGTTTCGATCTGAAAATACTTGTTAGTTGGCCGCTGTATTCTTAGTCGTTTTGACTGGTCATGATTTCAACGCCATGGTATATTCAGTTGATCCTCCTTTTTTCCAGATAATTTTGCAAAGCAGATCGAGGCCGAATTTTGGACGGTTCTAAGACGACAATTGATCTGTGTTTTCATGCAGTCACTCTTCTTACACTATATTGGTAGGTCGTGGTTTCCTGAAAATTGGCTTTTCGCCCATAGATAATATATTGTGTGCAACACTGCTGATGCATTTTCCTTTCTTGTGTATATAGGCCTGACTTCCCAAAGTTCTCTATTTCAAAGGTTGGCTGGGGTTTACTTCTTATATTTGTCTTTATAAGTGCCAACCCGTACAAGCTACACTTCAAAATATTATTTGTCTCTTGGTAAGGCTATATGTTTTAGTCACCAGGCTTATTGAAGTTTCAAGATTAATAGCTGCACGTGATTGCAATAGAGGAGTCCAAGTTTTGCTTTGTCCTTCAGGCTAAGAAATACTTTTTCCTTCAGGCTAAGCAATAGAGGGGTCCAAGAAATACTTTGTCGGTCCAAGAAATCACAGTGTTATAAGTTGCACGCTGGGAGGTCCTCTCCACTGTTCCTAAGATTGGTAGGTTTTCTTGATCCCTTTTTGTGTCATCTAATATTTGTATCTCTAATGTTAAATTGAACTTCACTGATTTGTTATACTAACTGTTCCTATAAAGTTATTATTGTTAATAGAAGACGAAATCTACTAACTGCACATGGTTTTCTCGATGAAGATTTCGAACTTGCTTATATAAGTGATTTATTGTTCACTGTGATTAATACTTTCTTTATAATTATCCAAGTCCCATCCTAATGGGACTGGCATTCGATGGATTTTGATTTTACTAGCATAGCAGGTACGATTTTCACAGGTCAGACAAGCGTGACCACGGCAGTCGCTGCAGGGGCAACTTCTGTCCATGCCCTCGTCCTTCTGGTCGTGGTCTCCATCAAGCTCTTGGAGGTGCACCGCTCTAGGACTCGATCTCCAATGGACGCCGGTAGGAGGATGCCGATGGGAGGTGCGTAAGAACGGACTGTAGCGATGAGAACAAGACTGGTCGTTGTGCCGGAGGTGGCCATCTTGGCAGACGCAAACGCCACATGTGTGCAAGGATGGTCTGGGACGACGAGATTGAGAAAACATCGGCCATCTCTGCTGACTGATAGTAAGGATGGTCGACACCACCACCTCTTCCTCGCAACCCTCCTTAGATTTGGCTCCCTTCCTTGCCCTCCCACCTCTTAGTCATGCACACCCGGCCCGCACATTTTGATTGCGTCGCGTTTCCTAGCTCTACATCTGAACGTAGCCTAGACTGGTACTTGGATTGGTATTAGGTTAACCGGGTGTGTGAGAGAGTGAGAGTCATTTCTACTAACAATATCCTTTCCTCTCTGGTTGCATACTTTATGTGCGTCTTTAACAGTCTTTACTATTAAATGGTATTGGTGATCGTAGATCATTACTAGACATGTTTGATGTTCATCATCAGGAGCATACGGACCATCCAATTTGCATCCGATGGTACGACGAGTCATCCTAATACATGGCTTAGATAATTACACTTCTATACCACCGACAAGTGGAAAATACCAACACCTCGAACAGAAAAAGGCAGCAACTCCCACAACCGATCGCCCTAACCTCTCCTCCCATGGAACCTAGCACAGGCTCCTACCGCCACCACCCCTCCTGTCTTTCCCACATCCTTAACCGCCATGCCGCCGCCACTAGCAACGCCAGCACCTCCAAGGCGGATGCCACTCCTCCTTCCGGAGCGCCTCCAACCCGACATGGTCTAAGATCGTCGTAGACGACCTTTCCCAACCTATCGAGGAGGATTTGTCGCAACATGATCCGTGCGCAACAACTAGGAGCACAAATCGGGCTCCAGTATGAGCGAAGATATGTGTAAGCGGCGGCAAGTTCACATGAGAGGGCGCCGGCGGCTACACCACGAGATCTCGATCTCATCGGCAACAAGAGCAAGAGGTCGTTCTACTCTTCGGCAGTATGATCTCTCACGATCGATCGAACTACATGCTACCTCGATCTACGCATGTACATGATTTATTTATTTTATGTGTTGGATCTACAAGTGCAAGGGTTGGTGCTTCCTCCCTATGAGTGAAGTCTCCCGAGACATTGTCACCGATAGCGCAACACCTTCAGGTAACAGGTCATGTGACGACAAGATTGATTAATACACTAACATGCAATTCATGTCTGATCAGAGTACCATTTGGTACAGTAGAACCACCACGGTTATTATTCTTTGGTACATATTATTCTTTGGTACATACGGTTGCCATGTTCTCTGATCTTGGGACTTGGAGCCGCCCCATGATATGCTACGATCTCAGCACTTATAAGGCAATATGTGTATTTCTTAATTGTAGTCCTGTAGATTTTTAGTTTAGAGTGATGTGGAAATTGTATTTTTCGAATGTAGGGGTATTACAATCAATACACATCTCAACACAAAAAATTCCATAAGCCTAGAAGAAAGTAAAGAACAACATCTATGAACTTCTCCCCACCGGATTTATCCCCACTAAAAACTATAAGCTAGCTTTCTCTATAAGCGCAAGCCAACAAAAAGTGCTGTCAAGAACTCGAATATCTAAACCTTGGATTTTTGAAGGTAAACCCAATCTTGCTACTTATGTGCTTGATTGCTCACAGTTATGTTCCATTGACTAAAATTTCATGTTTATTTGCACAAGCAACTGGGTTTGTGTACATGAGAATCTGTGATGGCGAGAGGAGAACATTTTGTCCTTCTGGCTAACCCGGCAAGAGAAACAATAGATGTGTGCTCCTATCTAGATCTCATGCATGGAGGCTAGGAGTGAAGAGGTATGTTTGAACTTAGATCAGATGTGTGCGCTATGGATCTGATACTACATGGGCTTGAGGATATGTTCCCATGGTTGAAGCAGCTTGTGAGTGGGGTGGCGTTAGCACTCAAGTCACCTGACCAAGGTATAGACAATGTCATGCAACGAGTGGCGGTCTGGGATGAGGTCGAGCATACCAAGTTCAGGAAAAGGTGTGATCCGATTTTCCCGTACATTGTAGATCTTGCAATTATCTTACTCTGTTCTATCATCTTTTTGGTGAACTAATTAAGTTAAGTGTGTGAGGTGAAGATACAGGGCCTAGATCAACCAGGAGAAGGGGAAATGCTAAAATAGCTTAGCATGAAGTATGCACTTTGGTTAGTTTCCTACATGTCTCCGTTCTATTAAATTTTCTAGACATCAAGCAAGCATCTATAATACTCCCTCCGTTTCATAATATAAGATGTTTTAGCTTTATGAAAGAAGTGTATCTAACCATATTTTAGTGTGTATATTCACTCTGAACCTATACACTAAAAAAATGTCTAGATACACTCCTTTCACAAAGCTAAAACATCTTATATTATGAGAGGGAGTGCTTGATTCATTATTAGATTTCCTTAAGACACCAGGGAATGCAGTTTTCCCCGTGGTTATAGCTCTCCTTACTTCATCAATTGACATAGATAAATTAAAAAAATAAATTGAACCTTTGATATCTTCAATCAGTAACAACTAAAAATGAAGTGCAAAAAATCCTCGGAACTCTAAAAGGAGAAAATTAGGGGCAATGATGATGGGAAGAAAAGAACATTTAGTCTTAGCGTTGCATGTTGTTGGCAATATGATTTGATTCCTCACACTTTACCTGGCCTTGTATGCTAACACTAAACTTCATATACATACAGGTGGTGAGATGTTGCCTAGATCACGCAGCTTGGTGGTCAAGACATTCCTTACACCAAACATGGTCATCATCCTGATCAAGGAGCCCGAGTTATTGCACTATACATGATTCATTTGCCCGCGGCAGCGTGATTGCTCTGGTGCAGGTGGATGAGCATTTGGACAATGCATAGTTTGTGTTTGTTAAAACGGCTCAATGCACCAGAGTGCTTGTTCGCCTTGTGTTTTTGTTCTTCTAGCGAGCCTGGACG
The DNA here is from genome assembly GCA_030063025.1 of Avena longiglumis. Lineage (NCBI taxonomy): Eukaryota > Viridiplantae > Streptophyta > Magnoliopsida > Poales > Poaceae > Avena > Avena longiglumis. The sequence goes on along the minus strand of CP125973.1, from coordinate 582,844,733 downwards.
TGTGTGAACATATTACATCCCAAGTTAGCTTGAGCCGTGCATTATAGAGAGAAATGAATTTGATGTTTCCTTAATTATACCATAGAGCACTAGAACTCATGGCCTCTTCCATGTGTGTAGATATAGACACAGGTTCATTTTATCCTGATGTTTACCATACGATATTGCAACATTTTTTTTATAGAAGGCAATTCGAAATGCTTAGTCCGGATTGCTAAATTTATTCACATGACTAGCTGCGTACATTTACTATTGGTTTATTTGTTGAATCATATTTGTTCTAATAAGCTGATCTCTGATGAGATGTTTGTGTTGGCCGTGCTGAGGCAGCGGGTTTTACATGGACTTACATCAGCTGAATCAAATTCATTTGTATACATGTTGTGCTGGCGAGAGTTATTTGGTAGTTCTAATAAATCAATAAGATATAGGTAATTATGTATGTTCTTCTGAGATATTTATAAATATTTCGCTAAAATGACCTTTTTATACATGTGCGCCGTAGCAACGCACGGGCATTCAACTAGTGATCTATAATCGCTATGTTTCTTCTGGTCCACTTAATATAATGACACGCAGATCACCTGCGCGTTCTAAAAAAAGAACTCGGTCTAGCTAGGCTACACGATCGGAGAAGACTTAGGGACTTAGTTCGTATAAACGCAAATAGAAAGCAGATTAACTAGTGGTAGAGAGAATCATGATCGATCTGCTGTAGATATATTAGTTCCCATATATTTTCAATATATAGATGGACAATATTAAAAAAAAGCATAATGTTGTAGTACTCGGTACGATCCGATGATCCGATACAATACAGTACAATACAAACTGACAAGGAAATGGTACAACACATATAGTATCCTGATGCTGAAAACCTTGGGCTCAAGTGAATATCTTGCGCAGACGTTCTCCTGAATAAACGAACGACGTCTTAGTCTCCTCCAGGCAGTGGTTCTTCTCTTCGCGGGTCCAGCTCTGAGCATAGATATGGTTGAGTTAAGACAGTATGTGAGAGAGACACGGCCAGAGAAAAATGAGAGCAGCACGAAATCAAAGCTTTTGGACTTACAGAGGCAACTTTGTTAAGTTTTGTTCGGACATTCTGCAGAAGCTCGGACAGGGTACCTTCCCACTTGTAGAATTCCAGCTCTTTCTTGTTTAGAATCTTGTCGGCAATCTAAGATTAATAAGTAGAGGGCATGATTACTACTAGATTAAACGATATTTAACATCGAAGAAACAGCTAACTCTGGCTCACACCACACCGACATATATAACAGGCTAGCTGCCATGATGCCCTGATTCACATTCGATAAGTAAATACAAGGATTCATGCTCCACTCCAAAATGGCGATCGAGCTAATGAATGTAGAACTATATATTTACATAGGAGAAGAATGAGATATAAAACTGATTTGTATCTTCTGTTGGAATTTCAAGATTGAGAAGAACCGGTGCCAGCAACACATTGTTTAACAACAATACGGAAAGGCATTCAAAGCGCGTATACTATTTCACATCGCATGAACGTTTTGGTATAGAGAAGGTTTTATCTGCTGAAAATTGTTAGTACCTTTTTGCCGGTAAATCGACCTCCAGCAGATTGACCAAAGTACATGTTATAGTAGTGGCAGAAAAACGCGTGTTGGTCCTTCTCGGATATCTCTTCCAGATAGGAAGCATATCTAGTGTCATCAGCAGATGGTTCTGGAATTGTGTGGCCCTGTTGGCTGAACCATTCCAGGTCTTTCTTCAGTGCCTCTGATCTCTCTAACCCAGTATTCCGAAACTCCGCATCTGCAAGGCAAGGCAAGGCAAGGCAAGGATAAATAAAATGATGCAAGGATATATAGGGTTAGCTAGGGTTTGCAGCGAGTGAGTGGCTACTCACACCATGGGACGGCTGCTCGGTCGACGATGTCCTCGAGGGTCTGGAAGATGAGCTTGCTGTCGACGAGGAAGCGCACGTAGGCCTCGAGGTTGGGCTCGAGGTCGTTGAGCGACGGCCCGACGAGCTCCTTCTCCCCTTCGCTGGCCTGGTCCTTGGTGTGCATCCGCATCGCCGTAGCCCTCATCTCCTCCAAGAAGGTCTTCTCCCCTTCCTCCCCGCCCGCCGCTGGGGCCTTCTCTGTCTCCGCCGGCGTGGCCACGACCGTCCTCGTCCGCACAGAAATCCCGGGCACACGGCGCGCCCGGAACGACGGCATGGACAGGCCGCTGCCGTTCGTCCCGGCTGGAGAAAGGGAGATCGATACGCGCGGAGGGGCGAGGGCTGCTGCCGCCGCTGCGAGCGCCATGGCTTCGGATTATTGCCAAGGAGTCGGTCGACGGTGGCGAAAGGCAGGGAAGTGCGGGGTGTGGTGGCGAGATGTTGCCAATGGGAGCGGATTGGCATTGCTTCTCTTATAGAGCTGGGCTGTATCGCGGTGGCAGGGGTGGCGAGTCGACCATGGCGTGCAAAGGACGGCGCTGACGCGAAGGCGATGACTTTTGTACAACTGCTCAGCTCAGGTTTGATCCGCGCGCAGCCCCGGCCCGTTCGTATTATTATTACTACTACTCACTATAGTATAATACAGATTGATTAACGACTCAAACCGCTCCTAAACATAAAAACTCCCGCTCCCGCGACTAGGCCGTCTCGCCGGCCCCTGGCCCTAGGAGCCCACGAAGACGAGACCAGGTAATCGATGCAACTAATTTTACCATCATGTAGAAAAACAAATCCCTTCAACATCTGATTTTGCACGCACACACAGAAACGGCCGGTGGCCAAAAATGGTGAACTGCTTGTGATGGCGATGGATTAATTACAGAGCATGTGTCCCCCGCAAAATAAATAAATAAATAAAAGAGCATGTTCAACAAGAAGGAAACAACTAGCCATGTTGATTTCGTTGTAGTCCGTCAGCACCTATTTTACTGGTGGTGGCCATATATGGCTGCCTTCTAGAATTTCTGCATCATCTGCCCATAGAAAGTCCTAATGTCCAGTATCATCATGTAATAAGAAATGTCCTATAGTAATTTTGCTGCCGCACGCACAAGCGATGGCCAAACATAGTGACCTTCGGATGGCGACGGATCGGTTATTGTTAATAACATGGCCATGTTTAACAAGGAAATTACTACAGCCAATGTTGATTTTTATGTTGTAATCCCTCAAGCACCCACGGCTGCCCGTCATGAAAAGTCCTAGTGGCGCGCGGCCTTGTTCCATTTAAAGTCCTAATGTCCGATATCATCACGTAGAAAAAAAGAGTCCCTGTTCCACACCATTTTGTAACTCACGTTGAATTCGTAAATGCAAGATTAAACTAGTACTCAGACAAGTTAAGTCGTTGCTGTGTGCGTACGTGCATGAAGCTAGTCATTCAATTGAATATTAACCCAATATATATGCATGAAGCTAGTAGTAATTCAATGGAGGGCATGAGCCAAGTCCAGGCAGCCAGCCAGCACGGAGTGTTTTTTTTTAACAGGGGAGGGATTGCGAAGGTCCGGGGCTGTATTAATTATCCAAGGCGTGGGTACAAATTACAAATCAGGCCTTGCGGAAGTAGAAATAAAGCAACATAGCCCTGGCTGTTTACAAAAAGGACCTTAGGGAGAAAAAGAAAAAGCAATCCAACCCCTGGACCTCTCCACCGACGATGAGATCCCAACGCCGGCTTCCTGAACGCTACCGGGAACGAACCGCTTGGCAGCATGAAGGGGTGAGCTCCGGCAAGGAACTCAGAATAGGGCCTCCAATCTAGAGGTTGAAGAAGGCGCCGTCTTGGCGCATCAACAGGCTGCTCCATCGGCTAGAAATCACGAAGGCAATCCGAGGCATCATGTAGTTTGCTCGAAGTTGTAGCACAAAGCAAGCCTAAGAACCGAAGGAGAGAGCTCACCAAGTCGCCTCCACCCCTCACGGTCGTGGGGGAGGCATCGGCCAGACTCCCCTTTGCCGAAGTGGCGCAAATATATAAGGGAGCCGCCTGCTCGCCATAGCCAGTCCTCCTCAATCCCCTCGCCACCATGACCGGATAGATGAGGAAGGACGAGCAATACCAACGAGACCGACAACCACCCGGCGTGCACACACCCAGTGGGCTACTCCCGCCGCCACCAACATCCCGCGTCTGAGCACCCACCATCTTGGTCCCCTCGCAACCACTGCCGAACAGAGGGAGATGGGAGAGCCAAAAAAACAACGAGAAGGACGAGGAGGCAGAACATGACCTTCTTATTGGAGGAAGTGGTGGTCGCCACCACCGCAATGAACTCCGACCAAAGAAGCTCTAGCGCCATGAGGACGAACCAAAAAGCCAGGATGTTGTCACCTCGATCCATAGCTCCACAACTGGGCACAAGGCCCACTACCGGCAAGAAGCCAACGAAACTTACCCTAACTACTACGGCGCCGCTCCCAGACCTACTCCAGCCGGCTATTCCGGTGGAGAGGCACCAGAGGAGGCCCGGCAGCCGTCGATCCTTGCTCGGTTACTATAGAGATAAGGGAGAGTGAAGGGGGAGCTAGCACGGAGTACATATATTGATGATAACACGTACCTAGCGATCAACTCGTTCCACCAGTTCTATCCAACAAACAAATACTCGGGCTAGCTTATATCAATCTTTGACTGGATTTTAATTAGAGAAAAATGTACAAGTGGCACTCTCTCGGTCAAATAGCCCCATTGCCCCGAGGAGAGTGCTTTTGTGGCTGCTACAAGGAATGCCATGCCTACTGCAAGATTTAGAGTTACTACTGCCCAAACGAGAGTGAGAGAAAGAGAAAGAGAAAGAGGGAATAATGATGCAGCAACAAGGAAAGGAAAGAACATAAAGGAAGCTGGAGAAAACAGTTATGTACTTGATAAAACTAGAGGTAGATGACTAATAGGGAGAGGAAATAAAAGCAAAAGAAAAGCACGTGAGGGAAGTACTCTGCACCCACAATAGGAAATGCAAGAGGAGTAAGGATGACAATGGATAGGGTATGGGTATGGTAAGACAATACCATACACATAGTTGTGTAGTCAATGGATAATTTTTTTTACCATATCTGTATATGTGGATATAAAAATTTACCCATGTCACATACCCGGCGGTTACCCATACCCGTTAGATACCCGGCGGATAGTTCCAATAGTATATAATTTATTCATAATTTTACATTCATCAATAACATGTTGGTAAAAAATAATTATCTCTACTCAATAATAAATAGAAGAGTACATGATAATTATCAAAGGGTAGAAATCACAATCTCATACTCATCTCTAGGCTGCTAGGTCGCATAGGTTAAAGTTCTATAGTTCAGTTTTACATATTATTTTAAATGCGTTGGGTATGGGTATACCTATGGATAATGTATCCGCGCACGTACCCGTAGCTTAACGGGTAGGATATGCCCATACAGGTAGGGTATCCACGGATACCCATCCCATGGATAAAAATTTTATCCTTAAAAAAGGAGATACAAGGAGAGGGTACAAGATAGGTCTACTTTTGTTTTGGTACGGCCGGGTGTAACTCTGTTAAAAAAAGTGTCGAGTCTTTCATATCTCACGCTACGAAGCGGTCTCCAAATGTACGATAAAGAGAAAAGATGAATGACAAGACAAAAGTCAAGATGGCCGAGTTGGTCTAAGGCGCCAGTTTCAGGTACTGGTCCGAAAGGGCGTGGGTTCAAATCCCACTCTTGACATTTTCTTTTGTACTCCCTCCGACCCATATTAATTGACTTGGATTTGTCAAAATTTTGGATAAATCTAGACACTGAACAGGGAACTTGCCTTTTCTTTTTTCAACGAGGGCCTGAATAAAACATAGAGTTACAGACAGGCCTTTACATTTTGCAGAGGGGACCTCAGATAAAAGCTGGAAAAGCAACCAGGTCCTGCTATTTCTCCACCGCGATGCGACACGGTGCAGCCAACCTCAAAGGTCACTCCGGAGGAAAACACTTCGGCCAACGAGGCATTCACGCTGATGTTTTTACCCCTGCATATCCTTAGGGCTTGTTTATTTTTCGGTATTTTTATCCCTAAAAGATGCAGGGATATGCGGGAATTTGGTGTTGAGCGAGTTTAATCCCCGCTTATCCCCACTTTTTCCTAAATTTTAGTGTATTTTTCTCAATCAACAATACACTACCCATATCTAGTGGATTGTGGGTGGGGTTTTATGGGGATTATATGAAGATAGAGGTTTCACCAAATAGTCTAGGGGATTATCCCCAGTAATCCCCACAAAGACTCTAGTACCAAACAAGGCCTAAAGCATTTACACCGATGATATCAATCGCAGGCAAGATTCCCCTACAAAGAGCATAAAATAGTAATCAGTAGAGCATACAGCTCCAAATCACGTGTATGTAAGCCATATTTTTGAGCTACCAATCTTAAAGAAATAGAACATTTTAATGTTTGTATGTGAAAAGGATAAATTGAATTCAGTAAAGTGGGTCCAACCAAGGGGATAAAAAATTAAGTGGTAATTGTTTACTCAAGCTTGGTCTACAATGCTCGTCTATAACTTAATTAGAATATGCAAGTGTCGAAATGTGCAAAAATGTAATATTCATGCAACTTTCATGGTGATACTAGCGCAAACCATTTATATTAAATTCAAGTGCTATGGGAGGTCACGGTTTCTAGTCTTGGAATGTAATTACAAGATTATTAGCTAGGACATAACACCATCACCAATTTGTCTTTGCATTCAGGAACATTAATCTTCAATAATGCTCACCAGCAACGATGCAAGATGCAAAGTAGCTGAACCCAAATGACACAAGGCACAGAGCGGATTTTTCTTTCAAAGATTGTCGCCGCTGAACAAAAATGCTAGCGTTCAAAGATTATTACTGGTGCGGACAAGCCCATAGGAGGGCGATATTCACAAGCATCGTCACAACATTTTGACACACATCACACTAACAGAACTTCAGAAACATTGTCTGCATATGTACAAATCCTGCAGGAACATAGCATTGAAAATTCAGAATATAAGCACCATTTTCTCCCTGAGTCATGCAGATTTAAGGTGGGAATACCGAGGCCTCGTTTGGTAGAGAAGGGTTAGAGGGGTTCAGAGGAGATTAAACCAGCCTAGCCGGAAACCCCGGGGAAACCTGAGTCGTCTGTTTTGCTCTCGGGGATTAACGGGAATGAACCCCACTTATCCCTAGAAAACCCCGTCATATTAGTGTAGCTCGAACCCACGACCCGCACCTCACTTTTTGGTTTCTCCCGATCGAGCCAAGCAGTGGTGCCTGTTAGAGATAGGATGCAAGAGTTTTTGAGTGGATCGGATGATCACCCAATCCTCGTGAGGATTAACCCAACTAATCCCCTCAAAACCTCTAATACAAAACAAGGCATGAATGCAGCCTCTGTAGAGCCCCAATTCCAGACAAAAGAAATATGGGAACCAAAATAAGTAAGAAAATGAGTTGGAGAGATATATGAGATGGATAACCTCCACTAGGGTGTCAAGTGGGATCCCACCGAAGTCTCACCTTTAGTTCATTTGCCAAAATCTAGTTCAAATTTTGAGCAAAAATTTATACTAGATTTTAGCAAATGAACTAAAAGTGGGATTCCACTTGACACCCTAACCTCCACCATATCTCCCTGCTCGTCAGGAGGCGGCATCACCAGGGCACCAAACTGCTCCCAACGACAACAAAACCCGTGACCCAGTCCGCTTCCCAACACCTATTATATGGTTGTCCAGTGCCGCCTTGTTCGAGTCCGGTCCCTATGGCTCCTCGACGACTTGCCGGCGGACCGGACGAGGGATGACAACATCGAACTAGAGGAGGAACGAGAGAAAGAGAGCTCCTGAAAGGGAGACAAGGCATTAATTGGGGGAATAGATGGGGAGATCTGCACCACGCGATCGATATCCGACGGCTCACTGGGGTCTGCCAAGATTGACAATTCTCAGGTTCAGGGCGTCCTGAGAATAGATTTCCCATAAATAGTAATAGTAGTAGTAGTAAAATTTATTATGGTATCGATTACCAAAAATAGTTACAACTGTTCAGAAATTTTCGTGGCTAATCTAGGCAGGCCGGCGGTCCAACTATTTTTTTGATAGCGATACATCTTTTATTACCTACATCATCATCATCATCATCTAGTAACATAGGAATATGATCGATCTAAACGCAGCCTTGTCCTGTCAACAGTTACGATGGAAAACTAAGATGTGGAGACTGGCTGCCCAACGTGCCACACCGGTTAGTAGACGAAGATGGAAGACATCATGCATCTTGTTGAAGTGTAAAGCGCGCGAGTTATTAGACTCCGGCTTGATGAGATCCGCAGAAAGTGACTTTTATTATTCGACTTTCAGATATGGGTGTCTAAACAGCAACATTCTAGCCCACACTTCTCTTACGATGTCACAAAAGACCTCAACGTGCAAACATCCAAGCTCGATCTTCAAATGGTGTGGGGGTTAAGAGTTTCATTCAGTATCCATGAGTATGCAGTTCAACTTTTCATATGTCGATAATAGCCAGTTATTGCACAAGTGAGTTGTTGTTCCGTCATTGAAATTAGGGTGTCAAATGGGATCGCATCAACATCACACTTCTAGTTTATTTTAAGAATTTTAGTGTAAAATTTTGGCAAAACTTTACGCTACAAATCTCAAAATGAACAACAAGTGGGACTTTGATGGAATCCCACCTAACACCCTAATTGAAACCTCTTGAAGATCCAAACCATTTATAACATTATCATTGAGTAAGAAAGGCCAAGGGTGTAGGCGAAGTCCAGGAGAACCATGTTGTCTGGACGTCAGACTTTTCTACTGATGTAACCCGTTGGTGACCGACGATCATGCCGTGTCTTAATGGAATACGAGTGTTCCATGTAAAAAAAAATGCCAATATGTATCAAAACGGTTATTGTTTTTTCTGCCCGGAATCTTACCATATTAAATCCCCACATAGGAGAATTGCTTGTAACATATTCCCTCCGTTCCAAAATATAAGACGTTTTAGATTTTGTAAAACGAATATATCTAGACGCATTTAAGTGTGTAGATTCACACAATAAAAGACGTCTAGATACACTTATTTCACAAAAGCTAAAACATATTAGTTTTTAAAACGGATGGAGTAGCTAGGTTTCATATTTTTTTCGCACAGGAAACAAATATATGGTCCTTTTGTATAAATATAACAAAGGCAAATTTACCTGCATGCCCGCATTCTATATTTATTCCATGACCTATCTAAACCGTGACTGTTGCCCCGCAAAATACAATATAACTTGACTGTGTTCCTCCGCTTGAAGAAACGGATTCAAATAATGTCATCCAAATTGAAGTCAACTAATATGGGTCGGAGGAAGTACCAAGTTTGAAAAAAAAAATTGCTAGCTCTCGGGCGGGTGCGGCAAGTGTGGGCATTGATAGGCGTCGGAGGAGGACGAGGAGAGGATTTGGCGCTCTGCATATATATAGTACTAGTACTAGCAAGGTTAGTTTCGTCATTCACTAATTGATGTTAACTTGAGCCCTGGGCTAGACAGTATACTCCTTCGGTCTATGTTGTGCGTACAAGCATTTTCCAGGTCCAACTCGAATAGATCAGAGCTGGAGTCACTGTCCCAACCTCGATCGTCGCCATCTTCAGCTCCTTCTCCTTGGACCGCCTGATGACCATGATCGCTCGATGCAGAGTCATCGCCAACAATCTCCTCTTCCAAAGCATGCCCGCCACATCTCACCACCCACCTCGCCTCGTCGCCGCCGCTCACAACCCGAACGCCCTGCAGCCTCCTGTCCCCCACCACCACACCCAGATCATGGCCACAGGCAGCGGCCGCCATGATGGTATCACCGCAAGCACGCGAGCACGGCGTCGGCGGGGGGATCGCCTCCAGCGGCAGCTCGTTGCGGCTCCCCGAGATCACCGGCGGCGGCGGGTTGTCACAGAAGCTCGATGCCCGCGACACAAGGGAGCAGAAGAAGGTGGCGAGGTTACTCTTTGCCGCCTTGGCTCCCAGCTCCTGGGCGCTGCTGCGGCTTTCCTCCTCCGTGTGCTTCATGTCAGGTCAGGTCTTGATGATGAGGCGCCGTGACTTTCTCTCGCATCGTCAGGTCTTGATGAGGCGCCGTGACCGCCACAGGGCCGGCAGCAAGGCCGGCGAGGCCGCTATCGTCGAAGTAGCGTGTGGCACCGAACACGTCGAGTTCGCCGGAGCTGCCGCACCGATCACGCCGGCGCTGCATTGTGTGAAGAATGTTTTGAGATGGTAGGAGAAGTAGTGCTTGTTTGTGCTTGGTGTGGGGTTTACACGTACGTTTATAACGAAAATGTGGAGGAGGGGAGATGCACGTTCGTGGGGACGTGCAGTGATTTTCTTGGCTGAGAAAGAACTTAATAAGTAACATGGGGTCCGAGGAGGCAGCACTCTAGTGCACCAGTGTCATGTGTCAACTAATAAGGTTTTAATGAATGAAAGCGGCGTAGATTCTTGTTGTCCGCTGAGAATGATTGTGTCAGATTTTATGCATCTCGCGTGTCTTTGTTAGGCTGCAGCTAATTTGGAGCTCCCGTACGTGAGCAAGGTCCTATACTAAGGCATGTCCCGTTGAAAAATGTGATTTAGGGGCAATGCTCTGAACTTTTTTTTTGTTTGGTAGGCTGTACAGACTTAATTTGGTCTGTCAGAAATGCAAACATGGACTGTTTAGTTGTATAGAGACGCAAATTTACTCTCACCTCTTATCCACATGGTGATCTTACCTCACGCGCACAGACACACCTTATAGTATATACCAATTAGCATTTCATATTTATGACCACAAAACAAAAAGCTTACAACACGAGAGTTTTGTGAAATGGCAAGATGAGGTTACCTCTAAAGAAATTTTGATCGATCGACTATGTGAGATCAATTTGACGAAATTCGTCTAAAACGATTCCAAACTTGAACACGAAGTTAAGAAGTTCCAGTTAACAAAACTCAAAATTGATTGCTAGAATGGAATTAAATCGTCGGTCCGATCTTTTTCATGTAGACTTCGTAAAATGGTGGTCCGGCAAACAAGATTATTAAGAGGTAGGTGTGATAGAGAATTGATCCAGTGACAAATGTTAGACTACACACACATGGACATAGAGATGCAGATCTACTCATCTATTATTAATAAAACGAAATGCTTGCAACACGAGACTTGTACGAAATGATGAGGTGAAGCTACTCCACAAAGGAAATTGCAAACGGCTAACTATGTGCTATCAATTTACCGAAATTTGCTAAAGAAAATCTCTGAACATGAACATGAAATTGAAGTTCTATAGTGTGCTACAGATTATCTTACTATTAAGAAAAGCTCTACTAAATACTGCTAATCAAGATAAGATCATTACAAAACAAAGTCTGAATGGGACAGAGGGGTTTCATCGAAAACCGAGATCGAGCACCGTATGTAGCGCCGAAAACTGCTTGCAGGGCTACATGCAATTTTGTAGGGATGATTCTAACTTGCTCTGATATGCCTTTTCAAGCAAAACCCTAGATAGTGGCCCAGTAGATATACCCGTTTGATAAGCTTTCAACCGTGTTTTTTGCCATAGTTTGAATCTTATCTAAATTTGAATATATTATCCAAAATACTTTTACCTCTTTTAAGATCATTATAAAAATATTATGTCACAAACAAAATATAAAGTAGTAAACCACATTATTGATTTTTTGGTAGATTTATTTGTCAATAATTTATAGTTTTTTTCACGAGACCCTTATAGTGAAGTCTTTTTAAAAATGGTTAATTTATTTGTACCAATGTTGAGGATATTGTTTGTCGTTAACTTCTCGATCAGTCCAAAAGGCACGTGTGTGGATTGATTACCGATTAGGTTTAGCGCATACGCTTATATAGTGCAGGTCAGGGAGATCGTGGGACACAGCCCACGTTCGAGTCGATAACAGCCCACGTCCATAAAAACTGGAAACAGCTACAATTAACGCGTCCGTCAATGACTCATAATTAGTTTTCCCAACCAGTAAAATAAAGCTCGGCTCAGCGAGATTTTCGCAACCCGCGGAGCACGCGCGTCGTGACGAGGCGAGGCGGGCAGCGTCGCAGGAGGAGTGTGCGAAGGCCTCTCTCCTTGCCATACCTTAGTGAATGGTGTAACACTCTACTATATAAGGTGGTCCAACTCTCCTTCCACTTGCAATGTTGGACTAAACTTTAGCACCACTAGCACAGTCATATGCTGACATACACAAGTGGGCCAAAGAGAATTTCAGAATTTGTCTAATGGGCCAACAATCCAAAACTCATCAAATTTTAACAATCCCCCACAAAGTCTCATTGTCACATCAGTTTTATTCCAGAACAGTGTTTTACATACCGGTGTGTAGTGGAGACTGTTAAGTTGAACTTCGACGTTAAACTGCATGTTACACTAGCTAGCAACTTGAATAGTGGACTATGCCTTGAACTACAAGTTTTTTGCGCGCTAGTTTCACACAAAATCTAGACCGGTACAGGGCTGTCATTGGCTTCCCCGTGGTTTGGAGCTTATGCGTCATACTCCAGGGCCTTTCATTAGTTTATTAAAGAGAACATAACTCTCACGGACTGCGATGTTCAACAGTCAGACTCATATAGGTGTGTTCCTCAAGAGATGTTCTGCAGGACAACATCTCCACCTTAAAAATCCACTTGGAACACATTAAGATAAATATCAACCTACCATGCAGATAAAGAGAGTGTTGCATCTTAATGGAGATGTAAATATCATATGGGGATACTTTCCTCTCAACTGACCAACAACTTGTCTCCCGTCTCTAATTTACGGGATCTCCGATCACATAGAGTGGGTTGCCACTACTAGAAAAATGGCTATAGGTAATCCACACATCCGTGGCGCACGTGCTGGTGGTGCCCCACGGATAAAATAGGTGTGGCTCACTGCCCACAGGTGCCCTACGGCTAACTGCCGTAAGCGTGGCGCACATGGGGGTGGTGCGCCACTCTCTGCCAGGCGAGCACGTGGCATAACACATATACCCGTAACGCACTATGTCAAGGTGTGCTACGGATGTGAAACTTAGCCGTAGCGCACTTTGTGTTGGAGATATGCCCTAGACCTAATAATAAAAGTGGTTATTATTATATATTTGTGTTCATGATAAATGTTTACATTCATGCTATAATAGTATTAACCGGAAACATTAATACGTGTGTGATTTTTAAACTAAATTAGAGTTCCTAGTAAAGCCTCTTTGTAATACTAGCTTGTTGGTTAATAGATGATCGTGGTTTCCCGATCATGAACATTGAGATGTTATTAACAACAAGATCATATCATTAGGAGAATGGTGTGATAGACATACTCCTATAGATAAGCGTAGCATTAAGATCAAGTCATTTTAATAGTTTGTTTGCTATAAGCTTTCTGATACATAGTAACCTAATTCTTTCGACCATGAGATCATGCTAATCACCATCACTGGTAAGATGCTTTGATGACATCAAACACCACACCATAACTGGGTGGCTATAAATGTGGCATTGAGTGTTCGGAAAGTATGTGTTGAGGCACATGGATCAAGAGTGGGATTTGTCCATCCATATGACGGATATATATACTCTGGGCCCTCTCGGTGGAATGTCATACAATTAGCTTGCAAGCATGTGACTGGATCACAAGGGATCACATATCACGGGAACGAGAAAAGAGTACTTATCGGTAATGAGGTTGAACTAGGTATGCAGATATACCGACGATCAAACATCGGATAAGTAAACTATCGCAAGACAAAGGGAAATTTGTATCGTATGTAAGTGGTTCATTCGATCGCAATGTAATCGTTGAAATATGTGGGAGCCATATGAATTTCCAGATTCCTCTATTAGTTATTGATCGGAAAAGTGTCTCGGTCATGTCCGCATAATTCACGAACAGTAGGGAGACACACTTAAGGATTCGATGTTGTTTAGTAGATATGGAATGTAAGTAGGGATACCGAATGGTGTTCGAAGTTTTGGATGGGATCCGGGATATCACGAGGAGATCCAGAATGGTCCGGAGAATAAGATTCATATAAGGGAAGTCCGATTCTGGAGTTCGGAATGATTTCGATGTTTTCATCGAAGAGGTTCTAGAAGGGTCTAGAAGGTTCACCAGACCGGAAGGGGAATGGTCCATGAATGTGTCATGGGTAAGTGGAATGATTGGATCATATCCTAGATCACTTGGTTTGGGCATTTGCGAAAGAGAATTAAAGCTCTAAATTGAAAGTCAAAAGGGAGGTTTGAAAAGTCAAACTAGAACAATAGTTTTCTAGTGGAAGAAGGAAAGAGTCCTTCCTTCTATCCAACTTGGGTTTGGGTTTGGATTCAAACTCTCCCCTCCCAAGGCTGTCCCCCTCTCATAAATAGAGGGGGGGCTGCCCCAAAGACCACAACACCAAGCCCTCCCCACCGTGCGCCGCCTCCGCCGCCCAAGCCGCCGCAGCCGCCGTCGTGCCATCGCCCTAGCCACCGCCAACACCTCCTCCTCCTCTCCGGCTTTCTATACCTAGATCGCCGGAAAACCCTAGATCCACCATAAATCGCACCGGCTTAGGCGAAGCCCTGCTGGATCTTCCCTCTACTTCTGACACCACGCCGTCGTGCTGCCGGAATCGCGAGGGGAGAACTACAACCTCCTCTGCCTGCTGGAACAAGGGAGAGGAAGGTCTTCATCGAGTATTGAACGTGTGACCGACTGCGGAAGCGCTGCCGGAACTCAGAGCCGAAAGGATCGACTACGCGATCTTGAGATCGGGCGAGTGTACGACTACATCACCCACGAGAATCTGCTCTCGTTAACCGCTTTGGAATCTTCGAGGGTGAGTACTCTAATCGACTCGTTGCTATAATCTAGATAGATCATGGCTTGTTTGTATGCATGCGATAGAAATTTTTTGTTTTCCATGCTACGAACCCCTACAGTGGTATCAGAGCCGTGTCTATATGTAGATCTGTTGCATGAGTAGAACACAATGGTCATTGTGGACATTGATGCTTTTGTTTTCGATTGCTTCTTGTGTACTTTGCATCTTACAGGATGGTGGGATAAAGCGGCCCGGGCTAACCTTACATGACATCATTCATGAGACTTGCTCCACGCTTAACATGCAACTTGTATTACATAAGTGGCTTTGCGGGTGTCTGTTTCTCCCAACATAGTTAATATTCAATTTACAACAAGTGATTGACAAGACTAGTATCAACGGTGTGGTTATTGTTCGTAAGTTAGAACGACACTTATTGAAAGCGCCAAACCACGTAAAACATGCAAAGAAAAGTAGAGGCGTCTAACTTTATTTTGCAGGGGTGTGATGTGATGTGATATGGCCATGATTGTGATTATATATGATGTATGCAATGTTTCTTATTGTAAGTCGGCAACCGGCAGGAGCCATATGGTTGCTTTTTTTTAATTCCGTTAAGACCCGCGTGTCTATTTCTCAAAGTAGTTGTAATAGTTGATGCTGGTGGACGACAACCATGAAGCGGCGCCATTGACCTTAATGCCATGCCGGTGATTATGGAATCATGTTCGTGCCTGAAGATGGAGATCGGAAGCACAAGAAGAAAGGCCATATCATATCACATATTATGAATTGCATGTGATGTTAATCCTTTTATGCATCTTGTATTGCTTAGTTCGCGATGGTAGCATTATAAGATGATCCCTCTCAAAAAAATTCAAGTTATAAAGTGTTCATCCTTAGTAAGCACCATTGCTAAAGCTCGTTGTTTCGAAGCACCACGTGATGATCGGGTGTGTTAGATTCTGCGAGTGTATATAACGGGAGCAAGTCAGATTTGCTCATGCAGAAGCTAAGGTTTGATCTTGACGAGCCTAGCATGTACATACATGGTCTCGGAACACGGATCACCGAAAGGTAAAGCATGAGTCATATAGTAGATATGATGAACATGATGATTGTTCGCCATTGAAGCTACATCAACTCTCGCGATGATCGGTTTTGATGTGGTGGATTTGGTTCGTGTGATCACTAAAACAATGTGAGGGATATGGTTTTGAGTGGGAGTTCACCTAGATTAATTTAACTATTAATTAGAATTCAATTTGTTATAAACTTAGTCTAAACTATTGCAAATATGTTGTAGATCAATGGTGGGCCCTACCATCAATTTTAATGCGTTCCTAGAGAAAGAAAAGTTGAAAAACAATGGAAGCAACTTCGCGGATTGGTTCCGCAATTTGAGAATTTTCCTCAATGCTAGTAATTTGACCTATGTGCTGGATGCACCGCTGGGTCACCCACCTGCAGCTGATGCTACCGATGAGGTAAAGAATTTTTTCCTCGCTCGGAAGAATCAGTACTCCACAGTTCAGTGTGCTATCTTGTATGGTTTGGAATCGGAGCTTCAGAAATTTTTTGAGAACCATGACCCACATGATATTGTCCGTGAACTCAAAATGATATTTGAGGCTCACGCGGCATTTGAGAGTTATGATGCTTCTGAAAAGTTCTTTAACTACATGATGGAAGAGGGCAGCTCCGTCAGTGAGCACGTGCTTAAGATGTCTGGGCACGCAAGCAAGCTTCAAAGTTTGGGTATAGTGATTCCTAATGCTTTGGGGATTCACCGTGTCCTCCAATCACTACCACCAAGTTACAAGAACTTTGTGATGAACTACAATATGCAAAACATGGACAAATTGTGGCATCCCGCAAAACCACTACTAGAAAATCGCGTTGAATTTGTGCATTGCATCGTCATCATCATGCATTGTTTGCCAAAACTATTTTCGCAACACCCGTTTTGTTTTCTAAAACGCCCCCTATTGATTCAAACATCCAAAACCGGGTCGCCGGAATATTTTGTTTTGGCCGCTATCGGTTTGCTTCGGCCCGTTTAAAACAAATACAAAGTTCAATTATTTTCAGTAGGGGCAGGCGAACGGGCCAAATAGACCCGAACGACCACCCCCAGGAATAATAATCGGTCCAACCTGCTCGCCCTATCTAATCCTGATCCCACCTAAAATCCTACCCACACCCCCCAGCCACATCACCCGGGCCAATCAGCTCTTGCCACCTCCCCTTTTTCCCTTCCCCCAACCAACCATGTGCTGACACCTCACCCAGCTCTCTCCCTCTCTCTCTCACCAAACTCACACCCCCACCCCTGGCGCCAGGCCCACCCCAGCTGGCCACCAAACCCCCTGCCAGTCCCAACCCCGGTCCACCCTAGGCTGCTACCTCTCCTCTTCTCACGGCCTTGCCCGGCCCCAGGGTCCGCAGCCCAGCCGGCCCCAGCCCCACGCCCATGTTTCTCTTCTCCCCCCCCCCGCAGCACCCTCCTCTCCCCCGTCTCCTACCTCCCAACCGCGCCCGTGCTCCTCCTCCTCCCTCTCTGGCCGCTAGCCCTGGCTGCGTTCGCCGCCTCGCTGGCTGCTCCTCCACTCCGCTCTCGCATCGCCGTTCCTCTCCGCCGCCGCCGCCTCGGCGAGACGCACCAGCGCGCTGAGCCTTGCGCCTCCCGCCTCACCGGCCCGTCTCGCGCGCCCCTCTCCCCAGCTCCTTCCGTCTCCGCGCCGTCCGCCCGGCCACCAACCAGCGCCTAACCCTCTCCAGCGACCACCGCCGGCGTCCCCTCGCCCCTCCGCCTCGTCGTCACCCAGCGCGCGCCTAAGTCCGCCTCCTCCTCTGCGGCGCCCGCCCGTCGCGCCAACCTTCGCTACCTTCGCGCGCGCTCCTGCGGCCGTTCAACTTCGCACCCCTCGTCGGACGCCTCCTCGAGCTGCCCGACGTTCAGCCGCCGACCCGCCTCGAGTCCGACCAGCCCGCGCTCACGCGGCCGACCGCGACCCTCCTCCGGTAGCGCCCGCCTCATTATCTGCCTACCTCCAGCGCCGCCCAGTGACCTGTTCCTTTACCGGTGCGAGCCAGTGCTATCGTTGGTATGTGAGGAGATGGTTACCTTGTGTTGATCTTTGCTGGCTCGAGTACGACAAGGTCGTCAAGGTCCTCGAGGCGGAGACCCCCGTACCGGTACCGACGTAAGAGAGGGAACCGAAGACCCCGATCTCAAGGATCCGAAGCGCCAAGGTCATCGACAAGATCGTCGTCCCGACACCCCGAGTACCACCACCCAGGATCCGATGGTCGTACCTCCGAGAACTCCGACGCATGGCACCAAGTTCTTCACCTCGAAGCCAAGACCGACCCGACACGCGGACCCGACAAGTTCTTCTCGTGCGACGGGATCATCGACATAGAACCCGAAGGACACATGCGCGACAAGATCTACCCCCGATATCCGAGAACGACCCCGGAGCCCGAGAACGTTCCGTCGAACCCTGGACCCCGAGACCAACCCCGAACCCCGGACCCCAAGATCTGCCGAACCCTAATGTGTGAACCCTTTTTCCCGGAACCCTATTTTATAACATAATAACAACTTGATGCATATTGAATTGTCATCCTTGCATGCATATCTGTGGTTTGGGGGCCTTACGCCGATTCACCTAATAATTAAATATGGGGCCCATATGCGGGCAAATCTAGTCTCATATCGGCCTCATTAAACTTGTGTAGCGAACCGGTATCTTATCTTGCCTTGTTAAAACAACATTTAAATTGCGGGGTATCTAAATAACATGCACCACCTAAATAATTGTCGGGACAACCGATTCCGCTTAATATTGACCTTATTGCACCGCACCTTGCCATGTCATACATCATACATGCATCATGCCGATCTTCTGCCGTAATCTTAAATATTGCATCCGGTGTTTCTTCTAGTGTTTTGCTTCTTCGCGGATAAGGCCGTTGAGTTGATGCAGTGTCGACCCGATCTTGGTTGTACCCTTGACAATGTTTTCAAAGTAGCATCTCCCCTTTCTACCTATCTTCTTATAGTCTTTATTCCTCTCATTGATCTATTGCTATCGTGTTGCGATGCTTTAGTTTCCGTACGTGATATACCGTGCGACCCTATATTGCCTTGGACACATCCTATTACCTGTTGTTTGGTAGATAGTTGGACTTGCGCGTCGTAGTTGCTTGCTCAAATGCTGATGTGTGTCGTCATATGCCACAGTTGCTGATGTATTGCCGCATGTTGAGGTTGGAGATGATTCTAGTTTACTTTTCATCACTTTAAATTCTGTTTAACAACTAAAATTGAATAAGCAGAGGCATCGGTGGGTGATAGATAATATTTGGTTTCGAGCCCACTTGTGTCCCGTAAGACCCTTGAGTACTTGATAATTCCTTGTTTTATCGCTATCCACATCCGGAGGTATATGGGACCCCCGAGCGAGCTTGATTCAGTCTTATTTCTTGGGGCCACAAACTAGTTTGAGGTTTTATTTACTATCCTGTACTTATGCCATGCTACTTTCTGTATTTAAATTGTGCGAGGAGCACACTGTACTGTTTAGGAATTGTGACCCATTTACGTGGTATCGACAAGCCCAGCCACACTTTCGGGTTCCCAGTCGTTTACCGCCGGCCCCACAAACCTTGGGTCCGTCTCGAAGCTTGCTTACTTCGTTGCGGAATCTACTTAAGGGGTGGCCCCCTGAAATATTTCTGAATCCTGTGATTGTTCAGTCGTGAAAGCCTCGTTGGGTTTTGATTTGGTTTTTCCGAGGTTGATCGAGCGTGTGTTGCTATTGGTGCACCCGGCGGGTAAAACTTTACGAAGCCGTGTCCGCGGATATGGACGACTTGGAGCATGATATCTCGACCATAGACAAGCATAACTAAAGTTTACGCTATAAATTTGACTTATAATGACTAGTAATCAGCTTCACTATAATGGAATGGCTAATAATACGCCACAATTGCTTGTTTGATTGTCGCTGCGACCATTGTACTGACTAGTAAGTATGGCAACTACAACGAATGGGCTGATTAAAAGTACCAACAATCTTTGGGTTTCGGATTACATCATGCTATCTCAGATCGATTAGTAATTGCTGCAACTACAACGGAATGATTAACTAAAAGGGCCCACTGCTTACTTTAACAGGACGATTATCTATACCCGACTAGTAATTGCTGCAACGATAACCGAATAAGTAAAACTGTCAACTGCGTGAGTTCCTCGGATGACCTCCTCGTTTGGTCTCGAGGGGGAAATACCAGGATGGGTTTGTTTGGTGTTAGCTTCAGGTTGGATCCGAATAGGTCTTTCTTACCCCTCTCTGATAACCGCCAGTTGTATCAAGTCTCTATAGGTTGTTCGATTACGCTGCCGTCGATCCACCATACCTATGTAGGCGAGACCGAATTCTAGCCTCGCTGTCTTGGCCTCGATCGACGCCTTCTTTTTCCTTTGCCCTCTGTCGGCACCTTTTGTTTAAGCGGTGTTTTGAGATCGACGTTAGTGGTTACCCTTCCGCTTTGGCCTGGGCAGGTTATTATGGGACGCCATTGTTATTCTTCGTGGCTCTTAGCCCCATTTGCATCTTGTCCGTGTAATGGACGCTCTATCGCTTTTCAAGGTGATTTGGATCTTTGTATATTATATTCGTATCTTGACTCTTTGAGTCATTATATATATATCTCATTATGGGTCCCATCGAGGACTGTTGTGTAATGTTATCACTTCGTTTTCCACCCGCACGAAAGTGCCTGGTGGGCACCTTTGAATCGTTTCTATGCGGGTTTGGCGGATTTTGCCCAAACTTGCATAGGTCCGATTCTGAGGGTGTTACACAAGTCGTTGCCCGAACTCTTCTCCATGTTAAAGTCTGCAGAAGTGGAGATCAAGAAAGAGCGCCAAGTGTTGTTGGTCAATAAGACCACCAAATTCAAGAAGCAAGGAAAGTCTAAGAAAAAAAGAAACTTCAAGAAGGGCGGTAAGAAAGTTACCGTGCCGGCGAATAAGACCAAGGCTAGTCCTAAGCCTGATACTGAGTGCTTTTACTGCAAGGAAGAAGGTCACTGGAAGCGAAATTTCCCTAAGTACTTGGCGGATTTGAAGAAGGTTAACATCAAAAAGAAAGGTATATCCGATATACATGTTATTGATGTGTATCTCACTAGTACTCGTAGTAGTGCCTGGGTATTTATACTGGTTCGGTTGCTCATATTTGTAACTCGAAACAGGTGCTGCGGAATAGACGGAAACTAGCGAAGAACAAGGTGAAGATGCGCGTTGGAAATGGATCAAAGGTTGATGTGATCGTGGTCGACACGCTACCTCTTCATCTACCATCAGGATTAGTTTTATACTTAAATAATTGTTATTTGGTGCCTGCGTTGATCATGAACCTTATATCCGGATCATGTTTATTGCGAGACGGTTACTTGTTTAAGTCCGAGAATAATGGTTATTCGATTTGTATGAGTAATATGTTTTATGCACATGCACCTTTTATAGATGGTCTATTCTTATTGAATCTCAATTGTAGAAATACACACATTAATAACATTGAAGCTAAACATTTGAAATTGAGCGATAACTCAACCTATATGTGGCACTGTCGTCTTGGTCACATTGGAGTGAAGCGTATGAAGAAACTCCATTCCGGTGGACTTCTTGAATCACTTGATTTTGAATCACTTGAAAGATGCGAAGCATGTCTGATGTGTAAAATGACTAAGACTCCATTTTCTGGTATGATGGAGCGAGCTACGGACTTATTGGAAATCATACATACCGATGTGTGTGGTCCAATGAGTATAGCATCGCACGGTGGTTATCGTTATGTTCTTACCTTCACGGATGACTTGAGTAGATATGGATATACCTATTTCATGAAACATAAGTCCGAAACGTTCGAGAAGTTGAAGGAATTTCAAAGTGAAGTAGAGAATCAACGTAACAAGAAGATCAAATTTCTATGATCTGATCGTGGAGGTGAATATCTTAGTTACGAGTTTGACGAGCATTTGAAGAAATGCGGAATACTTTCACAATTGACACCGCTGGAAACACCACAACATAATGGTGTGTCTAAACGTCGTAATTGAACTCTCTTAGATATGGTTCGTTCTATGATGTCACTTACAGATTTACCGCTATCGTTTTGGGATTATGCATTAGAAACAACCGTATTCACTTTAAATAGGGCACCATCTAAATTCGTTGAAACGACACCGTATGAATTATGGTTTGGGAAGAAACCTAAATTGTCGTTTCTTAAAGTTTGGGGTTGCGAAGCTTATGTAAAGAAGTTACAACCAGACAAGCTTGAACCCAAAGCGGAAAAATGCGTCTTCATAGGATACCCGAAGGAAAATATTGGGTATACCTTTTATCATAGATCCGAAGGCAAAATCTTTGTTGCCAGGAATGGATCCTTTCTAGAGAAGGAGTTTTTCTCGAAAGAAGTGACTGGAAGGAAAGTAGAACTCAACGAGGTTGTTGAACCTTCTCTCTAACTTGCGAGTAGCGCAGCACCGGAAGTAGTTCCTGTGGCGCCTACACCAATAAGAGAGGAAGCTAATGATGTTGATCATGAAACTTCGGTTTAAGTAACTATGGAACCTCGTAGGTCAACAAGAACTCGTACCACTCCTGATTGGTATGATCCCGTTATGAGTGTCATGTTGGTGGACAACACCGATGACCCTGTGACATATGAGGAAGCGATGATGAGCCCAGATTCCAATAAATGCCGAGAAGCCATGAAATCCGAGATTGGATCCATGTACGAAAACCAAGTATGGACTTTGGTGGACTTACCGGATGGCCGAAAAGCTGTCGAGAACAAATGGATTTTCAAGAAGAAAACAGATGTTGATGGTAATGTTACGGTCTATAAAGCTTGACTTGTCGCAAAAGAATTTCAACAAATTCAAGGAGTTGACTACGATGAGACTTTCTCACCGGTAGCGAAGCTAAAGTGTGTGAGGATTTTGTTAGCAATCGCTGCATATTATGATTATGAGATATGGCAGATAGATGTCAAGACGGCGTTCTTCAATGGAGACATTGATGAAGAGTTGTATATGGTACAACCCAAAGGTTTTTTCGATCCTAAAGATGCTAACAAGGTATGCAAACTTTAACGGTCTATTTATGGATTGAAGCAAGCATCCTGAAGTTGGAATCAACATTTTGATAAGGTAATCAAAAGCTTTGGTTTTATATAGACTTATGTAGAAGCTTGTATTTACAAGAAAGTGAGTGGAAACTTTGTAGCATTCTTAATACTATATATAGATGACATATTGTTGATTAGGAATGATGTAGACCTTCGTAATAGTGTCAAGGATTATTTGAATAATAGTTTTTCAATGAAAGATCTTGGCAAAGCAGCTTACATATTAGGCATAAATATTTATAGAGATAGATCAAGACACCTAGTATTATTGTTACAAAGTACATATTTGGACAAAGTTCTAAAGAGATTTGGAATGGAAGATAGCAAGAAATGGTTCTTGCCCATGTTGCCCAATACGACCTTGAGTAAACCTCAAAGTCCTGCAACGGCAGAAAATAGAGAAAGGATGAGTAAGACTGCCTATGCCTCAGCCATAGGATCTCTCATGTATGTCATGCTATGTACTAGACCCGATATTGCATATGCTGTTAGTTTGACTAGCAGATATCAAAGTGATCCAGGAGTGGATCATTGGACAGTAGTCAAAAACATCTTTAAGTACTTAAGAAGAACTAAGGATATGGTTCTTTCTTATAGAGGTGATGAACAGCTCGTTGTTAATGGTTATACCGATGCTAGTTGGAACACCGATTCAGATGATTCTAAATCTCAATCTAGATACGTATTTACTTTGAATGGTGCATCAGTTAACTGGAGGAGTGCAAAGCGAAGCGTTGTGGAGAGATCTTCAACTGAATTGGAATATATAGCTGCTTCGGAGGCTTCACAAGAGGCAATGACTTTGATCGTAATGTTATACTTCGGATGAATGTTCATCACATCATTACAGTAATGTTGTGATCTCGTTATTAACAACATTCAATGTCTATGATCAGGAAACCATGATCATCTTGTTAATCAATGAACTAGTTTATGAGAGAGGCATAACTAGGAACTTTCTATTTTTTTATTAAACACACATGTATTAACGTTTTCATATTAATACAATTATAGCATACAAAATAAATATCTATCATATACTTGGAATACACATAATAAATACTTTATTATTGCCTCTCAGGGCATATTCCCTTCAGTTTTATGGGAGTTCATCATCAGTAGCTCCTCAACGATGACCACTTGTCGTCATGATGCTGAATCAACGACGACCACTTGCCGTCATGATGCTAAATCCTACGATTGAAGGGAGGCTCTGCTGCCAGCCACGTGCTGGTGTCAACTCTACTTATTCCTCCTGGCCAAAGAGCCAGAAGTTAGGATCTTCGCGAGCTTCATTACAGCGTCCATCGCCTCGTCGTCTCGTGGTGTCGTGACCACCGACGGCGCAGGTGGCTGCGACAACAAGCTCATCATCTTTGTCGATGGAGAAGGACCAGAAGGACTTGATCATGTTTGTAGCTATAGTTTTGGGGTCTCCTTTGTAAAAGTTGAGGTTCGTGTTGCAGTTTTCCTTTTTGCAAGGGTTCTTGATGTAAAATGTAACCCATCGCTTCTCCCGTTTCGGGACCCACTGGGGTCTTTTCCATGTTATTAAAAAAAATGTTGGAGGCGTCTGGAAAAAAAAAGACTGCCTATGTTGGAGGGTGCTAGGTTTACACGTAGAGCAACGTGACACTACAAATTACAGATTCAGCCGGGCGGACCGCCGGCGGTCGCCGCTGGCGCCTCCTCTTGGCTGACCCCCGCGACCTCCACCGAAACACCGCCCCTCCGCTGGACCTCCTCGTGCACATCGCCCGTCGTCTCACCTCCCTGGAGAACGTTTTCTCCCTCTGCGCATCCCGCCGTCCCGCCCCTTCCTTGCCTCCCTCTACCCCTCCTTCGCCGAGGCGTTCTTCCACCCCCGCCTCAGCCGCCTCCTCTGGGTACTGGGGCCACCATCTGCCCCTCCCCAAGGTTCCCGCCCCCCTTTGCCCGCATCATCCTCTCCGACGACCTCGCCTCACTGTGCTCTTCCTGCCCGGCACTTCCACCCTGGGGACACACACACTCTTGCGGGTGGCCACCGCCGATGCGCCCCACGTGTTCGACGTTTTGATCTTCGTAGGTGGCACACTCTATGCGCTGGTTCGCCTCCGTCTTGCCATTCTCGAGCCATCAGAAAGTTCGCTGGAGCTGTCATTTCTTGAAGGAGGGTATATATGGTGGGGAGAACATGCCGCCGGTGAGCAGTTCATGCTTGGGGTGTGCGGTGGCGAGCTGTTGCTTATCAGCGAGGAGCATGCCGCCGAGACGGTCATGTACCACGTTTTCCGATGGGTGGGTCTCCGTGGAGAGAAAGCAGACGAACACTGTTTCTTGGTTTCAATGGATTTGCGGCTTGTGTCGGTCGAGATCCCCCTGAAGTTTGAGGTGATTGCATATATGCAGCTGGACGACGGTTGGGCGAATGGTACGAGTATTCCTTGGTTAATGGAACTAGTGATGTCCGCTATGGCAAATATGCCAGCGTGCCACTACTGATCAGCAGTTCACCTCTCTCGGACGACCTCCGGTTTGGGTCTTCGGTTTCTCATGCTGACATCAAAGAAAGGTAATTTTGGTTCCTGAGACCTTGGAAGAACTTGATGCAATTGCGTGGAGCTTATTTTGCCTTTTGCTTCTGCAATAGTCAGTACGGTCAGATATCATATCATGTATTTAAGAAATGTGCATCCCCTTTTTTTTTATTAAAGTCCAGTTATCCTAGGGAATTCAGGCACGTTTTTCTACTAGTGTATGGATATTATTGTCTGCATCATATATGAATATGTCATCTCTTGTAGAATTATGCAGAATGTTGAATGTTGTGTTGTTGTAAGAAAAACTGAGCCTAACCATATGGATGTAAGAATACTGCTGCAATACTCTTTTTTTTTTTTGCTAAAATACTGCTGCAACACTCTGTCGACTTGGTATCATCTTGTAGAAGTTTAGATATAACTGTTGGGCCATAAGCTCATAACTGATTGCTTCTCTTCAGATTGGATTAGTGACTTTCTTACTTTGTTTGTTTATTACTTTTTATAATCATGTAAAACCTCTAGCATTGTCCAGTTATTCTGTTACAGCGAGAGTAAGGCCACAATTGGAAAACGTTACTGTTTATATGTATGATCTGTACTCCTAAAACCAGAAGTTATATTCATGAAAGGGACATAAGTAAACCCAGAGACTAAAATTAAAAAACTAGTCTAGACCAGAAGTCCCTTATTGATAAGAGGGATCTGAACAAGTTCAAATTACATGATCAACTACTCCCAGTCAAGTTTCATGCTCTCATTGATGAGATAAGAGGGATTCAAGCAGGCCCAAATTTTCTTACACTGTGCACTGTAGATGTGTAACTGAAACTTATGTTTCTGCAAAGTTGCCTTGCTCGTTTCATTTTGCTAGGACAAAGACAGACAAGCACTTCTGCTGCAGTCTGAGTACTTTAAATTAGTCATGTTCAACTATATCCAGCTTATTATTTGAGAATCCTTTGCGTTTTATTTCATTGAAAAGATAGGTATTTGTTACAATCCTCATAAGAGTATGTGACTTCTCCGCGACTTAACGCCGCACGTAACCTGTTCGACGCTTTGTTCTTCTGACTGAGAATGGGCATGGGAGAGCGACCTGGCCTGCTGGGGCTGGCCTGCCTCTACTCTGCCTACATCCAGCCCCATACGAACGACGCTTTGCCCGCCTGGCTGAGGCTCCACGAACGATGCTCCCAAGTCGTGTGGGTCACTCATGGGCATGGGAGAGCGACCTGGCCTGCCAGTACTGTACTGTACTGTGCGCACGTCCAGCCCCATACTCGAGGGCCGGTGGCCTAGACGTAGCATGAATTCTGTTGCACGCTACTGTGGTTCTGCTAGCGCTGTCTACAGTGTCACTTCGATGTTGAGTGGCTGCCGCTCTCGTGTCTGAGGAGGAGTGGTGCCGACGAGCGTGAGAAATGATGAATGATGCACTCTAATTAGGGAAGTGATAGGAGCACGCAGTACCGGTGATTCATCAAGGTAATGCGCAGGACTGCGGTAGAGAGACTCGGCAGAGAATGAGAGATTTACTCGGCAAATAATTGCTATCTTTTAGTTTGGAACTCAATAAGTCCAGAGAGATTAAGAAGTCTGATGGGCATCAGATTGCCTTCTACCGATGGATT
Organism: Avena longiglumis; assembly: GCA_030063025.1. Lineage (NCBI taxonomy): Eukaryota > Viridiplantae > Streptophyta > Magnoliopsida > Poales > Poaceae > Avena > Avena longiglumis. The sequence goes on along the minus strand of CP125973.1, from coordinate 582,817,512 downwards.
CTCCACCCTCTGCACGCGTGTGCGTGTTGATATAAGTGACAAAGCACTAGATGCATATGAGTAAATTTGTATTTATATGGTCTGCTTTATTTTAATCTAAGATCTCTTAAAAAAAATTCTGGGAGTGTGGTGGCCGTTGGTGTTATGTATATCCAGCTCGCATTGTTGAAGCTGTATAGCTCATATTGCAAGTATGTGGGTTTCTTCGGTAAACTGAGTTAATGAGATGGTTCCAGTTCTCTCGAGCGAACATAAAGTACAGTTCTGTGATAGTACAGTTGATAGTGGTCCACTTTATATGATGTTCATGTGGTCCCGTGATGATGAAGGCGGAATGATTATTAGTTGTGATATCCACTTTATATGATAGTACAGTTCTGCAATCAACAAACCAGCTTTCCTTCAATAGGCATGGGGAGACATGAGTTTTTTCTAGCTTGGTGCTCCCTGTGCATTTCTTTGTAATATCCAACTTAAAACGGGAGTTGCTGTTGTTAGAGGTAAAAATAGACAGTGTCATTTCTGAAAGCTTCTCAGCAAACATTCCATAGAATGGGCACGGTTATTTTCTTTCACTGAAACTGAATTGTTTGCAGGTCTTGCTTAATTTGCTGCAATCAGGGAGGCCCTTCGAGCTGAGCACTGATGCATGAATGTCCTTAGCTCTTGATGGTGTGGTTAGTGTAGTTGGGAGCATTTTCATATTTCTGCATTCCGCTTTTACACTGGACTATTGTTTTAAGATGAGATGAGTCCATTCCTTACAAGAAAAAAAATAGATTCTGTGGTTAATCTGTAAGATCAACACTGTACTTCCATCCATTTCTTGATTGTTGTCAAGCAACTAGCTGCTAAACTGAGCTGAAACGTGATACAGCATTATTCTGGTCTTCCATAAAGTGCCAAGCCGGATGGAACTGGCAGACATGTTATTGCATCCCAAATATGGGTCCGTGTCATGGTTTGCACTGTAGACAGATGGATGTAGAACAGGCGCCGCGAGATTCGGCAGAATGCACCTGGGGCTCTTTTCATCCATCAAGACTCGTGGACACAGCATAAACTATTGAAACTTGGAACCTGCTGGCATTGCAAAGAAGACATGTCGGCCTCAGCTCCATGCTGAATGGTGGTGGTGGTAGGCATTGAAAGCGCCTCATGAACCGTCATGCGGACAAGGTTATCTTCTCACATCCTCTTGTATTATATTTAATGATTACGTGGTATTATCTTGTGCGTACAATTATTTAATGTCATAAAAACATATTTGGCAAGCTAAAATATAATACACTGGGACTCACTACTTGTCTTTGCCCTCGAAAAAATTGTATCTGGACGCCTCTGCCAGCCGTTAGCTGCCTATGCAGTTCTACACTGGGACTCACTACTTGTCTTTGCCCTCGAAAATGCCATATTATGTCGATTGCCAACTTGCAGGATTTCTGCCTGTTACCACTTTCTAACTTGGGCAATAACAGCCCATTGTTACTAGCTACTTCTCTATGAACAATTCACAATCACACCTTACATCAAAACCCAAGTGGAAGCACGTGAATGAAAATATGAACAAAGTGCACGTGAATGAAAATTACATCTCTTTGAAAAATCCGAATGATGACAATATTTGTACAGATGTCAATTATCTGACTAACGCGGACTTTTGGCTCTCGGGTGCTACACACCCTCATACTTAGAAAAATAAAAAAATAATTAAAAAAGGTTAAAAAATTAAACTTTTTTTTAAATCAAAGATGATCAGGTATTGTACTCGTATAAAAATATTTGGAAAGGAAATGATTCACAGGGTCTTCAGGGCAAAAAAATATATATATATGACGAATCAAAGGTGAATAGTACCTGGTCATGGGGCGTTTTGAATTTGTTTTTTTACCCAGGATGCAGTGAAAGTAATTTCCTAGGGAAATATTTTTATACAAATAGCATACCTGGTCATCTTTGATTTCCAAAAAAGTTCGATTTTTTTAACCTTTTTTAATTTTTCTAGGTTTTTTTTTCGAAAAGGGGAGTAAAACCCCGGCCTCTGCATCAGTCGATGCACACAGCCTTTTATTACGAGATTAACATCCAAAAGATTTACAATTCAAGTATCGGATAAGGTTGATGCATGCACCAACCAGCGAAATATACGCGATAAAAGATCGCTAAACATCTTGTAAACGACTAGTATGCCGCTAGCACGACTGGGTGAAGATGTCTCGTGCGACCATCAGGAGACGGCTGCACCCAGTAGCCATAATATCCCGCTGGTCTTGCGGTAAAAGAAAAGCCCATAGTTGCACCCAATGTGCCACCATATGAATCACCTACAAAAGATTAAACGTTTTGTTTTTGTTAAAGATAATATCGTTCCTGCAACGCCAAATAGACCAACTAATAAATTTTTCTAGGTATGGGGGCACCCTGCGGGAGCCACACTGTAATTCTCCAGATTAACTAATAAATTTCAACTAAACTCTATTCTCATGTCCTCAATCTGAACTTCTTCAGCTGTTAAAGAATAAAGACTATTCCGTCCATGCTATGACCCTGAGTGAACTACTTTGTTAGAAGTTTGCATCATATCAGGGGCCACTTAGGTCTCATTGATTATGTCAGTTGGGCCCCAGTATGCTCGTGCACTATGCCACAGTTTTGTGGTTGGATTATCTATGGATTATCTATGAATCATTCACTACCTAGTGTGATTAGTGAAACTGAACTTTCCTTACCATGAGAACGCCCAAAATTGTGCATATCTATCTCAATGAAAAGAATTTACTTCATTCAAGTCAAGCCAAGCCAGTTGCAACCAAAAGTCCATTCTTTTGTCTCCTGGACCATTCAATTATGTGACTAGTATGTCTATATAAAACCATGCCTTGGGTTTGAGGATCTGAGCTACTGTCTGGCGTTTACTTCTGACTCCAGATTGCCTCTAGAGAGATGGCCCTAAAGGTATACAGTTAACTCGTGCTGATGCACCATTTGTCTTTGTATAGTGTATGCTGCAAAGTACAGGTCTTTGCGGTTCTGCCTCTCTTAAACTATGTGTAAGATTCAAGTCGTTGTTCTTATATTTGGTGATATATTGCTGATCTGCATGTTCTTGTGGCATCACCAGGTGTTCAATTGGCTGAATCGGAAGATGCATTCTAATGTTGAGTACCGCACCATTGATGAGAATAAGGGTAAGCATGTCCGGTTACCTCCCTTTTATGTGATCATGCATTTTTTTCTGTTTCTGATGTCATCAACTTTTTTCTTGATTGGAACAGCCATGGAGAAGGAAGACTGTGCGCGTGAGAGTGTGGCTGAGCAAGACACCGAATCCCTGCTGCTCCGTGGTATGCTGCTTAACGGCATACTTGCGATTGGCACGCTTGGCCACAATGTAAACTCCTTTTGCCATGAACAAGATGAGTTTGTGATCATGGATCAAGGCAAGGTGGAGCAAGATAAGTATGAAGAGGAAAAGTGTGAGGATGAAGAAGACGCATCGGCCGCAGCACCCAGTGAGGCAGAACCTGCTGCTGAACCTGTCAAGACGCATTTATCTTCGGTGAAAGAATACAGCTTCACATGTTCTGTTAAGGAACAAATCTTGATGCATGAAGTTGAAGCAGAGGATGTCGCTAAAATCCAGGAACGACCACTTCTGATGGTAGAGAATGTGGAGAAAGTGAGAACTACACTTGCTGATCTATTTGCAGCAGAAGCATTCTCATCAAATGATACAGGGGAGAAGAGTTACCAGAAGACTGTCATAATTACTGGGGCATCAACTTCAAAGCCTATATCACCAATGGAAAAGACGCGTCCAAAAAAGCCAACAAAGCCAATGCCAGATCCACTGAAGGGTACAAGAAAATTAAGTCGGGTATGGCTATCTTCCTCTCCATCTTATTATGCGTGCTGCAACTACGCTGATTTTATGGAAGCATTGACATTAGTTTTTATGCTATGCCTACCAACATATTTATTTTATTTTTTACCCTAATTACACTTGCTAGGACACCAAGCGTGCATTACATTAAGTTTCACAGACAATCACAGTGAGAAACTCTTATAGGTTAACAGTCTGTTAGCATCATCAGTTCCACCAAAGTGTAGTGAAGCCCATGGGAAGAACTGTGGTGGAGTAGCCTTACAGGTTGTGTGATGGTAGCAGAACCCGCAAATTCATGTTAGGCTGTCATCGTGTCACACTATCTTTTACTAACCTAGGAGTGGTTCAAATTCACCACTTCACTGCACGGGCAGTGTTTTATATATTCCTCATGTCTTGAGTAAGCTTTTTTGCATCTAAACATATATTGATAATAAACATTCGCTAACCTGTCATCATTGGCCATCTGTGGAAATACGTAGGTCATGAGGAAGATGTTGGGGAAGAAGATCCACCCAGAGCAGCTCAATAAGAATGCAGAGGGACCTCCACTGCTTGATGCCTAAGCTTGCAGGCAAGTTTGCTTTGTCTGTCCGGTAATCTGCTACCTGGAATTTATCTCAACTGTTCAAGGGCCATTAAACCCCAACACGCCTGGTGTCTTATGAACGGCTACGTACCATTCCATGGTTTCTTTGGTCGTCTTCCCTGGGATCATCCCAGTATTTTATAATAAAGTATGCTGTTTCTGCGGCAGTTTTAGTGTCGAAATAACTTTTTCATGATGATGTGATCTCTGAATCCTGTCATGGAACTTCCACTGGTGGGAAGAGTGACACGAGTTGAACAAACACCCGGGCACTAGAGAATAGAAGGCATGATGGGGCAGTACTAACACGACGAGCTTATGTATGGGCTGAAACTAGGACCGGATGGCCACGTATACAAACTACTACTCCCTCCGTTTTAAAATATAAGATGTTTTATTTTTGTAAAGAAAATATATCTAGACTACTTTTAGTTGTAGGTTCACTCGGTTTTGGAGTGAATCTACATACGAAAAGTAGTCTAGATAAATTTGCATCTCAAAGGCAAAACATCTTATATTTTGAAATGGAGGGAGTAGCTTGGAGTGAAATTCATGTATTTTTTTGTCAAATCTGTCCAAATCTAAAAAGTTCAACCGAATCTGACCCCTCCCCCACCCCGAAACTAATTTAGAATTTGACCCACAGGTGGCCGTTTAAAATGGCCTTGAAGTTATCTGAATCGGCACATCGTGAGCAGCAGAACCGAAGGAGGTCGGCTCCGTTTAAAACGGCGCTGACCTCCTTAGTTTGCCTCCTAGTTGCTTCATCTTGGCGCCAACCTGTACAACTTTGGCGCCATTTTAAATGGCGCTGATCCCAGAGGCTAGATTACAAATTAGTTTTGCAAAAGGATCAAATTTGGTTGAACTTTCTAGATTTAAGCAGATTTGGCAAAAAAAATAGGAAATTCATCCACAACAGCTCAACTTTTCTTTGATGGCAATCTCTCAATTTCCATCTGTCGGCCGGGTAGCGTAAGCAGGGTAGCAACCGACCGAGAGGGCTGACAGAGAGATATATATGTTTTGCCTTTGCAGGACTCAGCTATACCCACACTGCTCATTATATATCTTGTGAATCGAATCATACTCCATCTTCTTTCTCCGGTAAGCCCTGACCCACATGTACCCGCGTTGGGGCGCTGACACGATGTCATCAGATTCTACGCCCCCACAACTCCCCCTCTCGAGAAGATAAAGTTCCAGTCGAGGGGATGTCATGCAAGATGAAGGTAACGGTCCAGCCGAGGGGATGCCATACAAGAAGTGGGTGCATGAGATGGCCCGACGGAGAATCGACACGGCAGACCGCAAGACACGCTGCAAAGTGAGTGACGTCACCAAAAGGCTGCGATGTCAGATGTGGCAGTGATGGCGGATTTCGTCGCACACCATTGCAAAGAAGGGAAGGCAACACTGGAGGAACCCAAGGGAGCGCCACCGCCGCTGATTCTTCAAGGAGCACGCCCCCTCTCCGCCGGCCTACTTCAACGAGAGCCTCGAGGCGATGCCGCACTCGCAAGTCGCAATCGTGGTTCTCCTTCCCCGAGATCGACGAAAGCACCCCCATCATCGACCCCAACTCTGAGACCTCGGCCTTCACTACCGGTGCCCGTCCTCTTAGCCAAGCGCGCCTACTCATCCCCCACGATGGTGGCCAAGGTTTGCTCTAATACAAAGGTGTCGACGTCCCCTACATCGTGGTGCCGAAGATGACGAGGGAGAGGCGAAGATCTTGCGGTGGCAAACTTGCTGGTCTTTTGGTAGCTGAACTTTGATGGTGTAAAAGATTTTGAATTTCTATTTGTGATGCAGAAATTTAAATTCTTATTATATGTGGGTCGTGCGAATTTTGTTTTTTTTTTGGCCAAATCTAGCCCGTACTGCGAGCGCCTGTCTCGACAGGCCTTCCCAATACGGCGACAAACTGGGTCGGCCTCCCCAAAACCGTCTCGCCGACATCAGGGCCACCGGTGGAGATGCTCTTGTAGTAGGTGTTGAAATGGTATTTCCCAGATATAATGAAAAACGTTTCATCCCTAGTAGCTCGGATGGAGGGGGGTATCAGTCGCCGGTCGGCCGAGAAATGACACGACACGAGCAGTTATCCTTACGCCCGGCATGCAGTGGCAGAGGACGACGATCTGTAAAGCGGTGGGACAGCAGGGACGTGCCCAGGCCAGCGCCTGCCGAAACTGTCCGAACGGCGGGGGCGGGCGGGCGGCCGGCCACGCTCAGTCGTCGTCAACATCTCGCGTCGAGTCGAGCAACAGTGCGAGCTCTCAAGCTCTGCACTTTCGCCATCCATGTCGAATCTGCAGAGACCCGGCCGGCTGACGATGATGGCACATAATTCGGCGCCCTTATGATTACGATTACGGGCTGGTAGGTACCACGATCGAGCAACAGCGCCGTCGTGGGTGTGCGTGTCGGGCTGCCGCATGTGCACCAGCGAAAAGTGCACTCTGTCGTTCCCGTATAACGCCCAGTTTTTTTTTTACAATGAACGGTACATGCCCATAGCCTATCTACCGTCCAGTTTTGCTCTGAGATTGGTGCGCCAGTCAAAACTTTTCCCATGATTCAAACTCTCTCTCTCGAAATAAGCTTTTGCTCAGCTTTATAAATAAAGCACACGAACAAACTAGTCCTCTCTGGTGGCGGTGAGAGAGGAGGAGGGGAACGGGGGCGAGGAGCCGGCGGTGGCTAGGGTTCCGCCCGGTCGCTCGCGGGAGCGACGCGGGGGGACCGAGGGCGTCGTTTTTTTTCCACTGTCTACCCTGCCCTGCCTTGTACCTGATTGAAACTTAACTGAAACATTGAAACATTTGTGAAACAGTCTATAAACAGTGCAAAATGTTTCATAAGTTTTAGTCAAGTTTCATAAGTTTCGGCTTTGTTTCCTAAAATTTCAAAAGTTTGGTCAGCACATGTATAACGTCATGCTGATGTCATCGCTGACATAGCACTCCGTTACATACAGGTAACTATAGAAAATCCGTGTTCCTCCGAAAGCAAACTAGCTATTCCGCCTCGCCGACCAGGTGAGGTTTTTGGGAACCAAGTTGTCTAAGAACATCTCCACTCGTTGGACTAATTTTCGGCCGGACGAATCGCGTTTTTGGCCTGGATACGTCTAGTTGCCCACTCGCGTACCCAGGCCGCGTTCGCAGGTTCGACTAAATTCACTTAAACTCGGCGAATATAGGCGGAATTTCATTAAATTAGGCGAGGGAAACATAGTACATCGGTTTAACTATGAAAGGACGCCCCCGTGGTCGCCCCCGGACGCCGCAACTACAGGCCGAGGAGGGGGTTGTTGCCGGCCTAGATGTGCGCCATGACTCTGGCGAGAGTCCGCCCTGGAACGCTCCACCAGCGACGGCGGTAAGCCATATTGTTACGTGGCGGCGGCGGCGAGCCCGGCAGTCCGTCGTGTCGGGCGAGTTCCTCAAGGCGTCTGTCGTGAAACGCCTCGAAGACCAAGTTGCCACGATCCTCGAGATCCGAGTCTTGCATGGCCTCGATAGCGGCTGGATCTCTCCGGTCTGGGTCTTCCATGGCGGCGATAGTCGCTGGATCTCTCCGGCGAGTCCTGCCCTCGAGCACCGGCGGCGAGGATCCGCCCGTGAGTGTCGGCCTCGGGGCGGCGAGTGTCCGGGGCGTATAAGCGCGCGCCTCCGGGCCGGGCTTCTCACGGCGGCAGCGTCGGCGGCGGCCATGGCTTCTCGGCGGAGTTGGCGAGAAGCAATGTGTGAATGTCCAAAGTTCGCGGAGTTGTGGTGGTGTGAGAGTTGTGAAGAGGCAGCGAGATGTACGGCTTTATATAGGCGGAAAAATGGCGTGGCGGCGGAAAAGTGGAAGCGGCGGGAACTTAGTGACCGCCGGTCATCCTTGAGGCCGGCGGCGACGATGGCGCCGTATGTCTGGCAGCGTGGCGACACGGCGGGCGATTATGCCGTGATGCGCGTGGTTCGAGGATGACGACTCGGCAATCGACGACGGAGGGTCCACGCGCCACTTTGTTTTTTTGCGCCGATATCGCTGAGTCCAGCGTCCCCAGGGCTTGGGTAGTCCGGACCAAATATGGCCAAAATCCGGCCGAAAACAAGTCCTTGGGTACGCGACTGAGCCGATTTTCGGTGTCTGGACCAAAATTCGGAGTCTAGATCGGCCTTCTGGATAGGCGAGTGGAGATACTTTAACATGAGTTGGCGGATGTTGAGTTGAGTGAGACCGGACATGGTTGTAAGGTTGCATATGATGGCCCCCCTAGATCATCGCACATGGTTGTGGGTACAGCAAACATGTGCTTCAATAGCGCATTGGATACGATTTATATAATAAAATTTTGTGTACGAGTAGTTGTTTTTCACATTGTGTTACTTCAGTTTTCCACCCATGAGGATTGCGTAAGGTGTACCTATACTACTTACACATAGATAAACTTTTTTTTAGACAACAACTGATGGAATTTTAACATTGGCGAAACCGATTACAAACGACTCCACAAATAAAGGAAAATACAATATGGTCATAGAATTTTGCAAGGACCTCACACCGTACTTCCAAAACGCAATCAAGCCCATCGTCCGTGTCGTCCCCAACCAAATAAGACCGGATCCAGAAGCAGCACATCTTCAGACACCATCGAATCACCGCCGCCGTCGTCGCCACATTGGGCTTTGAACACCGTAGGAGTTCCCACCCCGAGCGGTGAGAGATAAAAACCTTTTCCAGGCCATCAGACAGGCAGGAGATGGGAAAAAACAAGCAATACCTCCAACCGAAGATCCCCCAGCAGTAGACCCAAACCACCAGTAGAACGCTCCACCATCTAATAGAATTAGACGTGACACGTCAAGCCACCTCCTCCCTTCGCCACCAAGGCCGGCTAGAAGAAGCTTCAAGACACGGCGGCCTCACACCACCAAAAGAACACAAACAGCCCTAATAAGGAAGACGGTGGTGCCATCCCCTTCCTCTCCCTCGCCACCACGGCCGGCCGAGGGGAAGACAACAACATCAGCACCCCTTCGACTCCTGAATAGACTCCACAAACTCTAAGACAGGGTCGAAAGTCGACCGCTCCCGGATAAACCACCCTCCCCAGATCCGCAGATCTGAGAGGACAGCAGGCCAGCAGCTCGTCGGCACCGCCACATGTGGCCTCGCCGAGATGGGGAACGAGCTCCGACACCCTTATTCTGACGCGACGTCGCCTCCACCACCCCGACGATGTCCCCCGAAGCCCTAGCAAAATCAAGCCGAGCCACTACCCGGCGCAGCATGAGAAGATCCCTCGCCGCTACCACGCCACCTAGGCTTCGCCTAGCGGCACCACTGGCGGCGGCGGGAGTGGTAGGGGCTAGGTTTCGAAGCGGCGGGAGGAGAAGTATCAAACAGACTTTTTCGAGGTGATAGTATGGTGACTTTCTGATTCAAGATATGCTAGATGCACAAAGATAAACCTAAAAGTGCAATTACACCACCTATTAAAATTACAACAACCAAAACATAATACAGACTTTTTTTTCACATGCATATTTTTTAATCGTCTTCGTCTTTAGTCTGTCTTCGTCTGCCTTCTTCTTTCCATCGATGAAATCTTCCATATCAAGTTCCAACTTCATCTTTTCTGCTTCAAACATGTTTTCTTTTTCCTCTTCTTTCTTCTTTTCCTCGGTACTCATGTCGTGATCCAATAGAAGAACCATTTTCTCTTCAAAACACTGCTTGAATTCGGCATGCATATCCTCGAAGCCATAGCTAGAATAGGAAACCTAAAATATTCACATATACGGGACGAATCAGAAACAGAAAACCAAAATCACGAACTAGAACGAATCCCTAATCTAGTCTACAAAATGTACCCTGCTTCACTCTGTTTCGTTGCCGACAGACCCTGCGGGGTCGAGCTCGTCCTTGGTCCTCGAGACCATGGTACGGGCGGAAGTCCTTATTCCCTAGGATGCGGGCGACGGGGCTCCGGAGTAAGGCTAGAAAACGGCGAGGCGTTTCGAACAAATAGGGACATGGTATCTGCACTAAACCGAACACACCGGAGACAATTTTTTTTGATCAACCAATCGTGTGTTGGAGGATCACATCGCATATGATTTACTAAACACATCACAAACAATTTTTGGCACCCCAGTCATGTGTAGGACGATTACATCGCACATGATTTACAGATAACATAACATGTGCGAATATGAACTTTAAATTTTTAGTCTGACAGAAATAATTTTATATATAATGGAAATGATCATTCATAGGAGTGATGGACAAACTAAAAGCTTCGAGTTTCCAATCATTTGAAGCGCACAAGATAAAATTGAACGAACTACATGAGGGCATTATTATAGCTTGCCAACTAACTGCCAATGCTTCCTATAAAGCTCTAATCCGAGGCAAGCATCGAGAGCTGCAGATTTGGCTCGCTTGTCGCATCCTCCTCTTCTAATGTCTCGTGTCTCTCCATCACCCTTCAAGAGATTTGTCCCTAGATATGCATTGGACAACAATCAGTGATGGAAGATAGCCGGCCATTGGATTCGGCAGTCGTCTGCTACAGGTAGATGGCACCAGGAACAATGTTGATGTCGTAGTATCGTAGTACAGCCTGTTGAAGGGTAGAGGGAGAGAGAGATTGCGGAATATGATGGTTGTATTATTGAGCCTCTCGGGCGAGTATATATAGACGTACAGGGACCAACTTGGAGTACAAGACAAGTAACCTACTTGGAGTACAAGACAAGTAATCTAGTCTATCCCTAACAGATACGTATACTCTAACATCCCCCATGATCGTGGCGGTAGCAACGTGAACAAGCGTCATGACGGTCAGGCTGGAGAGCAGTAGACCGGTCGCTAACATCCCAGCGATGGTAGCGGGCGTCATGAGCGGTGTCACGGCGAAGCTTGGACCGTAGAGGATCTTTGGTGAGGAGCTCATGCGGTGGTAGCCCTTGTGCGGTGTCGAGGGCCGAGTGGTGGGTCTTGCAACCTTGGTCGAGGTAGCCGTCGAGGTCGCCGTGGTCGATGTCGTGGTCGGGGTTGCGGTGTCGAGGTAGCCGCATATTAAGCAGCGTCGCATATAATGCAGGGAGAAGGACGGAGGCAGCGTCGGGCGATCGTCGGAGAAGGCGATGCGAAGCCGATGCGATCCGAGCCGTCGAGGGCGAGTCGCGACCATGGCTTTGCCAAAACCAGGCGCCGTCGTCGGGGGCGAAGGCATACTCTGGTTGTGCCAAAACCGAGTATCACGAAGCGAAATCGGTATGGCGCGATCGGCGGGCGTAGGAGGTAGTCGATGCCGATGAAGACCTTGTCAAAGCCGGTGAAGGCGAGCGCTGGCAAGCTTGCGGGACTCGGGGAGCGTGGGGCGAAAACGCATCGGTGTTGCCAATACGGGCATGCGAAAAACGGGACCAGCGAAAACAACTTCACGCCATGTCGAGAGGAGACTAGCAGAGGAGGACTCTCTGACGGTTGCGGTCGCAGATCGGCGAGTGCCGATGCGAGCAGCGGTTGTCGAGTAGGCAGTAGGTGTGGTCGAGGCGGCGAGGCGCAGCGGCGAAGTCGTCTTTGACGAGCGTAGAAAGGCGGCGAACCAGCGGCGACGAGGTGGTCATAATGGATGCCTAGACGGAGGGTAGTGGCGGGACTGCGGCGAGTAGCCATCACGAGCTACACAGTGGAATGCGGCGGTGCTCGAGTAAGCGAGGAAGAACCGCGGCGTGGCGAAGACCATGCGCAGACGGCGGCGACCAGCGCCGAGGTGAGTGTGTGGAAGCTGCGGCGTCCTTGCGGGTTGACGGCGATGATCGCGTGCAGCGGCGCCTTCTGCCCGATAGGCGTAAATGGCGTAGCGAAATCGGTGCGGTGTGAGAATCACCGGCGGACACGCTGAAGCGCGTTGGTAGCGGCGGGGACCAAAGCGGCGGCCTTCTGGCGAAGGCGGCCGGCGCCGATGCTCGATCGGTGGTAAGCGTGCTCGGGGCGTACTCGGCGGAGCAGCGCCATCGGTTGATCGAGGGCCAAGCGGCCTGTCTGCGCCAAGTCGTGTGGCGGTCGGAATCAGCGGCGTCGTTGTCGGTGCAATCGGCGATGACGGCGAAGACAATCCGAAGAAGTCGACGGCAGCCTCGAGGAAGCCCGCAGCCCGACGCGGTCGCGGCGGCATGTCATGAGACGCGACGGCCTACGAGGAAAACCTGTGGCGCGGTGTGACAGCGCGGCGGTGTAGATCGTCGATGCCGATGGTCGGAGTAAGCGCGGCGTGGCGGCGCGGTGGGCGGCAATCCGATCTAAGATCGGTAAACCAAAAAAGAAACCGATCAAGAGATCGGAAAAAAAAGACTGCGGCAGCGATCACGGATCGGTGACGAACTCCCTAACGTCTGGGTTCTTGACCCGACGGAGATCATGGAGATCGACCTCCCGAAGTGGCGGAAGCGGAGGCGGCTAGGTCAAGGCGTGCGCTCGATACCATGTTGAAGGGTAGAGGGAGAGATTGCGGAATATGATGGTTGTATTATTGAGCCTAGGCGAGTATATATAGGCGTCTGAGGACAACTTGGAGTCTGAAGAATGCTACTTGGAGTCTGAAAAGTAATCTAGTCTATCCCTAACAGATACGTATACTCTAACACAGCCAAGTCATTTTGAATCTGTCACGCCGCAAAACTTGATATCTCCATCGCCAGGAATTTCTTGAGAAGTTTCGGAACTATCTGCACTACATATCTAGAATACCAGAGAGTTGAAGCATGGTGACGCGCTGCCTTTGATCGGCAGGAAGACTCATCTGTGAAACTCTATAGGCTGCATCAATGAATTCGCAATCTAGGCCAGCGCATGCGCTTGACCTTTGCTGCGTCGAGGAACTCCATGCCATCACGGATCTACTACAAGGACGGTGACGGTCAGCCTTGTTGGTCGATGAGGTAAACCCGGGAAGGAGGGACCACGACCGCATCATGCATCTGATATGACTATAGTGCATTATACTCCCTCCGTTTTAAAGAATAAGACGCACGCGCATTCCAAAGCAAAGTTTGACCGAATAAATAGAGCAATTAAAATTTGATTATATTATGTAAAATTAGTATCGTTGGATTCGTATTGAAACATACTTTCCAATGATGCTAATTTTGTACCAACATTCTTTATATATTTAGAGTAAATCTTGGTCAAAGAAAAAACACGCAAAACAAGGACGCCTTATTCCTTGGGACGGAGGTAGTATCATCTAGTAGTATCATACCATACCAGTAGTATATTTATTAAGATTTCTAGTTTTACGTGCTTACCACATCAGATTTTTGCCAACATGGTGTGCTAACCTAACGTAAAGAGAGTGGTTTGCAGTTGCTAGATTGATTGATCGATGTGAACGAAGATTTAATTGATTACCTTGGAGTGAGTTTGAAATGTGATGGGAATCAACTACATAATTGATTGCCAAAGTGCGGACCATCGCAATGAATAGTACATCAGAAACGTGTGTGATTTGCGTGTCAGTGTGAGCACGATTAGTGGCGATTGATTGTCATGCTAATTTGAAATGTTATGAAGACACCAAATCTAGGGTCAACTGTGTAGCAGATTCCACCGGCAGTCTTGGTTAATTCATCAATCTGCAAATGGACGCTGCAGCAATTTCCATTTCCTGTTTTTCTTTTCTATTCTCCGGGGCATCAATCTGCAAACAGATGCAAAGGTAAAACCAAATAGGCTTTCCTTCTCTACCAAAGGGTAAAATCGCGCGCCACCGGGAGCAAGAAAGGCAATGATCTTATGAAACACATGCAAACAGTTTTGGAGGTCCCCTGCTCACCAAGGAGGCCTCTTGACCACCAAAGACCGCCCCGAAAATAGCACGGCGAAACGCAACCGCTCCCCTCCCAGAATCCACCCCTGTCGCCACTATAACCCCGAAAACGAAATGGCAACCCTCAACTTTACCAACTTTAGGATCGATATAGGTCCAGCAAGAACCATCCCATTGCCTTTTCTTTACCAGCACAACAGCATCACCCGGCAAAAGCAGGCTCCGGCGCCTCCCGGAGCTCAGTTTTTCGTTTCCTGCACAAACATGAACGAACTCAGAAAATTGAAGCGCGGGATGAGCACCAAGCGAAGCGAACCCGTCGCTGTCCAACAAGGTAACAGATTATTTTGGTTTCAGCGGTCCATCTTCCTAGGGAGGATTCCATCTTTCCCACACACATGATTCCAGTTTCTCATGGTGATTTTACCTAGGAGGTCTCTGTCATTCTATACCAAAAAATGCTTCTGCAAGGATGTGTTTTCGTGCTCACCTGTTTGAGAAATCAAAAGCTCTGTTGGATTAATCCAGGTAGCCGTTTGCTTGCAGCCCAAATTCCGTTTGATGAGTGGGAGGAGCAACAGCGGTATTGGGCTTCACCGATGGCGCCGTTGGTGAGCCCATCGCCACGGACACCTATGGTCAGCCCTTCACTGAGAACGCTGCAGGTGAGCCCTTCGCCACGAGCGCCACCGGTGAGCCCCACTGGGTCGCCGCGGACCCCAGGTGGGAGCCAGAAGAAGCCGGTGCTGGGCAAAGTAAAGAGTAAGGCTAAGAAATGGATGCACCTTCTGCATCACAAGAAGAAGATCCCCGCACACGAGGAGATGATGATGTGGACGCCACGTATCGGGCCGAGCTCAGATGACGGCTACGGCATGGGGGAGCTACACGATGCTGAGGAGCACCTTCTGACCCCAGGCACAGCACTACTGCCAACTTCATGTATGTCTGTCCCAATTATCACCTGTCTTGATACCTCTAGTTCAATTCAGCCAAGAGATCAATTCCAGCATAGTTCCATTGTGATGAAACCTGATAAATGTTTATTTTCATCTGAACTGAAGTTACTACGTCGGAGCATGAACCTGAGCTGTACATGGAACCATTGCCAAGGCCGAGCACGCCGGCCCCGAGCACCACCACGCGCCAGGAACAGCCGTTCTTCAAGGTCAGCAGCCGGTTCGAGTCAGAAATGAAGGAAGCAAATGAAATGTTGATGGAATCGAAACAGCTCCGTGTCAGAACATCCAAGCGGAAGACCGTGACATTCGCGCCGATATTAGAATGCGGTCCAGAAGTGGAAAACAAAGGCTGGAGCGTCAACAAAGAACGCCCTGAAGCAACAACTGCGATACTCAAAACGGCTTATGTTACGGTACACCAGGCCGCCCTCATGATGGTCTCTAGAATCCAAGATACAATGGTAGCATACCATATCGACAGAAGGCATGTGGTAGAAAAAATAGTATCGGTCAATAGATACCTCATGTTGAAGCTGGAGCCTGGAGAAGATGATGAAGCGCTCGCAGAAGCCATCAGCGAGGCTGTTATAAATCTGTTAGATGCCTGGAGCGAGAACATCGAAAGCCCTTTGGTGCAGAGGGCGAAGGAAATCTCTTCTTGGTTCGTGCAAGGAGGGAGAGAAGAATTACCTCCTGTCCCGCTGCCTACGCATCCTTGCGCAAACCAAGGTAAGCTTCACTGAGTATGCAAGGATGATCCTATATATCTGCAAAACATTCCCATTCGAACATTATGTAAGCTAACAGAAAACTTATAATATGCAGATACAGAAGAGTTTTATTCATTAGAGAATTAATAACTACTGCTTCAAGCAAGAGATGAGGACACGACGACCCGACGTCAGTAGAGAGTTGTTCACTTACAACACATAGACTCTTGGAGACAAAGACTGGAGAATATGCCCCGAGTATACCTTGTTCATAGAATTAACATTATAGCAAAAACCTCTTCTGTAATGTGTGTATTACAAGTGAAACCAAAAGGAGGTTTCTACAACTTTGTGCAAGGAGTAAACTAAACGACTACAATTTTGATCAAGTTTCTCTTCAGATAAACCTCAGCACTATGATGCTGCCAGAGATTAAATGTTCATATATACGGTAATTGTAACAAAAAAATACTCAACTCTACAGCGAACTTATGCAAGAAAAGGCATAATATGATGAATTTAAATGAACAACTGCCTTCATATTCCTATCAAACTGAATTTGAACACAACCATATTATTGTACTGACACAAAAAGTTAGACATATCAATTTAGATAATAACTAAATTAATACCTTGCTTTCAGAATATTGAGATTACAAAAAGACAAGTTACATAATTTGTTTGATCTCACAGCATTCACTGGTACAACCATACATACATGATATATCAACTCTTTTACTGGATATGAACTACGGGTACACTACACGCACGGTATATGTTCATCGTAACAAAGTTTCCCCATGTAATCCTTCCACTTCAAATAATAGCGTTAGACATGTCACTGCAGCTCATATGAAGAGAAGGTAAACCCAGATTGTTTCTCATTGGTGCACTTCAATTCAAGCTTCTGAAATGGACTGCACATCATAAAGAGAAAGAAAGACAGCTTCTTAATTAAAGAATCCCATAGTAATTTCGCAATAAGTAACAGCGGCAAAATATTCAGACCTGCTGTTTGGGTCATAATAGAAGCCACTAATGGATCCATCGCTGCAAGAAAAGCAGACATAATAGAAACCCGCTATAGTCAACCCACAGTCGACTCCGACATTCACAAAGTACTGCTCTTTCCATCTCTGCATGTTGCATCAGAAAATTGGAAGCCAATAATGCAACGGCTAAGGATTTTAAGAAATGACGTTTATGCATATGAACATATCAGATTTGTGCGGTACCATAAATATATAAGGATAGTTGCTAAGGTCCACAGACTTGCCACCATCTGTCTCGATCTGACTCTGCAAGAGGAACATAAATGAGAAATGTATTCTCAAATTCATGTTCACTGAATTTATACCAATTTAGGTAACTGCTTACCAGAAGAGGGGTAAATGATGGGAACTTGGACCAGTGCCTTACATCATCTTCTGCTCTGCAAAACAGAAACAACAATTGTGTTTCCAGGATAAGTTTGAAATGTTTATCCTGCACCAGGAAGTATATGTATGAAAAAAGGTAAATGATGGCATTAGCATAGACTAAATACTCACGATGCTTCCCACTTGCCAGTGAAAAATGTAAAGTTTTTAGCATCAACTATCTCCCCCTCCCAGAATGTCACCACCTATGGATAGAAAGAGCAATAAGCAAGGTTAATGTTGATGAATAAAAATAACAGGACTGGATAATGCATCAACTATAATCCTAGCAACTTCTCATGATTATCCAAATAATTATTTATTTTTTCTTTAAAAAACAATTACTTCATTTCCTTGCTGTTGGGTTTTCTTCTTAAGTAGTATAAAATTTTGTGTAAATAATTTATAAGATCAAGTCTGCCTCAGAGAACACTCAATTCTAGGGGCACTATCTGATGCTCCGTGTCAAGGGGGTTCGGCCCATCACAGAGATGAATACTGCAACCGAGTATATCAATTCTTCTTAGGGAAAGGCCCAGGGGCCCCTCCCCCTCTTGTCTCAGTTTTTAATAAAGAAAAAAAAAGCCTATCTCTGTAGTGGTACATTTTTTTCTCTAGTTTACCTGAGAAAGTATATAATAAATGCATGTTGGCAATGAAAATTTGATAGTGATAACAATTCGCAAAAGAATAGTGGATATTGTAACTGTATAAAAAAGGAGTTTTGGTGTGTCTATAAATGTTTCTCAAGGAAAAGATAATAACACATCAAATCAGGGAATCAAAGTGGAAGAAGAAACAAGTTTCTCACAGGTGTATCGGCTAAGGGGACATTGAGTGCTTCCATTGTTCCACATAAATAACCCTGCTCGAGATCACAGCCATGGATACGCACATTGACTTTCCAAGCCTCATCTTTTTGTAGACTTGAAACATTCTGAGTTCCTGCAAAACACTGGAAAAGATATGCAAGTAGATCATGAACAGCACACCTTATATTGGAGGATAGCAAATAAAGAACTTGAGAATCAACAGCCCTCTCCAACTATTTGACAGCATACCCAACCAATGACAATGTTTTCCACAGAAATACAGGCAATACAGAGTTCACATATTTTTTCCTTTATGGGAGGACATGGCAGTCAACAAAAATAGCAACATTGCATGATAACTGATGTTTTGGACAACGGCCTTTTGTTAAGAAATAATTCAAACTTCAGTTGCTCCATCTTATTCGAAGTTTAGATTAATGGCACCAGAAACTTACTCTTCCAGCTGTTAAGAGTGAACAGCTAGGAGCAGACAGCTGCACAGCACTGGCATCTTGACCTGCAACGAGAATTTCAATCAGTATTATGCGACAAGCTACCAAAGTAGAAAAGCACCATAAAGTAAAGACAGCTAAGGTTGCAGAGCAAAAACATTATTTTTGTCTGTAATAGGAACGGAAAAGCAATAGGCATGTTTATTTTTCAAAGTTGATTTCAAACCGCTGATGTAAAAGCATGGAACAAATCTTTGATTAACTTGTTCTTGGAAGAACAAGTTTCTCGATTGTGTTTTCTTTGTTTTTCCAAAGACAGAAACTTGATTATCAAATAATTCACATGCTTAATATGAATCCTCCCAATACTTGACACAAAAAAAAGAGACCGAACCCAATCAGTTCTAGCCCAATACTCCCAGCTGGCATTCATCAGCACCATATGAATCCTCTAATCACGATGATGCAACTGCACTGCACGAGTGGCCGAATTACAGTAGCACGTCCTAAACCGGTTCCTTGCGCAGCCAGAAGGATGCAAACCCTAACTCGGCACCAATTACACACGCTCTCCGGTTCAACCTAAGACCAATCCAGAGTAAGAACGGGCTGGATCGATCAGACGCAGGTGCTGGACGAGGGTATGGTCGGATCTAGAGCTGCCAATCGCACGACGAGCAGAACGGGCGGGGCGGGCGTGCGTGACAGAGAGAGGGGAGGGGAAAGAAGGGGGCGGAACCTGAGGCGGGCTGCGAGGAAGGGGTCGCGGTGTCGACCACTCTCACGGGCATCTTCGGCGGCGGCGGCGGCGGCGGGTGAGGTCGCCGGCGACGAGGCTGGATGGATGTTTCGAGAAGAAGAGTCGCCTGTTGTGTCGTCTGATGATGCGTCTGAACGATGGGGCCGTTTTTGTTAAGAGAATTAAGCTAAACAAACCTCGGTGGACACTTTTATTGCAAATACAGGCTCATGATTTATAGCAAGAAAAAAAAAATATAGGTTGTTGCGATAACCTGTGAAGACACGGGCTCATGATTCATAGTCCCACCGTGTTAATCTAAAACTTAGTTTTATCATTTGACGATCGAAACTTTAGTTTTGCCGCTACTCCGTTACAACACTTCATACCGGTTGCTGGGCAGCCATAGGCGTATCCAGCGGGTGTGTCGGATGTGTCAGAAAATTTGAAGGTCTTTTTCCTATCAGTAGTCTACTACCATATCGGCACAATACTAGTGCTAGCCAATAAAAAATATACTTCTTATGTCTTAAAATAGATGTTCCAGATTTATCAAAATTTAGATGAATTTAGGCATCATTTAAATTTTGCAAAAACTTCAGACATATATTTTGATACGGAGGGAGTAACTGAGAAAATAAAGATGCCTTTATGAAAGGTGGTTTTAGAGATTGAAGAAGACGCGAAGCATTTGAGAAACATGTGAATCAATTAGCTATGTATATTACTTATTTGCATCATACTAGTGTAAAAAAAATTAGAAGTGTGCATACCCTTCAGTTTTTTCCCGTGGGCAGCCCTGCTACTAGCACCAGGTGACCCTATTACAAGAGTTCGTCGACGCTGCTACAATCGTTAGGTGCCCCTGCTACAAGGGTCTGGCTGTTGAAGTGTATAAGTGGATTGCACTAGCCATTTTCATCAGTTCGGACTTTTGGTTGCATTGGCTAGTGCATGAAGGCGACATGGTATCGAGCTGGGTCGAGTTAGTCAGCTTTAATTATCCTAAAATTGCGTAGACCCTCTGTGTCACGTATAGGCCTATTGAGTCATACGTGAGTTTACGCCGTCGCTCTCTTCCGGTTGCGTCTTTGACTTCTCCTCACACGTGAGAGGGGTGTTGTGTATAAGTGGATTGCACTAGTCCTTTCCATCGATTCGGACTTTTGGTTGCGTTGGCTAGTGCATGAAGCTTGACATGGTATCGAGCCTAAGGTCTCGAGTTGAGTCACGGCTTTCGTAATTATCCTAAAATTGTCATTGACCCTCTGTGTCCACGTATAGGCCTCTTGAGTCATACGTGAGTTTCGCGCGCCGTCGCTCTCTTCCGGTTGCACGTGCTGACTTCTTCCCGTCACACGTGAGAGGGGGTGTTGAAGTGTATAAGTGGATTGCACTAGCCATTTCCATCAGTTCGGACTTTTGGTTGCATTGGCTAGTGCATGATACCAGCTAGTGCAATTCACTTATACACTTCAACACTGGCGACGCTGCTACAAGCGTCGGACAGGGCTGATGGGTGCCCATGCTACATGGAGTTGGCGACGTGCCGCGAGGCCAAGTCATCAGTGTTGCTACGAGCGGCGGCTGCCGGTGCTACAAGGAGGTGACGGCCTTGCTGCCGATGGCAGGCCATGGTGTTATGGAAGCAAGATGGTGCAGCTTCGGCGGTGGCAAGGGACGGTGACTGGTTTTGGGAGCAATGGCGACAGGGTGTGGCGAGCTGCGAACGTTGAATGCCATAAGCTACGAGTCGTGAGCGAGCGGGTGCTGCGGGAAGTGGCTATTGTGTGTGGCGAGAATTGCGAGAGATGCACTTGGTGCGCCTTCTGTGTGCATGTACTAGGGGTATGCCTAAGGGAAAAGGCTACATGCTTTTTCAACACTAGAAACACCCCTAGCGGTGCATGTGATTTGGACTTCCGTGGCACATATGTCATACATCACTGATGTCATGTCACTAAATTGTAATTTTGTGGCGCATATTGATATGGGACACATAATTCTCAAACTCCTGTGACGCATTTTTTGGCCTATATGCGTCACATAATTCTCTTTTTGAATTAAAAAAAGGTTGGTCAGATCTCAAATTTCTGTGGCACATATTGCCAATATATGTCACAGATTTTTTTAAAATTTTCAAAAAAAGAGGTCCAATTCTAGGCATCTAGGCCGAAGGAGGGGGTCGTCGAAGATGGTGGTGGCCGAAGGAGAGGGGTCGATGGAGGAGGGCTAGGAAGAAGTTGGGTGGAGGAGGGAGGCCACCGAAGGTGGTGGCTAGAGGAAGAGGAGGCTGCCGTAGGTGGTGGTCGAAAGAGGAGTAGGCCACCGGAGATGGTGGAGGAGGAGGAGGCCGCCGGAGGAGGTGAAGGAGGAGGTCACCAGATGAGGAGGAGGAGGAGGCCGCCGGAGGAGGTGAAGGAGGAGGTCACCAGAGGAGGAGGAGGAGGAGGAGGAGGAGGAGGAGGTCGCCGGAGGTGGTGAAGGAGGAGGAGGAGAAGAAGGAGAGGAGAGAAGAAGGGGAGGAGAGGAGGGAGGAGAAGGGGAGGATGAAGGAAATGTGCCCTAGAGGCAAATAATAAAGGAGTTTATTAAACATATTCCATTAGTTCATAATAGTTGTATATCGTGCTATAATTATATCAATAAGAAAACATTGATATAGGTGTGATATATAAACAAACCCAAGTCTCTAGCGGCCTCTATTTAACTAGTTCATTGGTCAACGGATGGTCAAAGGTTTACTGATCATGTTGGTGCCTCGGCACCTAATTGACAATGGAGCTATCTCATTGAAGAATGAGATAGTGGACACCGTTTCGCAAATAATTGTTCCAAAATGATCATATCACAAAGTTCATAGTTGCAATTTTCAGAAACACGGTGATTTATTCCTGAGACTGTGAGACCATATTTAATCACTGTCACCCGATGATACTTTGATGGCACTTAACGTTACTCTGTGAAAATGTGATCATAAGGGTGTCGTTGGTTATCATGAGTAACAGGTTGAGGCGTATGTGTCAAGAGCAGGATTTGTACATCCGTGTGATGGAAGATACTCTGGACCCATGATGGCTCAGATATGTAGAGCTCGTTGGAAACCCCAAGAGGAAGGTATGATGAGCATAGCAGCAAGTTTTCCTCAGTTAAAGAACCAAGGTTATCGAACCAGTAGGAGTAAGGAAACAGCTCCCAAGGTGTTTCTAGCAACCTGAAACCTGCACAACACAACCACAATACTTTGTCCCAACTTACAGTGAGGTTGTCAATCTCACCGGTTTTGCTGAAAACAAAGGATTAAACGTATAGTGTGGAAGATAGTAATTGCTCGTGGTAATTACAGAAAGTAAACAATAAACAGTAGATGTAATATCAATGGGAAGGAATGGACCGGGGTCCATAGTTCACTACAGGTGTTCTCCATAAGATAAATAGCATATTGGGTGAACAAATTATAGTTGGGCAATTGAAAGGTTGAGAATGCATAATTATGCATGTACATGTCAGGATGATTTCTATGAGATTCGTTTGAGAATTACAACATAATACATAGACCATAATCCAACTGCATCTATGACTAATAATCCACCTTCAGGTTATCATCCGAACCCCTTCTAGTATTCAGTTGCAAGAAACAGATAATTGCATTAAGCAGAGTGTGTAAAATAAACAATACAATTGCCCTTGGACAAAGGATTGTTGTTTTCTCCCTAGTAGCAACAGCACATCTACAACCTTAGAGATTTCTGTCACTTCCTCAGATTACTAGAGGCATTAACCTACTATCGAGCATAAATACTCCCTCTTGGAGTTATAAGCATCTACTTGGCCAAAGCATCTACTAGCAACGGAGAGCATGCAAGATCACAAATAACATAGACATGATAGAATCAATAATCAATCTTGACGTAGTACTCAATATCCATAGGATCCCAACAAACACAACATGTAGGATTACAAATAGATGATGTTTGTAACATCCCAAAAATATCAAACTTAGATCAACAAAACACTAATCCTAAAGTTTAGGGTTAACAAAAACTTTTCTAAATCAATTCATGAAAGCATGTCTATGTGTATGCATGAATTTTGAAATCCTTTAAAACCACTTTGTTTGTGTGATCCATTGCTTGTAAAATGTTTCTTAGGTGAAAAGAACATCATCTAAAACATTCCCCACACTTTTCCTAAAGAAAAATAAGTCAAAACCAATATATTAAGTGAATGGTCATTTTGACCAATTTAACTCCCATGCCAACTTTGGCTGTCTCAAACTTTCAAAACCTAACAGAAACTTTTCTGGATCTTTGCACCCCTTGAATGTACTCATAACAAAGTATCAAGGCCCACCTTGTGATCATCCAGAAACTTTCAAATGCATAGTTTAAATGACAACTCAAAATTGAATCTTCTTCATATGGGAAGATCCCACTTTTTCAAAACCCACTTAAACAATCTCAATTTTCAAAACCCAAGCATCTGCAGACTCACCAGAACCAATATAGCAAACCCACCAAAAATCATTTCAAAATTCAAAACTTGATTTCATGCGGCCATTTCATCAAACAGGTTGCAGACACAAATCAAACAAATCAAACAAAACACAAACACTATAGTGTGCAGTGTTTTGAGCCTAACTTGTTCCCTAGTTAGCTCTCACACAATCCAGTAGATCATATAGAAAGGTTAGACCAGCACTAGCACCCCTGTGAGCTTGCCATTCCCATTAATGGTGAACAGCCGAGCAACCCCATGTCACCCCAAAGTGGACTGACAAGCTAGAGCGGCGCAAGCCTAGCCGGCATGTCAGGGAGCGCCGCCACCTTTACTGTCGATCGGCGTTGCCAAGCCACGGACCACGCGCAAGACACGCCCAGACCATGCGCGTGCGCGAGCGCCACCCTCGACCACCACCTGACCGCCGCGCCCTCACCGCGCACGATCACCAAACCGAGACACGCCAGACATCCCGTTTAACGCCCCACGCCATACGCCACCACCACGCCGTCGAGAACGCCGCCCGCGCGCGAGCACCGCCCGTTCAGACCAAACCACCGCCCATCACTCGCGACCATGCGTTGAGCATCGCCAGGAGACACTGCCGTCCCTACCCTTGCCCATGCCATTAGCTGCACCGTAACATCGCCTCGGCGATCTCACCTTGCTACCAGCGGTCCCTCGCTCGACTAAATAGAGGCCACCCTTACGATTTCTTCACACCATCTCACTCCTCTCCTCCTGATGCCACACCATTCTCGAGCAAGCGAGCACCACCTGGAATTTCACCGAGCTGCTGCCGGAGAAAGGAGCAGCCGATTGGGCCGCGGAGAAGCCACCGGTACGGGAGGTTCGCCGTCGTCGACTTCGTCGTTCGCCCCGCCTCGACCCTCGCCCGTACCCGGTGAGCCCCAGCACCCCTCATGGCGCTAGGTTTCGTTCTCGTGGAGCTGTCTCGCGTCGACGATGACCCTCGGTAGTTGGATTAGAACCGGATCTAACGAACCACGTTGCCCCATACCGCTAGCCCGTGTCAGCGGCAGTGGGGACACCCACTTAAGCAGCCAGCAGAACACGCTTAGCAACGGAATGACCCGTTAAATTTCCTTGCAGCCAACAATTC
Source organism: Avena longiglumis (assembly GCA_030063025.1). NCBI lineage: Eukaryota > Viridiplantae > Streptophyta > Magnoliopsida > Poales > Poaceae > Avena > Avena longiglumis. The sequence continues at coordinate 582,792,483 of CP125973.1, read as the reverse complement.
AAATTAAATCTTTTCTTTTAATTTCAAACACACTTTAGTACCCAACTTCAAAAATCAACCCAGATCAATTTAGTGCACCAAATTAGATGAAACCAATTTTGTTGGAAAGGTCGTGAATGCTTAATCCAAGCCCGTTGGATTCAAGTCATTTGGATTTGTAGATCACCCTTAGCAAAATGACAAGGCAAGCTTTTACGCATTCAAACATTTTCAAATTTAAACCATAGCTTTTGAGTTGATTCCAACTCTCAAAAATCACTTTCAACCATACCTTTCAGAATATATAAAAATATATATAGGTTACTTGCAGAAATAATGTTCAAGGAATAAAGGAATGCTTCATAAGCATTTCTAGCCACTTTAATTAATTAAAATAAAAGGGTAAAACCTTGTTAAATTGTGACACCACTTTAAATCACATTCCCATGGACTACAACATGTGGTGATGACATGTGTCAACATGATCCCATGTTTAGTTTGGAGAATATTAAATCTTAAGTAGTTCTTCAATGAGTAGAAATTACTTTTCTAAAATAAGAAGACTTAAACCAATCCTTAACCTTGTAATGTTAGAGATGATGCTAGATCATCTATAGGACCCTTGTGTGTGATGATTGCAAGTAGTTAAGTATTGTTTGGTGATTGTGTACCTCGTATTTATTCATAGGCGCTAATGCAGGCCAAGGCTACGAAGAAGAAGGAGGATACTACGAAGAGGAAGCGAGGAGAACTTCAACCTTGCTCTGCACAAGGCAAGCCTAATACTACTAGTGGATTGAGCAAGCTAGTAACTATGCAAGCTTATCTTGATATTGATGCAAGCTAACACTTGCAAGATACCCTATTGTTGCCACAACCCATGCTTGTGACATGATTACTATATGCCCTAAGCGTATGTAACCATACCCACTTGCTAAACCAATCCTAGTTTTATGGCAAGCTTTTACTCTATTTCCTTATCAAATTTTACTTAGAGGCTACCCCGAGTTTGGTAGAGACTAGACAGTTGTCTTTGGAGGTTGCATAAAGAACATTAAAATTTGGCCTAAGCTAGAAACCTTGATATCGACTTATGATATAAGGTTGGACTTAGTTGCAACTCCACTAGTTACCACCCCTCTATTAGTACTACCCCACTGTAGATGCTAGTGCTAAGCATAAAACTTGATCAACTTTAGATGGGAATACTTGGTGGAAAAATGGTTATGAAAACCTTGGAATGATGGATCATTCTATTGAAATGTTTTGGACATGTGTTTCCAAACACTTGATGATTTTGGTGATGAAAATGTTGAGGCATGAGCCTTAGCCCTTTATAAAACTGATGGTTATGCGGATGCGATACCATTCCAATTTTATCGTACAACCACAATACCGAATATTGGGTAGGGCTTATTGAAACTTATATACCTTAGTATTAGTTCCCTCACGGCCAAGGTCGGTTGAGGCTACCTTGTGAAGATTGTCCACATGCGGTACCCAAGATGACAGTGGTCATGGTTGGGAGGCCAAACTCACAGGAGAGGTGCTTATACTAGGGAGTGTAAATGGAAGGTTAGGTTTGATTATCCGCATACTGAGTATGGTGAATTCAGGATTTGTTCCTGACGGATGTATCGAATGTTGTGGTGAAAGTGTACAATCTCTGCAGTGTCAAACTATTGAATAGCAGCGTCATGATGGATGATTAGATGGCCATATTGTTCCCCGTCGGACTTTTTAAAATGACTTGTGAGCGACACGAGACTTTGACTTGACCACAATAGAGTTGTATTGAAATACAAGATCCCACTTAGGAGTTATAAAATTGTGACCAGCTTTGGAACTTAGTAGTATAAATCGGCTTTTGCAAAACAACCCTAGAGCCTAGGGTCCTATTATCCAAAAACCCTCTTTCCTGTTAGTATTAGTTTGCAGTACTTAAAGAGTACTCATGGCTTTGTCCTGGCTATTCCCATGGCGGACTATGAAGAAGTACACGGAGGATGGACCCCGGGGATTTACGACAACTAGGATCATCTCCCATCGTCGGCATTGCATGACCCGAAGATGGAGCCTCGCCTACGCTACGTTATTATGCCGTATTCATTTGCTTGATGTTGTATTAAGGACTGGATCATGAGATCCCTATTTGTGTAAGAACTTATGTATCGTTGTAATGGATGAAGTACTATGGTATCCAATTCATTATGTCTCATAAAAATGGTAATCACAGGATTGCGATGTATGGCATAACGGGCATCCAGATTGAAAAAATCCGGTGTTGACAAGTTGGTATCGAGCCATCCCGACCATAGGAGACCCTAGTTAGATTGGACTGAACCAAAAACTTAGTTTCAATACTCAAAAACAAAACTATTTACGAAAACTTATTCTCATTCTTACCTCTTAAATTCTTTAATAAACCTCATGTACTTCAAAACTCTTGCAAAATATATAAAATTTTGACACACTTGATCACTTTGCTAAACTACTCCTCCTCTATTTTTATAGATGGACGTGAAGTCTGACAAGTTTTACCAACTTCGAATGGAGGAGACCTTATCTTTGAGAGGATCTGGATCGACTTTGAACTTTTGGGCGCCCGCATCCCGAGTTCTTGAGCTCAGCTCAATGATCAAGGGGAGAAGATCTGGTGGCTAATTGTTGCAAGTCTCAGGAAAGATTGAACCTCCCTGCGGAGGAATTCAGATTTACCTTGAGGAAAACAAGCGGCTCGATGGACTTGCCCGAGCAATGCAGAAGCTCTTTCCGTCGTATTGGCGAGCATCAATCGGATCAAGGGTACTCGCTTTGAGTTTTGCCCAAGGCGTGATGCAAATGGTCAACCACCGGAAGCCCCATACCCCATTTGAAGACTCAATTGGACCACCTTAGCTTCATGATGTATGATCGTCGTGAGGCCCGGACAAGCTAGTGACTATTGTAACCACAAGTCGCCATCATCAAGGCGAAGGATCGGACCATCGCCATGCTAGCAAAGGATCGCAAGTCTCCACCGTCATTTCAAGAAGGGCGCATTATTGCCGTCTTCGCCATCGTATCTCAGCTGGAAGAGACCATCCATGAGAGAGACATGCGATTAGAGGAAAGGGAAAATGCGGAGAAGATCTTCGTGGAGACCCTTACTCCTATCTCGGCGATGACGATGATTTTACGGAGGACCAGGCCATGGACTTCTTCACCGATGAGGATGATTTCGCCTTCATCGATGATGCGGAAGATGATGAAACCGAGACTCCGGCAGTAGTAGCGAGCACTATCGTAGCGAGTAGTAGTCGGCCCCATTGTATCGTAGTTCGAATGGTTCTTAAAACCATCTGTTTTGCTTGTGGTGTGTGTTGTCTTGTGCTATGAGTGAATGAATGAAAAAGCAAGTTGCTAGAAAACTTGAGTCAACTCTAAAAACTTTTCAAAGACCCAAAACCTTAGAAATTTCCCTCTTTTCTCATGATCTATATCAATCCTCAGATGCCACGTGGAGGAAGTGGTTCAACCCCAGACCCAATGTTGCAGATCCTGCAAATGTTGACTTCGACCATGAATTTGAGCGAGCGGCAAGCCAACCTAGCTACTCTGCAGCAGATAGCCCTAGCCCACAACAACCAAGGTCATGGAAATCGGGACAACCACGGATCTAAGCTCAAGAATTTCCGAATACCAACCCACCGTTTTCACCAAGTCGGAAGAACCCTAGGCGCCGATGATTGGCTGCAAACCATGGAGAATAACTTAGAAGTAGCGAGTAGAAGCCAGCGAGAAAGTCTTGTTCGCCACTCATTATCTAGCCGGAGATGCCGGGCATGGTGGAGCAGTGTTCGTGCAATGAGGAGGCCAAATGATGACACAGGAGGAATTCAAGGTCAAGTTTAGCGAACCCATGTGCCGCCAGTTTGATCAAGAGAATGAGAGGCGAGTTGAGAACTGAAGCAAGGAAGGATGGCGTAGTGGAATACCGTGACAAATTTTTGTCATTAGCTAGGTATGCATGAGATGAGATAGACACGAAGCCAAGAAGAAAGAAAGATTCTGAATAGTGCATGACGAGATGCGACAGTGATAATCAATATTCCCTTTGCGATATCGAAGCCCTTGTCGACTCGCTATCCGGATGGAAGGAAAGATCAATCAGGCCAATGAGAACCGCAAGCGTCGCATGATGCATCAACGAGAACCCATCGGACCCCAAAGTATCGCTGAACCCATCTCCGAGATTTGCCCCAAGAACCAACAGACCCCTATGACCCGTCCGAACTATCCCAACTGGAAACCCTAGACCGGAGAAATCACAACAACCCGGCAATTCTAGCACTTTCACCGTGCCCCACCCAAGTTCAACACCAACCATGCTACAAGTCCCAATCTTCAGGGGTGGAAGCAATCTTGTACTGTCGCGACCAAGGACAAGTCCCAAGTGACTGTTATGGTTGGAAATAAAGGCCACTATTCCAGAGTGCCCCAACGGGAAGAACGCTACAGCCCCTAATACCAATGTCGGCCAATGACGTCGTGTCGACCAGGAGAAGATTTGCCCAGGAAATTCACTCAACCGTAATGGCGCCTTTTTCTCATGCATCTTGAAGAAGCTCGAGAAGCGCCGGACATCGTCTTGGGTATGTTTTCTGTTAATTCGATTGCAAGAGTGTTGTTTGATTCTGGTGCATCGCATTCATTTGTCACGAAGAATTTGCATGCACTAGTAAAATCCAACCAACCAAATGAAGCATGTGATGATTGTACAAATTCGGATCAACCACCAAGGCTAGGCATATTTGCAAAGCCGTCCCTATCGAATCCATGGCATAGATTTTTATGCTAATCTAATAGTACTCGGAACTAAAGGTTTGGAAGTAGTACTAGGAATGGATTGGATGTCTAAACATAAAGGAATGATTGGTTGTGCCAAGAAAGCCATTACCATGACTAGTACTGGGAATATTAGTCGAGCATATATCGAAACCTTACCTCGCCAATTCAAGTGCAACAAGAGTCTAGCCCAACCTACCATCGACCAAGTTCGGATAGTCATGAATACCCGATGTATTTCTAGATGTTTTGCGGTATGCCCCGGATAGGGATATCGAGTTTATCATCGAACTAATCCCGAACAGGACCTATAGCCCGGAGACCCTATAGTATGAACCGTCGAACTAGAAGAACTGAAGAAACAGCTGGATTCCATGTTAGAAATCGGATTGATTCAACCAAGTGCGTCCCCATGGAGGTCACTGTCTTATTTGTGGACAAGAAGGATGGAGGTAACCGTTTGTGTACGGATTATCGAAGTTGAATGATGTCACCATCAAGAACAAGTATCCCTTGCCCAAGATAGAGGATTTGTTTGATCGGTTGACGGTGCCAGTGTTTTCTAAGATTGATCTTAGAATGGTTATCATCAACTCAAAATTCGTGAGAGGATATTCCAAAAGGCGCCTTTACCACGGATATGGGTTGTATGAGTATCTGATCATGTCTTTTGGATTAACCAATGCCGCTTATTTCATGAACCTCATGAATAAGATTTTTATGGACTTCTGGATAAGTTTGTCGTTGTTTTCATCGATGACATTACGATTTATTCCAAATCGGAAGAAGAACATGAGCTACACCTAAGGACCATTCTTGGAACCCTTAGAGAGCATCGGTTGTATGCAAATTTAGCAAATGTGAATTAGTTTAGGAAGTAGGATTCCTCGGTCACATTGTATCGGTAGGAGGAATTGCCGTTGACCACCCAAAGTGAAAGATGTAGAAGATTGGCAAGCCCAACCACTCAAACCCAAGTTCGTGCTTTTCTCGGATTGGCGGGATATTACATAAATTCGTAGAAGGATTCTCTAGTATCGCGACCCATGACCCAATTCTTGAAGAAGGACAAGAAGTTTGAATGGACGAACAAGTGTGAAGCGAGTTTCAAGAACTCAAAAGGAGATTGATTTCCGCCCAATCTTGATCATGCGGATATCACGAAGCCATTCGATGTGTATTGACGCATCCAAGATTGGTCTCGGATGTGTGCTAATGCAAGAAGGCCAAGTTATATCCTATCTATCGCGACAATTGAAGCGGCATGAACAAAATTATCAACCCATGACCTCGAACTCGCATACCGTAGTTCTAGCCACGAAGACATGGAGACATTACCTTATGGGAAACCGTTGTGAGATTTATTGGATCACAAGAGCCTAAAGTATATATTCACTCGGAAGGAGCTGAATATGAGGCGAGAAGAAGATGGATTGAGCTAATCAAGGATTACGACACGGACATTCATTATCACCTGGAAAAGCCAGCGTAGTAGCCGATGCCCTTAGCAGATTGCCGTGCCGCTTGAACTCCATGATTTTGAAGGAGCAACCAAGTTTGCACAAGGAGATGGAAGATTTTCGACTAGAATTAGTAAGTGAAGGATTTTTGGCTAGCATAGCACTTCACCCACTTTGATCGGTCGAGTTAAAAGAGGCGCGAAAGGAAATGCTAGTATCGTGGAATTAAGCGTCGTGTCAGTGCAAAGTGCGGATTCACCGGGGCGAAGAAGGAGTTTTGTGGTACAAAGGCGCCTTTGTGTACCGCAGATTACGAGTTAAAAGAAGTTATCTTGAAGGAGGCCCATGATACTCATTATTCTATCCATCCGGAGGAACTAAGATGTATCAAGATTTGAAAGAGCAATTTTGGTGGCATAAGATGAAGAGAGAAATCGGAAGCTATATCGCCAAGTGTGATATATGTCATTGAGTCAAGCGGGACATCAAAGACCCATTGGATTGTTGCAACCTTTGCAAATTCGGAATAGAAATGGGATTACGAGGAATGGACTTTATCCTGGACTACCTACTTCTAGTAGGAAATGACTCTATTTGGGTCATAGTGGATGATTGTCCAAAGTCGCCCATTTCTTGCCGTTAAAACCACCTATCGAGTTGAAGCTAGAGTTGTATATCGCTAGGATCGTTAGTTTGCCTGAGTCCCCAAGAATATCGTGTCGGATCGAGGAACTCGGTTTACCTCGAGATTACGGAAGAAGGTCCAGAAGGTTTAGGAACCCGCCTAGATTTGATCGCGTATCACCCTCGGACGATGGACAAGCGGACGAGTAAACCAAATACTCGAAGATATGCTTAGAGCATGTGTGCTAGAAGTATGGATCCAAGTGGGAAGACATCTACCGTTTGCAGAATTTTCCTACAACAATAGTTACCAAGCCGGTTTGCAAATGGCCCCATTTGAATTCATGTACGGAAGGAAGTGCGCACCCTTTGAACTGGTGAAGTAGGAGAGAGTCAAATTTTGGACCCGACATCCTACGATAAGCGAGAAGAAGGTTCACAAGATTAGAGCACCTCAAGACGCCCAATCCCGACAAAGAGTTACGCCGACAAGAGGCGCCGAGACCTCGCCTTTAACATTGGAGACTTTGTTTACGAAAGTGTCGCCATTGAAGGGAATGCAACGTTTCCAACTCAAAGGAAAGTTAGCCCCAGATATATCGGACCTTTCAAAATCTTGAAGCGTCGAGGAGAAGTATCGTATCAACTCGAGCTACCGGAAGAGATGTCAATTACAATGTGTTCCATATCTCGTTGCGCCAAATGTCTCGAAGTCCCGAGAAGACGAAGTGTTCAAGAATATCGATCATAGGACCATAGAGATCAATGATGACTGACCTATCTGAAGTACCCATCCATATATTGGAAGAAGCTTTTGAGCGACCAGAACCCGAAGCATCAAGTTTCTCAAGATTCGTGGAGCAACCACGGAAGAGGAAGCTACAGGAGCGAAGATCACATCGGGACGGAGTTTCGATCTCTTCAAATCCTAGGTAATCTTTCGTCCTTTTTCAAATCTCGGGACGAGATTTTGTTTAAGGGGGGAAGGTTTGTAACATCCCAAAAATATCAAACTTAGATCAACAAAACACTAATCCTAAAGTTTAGGGTTAACAAAAACTTTTCTAAATCAATTCATGAAAGCATGTCTATGTGTATGCATGAATTTTGAAATCCTTTAAAACCACTTTGTTTGTGTGATCCATTGCTTGTAAAATGTTTCTTAGGTGAAAAGAACATCATCTAAAACATTCCCCACACTTTTCCTAAAGAAAAATAAGTCAAAACCAATATATTAAGTGAATGGTCATTTTGACCAATTTAACTCCCATGCCTACTTTGGCTGTCTCAAACTTTCAAAACCTAACGAAACTTTTACGGATCTTTGCACCCTTGAATGTACTCATAACAAAGTATCAAGGCCCACCTTGTGATCATCCGAAACTTTCAAATGCATAGTTTAAATGACAACTCAAAATTGAATCTTCTTCATATGGGAAGATCCCACTTTTCAAAACCACTTAAACAAGCTCAATTTTCAAAACCCAAGCATCTGCAGACTCACGAGAACCAATATAGCAAACCCACCAAAATCATTTCAAAATTCAAAACTTGATTTCATGCGGCCATTTCATCAAAGCAGTTGCGAGACACAAATCAAACAAATCAAACAAAACACAAACACTATAGTGTGATGTTTTGAGCCTAACTGTTCCCTAGTTAGCTCTCACACAATCGATAGATCATATAGAAAGGTTAGACCAGCACTAGCACCCCCGAGCTTGCCATTCCATTAATGGTGAGCTGAGCAACCCCATGTCACCCCAAAGTGGACGGCAAGCTAGGAAGCGTAGCAAGCCTAGCCGGCATGCGGGAGGCAGCCATCGTCCACCGCCACTCCATCCCGGCCGCGGCGTTGCCAAGCCACAGACCACGCAGCGCAAGACACGCCAGACCATGCCGGCGTCGCGAGCGCCACCTCGACCACCACCTGACCGCGCGCCGCCCTCACGCGCGCACACACGATCACCACCGACCCGAGACGCGGACATCCCGTTTGCGCCCGCGCCATACAGCCACCGCCCTCCGTCGAGAACGCCGCCTCTGCCGCGCAGAGCACCGCCCGTTCCAGACCAAACCACACTGCCCCATCACTCGCGACCATGCAGTTGAGCATCGCCAGGAGACACAACACCGTCCCCTACCCTTGCCCATGCCATTAGCTGTAACAATATCGCCTCACGAGCTCACCTGCGCCCGGCGGTCCCTCGCTCGACTATAAATAGAGGCCACCCCGCGCGATTTCTTCACACCATCTCACCCCTCTCCTCCGATCGTGCCACACCATTCTCGAGCAAGCGAGCACCACCTGCGAATTTCACGGAGCACTGCGCTGGAGAAGAAAGCCCGATTGGAGCCACCCCAGAAGCCACCGGTACGGAGGTTCGCCGTTGTCGACTTCGTCGTTCGCCCGCCTCATGACCCTCGCGGTACCGGTGAGCCCCGGCACCCCTCACCGGCGCGCTAGGTTTCGTTCTCGCCGGAGTCATCTCGTCGACGATGACCCTCGGTAGTTGGATTAGAACCAGATCTAACGAACCACGTTGCCTTATACCGCTTCGCCCGTGTCAGCGGCAGTGGGGACACCCACTTAAGCAGCCAGCGAACCTTTAGCGAGCCGGCCCGTTAGAATTTCCCGCGCAGCCCAACAATTCAAATTAAATCTTTTCTTTTTAATTTCAAACACACTTCAGTATCCAACTTCAAAAATCAACCCAGATCAATTTAGTGCACCAAATTAGATGAAACCAATTTTGTTGGAAAGGTCTGTGAATGCTTAATCCAAGCCCGTTGGATTCAAGTCATTTGGATTGTAGATCACCCTTAGCAAAATGACAAGGCGAAGCTTTTACGCATTCAAACATTTTCAAATTTAAACCACAATAGCTTTTGAGTTGATTCCAACTCTCAAAAATCACTTTCAACCATACCTTTCAGAATATATAAAAATATATAGGTTACTTGCAGAAATAATGTTCAAGGAATAAAGGAATGCTTCATAAGCATTTCTAGCCACTTTAATTAATTAAAATAAAAGGGTAAAACCTTGTTAAATTGTGACACCACTTTAAATCACATTCCCATGGACTACAACATGTGGTGATGACATGTGTCAACATGATCCCATGTTTAGTTTGGAGAATATTAAATCTTAAGTAGTTCTTCAATGAGTAGAAATTACTTTTCTAAAATAAGAAGACTTAAACCAATCCTTAACCTTGTAATGTTAGAGATGATGCTAGATCATCTATAGGACCCTTGTGTGTGATGATTGCAAGTAGTTAAGTATTGTTTGGTGATTGTGTACCTCGTATTTATTCATAGACGCTAGTACCGACCAAGGCTACGAAGAAGAAGGAGGATACTACGAAGAGGAAGCCGAGGAGAACTTCAACCACTGCTCTGCACAAGGCAAGCCTAATACTACTAGTGGATTGAGCAAGCTAGTAACTATGCAAGCTTATACTGATATTGATGCAAGCTAACACTTGCAAGATACCCTATTGTTGCCACAACCCATGCTTGTGACATGATTACTATATGCCCTAAGCGTATGTAACCATACCCACTTGCTAAACCAATCCTAGTTTTATGGCAAGCTTTTTACTCTATTTCCTTATCAAATTTTACTTAGAGGCTACCCCAGAAGTTTGGTAGAGACTAGACAGTTGTGCTGGAGGTTGCATAAAGAACATTAAAATTTGGCCTAAGCTAGAAACCTTGATATCAGCTTATGATATAAGGTTGGACTTAGTTGCAACTCCACTAGTTACCACCCCTCTATTAGTACTACCCCACCTGTAGATGCTAGTGCTAAGCATAAAACTTGATCAACTTTAGATGGGAATACTTGGTGGAAAAATGGTTATGAAAACCTTGGAATGATGGATCATTCTATTGAAATGTTTTGGACATGTGTTTCCAAACACTTGATGATTTTGGTGATGAAAATGTTGAGGCATGAGCCTTAGCCCTTTATAAAGCCGATGGTTTCTGGATGCGATGCGATACCATTCCAATTTTATCGCATAACCACAATACCGAATATTGGTAGGGCTTGATTGGAAACTTATATACCTTAGTATTAGTTCCCTGTCACGACTTTTAAAATGACTTGTGAGCGACACGAGACTTTGACTTGACCACAATAGAGTTGTGGAAATACAAGATCCCACTTAGGAGTTATAAAATTGTGACCAGCTTTGGAACTTAGTAGTATAAATCGCTTTTGCAAAACAACCCTAGAGCCTAGGGTCCTATTATCCAAAACCCCTTTCTGTTAGTATTAGTTTAAGTACTTAAAGAGTACTCATGGCTTTGTCCACTGGCTATTCCCATGGCGGACTATGAAGAGGAGTACACGGAGGATGGACCCCGGGCCAGTTCGACAACTAGGATCATCTCCCATCGTCGGCATTGCCTGACCCGAAGATGGAGCCTCGCCTACGCTACCGTTATTATGCCGTATTCCGCTGCTTGATGTTGTATTAAGGACTGGATCATGAGATCCCTATTTGTGTAAGAACTTATGTATCGTTGTAATGGATGAAGTACTATGGTATCCAATTCTGTTATGTCTCGCAAAAATGGTAATCCTGGGATTGCGATGTATGGCATAACAGGCATCTGGGATTGAAAAATCCGGGTGTTGACAATATTGATCATGAACGGAGCTCACAAGATCTAAACATGATAGCAAGGAGGAGAAACAACCATCTAGCTATTGTATGGACCCGTAGTCCAAGGATGAACTACTCACGCATCACTCCGGAGGCTGGCATGGTGATGAAGAAGGCCTTCGGGAAGATCTTTCCCCTCCGATAGGGTGCCGGGAAGAGCTTCGGATCCCACCCCCCGATCTAGGGATGGAGATGGTGGCGGCTACAGACTTTTTCATGGATTTCTGATCGGGTACTTAGGGTTTTTGCCTCGGGGTGTTTATATAGGCGAAGGGGCAAGGTCGGTGGACGCCTTAGGGGCCCACACCATAGGCTGGCGTGCCCTAGGGTGGGCCCGCGCCACCCTATGGTGTGGCCGCCTCGTGGCTCCTCTTCGTCTCCCCTTTGGTCTCAGTGTCGTGTCGGGTAAAATACTGACTTTGGCTTTTGTTCCGCCCAATTCTGAGATTATTTATTTACTAGCTTTTCTAAAACCAAAAACAGCAGAAAATAGGCAACTGGCACTGCGGCATCTTTTCAATAGGTTAGTTCCAGAAAATGTATAAAAATGCCTCAAAGTGTAGAAAAAACATAAGAAAGTTGATACAAAACAAGCATGGAGCATCAAAAATTATAGATATGTTTACGACGTATCAAGCATCCCCAAGCTTAACTCCTGCTCATCCTCGAGTAGGTAAGTGATAAAAAGAATAATATTTAGGTGACATGCTATCATAATTGATCAAGGTATTATAAAGCATTGATAGCTAGGATCAAAGTACTCTAAACATGAGCATGAGAGATATATATTTCTAAAAATAAGACATAGCAACTATGTTGCAACATGAAAGGTAACACAAACAAAAGATCATGAATAATGCTTTGAAAGACGTTTATTTGTTTGTTTCACATATAGCAAACATAGCAAGAGTGTATTCAACTTGTCCTTCATGGAATAGCAAAACATAAATGCATAGGACAGCTTCAAAGTTCATAAGGATGACTAGATACAAATAATTTAAGAATAAGCAATATCATGATTATGAATCAATCAACAAGTTTTGGGACAATGCACATTGAACTAAGAATGACAACTATGCTCTCTTAATTGGTGCATAAAGGTAGAAGATGAAGACTCAACATAAAAGTAAAAAAGAAAGGCCCTTCATAGAGGGAAGTAGAGATTTCAAGTTTTATAAAGAGCTTCCAAAAATTATGGGACTTACTAGCTTTCAGCTCTCAGTGCCCCTATCATAAGAATCTTGAAGTGATTAAGGTTAATGTGAGCAAAATATGAGTTATATGCTTGACAAATCATAATTTCAAAATCTCATGCCCCTTGATTACAAGTACCGAAACCTCATGCTACTCAACTTTGGTCACAAGCAAGTTCTTATCATTGTAAGTGTATGTGTATCATAGAGAACCGCCAACAGGGTACCACTTGCCCCATGACACAAGAGCTATCCCATATCAAAATGATAAGGCAACAGATAGTGAGCATCCCAGCGATCTTTTTGTTTACTATTTGCATAGTTTTTTATTGAGGATGCTTCATACAATGCCATGATATGTCGAAAACGTATCTATAATTTTTGATGTTCCATTCTTGTCTAGTATCTACTTTGCTTTGCTTTGTCTACACTTTGAGGTGTTTTATATCTTTTCTGGAACTAACCTATTAACAAGTTGCCACAGTGCCAATTGTCTGTTTTCTTCTGTTTTTGGTTCCAGAAAGGCAGAAAATCAATATTCTCGGAATTGGACAGGACAAAAGCCAAAGTCAATATTTTACCGTGGGCGACACGAAGTCAGAGGGGAGACGAAGAGGTGCCACAGGGCGGCCAAACCCCCCTGGGTGCGGCCAAGCCTGGCCCGCGCCTGGGGAGGGTGTGGGCCCCCTGGGCACCCATGCCTCGCCTCCTCGCCTATAAGAAGCCCCCGATGCAGAAACCCTAGGAACCCGGTCAAAACTCCACGAAACTGTCTGTAGCCGCCGCCACCATCGTCCATAGATGGGGGGATCTGAAGTTCTTCCTGGCACCCTGCCGGAGGGGAAATCATCTCAGAGGCCTTCTTCTCTGGTATGAAGCATGAGTAGTTCTACCTTGGACTACGGGTCCATGTAGTAGCTAGATGGTTGTATCTCCTCATTGTGCTTTCATGTATAGATCTTGTGAGCTCCGTTCATGATCAAGAACTAATCTATTTGTAATCATGCATGTTGTGTTTGCGGGGATCCGATGGATATTGAGATTACTATGTCAGATTGATTAATGGTTTTGTGTATATGATTCTATGATGTTTGTGTTGTTTGTGATCTTGCATGCTCTCCGTTGTTAGTAGCTATCTTGGCCAAGTAGTTGCTAGTGACTCCAAGAGGGGTATTTATGCTCGATAGTGGGTTCATGCCTCTAGTTTCCAAGGGAAGTGACAGGTATTTCTTCGGTTATCTTTGGGATTTTTTACTCTTTTTGAATTTGGGGATTCCGCCAAATCCAGAACAGCCTTTGACAGTTGAGTTCGAGTAGGAAATTTCAAGACAATCGTTTTGATAGGTAAAATATTTTTTCGACATCATATGCAAAACTTATGGCCATTTTACCGTGCCATATCACTTTTTTTTTTGCAAAATACATCGAAATTCATATTTTTCAATTTTTTCCAACAACTATACCCCAAAATATAACTACATCTCAAAGAAATTATTTTTTAAAGTTTTTATTATTTTCTTTTATTTCTTACAAAACTTAAAAGGCGTTCCATAGGGGTGGGATCTGTTTTCAACATTTCGTAGGGGTGGCATATGTCGATATACGCCACAGAATCGACCACAGAAAATTGGTCGCACAACACTGGTGGCGGGTCCCATATTATTTCTATAGCGTATGATTTTTGTATGCCCCACAAAATACTGAAGTTTTTATGACGACTTGGTCTGACGTGCGCCTCCGGTAAGAAAGTCTTTATGTCTATTACTGTTTTACTAGTATAGTGTTTATCAGACGGTCAAGAACGCGAGGATAGTTCGTTTCGATCCTGGGGGAACGTTTCAGTGCGTCCCATTGAAAAATGGAAAAATCTAAACATAAGCGCCGCACCAACTACGCTACCGTGCGGCGTGACGCGAAAAATAATCGAGACCAATCTCTCTGTCTAACCTTATCTACTCACGTAGTGTCCATCTCTCTTTCCCCACCAAGTCTCTGCCAACCACACAATCCCCTCTCTCTCACAGACCACAACGGGAGCAACACGTGAGGAAACCGCCATCGCCCATCACGCAGCGGTGAACTGCCACCGACGAGCCCAAGGAGGTGCGCACACCAGCAGACCTTCACTGCCCACCACGCAGCGGGGAGCTCCCGCCGACAAGCCCAAGGAGGCGTGAACGCGAGGAGGAGGCGCCCGTCGTCTGGCGTTGGGAGAAGTCGCCGCCGAAGAGCGCATGGAGACGCGGGGAGAGCTGCTTCAGGCCGCCGCCGGCGGGCGTAGGGCGACGCGAAGAGGTCTTCTCCAGGCCGCCGCAAACGAGGGCGTGGCGACGCAGGGAGGGCTCCGCCGACGAGCACGGCGCGACGCGAGGAGAGCTGCTCCAGGCCGCCGCCGACGAGCGAAGGGCGATGCGGGAAGGTATGTTCCAGGCTGCCGCAGACGAGCGTGTGGCGACGCGGGGAGGGCTGCGCCAAGCCACCGTCTCCGCCGAGCGCGACACGGGAAGGGCTCTGCCAGACCACCTTCGACGGCCACGAGGAAGAGGCTTCTGTCCCAGAGCTGGCATGGGAGAAGACCGCTTTTGCCTAATCGATCTAGCAAAAGATGAACACGGTCCTGATTAATCTGGCAGTTTAAACCTGGCAATTTAGGCTGTTTTGAACCTGGCAGTTTAGGCATTTTAAACCTGGCAATTAGGTGATTTTAAACCTGGCAGTTACATGTATGAACCTGGCAGTTAGGATTAATTAACTAGGTGATTAATAATCTTGTAAGTATGTCTAAATTAATATGATTAAACCTGGCAATTGGTATATTTCACATGGGAATTAGCGTAGCAACATTGAATCTGAAAACTAGGCCGAACTAATCTTTTAATTAGTGATCTAATAACTTTTTTGATTAATCTGGCAACTAAGCATAACTAATATGGTAATTAGTAATCTGACACTTAGATCTAATTAATCTGGCATTTTAACCTCTGATTAATTTGGATACCATCGCATGCATGTGCTGATGTATAAAGTGGCAGCTTTAACCCGGATACATACGGAGTAGATGGGCCTGCTGACAGTTTTTTGCTGACACAACTTGGCCGCCGCACGGATATGTATATATGCGACGCCGCGCATTAGCAGAGTCCCTGAAAAATACATAATATGAGAACTAATATATCTACAGCAGATCGATCATGATTCCCGCTCTACCACTAATTAATCTGAAGGTTTCTGATTTGTCGTTGCCGTAACTCTTGGACTTTTGCATGGTACTCCCTCCGTTTCAAAATATAAGATGTTTTAGGTTTGTGAAGAAAATGAATCTAGACTTGTTTTAGTATGTAGATTCACTCAACTTTAAGATGAATCTACACACTAAAATAAGTCTAGATTCATTTTCTTTACAAACCTAAAACGTCTTATATTTTGAAACGGAGGGAGTATATATCTGGAGACTTTCTCCCGCGTGCCCTGCAGTGTACTATAGTTGACAACCTCTCCAATGGAAACAGCATCCTGAGGAGGTACATTGAAAATCCCAATATGTTTACAACTTGTTCATGAAAGTTACCGGCACGCACGTTCCGTACGTATGTGAAGATGAGACACTACTCCGATTAATAGTACTAGTACGTACTGTGTTTTTATGTGTCCGTGTGTACGTACCAGCGGGCTAAACCTGCTCAGCCATCGTGAACACCGATGGAGGCACAAAACCTAGATTCGACGATAAAGTCGGCCGCCATGGCAATAAGTGAATCCTCTTCGACGCACCGCTCGGCGGCCTCCGCCGGGGTTCACCGGTTTACGATCAAGGGGCACTCGCTGGAGGCACGCATTGGGGCAGGCCTCAAGTCCAAGCCCTTCTGGGTCGGCGGCTACGAGTGGACCATCCTCTATTACCCCAACGGTATGAAGAAATCCGGCCATGAGCACTACACCTCGGTTTTCCTGGTCCTAAACAACGCCGGCGAGGGGGGCACCGAGGTCACCCCTTTCTTCTCCTTCAGCTGCCTCCAAGATCCTTCAGCTGAATCTCCGACGACGACCGCGGATGCGGAGGAGGAGAAGAAGGAACTATTATTAAACAGCACCTTCAACTCCAAGAACCACGTATGGGGCCGCTTCAAGTTCATGAGCAAAGCGGATCTGGCCACGTCGGGTACAAAACGATCGCCTGGTGATCAAGTGCTCCGTCGAAATCATTACCAAAGAGCTCACCTATGGCGATGACCAAGGTTTCATGGTGCCGCCTTCCGACTTGACGCAGCAGCTGGGCCATCTGCTGGAGAGCGGCGACGCCACCGACATCACCATCCAAGTCGGCGGAACAAATAAGGAAGTATTCAAGGGGCACCGGTGCGTGCTCACGGCGCGGTCGCCCGTCTTCCGTGCCATGTTGTGTGGATCCATGAGGGAGAGCAAGGAAGACCGCATATCCATCCACGATATGGAACCCCGTGTTTTCGAGGTCCTGCTGCATTACATGTACCACGACGATCTGCCGCTGTTCATGATCAAGGAAGAAGCAGAGGTGGTAGCAAACATGGCGCAGGACGTGCTCGTCGCGGCCGATCTATACGGCATGGAGAGGCTGAAGCTCATGTGCGAGAGCATGCTCAGCAAGGCTATGGATGTCTACACGGTATGCTCATCTCTGGTGTTCGCGGATCAGCACGGCCATCAACGGCTCAAGGACTCTTGTCTCGCCTACATGTTGAAAGACCGTGAGAGGTTAAAGGTCATTCTCAGAACCGAGGGATTCAAGGAGCTAAGCCAAACGTCCGTCTCTCTTGTCCGTCAAGTGCTTGAAAAACTTCTAGAAATCTATTAATTGACATATGCAACACGATTACTAAAGCCAATCTAGTTTTGGGGAAAGTATCTGCCATTAATGAATTTAGCTGGTTTCTTTACAGGATGGTACATTGAAAATCAAAATGTTTTTACCTTGTTGAGGAAAACTATTAGTCCTTTAATTTCACAATGGAGTGTATATCTTAGCATGTCATCGTAGGAGAAATAAATTGTTAAAATACAATCTATCCAATGCATTGTTTTCTAAGTGGTATCTCTTAATTTAATGATTTACAGGAAATGCATGCATGTGATTGACATAACAATGTCTTTTTCCTATGGTTTCTTCCAAGAGTTGTTCTATGGAGTAGTTAAGATGCAACCTCAATCTCTTTTCTCAATAACTATAATGCCACATAACCAAAGTGAATAGGAAACAGTGCTAAGAAACCCCCATCGTGAAAGGCCTTATAAGCCTTGGAAACATGTTTGATACATAAATTCGTCATTTGGTTCTCATGGATACTAACGATGTTTGGATTATCGGATTTGTCCGTCGGACATGATGTATCATTGACGATTGAGAAAGTGTCAGTTGCCGAGTTTAGTTAGTGGGTACCATATGAAAAAGATATGCCCTAGAGGCAAATAATAAAGAAGTTTATTATCATATCGTTTAGTTTATAATAGTTTTATATCATGCTATAACTATATCAAGCGTAAATATTGATACATGTGTGATATGTAAACAACCTAGGTCCCTAATAGCCTTTATTCAACTAGTTCATTGGGCAGCTCATGATCAAGTTTTTCTGATCATGGTGCTATTAAAGTCAACTAGGTCATATCATAGAGGATGATGTGATGGACAGTTTCCACCAATGATTGTTGCAACACGATCATGTCACAAAGTTCACAGTTATAATTGTCAGAAACATAGTGACTTGTTCCTCAAACCATGCGACCATATTTAATCACTGTCACCCGAGAGTGCCTTGAAAGCATCAAACATCACTTGGTAGCATGGTGATAATAAAGGTGTGATCGAGTACTCAAATAGGCAGGTTGAGGCGTATGTGCAAAAGTGGGATTTGTACATCCGAGTGATGGAAGATACTCTGAACCCACTCGAATAAGTTGTATCTATATGCTACGCAACATATGACTAGGTCATGGGGATATCACTTATCAAAACGAGTAAAGTAGCATTTGGTAACGAGGTTAAACCCGACATGGTGATGTTGTTGATCAAATCTCGAACAATGCAACTATCGCAGAAGAAATAAATAAGACACATCGTTTAAGGTTCGACATGATGGTGGCTCGTGGAGTCCATAGGGGTCAATATGGACATCCCGGTCCCGCTGTTGATCATTGATAGAGATTATGCCTATGTCATTCTAGAACGATAGGAATGTACGCTTAAGGGCATTACGACGCTTAGAGATCTTTTTGTAAGATGGAATTACATAAGAGAGTGAAACTGGAATCATTCTGGAGAAATTTGAAGTTGTTCGAAGATAAAAAAAAGAAAGAAAAGGACCGAAAGGAGTTTTAAATAAATGACAATTTATAATATATATTTATTATATATGAATTATAAATTAATATATACTAAATAAATATTTAAATTAAAATTTATAAAACAACCTTTTCATTCGACCAAAATCCCGTAAGAAATTGGCCCACGAGAAAGGTGCAGAAAAAAGACAGAAAAAAACAGCAAACAACGAAGCTGAGTTGGGCTATTTTAACCAGCCCACGCAGACGGCAGATAATGCATGTGTGCGCATGCAGCAAGCAGCTGCCAGCCGCCGCTCGGGCTGCCTCCCCCTCCGGGCCACCGCGCTGGGCCACGGGTGAGTAAGGAGTATTACTTATCTGATTTATTTCTTAGAGTATGTACAATATTGTTACAATTGCGACAAGAAGATAACGAAGAACGAAAACGAAAAACACAGCAAGGGGACACAGATTTAACGTGGAAAACCTCTCCAACAAAGAGAGGAAAAAACCACGGGCGCCAGCCAGCGAAACTTCACTATATCGAGGAGTGTTTACAAACGCCGGGGATTTCACAGATACAACTCTCCCAACCGGCGGCTTACAAGGGGTTTATATATCGGTGGAAACCTAGATACAACTCTCCCGGCGACGGGCCTCGCTCCACTCGTCAGAAGTTGGCCTATACTTTGTAGAATTTGGATCAACATATAACAAATATGGTGAGGTCTGCCTTGCTTTATGCTTGCCACTTTGAATTTTTTGCTTAATTAGAGGAGAGAGAAACAAGAAAAAGAAGATTATCTTTGTTTAGCTAAAGGATGATCTCTTAGAAATAAGAGAAGACTATTTTCTCCATTGTACCATATGTCTTTCTTTAGCCAGCCAATTTCCTACTAAAAATAGTTAATTCTTATTAATTGCTAAAGGTAGCAATAAAAGATAATGTATTGCATAAATTATATATTATGTATTCTCTAAATGACGTGAAGAATTAAGGGAAGGCATCTCTTCCCTAGCATTGTACTGCCCTTGCAACATAGAATGTTTGCTGTATTCTAGATAATCATTTGAAGTTTAATGATAATAATGCCTGAAGTAATAAAACATGGCAACCGCCCTATTCCATTTATTACTTGTAATGCAAGTTCATTAAGATCATGAGGGATATACAAATCATGCAACGATACATTATTAATTATGTAGCCGGTTGCTGCCCAGTGTCCCCATCTTGAATTTCTTCTCCACGCAATCTCAAGGTTGAAAGCATAAGATAATCGTAATAAGGTAACATATTCAAAATAAAATATGAGTCAAGAGGTTCGTGGTAATAAGGCGTTAAATGGTTTACTCATGTCAAGTCGAAATCAGAACCCATGGATCCGCACCTGCTTTTACCAAATTTCTGGTAGCAAGACAAGGTAACCGATATATTTTGCAAGGATTAATCACTACATGAATCCAAGACGTGGTCGATAGCTGAACCTATTTGCCGGGGCCGTCGGCATAGGTCCTAAGTGCCCGCGACTAGAAAAACACCGAGGGTATATCGCTATGGTCGGCATAGTTGTAGCAAAGCCGAGGAACGCCGTCGGCATAGCAAGGTCGTAGGCATAGCTAGAGCTAAGCCGACGGCCACCATCAGCATAGCTCGTGTCAAGTGTGTCGCTGGTGACCATCCACGAACGGATATTTGACGGCACAGGGCTATACCGACGGCAAGGCTTAGCTCTTTTCTCTTTTATCACACTAATATAGTGAAAAAATTATAATTAAATCATTATTAAAAATTCGTAGAAAAATATTACACATTTACCAGAATAATATTATTAAAAATTCGTAGAAAAATAAAATCTATCTATCTATACTCAAATATTACACATTTGTGTTGAATAAAAATTAAATAAAAAATAAAAAACTTACGTTTACTTCCAGTTCTTCTGAATTAGCTTCATTTACCAGAATCACTGAATCAACACCTCTACCAAGCTTTTTATTGTTCTCTTCCATTTCTGTATTACATTCATTATTCAATTTTTAAACTTCCATCCACCTTGCTGGCAGCAGAGTCATGAGATGTACTTGCTAATACCACTGGACCCTTCCCATATGCCTCCATCCCTGCAATATCCTTGTACCGTTTAGCACTTCAGCTTCTTGAGTTCTACTACCACGAGGTCTTCCAGCTAAGAGCATCTCCACTCGGCTACTCAGGATGCCGATCCGGACGCTGAATTTAGGTCCGGACGCCGAAAATTGTTTTCGGCGTACCCAGAAACTTGTTTTCGTTCGGATTCGGGCAAACTTTGGTTCGTGCTTCCCAGGCCGTACCCAGGTTCCCGGGAACGCCGGATGACGAGGTTCGATCTCGTCAATGCTCATTGTTATGAGCTTGGGTTTTGGAGAAGATGGAGATGCTGAAGATCGCGGAACGGTTAACAGACAAGCAACACGGGGACACGAGATTTACCCAGGTTCAGGCCCCCGGAGGAAAAACCCTACTCCTGCTTGTCTGCTCTTGATTACGGCGGAACCGAAAAGTATAGGGGTGCGCAGATGCAATCTGGCGTGAGGTGTATATATGGTGAGAGGTTCCCTCCTCGCCGTGTTCTCCTAGCCTTTGTATAGACAGGCAGGTCCCGGGCATCAGGTCGAGTCGGTTACAAATTAGGGTTTGTTCCTTTGAATATTCTATCTACTCTAGTCTTGCTCTCCAAGGATTCGAAGACGTCATGGGTTTGGGCCATCCTAAAATCTCCACATGCCTCATATGTTCTTGTGGGCCTTCCTTAGGCTAGACCAGGTATACTAATAACGTGCACCCGTAGGGTATAACCATGTCAGTAGCCCCGAGTGCTCAGTCGAATCATAGTTTCGGCTGGGGACTATTTAATCTTTCGGGTGCAGCTGTTTTTATTCATAAAAGAATTATTTTAGTTCGTAGGGATTGTTGATACGTGTGCCTGACTCTCCTGGCAAATCAGGGTCAGTTAACTGTCTTAGGACAATACAACACGATCTTCTTTAGACTCGAATCTGGAACGGATGCTGGCATAATTCGACTCAGACCGCTAAGGTCTTATAGGAGTCGAATCCCAGTAGTTTTCGAGTGATGTACCCAACGCGTCTGTCAGGATTTTCATCGTGCCTGTTGACACGGCTTTTTACTGGCAGAGCGCAGTCAGGTGTGGTACCAGGCCATCAGATGATATCTATAGGTCTTATCTTTGCGTTGCAGACACAGCATCCAAAATCTTATCACCGTGGAGGTGCTTCGGGTGGCCAAGGAGGATGCTTCTCACTTAGAGTTGGTTTGAGCAAAGTTTCCAGAAAAGATTTTGTCATGTTTGATCTGAAGAATCGCAGTCGAATAATTTATAGGGTGCGCGGCCAACGCTTCCTATGGGAGTAGCCCCGAGTGTCTGTTCGAGTCATAGACTCAAGCAGAGACTTTAGTTCAATTAATTGAGCTTCAGGTCTGTAGGACACAATTTATTCGGATGCATGATCAATCCTCCCTATGAGAGTATCCCCCGAGTCCCTAGTGGAGTCGTAGACTCAATGTAGGACTCGAAGATTGTTTTCCTTCGATCGTCCTTCGGGTGCGCGGCCAGCGCTCCTTATAGGAGTATCCCGAGTAGTTGTTCGAATCGTAGATTCAAGGAAGTACTTGTTTGATTAGTCGAAAAATTCTAGTATTTGCTAGGCTGTTTGATGATGTCAGTGCGGACGATCGATGACCTCAACCGTCTGTGGCGCCAGAGGTGACGTGACAGGATGAACGTGTGTCCCACTTTCTGACTTGAAGTTGACTAGTCATGCGCGTCGTGGCGAGAATTACGGCGTCTGAGCATGTAAGTTATTTTCCTCTTGTCCTGGGGGAAGCCCCCGAGCCTTTTTAGGATCGTGTTGTTTGATGTTTTGCTCATTTCGGGGCGCAGCCCTAGAGCTTTTCTATGATGATTTTTGATTATTTTCCTCTATTTCTTCTCGCTGCCTTTTGTGCGCGGTGCGAATCTTCTCATCGAGCAGCATTTGGCACTGGAGGCTAGCATGCAGCAGTTGCGGGGTACGTGTCTTGATTGTTTGTTTGCCTGAATGTAGCTTATGTTTTTTATTTGTGTTCTTGATGCTCCGCAGATGAAAATAATGCTGCCCTTAGCCGGCTGGATGCTCTCAAAAAGATCCTTGGTCGTGCGGAGAAGCAAGCTGCTGATGCCGTGGAGGCGAAGGAGCGCCTACAACAGGAGTTGGCCGCTGCTGCCGAGGCCAAGGAGTGCCTTCATCGGGAGGCTTCGGATCGCGAGGAGCAGATCGCAACTGTTACGGCTGCGCGTGAGAAGGAGATGGCCGAGAAGCCGATGGCTGCAGCCAAAGCCTTCTCCGGTAAGTGTCCTGCATTCAAATTGGTTTTTTTGATTTTTCGACTGCTCTTTCTTCATTTCCTTATTCGACTCCTGCCTGTTATTATTTTGCGCTAGATGCTTTGGGCATTGAGTTTGATCACAGTGTCTTGGAGCACAGGAGCGCTCTGGAAGATGCCACCGCAGCGGTCAAAGATCGTTGTGGCACTGCTGCTAGCTGCCTTGCTAAGGCCAAGGAGGTCCTCCAGCGTTTCTACAAGGAGATCATTCCCAAGGGAACTGCCCTTGAGGACGTTGATTCTCTGGCGGATGAGCTGTCAGAGGGTGCCCCTACAGCCTACAAGCGCAAGCAGAAGGGCATCGGCAACTCCATGGGTTTGTACATGGCTATGGCATTTGGAGCGGAGCTGGATCTTCCACACATCACTTCCTAGATGCCAACAGCTCCAAACGGCTCTGAGGTAGCCTTTGCTCTCTTTGCCTCTCGCTGTAAGCGCTAGGGTCCGAAGCATATCGACCTGCTGGCGGACTATGCGGCGAACCAGCAGGGAGAAGCCAGGAGCAGGCACTCTGGCTCCGAGGCTACCCCGGATGCGGGCGCCTAAATCTGCTGTAGCTAGGATAGCTTATCTTCTTCTTTTGCTGTAATATTTGTCGAACAATTTCCTTTTGCCACGCAGTGGCTTTTTGATGTATATATAAATGATGCTTCGAGCTATTGTCAGAGAAGTGTGTTGTTCTTATTCTTACTTGCTTGCCTTTAGGGACCTTCAGGTGAGACTCCTGTGGATACTTCGACTATCCCTCAGCCACGACTATCTTTGGATGATGCGTCGCAGCTTGTTTTTCTTCGTGACTATGTCCATAGCCTGGAGAAGGAGCTTCTTGGCATTCGAGGCCATGCAGATGTGTGGAAGTCGAAGGCGGAGCGAGCTACCGCCAGGGAGGAGTATCTGATGGGGGAGCCGCGACAGTAGAGCGATCAACTGCAATGTGAGATTTCTTGAGCTGCTGCTCGTCTTCGGATGTGCCTTGTTTGTGTGTCACCTTACTCTGAATTTTCTGCAAGTGCCAATCTTGTTCCTAGGAAGGAGAAGGAGCATGTTGCAGTTCGGATCAACTATTTGACCCAATAGGACATGGAGGCTGGAGGCTTTTTCTGGATGGACCATGACCGGGTCACTGTCCTTGCGACGGTGCAGGATCGCGTTCATCAGGTGTTGCGGGTGCTGAGGCAGGTGAAGACTTCCCTTGTGTCGATTCTGTATGTCATGTTTCCTCTAGACGAGGAACCATCCACCCTTTGGGGTTTGTTGCCGAAGTTTCGAGATGTGAGTCACGTGAGGGAGTTGGTGCAGCACCAACTGGTTGCGGGGGTGAAGGCTGCCCTTTCACTTTTTTGGCTGCATCGCCCTGATGTCGACCTCGCGTCTGTGGCAAATGGGACACCTCTTCGACCAGACGGTAGTCTTTGGGATATGCGGCCGCACTATGCGGTTGTTAGGCAGTATGCCGAAGAGATCATGGATCTCTTTGAGCATCAGGCGCACGTGATAAGACCCTGTAAAAATATAGATGTAAAACTTGTATATATTCGAGTGGGCTTGTTGTGCCCTTTGTTGTAAAGATTATTTGTGTTAGCACGTGGTGCTTTGTTGTATGCATGTCATTTCGTTAGCCTGACGTGGTCAGCTACTCAGGTTTACATGCGTTATTCTCAGACGACGAAGCCGTGAGGTGAGGTGGAGCCCCCGAGTGTGTTGTAACAGAAAGTAAATGTAAGGTAAAAGAGATTTTTCGGACTGGTGACTTAGCTTTTATTCATATTGTATTGAGGAGGTACATTGTTCGGCTGGGTAGCCTTGCCTGAATAGCCTTATTGAAAGTAAAGAGATAGCTAGGGGTAGAAGCGTCGCAGTTGTGCGACGTTCCATGGGTTGGAGTATGCGACTCCTGACTTGACGTCCTTGAGGCGGTAGGCGCCACTTGGTATGACTTCGGTCATGATGTATGGTCCCTCCCATGGCGAATCGAGCTTCTTCGGCCGCTCTTGCTTGAGTTGTAGGACGAGGTCTCCTTCGACGAAGGACCTTGGGCGCAGCCGTTGAGGCTGTTGGTAGGCTCTGGTGGCATCGAGCGGCGATGCCGCGTGATTCGTCGAGTGTATCAACGACCTCTTCGAGTGCGGCCGATGATTCGGCTTCGCTATAGGAGACGACCCGTGGGGCCTTATGGCGTACTTTTGCAAGTAGTACGGCTTCGGATCCGTGCACCATGAAGAATGGAGTGTAGCCAGTTGAGCTGTTTGGCGTTATACGCAAACTCCAGAGGACGAAGGGTAACTCTTCTACTCAGGCTCCCGCAAGTCATTCGAGTGGGTTGAGTAGGCGTTTCTTGATGCCACCGCCTACGAGACCGTTGGCCTTTTCGACCTGCCCGTTGGTCTGCAGGTGCGCCACGGAGGCGTATGATATGTTGATGCCAAGGTCTTCGCAGAAGTCTTGGAATTCTTTGGATATGAAGTTTGAGCCGTTGTCCGTGATGATGTTGTGCGGCACGCCGAACCTGTAGACTATGGACTCGAAGAATTTGATGGCCATTTTTCCCTTTTGGTTGGTGACAGGCATGGCCTCCATCCACTTGGTGAACTTGTCGACTGCGACCAGGAGGTAGACGTGGCCTCCTTTCGAAGATTTGGTCAGTTTGCCGATCATGTAGAGGCCCCATTGGGAAAAGGGCCAGGCCAAGGGTATGGGCCTGAGCTCCGACCCTGGTGTGTGTGGCTTGTCCGCAAACCTCTGGCAGCCGTTGCACCTCTTGACGATGTCCTTAGCATCGTTCATGGTTGTTGGCCAGTAGAATCCAGCTCGTAAAGCTTTGGCGACGAGGGCGCGGCTTCCCGCTTGATGGCTGCAGGTGCCCTCGTGGATGTCTTGGAGGACCCAAAATGTTGCGCTTGTATAGTTCGCCATTGATGATGGTGAAGGCCTTGGACCGGCGAGCTATGCGCCGGGCATATGTCGGGTCATCAGTTCTCATTTGCTCAGTACCAAAGGATGCATCGTCCATGTTTCTTTGATGGCCATGACCTGCATCAGGCTGACCAACTCGACCTCCGTGTCAAGCTTTTCGGGTCCTTCCTGTCCTTCGGATAGCACAACCCCCGAGTGCTCTAATTCTTCGGGTGATCCCTTGGGGAATCTCCTTTTGATAGAGGGTACGCAGATTTGTTCGAGGAACACACCTGGTGGCACCCGTGCGCAGGTGGAGCCGATGTTGGTGAGTCTATCGGCCTCCTCGTTGCTTTCCCTTCCAACGTGGCGAAACTCGCAGCCGTCAAAGTCTCCTTCGAGTGAGTTGTAGAGCACGCGGTACGCGATCATGTTGGCGGCGTGGGCGTCGCACTCGTTCATCGTCTATTGGACGACGAGGTTCGAGTCGCCGTAGATGACTAGGCGTGTTGCGCCGCAGATCTTTGCCATCCTCATACCATGGATGAGGGCCTCGTATTCGGCCTCGTTGTTGGAGGTGTGAAATTTCATCTGAAGGACGTATTTCATATTGTCACCTTGCGGGGACGTCACTATGACGCCAGCTCCTGCTCCAGCCTCGCGCTTGGAGCCATCGAAGTGCATCGTCCATGACTGCGTCATGTCTGGGGTGTCCGGTAGCTGGAGTTCCATCCAGTGAACTAGGAAGTCATGGAGGACCTGAGATTTGATCGCCTTGCGCCGCTCGTAGACTGTCTAGTGGGGAGAGCTCGATGCCCCACAGGGCTAAGCGTCCCATGGCTTCGGGGTTGTTCAGGATGTTGGAGAGTGGCGCCTCTTTCACGACCATTATCTAATGCTCCTGGAAGTAGTGGCTCAACCGACGAGCCGTCATGAACACGTCGTAGGCAAGCTTCTAGTAGTGAGGGTACCTCTGTTTTGTTGGCGTCAGTACCTCGCTGAGGTAGTAAATTGGCCGTTGGACCCCATGGGTTTTTCCTTCTTGGTCGCTCGACCACGATGCAGTGCTTACATGGTGCGTGGCTGCTATGTATAGCGGCGAGAGGCTCGCGTTCCTTTGGCGTGACCAGGGGCGGTGGAGAAGCCGCCTGTGTCTTCAAATGCGTCACTGCTCCGGTGTCCACTGAATTTGTATGCTTTATGTAGCGGTAGAAAAGGGCCTTATCACCCATGCGGTGATGAATCTTTCGATGCGCGATGCGTGACAAGGCCGGACACCTTTGATGTTCTTTGGCTTCTCCATGGTCGGTATGGCCGGATTTTCTTCGGGTTCACCTCGATCCTCATTGAGATGAAGTAGCCAAGTAATTGTGGCTAGATGGGGCGTAAAGGCGCACTTTTGTGGATTCAGCTTGATCTTGTAGTGATCAAGGTTATCGAACGTCTCGCGTAGATCGTTGATCAATGTCTTGGCTTCCCTTGTCTTGATGACTATGTCGTCGAAATAGACTTGTATATTTCGACCGATCGCTTGAACCTTTGCATGCCGATGGTACGTGGCACCTGCGTTTTTCAGCCCGAAGGGCATGGTGTTGTAGCAGAACACTCCAAACGGCGTGATGAACGCTGTTTTCTCCTGGTCTTCGACCTTCAGTCGAATCTGGTTGTAGCCTGAGTAGGCGTCGAGGAAGGAGAGCTTCTCGCATCCGGCAGTCGAATAGATGACCTGATCGATCCGCGGTAGGGGGAAGTGATCCTTGGGGCAGTGCTTGTTGAGCGACGTGAAGTCCGCGCACATCTGCAGGATGTGCGTATCCTTTTTAGGGACCAACACAGTGTTGGCTAGCCATTCGCTCTCCTTGATCTCCCGGATGAAGTCGGCGTCGAGCAGTCTGTTGACTTCGACTTCGACGACTTCTGCTCGTGGCTCAAACAATCGTCGGATGGACTGTTTGACGAGCTTGGCATCCGGAAACACATTGAGTGCATGCTCGGCGAATTCCCTGGGAACTCCTGGCATGTCCGCAGGACACCAGGCAAAGATTTCCCAGCGCTCACGGAGGAATTCGACGAGTGCGCTTTCCTGTGCGGGGCTGAGGTCGTTGGCGATCGACACTGTCTTGGAGGTGTCCGTTGGGTGGACCTGCACCTTTTTCATGTTGACTATGAGTCGAATGACATGTCAGGTGTGTTTTCACGAGACCGGGGTGCCCTGTTATGCATCACCTCTCGAAGCCTCATGAGCTCCTCCTGCATACCGAACGACTGGGAGATTCTGTTGAAGTCTCTGTCGCAATGGTCGGATCGGGTGAAGCTGCCCTAGACCGTGACGACGCCCCTAGGCCCTGGCATCTTGAGTAGCATGTACGCATAGTGCGGTACTGCCAGGAACCTTGCGAATGCCACGCGCCCGAGGATGGCGTGGTATTGTGATGGCCAGTCCACCACTTCGAACTCTAGCCGCTCGCATCGAAATTTTTTGGGCTTGCCGAAGATGACATCGAGCCATATCTTTCCTAGGGGGTATATGCCCTTCCCTGTGATGATGCCATGAAACGTTGTGTCGGATTGTTCCAGGCTGCACATCGGGATCCACATTGCTGCTAGGGTGCTAGCAAACATTAGGTTGATGCCGCTGCCGCCATCCATGAAGACGCGGCTCATTTCGAACCCTCCGATCTGCGCCTCAAGCACCAGGGCAGCATTGTAGGGGTTCGTAGCATGGAAAACAAAAAATTTCTACCGCATACAAACAAACAAGCCAAGCTCTATCTACTAGATTGTAGCAATGAGTCGATAGAATAACTCATCCTCGAAGATTCCAAAGTGTTTAATGAGAGCATATTCTCGTGGGTGATGTAGTCATACTCTTGCCGATCTCAAGATCGTGTAGATGATCCTTCCGGCGCTGCGTTCTGGCAGCGCTCCCGCAGTCGGTCACACGTTTGGTACTTGATGAAGACCTTCCTCTCCCTTGTTCCAGCAGGCAGCGGAGGTTGTAGCACTCTCCTCGCGATTCCGTGACCTGACCAGTAATCTTGGCGAGAGGGGAGATCTCGCAGGGTTTCGCCTTAAGCCGGAGCGAGTATGGTGGACTATGAGAGAGGCCTTGGCGATCTAGGGTTTAGAGGCACCAAGGAGAGAGGGCTAGGCCGGTGGCTACGGCAAGGGGAGGGCCCCAACTCGGCGTCTAGGAGGAAACCCTAGGGCGACGGCGACTTGGTGGCCGGCGGCTAGGGTTAGGGTTTGGTGGAGCAAGGTGTGTCTCTAGAGGGGCAGCCCTGCCCCTCCTTTAATAGGTGGGAGGGCACGACCAAGGGGAAGGGAGTCCTCCCCAAGTCGGCCTCCTTGGCCGGCGGTGGAGGGAGGAGGACTTCCTCCCCAAGTAGGTTTCCTACTCTCCCTCCACCAAGAAAACTTGCCGTTTGACTTTTCAAATTGGCGTTTGACTTTTCAAACTAGGATTTGATTTATCCCTTTGTTTTGATCAGCGATGACACCTAGTACATGATGCAACCATTCCAACTTGTTATGACACATTCATGTACCCTTCCCCTCCGGAGTCTGGGACCTTGGACCCTTCTAGAACATTCCCGATGAAAACACCGGAATCATTCTCCAACTCCGAAACATGACTTTCCTTATATGAATCTTATTCTCCGGACCATTCTAGATCTCCTCTTGATATCCCGGATCCCATCCGAGACTCCGAACAACATTCGGTCTCTTACTCATCATTCCATAACTACTCAACAACATCGAATCCTTAAGTGTGTCTCCCTACGGTTCGTGAATTATGCGGACATGACCGAGACACTTCTCCGAACAATAACCAATAGAGGAATCTGGAAATTCATATGACACTTCTCCGAACAGTTATTTGGCTAAGTGCCAATGTCCTGTGGCGCATATCGCTCGCATGCGCCATAGAAGTTTCAACTTCTGTGGCGCATTCGAGCGATATGTGCCACAAAACATTGGCACTTAGTCAAAATCGACGTGAGGCTGTAGTTGGACATCAAACATAGATTAGCCCAGTGGTTATGATGCATAGACAAACCTTTCCCAACCAGGTTCGAATCCTGGCTGGGTCACTTTTTTTTCTTTGTTTCAAAATTATATGTTACTAATATATTTAAAACCAAGCACATACACATGTATATTTATTAAAAAACACTCCCCGAATTATTGTATATATTGTGCTTGTCACAAACACATGTGAATTTGTATACCCACACGAATATCACGATATATTTTTAAGTCTCTGACTAATACACGAAAAGGGTCACACATCGTCGTGTGATATTTCGAGCTAGCTAGCCTCTCTTCACAATCTTCTTGCCTTTTTTCTTCGCCGTTGAATACTTTAGCCTGGGCACTATGAGATTTCTTCTCGTGAACGGACAACCTTTAGTAGCTAGTGTGGTCTTTCTTCTTACCGTAGTAGTAGGCATGTTGAAGTACTTGCCGAACTCCTCTTCGATCTTCGGATCGCCATTCTTGTCGAAGTCTTGCTCGTTGGCGGATCCTTCCATTCCGATGATGCTCCTCTTTCCCCTCCTCACTACAACACGACTGGGCTTTGATGGGTCTGTAATAAAGAAACATTGATCAACTTGGCTAGCGAGTATCCACGGCTCATTTTTCATGGAGGCCTTCTTTGCCGACTTGGCATCTGGTATAACGCAGGTGGTGAAATATCGGCCTTCTTTTTCGACATTCTTGGCCCATCTTGTAGGGTTCGCAACATAGAAAACAAAAATTTTCCTACGATGTGAACTATATACCAAGATCTATTTATACTAGATACAAACAACGGGCGGATGTATATCCGTAGAGAACATACCCTTGAAGACCGACAAAGCTTAACGAGTCCAAACTCGTGGTTGATGTAGACGATCTCTTGCCGATCTCAAGATCGAGAGGAAGTCCTAGCGCCGCAAATCAGCCAAGCATCCGTGCTCGCACACGTTCGAGGCACCGAGCAACCTCCGCCTCCTCGCTCGGCGATGCAGTGAAGCACAACTCTTTCTTGCCGAATAGCCACGGGAACATGTATCTCGCTAGTCCGAGACCATGGGGATAAATTCTAGAGGGGAGAGATCCTTCACGAGGAGGTGTGAGTGAGAAGTGAGGGAGGGGCTCCTTTTATAGGAGGAGGGGGGACCCCAAGGGGTGGTGGCGCATGGGGCTGTCCCTTGCCCTCCCTCTTCATGTGGGTGGACACTCCACTCACAAAATTCCTCCAAATTCCTCCACTCAAAAGTCCACTCAAAATCCCATTAAATTTCCACCAAATTTAATGCAATCTCTCATTAAATAAAACTCTTTTATTTTATTCAGAATTTTGTCAATTACTTTAATGACAAACATTCACAAATAACCCCTTGCTAGAATTCTATTTCACATGCATAACCACTTTATGCAA
Source organism: Avena longiglumis (assembly GCA_030063025.1). Classification (NCBI taxonomy): domain Eukaryota; kingdom Viridiplantae; phylum Streptophyta; class Magnoliopsida; order Poales; family Poaceae; genus Avena; species Avena longiglumis. Next base: position 582,760,681 of record CP125973.1, on the reverse strand, counting down.
TTTCACCGAAAACCCGTTTTGTATCTAGTGAAATAAATTCTGCGCTTGTTTATTCTTTCGGCATGAAACTTTTGCTCCAATTGGATGTCGGTGTCTCTTAAGTGTGTCACCCTACGGTTCGTGAATAATGCGGACATGATCGAGACCCTCTCGGATCAATAATCGAAGCGGGATCGGAGACCCATCGACTCCCACACATTCAACGATGACTTTCTTGTGATCGTCGGAACCTTTTACGCTAGTATCTTAATCCCTTTGTCTCACGATATATTACATGTCCGAGATTCGATCATCGGTATCTCCATACCTAGTTTGATCTCGTTCGACATGCACTCTTTTCTCGTTCGTGATATAACATTCTAGTGATCAAATCACTTGCTTGCAAGCTAATCAATGTGATATCACCGAGAGGGCCCAGAGTATATCTATCCGTCATCGGGATGAACAAATTCCACTCTCGATCCATGAGCCTCAACATAACACTTTATTAGTTACGAACCCATCTTTATAATCACCCATTACGGTGTGACGTTTGATGTTATCAAGAAACTCTTCGGTGTTAGTGATTGACATGATCTCATGGTCTAAGGATTAGGATCACTTCGTAAGTTGTTATAGCAATATAAACTCAATGACTTTGATCGTAATGCTATACTTGGATGAATGTTCATCACATCATTACACTAATGTTGTGATCCGTTATTAACAACATCCAATGTCCATGATCGAAACCTTGATCATCTTGTTAATCAACGAGCTAGTTTATGAGAGAGGCTTAACTAGGAACTTTCATTTGTTTATTAAACACACATGTATTAACGTTTCCGTATTAATACAATTATAGCATGCAAAATAAACATCTATCATATACTTGGAATACACATAATAAACAATTTATTATTGCCTCTCGGGCATATTCCTTGATCTCCCACTTGCACTAGAGACAATAATCTAGTTACATAGTGATATATCTAACACCCATTGAGTTACGGTGTTGATCATGTTTTGCTCTAGGGAGAGTTTTAGTCAGCGGATCTGCTACATTGAGATCCGTATGTACTTCTAAATCTTTATATCTCCATCCTTGACATGCTCATGGATGGAGTGAAACCGGCTTAATATGCTTGGAATGCTTGTGAGACCTTGGCTCTTTGGCATTGGCAATGGCACCATTGTTGTCACAATAGATCACCATTGGGTCCAATGCGTTTGCCACGACTCCTAGTTCGGATATGAACTCCTTCATCAAATCGCTTCGAGCCGCTCAAGCAACATATTCGCCTCCGTTGTTGATCCCGCTACCACAGGTTGTTTGGAGCTCCTCCAACTAACCGCTTCGCCATTCATGAGAAATACGTATCCGGATTGAGACTTAGAGTCATCCGGATCGGTGTCAAAGCTAGCGTCGACATAACACTTAGCGACGAGCTCTTCTTCACCTCCGTATACAAGAAACATATCCTTAGTTCTTCTTAAGTACTTAAGGATATTCTTGACCGCTATCCAGTGTTCCGAACCTGGATCCGATTGGTACCTACTAGTCAAACTAATAGCGTGTGCCACATCCGGTCTTGTACATAGCATGGCGTACATTATAGAGCCTATGGTGAAGCATAGGGACTTTGTCCATTATCTCTCTTTCTTCCATGCCGGACTTTGAGTCTTACTCAATGTCTTGCCTTGCAACATAGGTAAGAACCCTTCTTACTTCCGTCCATTTTAAACTTCTTTAAAATCTTATCAAGGTATGTACTGCGATAGCCCTATTAGGCGCCTAGATCTATCTCTATAGATCTTTATGCCTAATATGTATGACCTTCACCTAGGTCCTTCATTGAAAATTCTTTGTTTAGATAACTTTTAACACTGTTTAAAGTTCTATATCATTCGATCAATAATATGTCATCCACATATAATATCGAAATGCCACATTGCTCCCACTCACTTTCTTGTAAATACAAGCTTCTCCATAAGTTTGGACAAATCCAAACTCTTTGATCACCTCATCAAAGCGGAGATTCCAACCGTGATGCTTGCTTCAATCCATAGATGGATCATGAAGCTTGCACACCTTGTTAACATCCTTAGGATCGACAAAACCCTTTGGTTGTATCATATACAACTCTTGTTCAATATTACCATTGAGAAACGCGGTTTTGACATCCATCCGCCATATTTCATAATCGAAATATGCAGCAATTGCTAACATAATCCTAACTGACTTTAGCATCGCTACGGGAGAGAAAGTCTCATCGTAGTCAACTCCTTGAATTTGTCGAAACCCCTTTGCGACAAGTCGAGCTTTATAGATGGTCACATTACCATCAGCATCAGTTTTCCTTTTGAAAATCCATTTGTTCTCCACGGCCTTTAGGTCGTGAGGTAATTCCACCAAGTTCCAAACTTGATTTTCATACATGGATTCCATCTCGGATTTCATGGCTTCTAACCATTTGTTGGAATCCGGGCTCATCATCGCTTCTTCATACGTCGCCGGGTCATTATTTTCATCAACCATGAAATTTGTGTCAGGATTTCCGTACAGCTCGGGAGCTGCACGCGTCCTGTTTGACCTGCAAGGTTCGGTAGTACTCTCTTTTGGAGTTTCATGATCATTATCATTAGTTCCCTCTTCAACAGGTGGAGCCAACTCCGGAACAACTTCCGGTGCTGCGCTACTCGCCATACTTTGAAGAGAAGGTTCCACAACCTCTTCGAGTTCTACCTTCCGACTACTCACACCTTTCGCGAGAAACTCTTTCTCTAGAAAGGATCCATTCTTGGCAACAAAAACCTTGCCCTCGGATCTGTGATAGAAGGAATACCCAATAGTTTCTTTAGGGTATCCTATGAAGACGCATTTTTCCGCTTTGGGTTCGAGTTTATCCGGTTGAAGTTTCTTCACATAAACATCGCAACCCCAAACTTTAGAAATGACAGACTTAGGTTTGTTTCCAAACCACAATTCATACGGTGTCTTTTCAGCGGATTTAGATGGTGCCCGATTTAAAGTGAATGCGGGTTTCTAGTGCATAACCCCAAAATGACAACGGCAAGTCCGTCGGAGACATCATAGATCGAACCATATCTAATAAAATACGATTGCGACGTTCGACACACCATTTATATTGGCGTTGTGAGTGTGAGTTGTGAAACAATTCCACACGCTTTCATGTGAGTGCTAAACTCGTAACTTAGATACTCACCTCCACGGTCGCATCGTAGAAATTTGATCTTTCTATTACGATGATTTTCCACTTCATTACGAAATTCCTTGAACTTTTCAAAGGTTTGACTTGTGTTTCATCAAGTAGATATAACCATATCTACTCAAATCATCCGTGAAAGTAACAAAATAACGATATCCACCTCGTGAAACACACTCATTGGGCCACATACATCGAATGTATGATTTCCAATAAATCATCGCCTGTTCCATTGAACCGGAAAAGCGGCGTTCTAGTCATCTTGCCCATAAGGCATGGCTCACATGTATCAAATGATTCATAATCAAGTGATTCTAAAAGTCCATCCGAATGGAGCTTCTTCATGCGTTTAATGCCAATATGACCTAGACGGCGATGCCACATATATGCGGATATATCATCATCAAGTTTAATCCTTTTAGCATCAACATTATGAATATGTGTAACATTATCATCGAGATCTAACAGAATAAACCATTCATCATCGGTGCATGACCATAAAAGATTTCATTCATATAAATGGAACAACCATTGTTCTCGATTTAAATGAATAACCACTTTGCATCAAACATGATCCAGATACAATGTTCATGCTCGGTCAGCACCAGATAACATTTATTTAAGTTTATGACTAATCCCGCGGTAAGTGGAGAGGGCGTTAAGCGGCGATCACATCAACGTTTGATCCATTCTCGACACGCATCTTGACCTCACCCCTTGCTAGCGGTCACCGCATGACCCACGATTCGAGTTACAAATATTAACGAACGGTATCAAATACCGTGCTCTGCGAGCACTAGTCAAGTACACATCAATAACATGTATATCATATATACCTTTGTTTGCCTTGCCGGCCTTCTTGTCTCGCCATACTTGGGGCAATTGCGCTTCAAAGGGCGATCCCTTACAATAGTAGCACTCGGTATCGACTTGGGTCCAACTCGGGTTTCTTTTCAGCGGCAACAGGCTTGCCCTTACTTCCTTCCGCTTTTCCTTCTTGTCTTTCTTGAAACCAGTGTTCCTATTGATCATCAACACTTGATGTTCCTTTTGATCTCCACTTCTGCTTTTAAGCATCGATGTAAGCTCGGGAGAGACTTCTTCATGCCTTGCATATTATAGTTCATCACGAAGCTCTTATAGCTAGGTGGCGAGACCGCAGAACACGATGGATGCCTAAGTCAATGGGAATCGTTATTCCCAAGGACACAAGCTTATCGGCGTAACCCGACATCTTGAGTACATGCTCACTAACGAAGCTGTTCTTCCATCATGCGACTAAAGAACTTTTCTCAAGCATTGTAGCTCTCACAGCAAAGATGTGTCGAAAATCATTTTCAACTCACCCATTGTATCAAATGCATTGCCGTTTTCGAAACGCTTTCGAAGTTCCGGCTCTAGCCCATACAATATGACGCAATGAACTAAGTTGTGGTCCTCCTGACGAGTCAGATAGACATTCTTCTTCTCGTCAGGGGCATTGTCAAAAGGTGGGGGGCCTAACGGCGCTTCTAGCACATATTGCTTTTGTGCAGCAGAGAGGAGAATCCTCAAATTCATGGCTGTGGCATCCCGCAAAACCACTTCTAGAAAATCGCGTTGAATTTGTGCATTACATCGTCATCATCATGCATTGTTTGCCAAAACTATTTTCGCAACACCCGTTTTGTTTTCTAAACGCCTCATCCTTATTCAAACGCAAAACCCGGGCTTGTCCGGATTATTTATTTTGTCTAGCATCGGTTTGCAAAAGCCCCGTTTAAAACATTAAAAATATTTAATTTATTTTAGCGGCAATGAACGAGCAGGCGAATAGACCGACGACCACCCCTTTTAAAAATCGGTCCAGCTAGTCCGCTAAATCCTACATCTACCTAAAATTCTACCCACCCCTACCGCCACCACTCCTCCATTAGCATCCCGCCACGCCACCTTTCTCCTCACCCTCCAATCAGCAATGCCACCTAATCCTCCCCACCCACATCTCTCTCTCTCTCTCTCTCTCTCTCTCAAGACACACGCTGGCCAGCCACGACTCACCCCACCTCTTCAAGACTTCGCCCGCGGCCCCACGCCTGGCCACCAGCAGCCCCTCCACGCCTTCCACGCGGACGCCTCTTCCTCCTCCCGCACCGCCCTCTCCCCAACCTCCTGGCTCCACCGGCGCCTCACACCCGCTTCCTCTCCTCCGACGCCATTCTGTCGCCTCCCCGGCCACGTCTGCCGGCCCGAAGCCGCCCCTTGCGCCTACCTCGCAGCCACGCCATCACCACCGCAGCCACTGCCTCCCCGAGGACCGCCAGCCTGTCGTCCTCGCCTCCCGGCCTCCCCGAGTCCCAGACTACCAAGCGCAACCCGGCGAGCCCCTCTCCTCCTTGGTCCTCCTCGCACCCGACTTTGCCCGCCCTCCGCCACCGAGCCGCCTTTGCCGCAAGGCCGCGACCACCTCGCCTGACGCTGCCCGCAAGGAAGGCCGCTTAAACCACGGACCTGCCCAACCCGCCGACTGCCACCTCCTCACTGCCGCTCCCAATCGCTGCCTAAGCCATCGCCGAGCCGCTCAAGCTTCGCCTTTCCGCTCTCCGGGCCTCCGCCCGCCTGATTTCCACTCCGGCCTCCCCGCGCCACAAGACGACAGACGCCGCCGTTGCTGCCGGGACCCGCGACAACCTCGCCCGGCCCGCCTTTGCCTCCCCAGACCGAGCCAACCCGCCACCGCCCGGTTCTCCTCTCGACATGCGCCCCTCGATGCGATTCGCACGCCTCGAGCTGCTCGTGGGCATTGCTCGGGACCACCTCGACACCGCTGGTTACCATGTTCGATGAGCTCAAGGTGACATGTTGGTGCTAAAGGACCTCTTCAAGAGCTACCCGACGTTGTGCCGATGTGGGTATTACATCGACTATGCGCCGCATGGCACGATCTTGAACAATCTCAACCTTGACCGATGGAGTGCAACAACAAGGTAGAACCCGAAGACGGAATCCAACCTGCCGGAACGACAAGTTCTTCTACCAACACGCCAAGTTCACCCTCCGGAACCCCAAGACCGCGGAACCCCAAGACCTTCGACATGGAACCATAGGCCAGGCCTCGACACGGCAAGCTCGACCCGTGGAACCCGACAAGATGCATGATAAGAACGCCCGACCAGTCGGACCCAATGCGCCCGACGCCAACCAAGTACTTCCTCGTGAACGCCAAGGTCTACCTCACGGACACGAGAACTTCCCCGAACGCCACATGGCCGACATGACCGAGACCCCGGATGCAACAAGACCTACCCCGCTTATCCGAGAACGCTCACAAACCCCGAACCCAGATCCGTCGAACCGAGACCGACCAACCCGGAACACCAAGTTCGTCGAGGCCCTCTAATGTGTGACCCTTTTCCGAGCTCTATTTTATAAATGCTAAATATAAAACTTGTCGATCTTAATTGTTCATGCATGCATATGGTCTTGTGGTTTGGGGCCTTATGCCGATTCACCTAATAATTAAATATGGGGCCCATATGCGGGCAAATCTAGCCTTATATTAGCCTCATTTAAACTTGTGTAGAACCAAGACTATCGTTTACCATGCTAAACAACATTTAATATGCGGGGTTTAAACAACTTGAACCATATATTAATTGTCCGGGACCCGGTTCCGCTTAATATGACCTAATCATCGCACCTTTGCCATGCCATGCATCATACATGCATCATGCCGATCTTCGCCGTTGTATTAAATAGTGCATCCGGTGTTTATTCTAGTGTTTTGCTTCTTCATGATAAGGCCGTTGAGTTGATGTGAGCTTACCCGATCTTGGTTGAACCCTTCGACAATGTTTTCAAAGTAGCATCTCCCCTTTCTACCTATCTTACTTTTATAGTCTTTATTCTCCTGTTGATCTATTGCTATCGAGTTGCGATGCTTTAGATTCCGTGACTGTGATATACCGTGCAGCCCTATATTGCCTTGGACACACCCTATTATCTCGTTGTTTGGTAGATAGTTGGACTTATGCGTCGTAGTTGCTTGCTCAATCTTGATGTGTGTAATCATATGCCACGCTTGATGTATTGCCGCATGTTGATGTTGGAGATGATTCTAGTTTTACTTATCGTCACTTTAATTTCTGTTTAACAACTAAAATTGAAATAAGCGAGGCATCGGTGGGTGATAGAAAATATTTGGTTTCAACGCCCACTTGTGTCCGTGAAGACCCCGAGTACTTGATACTGTTCCTTGATTTATCGCGCTATCCACATCCGGAGGTATATGGGACCCCTGAGCGAGCTTGATTCAGTCTTATTTCTTGGGGCCACAAACTAGTTTGAGGTTTTATTTACGATCCTCACTTATGCCATGCTACTTTCAGATTTAAATTGTGCGAGGAGCACACTGCATCTTTTAGAAAGGCGGAGTGATTCTGCATCGACAAGCCCAGCCACACTTTCGGTTCCTGTCGCCATCTGACCATTGGCGCTAACCTTGAGTCCGTCTCGAAGCTAGCTTACTGCTATGGATCTACTCAAAGGTGGCCCCTGAAATATTTCGAATCTGTGATTGTTCACCGTGAAAGCCTCGTTGGGTTTTGATTTGGTTTTTCCGAGGTTGATCGAGCGTGTGTTGCTATTGGTGCACCCCGGCCGGGTAAAACTTTCTGAAAGCCGTGTCCGCGGATATGGACGACTTGGAGCACAGTATCTCGATCATAGACAAGCATAACTAAAGTTTATTGCTCTAAATTTGAATTTATAATGACTAGTAATCAGCTTCACTATAATGGAATGGCTAAATCATACTGCCCACAATTGCTTGTTTGAATTGTCGCTTGCGACCATTGTACCTGACTAGTAAATCTTGCAACTATAACGGAATGGCTGAATAAAAGTACCAACAACTGCTGGGTTTTGGGTTTATCTCATGCTATTCATATCTGATTAGTAATTGTTGCAACTACAACGGAATGATTAACTAAAAGGGTCCACTGTTTCTTTTATCAGGATGATTATCTAAACCTGACTAGTAAAGTGCCGCAACTATAACTGAATAAATAAAACTGCCTAATCGCGTGAGTTCCTCGGTGACTTCCTCGTTTGGTCTCGAGGGGAAACACCAGATGGGTTTGTTTGGTGCTAGCTTCAGTTGAATCCGTTAGGTCATTCTCATCCCTCTCGATATCCGCCAACAGATCGAGTCTTTATAGGTTATTTAGTGCATCTCGCCGCCGCTTGATCCACCATACCTATGTAGGCGAGGACCGAATTAGCCTCGCTGCAATGGCCTCGATCGACGCCTCTTTTTCCTTTGCCCTTGCCGGCACCTTTTGTTTAAGCAGTTTGAGATCGACGTCGTTAGCGGGTTACCCTTCCGCTTGGCTGGCAGGTTATGGACGCCATCGGTTATTCTTCGTGGCTCTTAGCCCCATTTGCATCTTGTCCGTAGTGGACGCTCTATCGATTTCAAGGTGATTTGGATCTTTGAATATTATATTTGTATTCTTGACTCATGGAGTCGCCATATATATATATCTGCTCATGGGTCCCATCGAGGACCTTGTGTAATGTTATTACTTTTCCACCCGCATTTAAAGTGCTGGCACCTTTGAATCGTTTCTATGCGGGTTTGGCGAGTTTTGCTCAAACTTGCATAGGTCCGATTCTGAGGGTGTTACAATGGCCCATTCAGTAAAGTTGCTACCGTCCGTTGCTAGTTTCTCTTCCTCCATGAACGCATTGAAATTAAAAGCAGGTGGTGCCATCTACAACAGAATTTGTAAAGTTTAGACTAAGTGTATGATAGATTGAGTTCAACTAATCTATATTACGAATGAACTCCCACTCAAAAGCGACATCCCCCGTGTCCTTTTGGTGATTACATGAACCAAATCCACTACACCAAGTCCGATCATCACGTGAGTCGGTATAGCTTCAAAGGCGAGCATCAAATGGGCATCATATCAACTATATGACTCATGCTTAACCTTTCGATTAGGTTCCGAGGCCATGTCTCAGACATGCTAGGCTCTCCAAGTTAGAACCTTAGTATTTGCGTGTGTAATCGCTTTTACACCAAGTATGGTCGAGGATCCAAGAACACCCGATCATCACGTGATGTCTTGGAGCGTGAAAACATAATCGGTGCATACTAAAGGAAGAACACATTCTTATCTTGATATTTAAATGAGGGATCATCTTATTATGCTTAACAAAGCGCTAAACAAGCAATATAAGATGTAATCAAACATCATATGTTTATTAGTGAAATTATATGGTTCCCCAGATGATCTCTATCATGTGCATCGTGGTATGATCACTATCATACCTATATGTGTAAATCCACGCCTATGGATTTTACGCTATGTGTGTTGAAGAGTATCATCTCATACTTCTACTTACAACACTACCATATCATAACACTAGCCCAAAGAACAATCTAAACTAGACGCCTCTAATTTATCCATTGCAAGTTTTACGTGGCTTAGGGCTTTCGAGATAGAACCGTTCTTACCTACGAACATGAACCACAACGAGGATAATCAAATTGTTGACAACTCGCTTGCAAAATAGATATTGACTATAGTAGGAGAGACACACCGCTAGCCACTTATGCAAACTAGTTGCATGTCAAGCGTGAACAGGTCTCATGTGAGGACATGTAAAGTTTGTCCGGCCGCTTCATCCCACTATGCCACCAATATCCAAAATCACAAGAAAGGAGCAACAACATGATCATCATCGCCACATACTCATATGTGTACCCGCGGTAAAGTATCTACGCATAGATCCGCTCGATACCCTCGTAGGGTTCGCAACATAGAAAACAAAAATTTTCCTACGATGTGAACTATATACCAAGATCTATTTATACTAGATACAAACAACGGGCGGATGTATATCCGTAGAGAACATACCCTTGAAGACCGACAGCTTAACGAGTCCAAACTCGTGGTTGATGTAGACGATCTCTTGCCGATCTCAAGATCGAGAGAAGTCCTAGCGCCGCAAATCGCGCAAGATCCGTGTTTCGCACACACGTTCGAGGCACCGAGCAACCTCCGCCTCGCGCTCCAGCGATGCAGCGGAAGCACAACTCTTTCTTGCCGAATAGCCACGGAACATGTATCTCGCTAGTCCGAGACCATGGGGATAAATTCTAGAGGGAGAGAGATCCTTCACGAGGAGGTGTGAGTGAGAAGTGAGGAGGGCTCCTTTTATAGGAGGAGGGGGAACCCCAAGGGGGTGGCCGCGCATGGGGCTGCCTTGCCTCCCTCTTCATGTGGGTGGACACTCCACTCACAAAACTCCTCCAAATTCCCTCCACTCAAAAATCCCATTAAATTTCCACCAAATTTAATGCAATCTCTCATTAAATAAAACTCTTTTATTTTATTCAGAATTTTTGTCAATTACTTTAATGACAAACATTCACAAATAACCCCTTGCTAGAATTCTATTTCACATGCATAACCACTTTATGCAATTTCACCAAAACCCGTTTAAGATCTAGTGAAATAAATTCTGCGCTTGTTTATTCTTTTCGGCATGAAACTTTTGCTCCAATTGGATGTCGGTGTCTCTTAAGTGTGTCACCCTACGGTTCGTGAATAATGCGGACATGATCGAGACCCTCTCGGATCAATAATCGAAGCGGATCCGAGACCCATACCGACTCACACATTCAACGATGACTTTCTTGTGATCGCAGAACCTTTTACGCTAGTATCTTAATCCTTTGTCTCACGATATATTACATGTCCGAGATTCGATCATGGTATCTCCATACCTAGTTTGATCTCGTTACGACATGCACTCTTTTCTCGTGATATAACATTCTAGTGATCAAATCACTTGCTTGCAAGCTAATCAATGTGATATCACCGAGAGGGCACAGAGTATATCTATCCGTCATCGGATGAACAAATTCCACTCTCGATCCATGAGCCTCAACATAACACTTTATTAGTTACGAACCCATCTTTATAATCACCTGTTACGGTGTGACGTTTGATGTTATCAAGAAACTCTTCCGGTGTTAGTGATTGACATGATCTCATGGTCTAAGGATTAGGATCACCGTAAGTTGTTATAGCAATATAAACTCAATGACTTTGATCGTAATGCTATACTTGGATGAATGTTCATCACATCATTACACTAATGTTGTGATCCCGTTATTAACAACATCCAATGTCCATGATCAGGAAACCTTGATCATCTTGTTAATCAACGAGCTAGTTTATGAGAGAGGCTTAACTAGGAACTTTCTGTTTGTTTATTAAACACACATGTATTAACGTTTCCGTATTAATACAATTATAGCATGCAAAATAAACATCTATCATATACTTGGAATACACATAATAAACAATTTATTATTGCCTCTCAGGGCATATTCCCTTCACATCTAACACGGAACATCAGTACCGTCTCTCCACAGTAGTCGAGCTCCCATATCTCCTCGATCCTTCCGTAGAATCTTTCCATGACAGTAGTCTTGTCATCGGCGAAGGACATCATAGTAACTCCTGAGTTTTGATATTCGCTATTCATGTCCTTTTCCTCAATGTAGAATCTGTAACCGTTGATGTCGTATGACTGATAGGTCTTTACATTATGTGCTGGGCCTTGTGACAAGGAGAATATGAGTTGTTGATCTTCCGTAGAAGGCGTCTGCGGGGAATTGTCCAGCAGCCTTTTCTTGAACCAACCTGTGAAGGTGGAGTTGTGTTCTCTTGTTACGTCTCCTTTCATCCTCGGGCGGGCCCGGTCCACGTACTCCTGCTCGATCAAGCTTTTGTGCTCTTCCACCCAAGGGCTGATCAATTCAATGTGTTGTAGTGTGACTCGGTGTGCCCTGGTAAAGTCAGCGCGTCGATTAGCAATGCCGACATGCAGTGAGAGGTGGCCCTCGCGGTGACCATACCCAGCGAGCCTGCCGAGGTGCTTCTTGGTGGGCATTCCAACATCCTCGTTCTCGGTGGTTAGATAGTTCTGGCAGAAAGAGATGCACTCGTAGATCAGAAAGCCCTTGGCTATGCTTCCATCTGGACGGGACCTGTTGCGAACGAACCCGTTGATTACACCGTTCAGCCTTTCAAACGACATCATGTTGTGCAGGAATGTCGTCCCGAGCTGGATGATGTCATCCACGACATGGACAAGTAGATGCACCATGATGTCGAAGAATCCGGGCGGAAAGTAAATCTCGAGCTCGCATAGTATCACCATGATCTCTTCCTGTATCCTGTCGAGATGCTTCATGCCGATCGACTTCCTAGAGATGTTGCACAAGCCAAACAGCGTATCACGGACGTGCTCGTCCATTATCCATCGTATGGCAACTGGAAGTATCTGTGTCATCATCACGTGACAGTCGTGGGACTTCATACCGCTGAACCTCTTCTTCGCTACGTCGAGATACCTGCTTATCTTGCCCGAGTAACCGTGAGGAACTTTGACTCCTAGGAGGCACCTGAAAAACTACTCGATCTCCTCCTGACACAGAGTGAAGCAGGCAGCGGAAAGCACAACCACCTCATTCTTCTTAACCCTTTTGCGGTGACCCTGAGTCCCTTCCGTTTGATCGTCATCATCATCACTATCAGCGTACTGAAGCTCCTTCTTGATGCCAAGCAATTTCAGGTCATTTCTTGCTTTCGGCCCATCCTTGGTCCTCTCCGGCATGTTGAGGAGAGTGCCACAGACTCTCAGAACGTTCTTCGTGATGTGCATTACATCGAGGCTATGGGCGTGTGGAGGACCTTCGACGGCAGGTCCCAAAAATGCACTTCGCTTTCCATACACCCGAAGGCTTTGTCCTTGGTCGCTTTTCCCGGGTGGCACTCATCCCAATTATTCAGAAGCTCCTCGATTTCTTTGCCGCTCCTCGTACGCGGGGCTCTTTCGAGCTCGTCTTTACCATTGAACAGGTCACCGCGTTTTCTTCACGGGTGATCCATGAGAAGCCACTTTCGAGTCCCTTGGAACACGGTTTTCGAAGACCCGGGATCCTTGGGTAGCTGGAGATGCGGGGTCTTATCCATGCACTTGACACATGCATTGTGTCCGTGGTTCACCCGGTCGATACATATGCGTAACCGGATAGTCACCGCCGTCGTGAGCAACGCGACTCGTGAGGGAAATATTCTTTAGTGTAGACGTCCCACGTATGGTGGCGTCTCCCACAACGTGGCTAACTCCTCTTTCAACAGCCGAGATAAAGATGCATATCGAGACCGTTGCTTCGCCCCTGAATAAGAATTCTCATGTACGCGTACCTTTGCTTTGTGCGAGCCACGGGATGTTGTATGCCATACAAACACGGGCAGTGCTATGTGTGCTACCGGTTGCCAAAAGGATTGAGTCCATCGGTGCTCATACCCAGCCTGACGTTCCTTGCATCGCCCCAGAACTCTTCGAACTCGATGTCCAATGCATTCCACTGGCTAGCGTCTGAAGGGTGTGTTAGGATCTTGCCCTTCTCTGGATCATCTTCGGGTTTCTCCCTTTCCGCGTGCCATTGCATTAGCTTTGCTTCCTTAGGATCTACGAAATATCTCTGTAGACAGGGAGTGATAGGAAAGTACCATACCACTTTTCGAGGAACTTTTTTGTTCCCTCTATTTTACCGTCTATGGACGCACATCGGACATGTGGTTCTCTCCGCGTACTCGTTACGATAAAGTGCGTAATCATTGATACATGCGTGGTATTTAACGTGTGGTAGGTCGAGAGGGCACACGATTTTCTTGGCCTCCTCTATACTTGTTGGCAATGTGTTCCCTTTAGGAAGACGATCGTGCCAGAATTCTATGTTAGCATTGAAGCTCACGTCGGTCCACTTGTGTTCTGCCTTCATCTCTAGAGCCTTGAGCGTTAAACTCAGGCGTGTATCCTTGGGCCGACACCCAGGATACAATGGAGTCATCCCATCTAACTCCATTTGCGCCAGCTTGGCTTTCTCTTTGGCTGCAGCTTTGGCGTTGCTCGTCTCCTTGAGAAGCAGTTCCTGAACATGAGGATCCCTTAACACCGAAGTTAGCAGCGTCTGGGTGTTCGCTTCTTCTCCTTCTTCATGATGGTCATGCCCGTCGACATCTCCTTCTTTGTCATAATGATCATGCCCGTCGTCGGTATATCCTTCGACATCATGACCATGCCCATCGGGAGACTCTTCGTCTTCTCGCTCGCCCAAGTCTTCATGATGACCAACACCATTACTGCCAGCTCCTCATCGAAGTCGTCGTGCATGAAACCACGCCTGAGCAGGTGATCCTCCAATTGTCCAGAATCAGGGTCGATCCAGCGCTGAAGTTTGCATGTTCGACATGGACATCTTATCTGGATCTTGTTGTTCCGAATCATGTCCGCCTTGGCGTCTTTCTTATACCTAGTAACTCTACCTTCGCTCATGACGACGACCATGGTAGCCTACGCGTATGCACATATAGAGCAAAAGACGGAGAGTAGGTTAATTAGAAATATACACACACAAAACACACATGCATGGTCGTCGCCGGAAAAATTCGGCATGACCTTTCCTAAAAGTAGGACATATGGGTGGTGCAAAAATTTGCCGAAATGGAAATGAATCAATATTTCGGCAAACATCCATGCACCACACCGAGACAGAGACAAGCAAAAACAAGAATCGTCTTCCCATGCAAGCTTCCCATGCAAGCATTCATGCACCGCACAAGCTTCATGGACAAACATCATCTTCGCGCCATGCATGCATCGCATATACACACCGCCCGCGCGACAAGCTTTACACCTACAAAACATGCATATTCATGGCTAATTACTCACCGGGTAGATAGAATACCGAGTCGAGAGCGCGATGTGAAAGAGTGTGGATCAATAGATCTATAGAGAGATAATAGTACACAAATAGATATGTGGAGGAGAAAAGTAGGTGTGTTTTAGATCTACTAGTTGGAGAAAGTCTTTCCCTAACCAATCTATCAACTATAGTAGGTTTAAATACAACAAAATATAGAAAAGTATAGACACAATGGGGTGGGAGAGAGGAGGAAGACGAGCTGGGAGGAGGGGGAAGAAGGATGTGAAATGGATGGTGGTAGATAGAGGGGTGCAAAGCTGCCACCTTTGTGCAGATCTGGTCGAAGGATTACATGGCATACAGCAATATGCGCCATTGAAGTTCTTCAATGGCGCATCGGCTGCATGCGCCACAGAACCTTGTCCATAGGGTGCAGTGGGCCATGTGGGCCCCCTGACTCAATGTTTTGTGGCGCATGGCCAATATATGTGCCACAGAACCTTGGTTAGTGGCCGAACGTGGGCTGTGCACTATGGGCCCGACTTTCGATGTTCGTGGCGATATTGTGGCTATCGCCATGTAAGGTTAAACTTCGTGGAGCATCGGTGTTATGGCGTAATGGCTATGCGCCACAGAAGGTTAAACTTATGTGGCGCATAGTTGACCTATGCGCCACAGAACACTGAGGGCACATATCTGCACCAAATAAAGGTGGCTGATAGAGCTGCTTTAATGACAACCCTCTATATATATGCCACACTCCCTGTCCAAAGCAACATACCTGCCCCTCATGTCTTCTTCCCACAACTCGTCGGAAGACTCGCTGGAGAGCACAGCCCGCTCGCGTTCCTGACCTACTCGCGGTGGAGGCGAGGTCGGCGATGCTTGGAGTCAGCCGCCGCGGGATTCAGAGGTCAACCTAATCGAGGAGGAGGCCAGACTGCGGAACGAGGCCCTCTACAACAAGGCCATGAGGTTGTACGCCGTGCTCGCGTCTCCGGAGGAGAGGGCGCGCATGGCGGAACCAATCGGGTGGCGGCCGATGCTCAACCCCAACGTGTCCACAGAGGACCACGTCCGCAGGCTGCAGGCGCGCGTGAACAGGGAGGTTTGGCATCTTCCACCGCCATCGCCCCCACCAGCTCTTTGAAGGGATTTGCAATGTTATAGTTTATGTATTTGCAATGATGTATGGCATTGTTGTTTTGCGTTGTTCAAGGCTATGCGCATGTGCATTTTGCAACGATGTATGCCACTGCACATGTCTATCTACTAGATTGTCTAGTATATTCTACCTATTCCACTACTAGTTGGGAAAAGAACAAGAGAATTTTGTTCTAGGAAACACGAAGCATTCTGTGGCGCATACCCGAGTAATGCGCCACAGAAGTTTGTTCTTCTGTGGCGCATATGCACAAATGCGCCACAGAAGCTTGTACATGGGTGTCCAGAGAGTGGGGCCCACATTATTGTTCTGTGGCGCATATGACGATATGTTCTGTGGCGCATATTCCTGTATGCGCCACAGAAGTTTGGTCAGAGAACGGTCGTACCAAACTTCAGTGGCGCATACAGGTTAATGCGCCACGGAAGATTCATGGTCCAACCGCTGGTGCGGGTCCCACCATACTTCTGTGGCGCATCACTCTGTAGGATGCGCCACAAAAGTTTGGTGGTTCTGTAGCGAATTTCTCCGGATGCGCCACTGGATAACTTTTGTGGCGCATGGTCAGGACCATGCGCCACAGAAGGTATGTCTATCTATAGCTAGTTTCCTAGTAGTGCCGTAGTGGACGCGGGGTCGCAGCGGGTGGAACCAGCGGCATTGGTCGGGGGTGGCGGGCTCGTCGACGAGTGCTTATGGCGAGGGCTTCCACCGCGAGTGCGTCTGCACAGTCGGCCCAGGTGCCCAAAGTTTTGGGCTCGGAGGTCAAGCAACGTCGCAGGCGCACACCTCTTGTGCTCCCGCCAGTGGATGCGGTCGAGCTGCATAGTATGCTGGGTGTGGCTATCCAGGTATGTCCAGTCCCCAAGGATCTGGTCACTGAATTTCAGCAGGTAGATTCTTATTGTTTTTCAATGTCCAGTCCCCGAGTGCCAAATCGCTGAATTTTGGCGGCTGGGCACTTAGGAAATTTTGCAATGTCCAGTCCCCGAGTGCCAAGTCGTTGAATTTCGGCGGCTGGGCACTTAGGAGTTTCTTCAATGTTTGCTGATGTTTACCTTGTCTGTGCAGGGCCTCCAGCACGAGTCGGCGGAGCGATTGGCCTCCAAGGAGCGCGTGGAGAAGGAGTTTTGCTCCGTGCAAGAAGTGAACAAATGACTTTGAGTGACTGCTAGTAAGGGATTGAGATTCCCTTCTCCATGGATGTGTTTTTCTTATTTCATACTCACACTCATGTTGCTGTAGTAGGGTTCGCAGCATAGAAAACAAAAAATTTCCTACGATGGGAACAACTATGTGCCAAGATCTATCTACTAGATACAAGCAACAGGCGGATATACATCCGTAGAGAACATATCCTTGAAGACCGACAAAGCTTAACGAGTCCAAACTCGTGGTTGATGTAGACGATCTCTTGCCGATCTCAAGATCGAGAGGAAGTCCTAGCGCCGCAAAACAGCGGCGCATCCGTGCTCGCACACATGTTCGAGGCACCGAGCAACCTCCGTCTCCTCGCTCCAGCGATACAGTGGAAGCACAACTCTTTATTGCCAAATAGCACCGGGAACATGTATCTCGCTAGTCCGAGACCATGGGGGATAAATACTAGAGGGGGAGAGATCCTTCACGAGGAGGTGTAAGTGAGAGAGAGAGGGAGGGGGATCCTTTTATAGGGAGAGGGGGCACCCAAGGGGCCATGCGCCCAGCCATGGGGCTGCCCCCTCCGCTTCTTTCATTCATGTGGGTGGACACTCCACTCACACAAAAGCCTTTCAATTTCCTCCACTCAAAATTCCATTAAATTTCCACCAAATTTAATGCAAACTCTCATTAAATAAAACTACTTTTATTTATTCAGAATTTTGTCAATTACTTTAATGACAAACATTCTCATATAACCCCTTGCTAGTATTTCATTTCACATGCAAAAACACTTTATGCAATTTCACCCGAAAACCCGTTTTGATATCTAGTGAAATAAATTCCTGCACTTGTTATTCTTTTCGGCATGAAACTTTTGCTCCAAATGGATGTTGGTGTCTATTAAGTGTGTCATCTTACAGTTCGTAAATAATGCGGACATGATCGAGAACCCTCTTGGATCAATAATCAGAAGCGGGATCTGGAGACCCATACTGACTCCCACACATTCAGCGATGATTTTCTTGTGATCACGAGAACCTTTTACGCTAGGAATAGGAGAGGAAGAGCCACCATGACCCCCATTGTGACGCTCAAGGCATGATGGTTTCCTAGGAGTCGTCGGAGTTGAGGCATCCGACGATTCGCTTGAGCTCCGTGTCCGCTTTCGAGTCTGCTCCTCGCTCGACCCAAAATTTTCTTCAGCAACGACCGCGCTGAAGGAAGCTCAGACATGGAGTCCACTACCTCATTGTCTGGTGCATCTGGAAAACGTCCGGGTAGTGGAGGAACCATGCCCGGTACCTTGAACTCCCGCACACAAGAAACAAACTTTCAGAACAAAACAAGTGCAAGAAAAACGCAGTCGAAAAAAGCGCTACGCGCACGTCCCAGATCTACACCTGCGGAACCGGACGAGAGGCGGCGAACGGAGGAGTCAACGATTTCCTCGAAAGATCCTCTTCAGCTTTATACTTCAGCAGCGGCCGAAGAATTCTGTCGAGATCACCCCGGGAGAGCTCCTCAGTCGAAACCCTAGTCGGATCGTGACGGCCAGAATAAAGAAACATCGGGTGCGCCCTAGCCTAGAGTGGCTGCACCCGACGTTTGAGGAAGGTGCGGATGATATCCACACCGTTCACCTCTTTATCCGGAATCACCTGGAGGTCCTCCACCCGACGATAGAGCTCCTCTATCTCCGCCACCTCACCATCCAAGATGTGGTTCTTTCAGGACCTCTTCGGCTGGATTTTCTAGGAGGGGTCGAAAGGAGCAAGGCTAAAATTCTGCCCGGCCACTTGGAGTCGCGGATGTAAAACCATCGCCTCCGCCAGTACTGGACAGATTCAGACATAGAAAAATAGAAGAAAAGAAAGTTGGATTTAAGGTAAATAATGCAGCCACCGATGGGATAAACGCCATCGGAGCCAGATTGCCTCTTCACGGAATAGAGCTTCCGAAAGAGGCCAAAGTGTGGCTCGACACCGAGCCAGCACTCGCAGACGGTGATGAAGCAGGCGATATGAAGAAGAGAGTTCGGCGAAAGATGATGAAGTTGGATGCCATATAAGAAAAGCAATCCACGGAGAAAATCGTGAATTGGGAAAGAAAGGCCCCGAAGGACAAAAGCGACGAACATGACCCGAAACCCAGCGGGAGGACGGGGAATTACCTCGTCACCGGGAATCCTGATGGCCTCCCTATCCTGCGGGATCAGACCCTGCTCATGGAGCTTGCGGAGATCGCCCTCGCGCGTCTCCGATCGTTGCCAGCCACCATCGGTGACGCGAGTAGCGGCGGAACCCTTCTTGCCGGCGGCGGCAGCACTAGTACCAACTGCGGTGGAGGCCTTATTGGACTTCCCCATCACAGTGCGGCGATGACGACGACGTGAACGCAGAAACAAGGATGGAAAGGTTCGAAGAAATTCCAGCGCGCATCGAGAAAAGCTCAAAGAAGATGGGAGCAGTGAAACGAGAATGGGTGCGGTGAAAAACAAACTAACTTTTCCCCAGTGACTATAAGGACGAGGACGATGCACGACGACCGTTCATCGGGAAGACCTAAAGCCAACATCCAAATCCAACAGTCCATGTGTTGGCACAGCAGCGAATCGTCGCTCACACGCCGTCCACTACGCACGGAATCGAGGCGACGCCGTAATTACCTCCACGCCGCGCGTGGCCAGTCAACTCAAAGTCAGAAGGTGGGACCCATGTTCGTCCAGTCACGTTATCTCTGGCGCCGCAGACGCTTGAGGTCACAGATCGTCGACAA
Source organism: Avena longiglumis (assembly GCA_030063025.1). Taxonomy (NCBI): domain Eukaryota; kingdom Viridiplantae; phylum Streptophyta; class Magnoliopsida; order Poales; family Poaceae; genus Avena; species Avena longiglumis. The sequence continues at coordinate 582,740,616 of CP125973.1, read as the reverse complement.
TGACGTCATCAAAAGCTATACTAGCAATGGTTACAATTCTTCGGCTACACAGCTAAAAGTACTCAGTTGAATCCACGATTCGACTAACTACTCGGGGGCTACTCCTATCATGAGCGCTGGCCGCGCACCCAAAAACCGATCAAAATACTACACCATTGAACTATTCTTCGAGTCCTACGTCGAGTCTACGACTCCACTACGGACTCGGGGGCTACTCCCATAGGGAGGATGGATTCAGGCAGCCGAAAAATTTGTGTCCTACGGACCTAAAAGTCAACAAAGACGGAATTAAAGTCTCTGCTCGAGTCTACGACTCGAACAGACACACGGGGGCTACTGACATGGTTATACCCTACGGATACACGATCTTATCATACCTAGTTCAGCCCAAGTAAGGCTCACGAGAACTGCGCCAGTCTATGAAGACTTTCGGGTGACCAGGGCCCATGACGCTTCGAATCCTTGGAGAAGAAGACTAGATTAGGTAGAATATTCAAAGGGGTAAACCCTAAAATTTTTAACCGACTCGATCTGTGCCCGGGACCTGCCTATCTCTATATAAAGGCTAGGAGAACACGACGAGGAGGGCACTTCATACCATAGCATACACACCTCCATGCCAGATTACATCTGCGCACCCCTGTAACCTTCGGTTCCGCCGTAATTCAGAGCAGACAAGCAGGAGTAGGATTTTCCCTCCAGGGGCCTAAACCTGGGTAAACCTCGTGGCCCCGTGTTGCTTGTTTGCTAACCGTTCCGCGATCTCCAGCATCCCCATCTTCTCTAAAACCCAAGCTCATAACAATGGGCATTGACGAGATTAAACCTTGTCAACAAGTGACACTAATTGATTTCTAAGGTTTATGGACATGAATTATTTTAGAACCATTGCAATGCACCGAGAATTTGCTAGTTACGAGTATGCAGTACTATCACCAAGAAAGCCTGGATTCAACGACACTAGTAGGTGCAAAGAAAATGACAATTGAGAAAGATATAGTTTCAAAAGGAAACCTCAACACAAACCTAGTTTCATTAGGATTTCAAATATTTTTTTATGTACTCCCATGTAATTTAGCAAAGTATAACAAGAATTATTTAATTGTATAATCAATTTGTTTCATTAAATACATGACGTCTTCTACTTCTACACTAAATAGAAGATTGGAAATTATTAGGCCCTGTGTTATTTTTTGGGAGAATTGATGTACAGTGCAACAAAAAATTCCAAACCAAAATGTAAAATTTTACAAAAGGTAGTAGAAAGCAAAAAATGAAAATGAGGTATAGATGTTGAGTGCTAAGTGACACTAATTGATTTCTAAGGTTTATGGGCATGAATTATTTAGAACCATTGCAATGCACGGAGAATTTGCTAGAGCTAGTATGTAGTACTATCACAGCGAAAATATTTAATTACGTAGTACTAACTATGGTGCCTGAATCATGCTTCTATCCATCCAAATTTGACAACTGCTTCATGACGATCTCCTTGGCGGCAGACGGGAACTCCATCCTCAGCCGCTGATACCCCTCCGTCGCCATGAACGACCTTAGGTTGCCAGCACAAGATAAGAACTTCATGCACGCCTCCTTCAGCACGGGGCATCCATGCCGCTCAGCTAGCAAGAGCATCGCAGCGACAGAACCCATCTCCACCCGCCCGCACAGCGCCTCCCCGCACGCGAGCTTCAGCTTCTCTAGCCCGTACCTGTCCGCCGCCACCAGCAGCCGCTCCGCCAACGTTGCCTCCACTTCGACCTGCTGCTCGTCCCGATCAAACGGCAGCGCGTCCTTGTATATGAACTGGAGCAGGGCCTTGAACACCTCGCCGTCCACGCCGTTGATGTGGAGTTCGCCGGAGGTGGTGATGTTCTGCAGGTCTGCCTTGAAGACGGGGGACCCGGCCTCCAACAGCGCCCGATGCGCCGGGAACGTCTCCCCGCCGGCGTGGATGGTCACGTCCGGCTTCTTGCTCCAGATGGCCTCTGGCGGGGGAGAGAGGGCAGCGGCAGTTGGCTGCGTGCTCCAGTTGACGTTTGGCAGCGGTACGCGCATGTCGGAGGATGGCGGCGCCGCGGCCGTAGGCTCCGGCGGGGGCAGGTCGTCAGAGACCTCCTCGGCGTGGAGGGGAAGATCGTCGACGGTAACGTCGCAGAGGACGGTGAGGCAGTCGTCCACGAGGTCCAGATCGTCGTTCTTGACGAAGTCCTTCCATCCCCAAGCCTCGTAGCCCAGGAAGCTCCGGTGCTCCGCGGTCTGGGTGCGCCACGGCTTCCCGGCGCGGTCGAGCACGCTGGCCTGGAGCCGCGCCGTGGTGACGTCAAAGGAGAAGGGGCCGTCGTGGGGGCTGAGGCTCTTGAGGAAGAGGGACGTGTAGCCGCGGTGAGCCCTGTCGGCGCCGTTCGGGTAGCAGACGATCCTCCAGCGGTGATCGCCGACGCTGAACGGGGCCGACTCGAAGCACTCGCCCGTGGGGACTTTCTTGCGGATGACCTTGGTGTAGCCGTGGAGGCGGAGGACGTGGGAGCCCGTGATGGCCTGCCTCGCGGCGACCGTCGACGCGGTGAGGTGCTGCCGCCCGGCGCCGCGCAGGGCGGACAGCAGCGTCGACATTGGCATGATCGACATGCTGGAAGGGCTCGATTGGAGATCGATCGCCGGCTTGCAGATCTATATATGCCCGTCGATCGGGTCGGTATATATATATATCGATCTACTAGGTATGTGTTTCTGCAATTTCGAGTTTCAACGACGACGCTCGAGTCTGGACATATATATCGAGATTGATCAGATCGTGATGGGTGGTAGCTCTGGTGAAAAAAAGGATGGCTTGGGCTACAATCAATTACCGTACCAGTAACAGATTTTGTGTATGTTTCCGGACTCTAAAAGAGCCCTTCGGCAAACTCTCAAACGCCCGCGGTTTTTTTCACAAGATCATAGCGTTTGATAATTCCAGTAGCAACAACTACCATCCTAACAAAAAAAAAAGGTTAAGGTAACAAAAACAAAACAAAACTTACCAACATTGTGAATATGCCTATAAATTTTTATAATCACTTATGAAATAAAACTATTTCACAACGACGATACCATTTAATTTGTAGGAGGCCAAACTATACTGCTTACTCCTGGAAATTATATTGAAGCTGATCCATATGCTTTTGTGTCACTCCTCGAAAGTAGTCAATAAAACATCACACAAAAATAGAGGCCAAAGTTCGGTTAGTCCAAAAATATGGTAGAGCTATGCATACAGCCATTCATCCCCGGTGACTTCACCTGCCCGAATAATAACATAAAACAATAAACTTTTGTTTCACTCGTCGAAACCAGTGAATAAAACAACACACAGAAATAGAAGCTATTTTTTTTTTTGCGAATCATTGGGCTTTATGACTTAAGCAGCAGGATTACAATCACCCGCGAGAGTGTCAGTAAGAAAGCGAGGGATGTAATTGATCCACAAGCGTTTCCTTGTACTATAACTAGCTTGCTTAGCACACAAATGAGCAGCAGTGTTTGCATCCCGCCCAACTCAGTAATGCTACAGCTAGTAAAAGCCCTCCTAACCTCCATGATCTCATGACAAATAGATCTCAATTTTGATCTATTCTGGTCTTCAGCATTGCACAAATTAACAGCCACAAGAGAATCACTTTCAATCACAACCCGTGTGTAGCCTCTCTCTTGGGCCAGTTGTACCCCTTCACGGATGGCCAATGCCTCCATCGATAGCACACACTATCAACAGAATCAACCCACAAAGCAGATCCTCCGATTAAATTGCCAAGGCGATCCCGCACGACCAATCCTATCCCTCTGGTCTTCTCTTGATCATGAAAGCTGGCGTCGGTATTAATTTTATACACCCCTCAGGGTGGCATCCAATGCTGTTTCGGTTTATCGCCTTCGTTCCTCGATACTACTCGGCTTGATGAGCAAGGTCAATGGTGGTTTGCATTGCCCATCGAGTAAGTCTGTGGCGACGATCTTCCCGTCAACATGCTTCCTTGCATTTCTCTCCGCCACGCAGCCCAGACCCACGTAAGATAAGGGATGTTTGAGACTCCACCATTGCGGACTATCAATCATAAGTTGGATGAGTAGCCTTGAAGCCAAATTCGGTTAGTCCTATATACACAAAGGTGTGTTCAAGAAAAATATGGTCAACCTATGCTATAGCTAGTAAAGCCCTCCTAACCTCCATGATCTCATGACAAATAGAACTAAATTTTGATCTATTCGTCTTGACATTGCACAAATTAACAGCCACAGGAGAATCACTTTCAATCACAACCCGTGTGTAGCCTCTCTCTTGGGCCAGTTGTACCCTTCACGGATGGCCAATGCCTCCATCGATAGCACACACTATCAACAGAATCAACCCACAAAGCAGATCCTCCGATTAAATTGCCAAGGCGATCCCGCACGACCAATCCTATCCCTCTGGTCTTCTCTTGATCATGAAAGCTGGCGTCAGTATTAATTTTATACACCCCTCAGCCGGTGGCATCCAATGCTGTTTCGGTTTTACTGCCTTCGTTCCTCGATACTACTCGGCTTGACTGAGCAAGGTCAATGGTGGTTTGCATTGCCCATCTGAGTAAGTCTGTGGCCGACGATCTTCCTCGTCAACATGCTTCCTTGCATTTCTCTCCCGCCACGCAGCCCAGCACCCACGTAAGATAAGGGATGTTTGAGACTCCACCATTGCTGGACTATCAATCATAAGTTGGATGAGTAGCCTGTTGAAGCCAAATTCGGTTAGTCCTATATACACAAAGGTGTGTTCAAGAAAAAATATGGTCAACCTATGCTATAGCTAGTAAAAGCCCTCCTAACCTCCATGATCTCATGACAAATAGAACTAAATTTTGATCTATTCTGGTCTTCAGCATTGCACAAATTAACAGCCACAGGAGAATCACTTTCAATCACAACCCGTGTGTAGCCTCTCTCTTGGGCCAGTTGTACCCTTCACGGATGGCCAATGCCTCCATCGATAGCACACACTATCAACAGAATCAACCCACAAAGCAGATCCTCCGATTAAATTGCCAAGGCGATCCCGCACGACCAATCCTATCCCTCTGGTCTTCTCTTGATCATGAAAGCTGGCGTCAGTATTAATTTTATACACCCCTCAGCCGGTGGCATCCAATGCTGTTTCGGTTTTACTGCCTTCCTCGATACTACTCGGCTTGACTGAGCAAGGTCAATGGTGGTTTGCCTGTTGAAGCCAAAATGATGAGTAGCCTGTTGAAGCCAAATTCGGTTAGTCCTGCTATATACACAAAGGTGTGTTCAAGAAAAAATATGGTCAACCTATGCATACAGCTATTCATTGCCCGTGACTCCACTGCACAAATTATAACATAAAACTAGTACTTCCTTTAGTCCATGTTAATGGTCTCAAGTTAATCTAGTTTAAATATTTAACTACATATACACGAATCTACATAAACTTCTCGCTATTAATATGAACAGGAGGAGGTACAACTTCATTTCATACCACATTTTGTTTTCGATCTAAAGCTATTCTATTTTTTTTTACAAAAATACTATTCCTTCCGTTTCAAAATATAAGATGTTTTAGGTTTGTGAAGAAGATAAATCTAGACTTATTTTAGTATATAGGTTCACTCAACTTTAGGACGAATCTACACACTAAAAGAAGTCTAGATTTATTTTCTTCACAAATCTAAAATATCTTAGAGGTCGTTTGGTATCCATCATTTGGGCCTAAAATCCTGAAATTCATTTTGCAATTCCATCCCTATGCTGTTTGTTTGGTACGGAATTGGACCGTCATTTTATTTGGCAAATCTATCCAAATATCACTATGTGTAAACCCAATTCCTATCTCAGACCTGTCATTTCCAAATTCCGATGGCAGCCAAACATATGGGTGTTTTTGGAATCATAATATAAATGAAATGAATCCATGTATTCATTTCATTTAGAAATGAAATGAATACCTGGATGCCAAACGACCTCTTATATTTTGAAACGGAGGGAGTAATATCAATTGATAGAGAGGGCCCACACGTCAGGCAGACGTGGGAGCATTTCTAAACTGTTTGGCTGAGGTGGACGTGGGCCCCACCTGTCAGCCCTCTCGGTTCCTGTCTCCTCTTCTTCCTAACCGCACCGTCCCTGTCTCCTCCCGCACCGGCGGCCCCATCCTGCCGCCGCCGGGAACTCCAGCGTCCTAGCGCCGATACTCCACAACATGCCCCCGGCCTCCATCGCGCGAGATCCGCCGCCGCGCCCCCTGATTCCTTCGGGTGCTGCCAGCTCGAATCCCCACCCACCACGCGCGGTGCTGCGAGTCCCCCGCCCACCGCGCCGCACCGCCGTGAATCGCACCCACCATGTGCGCGCAGCCTCCAATCCCCCGCCCACCGCCCCTCCTGTGGTAGGACACTCACGAAATCGTCAGAATCCCGCGCCGTCCCGGCGGCATGGCGCTGCTCTCGGCCGTACATGGAGCGGCGGCAGACGGCGCCAGGTCCAGCTGCGTCGATGCCGTGGAGCGCCACAAGCATCGCGACGTGCTAAGGAAGGAAGGTGGCACGCCGGTTCGGCGGCGGCTGGTTCCAGGCCGGGCGGGAGCCGTGACGGAGATGCCGGGCGCAGAGCGTGCTGGCTGCTGCAATTTGGTACTGTACTAATCCTGCTGACAGCGTAAGCAGCCTGCTCCTATAACTCGGCCACTCGTGCAATGCGATTTTTGTGCTTTGGAGGTCTCGGATCCTGCTGTGAACCTGTAGCTAATTCAGTGCTAGCTGAGAGCATTGGCGTAGATCGGATTGGTTCCTGCCTCCGAAATGCTTGGGATATGTTGTCGGGTATTCAAGGAAGCCTCGTGGATAAACAAGTGCTGGGAGTGTCTGGCTGAAGTTGGTCATTCATGAGTGGTAATATGTCTACATCTGGGAGTGCCAACTGGTATAATCTTATACTAACTGATGCAATTATCCTCATGCTAAGTAACTGCATTGTCATGTTAAATCTCTCAGGTAATATCCACCTCCCTCTCCCTGTGCCGAATTAGCTATTTTCACATTAATCGAGATAGACGAAAAGTCCTTCCTGGTACCAATGTAACTGGATTTGTAAACTTAGGCCATGAGGTGATGCCCTCCCTGTTTTCACATTCATTCATTGGTTCAGATAATCTTGTACCGGGTGCTGCATCAGTTGCACTTAGGTAGTAGTACTATAGTATATCAGAAAGTTATGAACTGCGCTAAACCTTCTTTTTCAGTTTTCGCATTCAGATAATCTTGTGTGAAGTGCTGCATAATTGCACATAGGTAGTACTAGTAGTTTGGAAGTTTTGAACTGAGCTAAACCCTCTTTTCCGAATTTGAGTTGGTTCTTGTAATGTGGCATCACCATAACCTGTTGTTCACATGTTCCTTTTCTCTCCAGAATTTACTGATGTTCCACTATAAGATGAGCAGCAGGACTACCTCTGCAAACATTCTGACGGGTGAGAAGAAAACTAATGGCAGCATGGCGATAAGCACGAACGTGTCATCCATTCTCTTAATCTATTGTCTTCTGTTTGCATTTCGGTGTGATGGCATGGTTTTTAATTAGTACTTTTTTGCAATTGCTGTCCGCCAGGGTAAGTACAGCAACTAGAAAAGCCACAAAAGAGACTCTCTTCTGCAAATGATGGACGAGAATTAAGGGGAATGGAAAGAGTATATAGAAGGTAAAGGCCGATTTAGTTCTTGAATCTAGCATCTTGTAATGCTAACATATTCTCTTTATTTTACTTATCTCCAAGATCTGTGTGAGTTGAGTTCCATGAACATGTAAAAAATAAAATGAGATGGTTGCAAGGAGATGTAGTGCTTATCTGGGTGGTATTCAGCCTGTCGTATATATGTTTAGTTCAAGGGTAATTCTTCCACAGATAAATTTAGGCAATGTGTGGTAACAAAACTGAAGCCGTAAGTGTGGCAAAAAAATTCTATGATTCATGAATCATATAAATGATAGTGTGTGGCAAGGCACGACAACCAAATAAACTCTCAACATCAGATATTAATCAATAAAATATAGTGTTTTTTTGTACTATTGATACATGGAAATACTATCCATGTTTTCTTTTGTGTGAACTAGCTTAATCATGGGCTCATGCAATCACACAGAGAGGGTAGAACCCTCTTAATCGGGGTCCTTACATACACGATTCGTGAAATGCTACGGGAGCAACATAAGTGCCTCTTCAATCTCCCTTGCTGGCATATGCATCCCTGATTCCGTGTAGCTTGGACGGCACCTCCTCCATGTTGACGCATGCATCCACGTTCCTGGCGAGATCAGTGTCACCGAAACCTGTCAGTTTCAGCTCGCCGGTGCACGCCTTGTAGCAGCAGTCATGCCCAAGTGTGCCTCTCATATAATGGAGGCTCAGTGCCTCCATGAGACGGCTGACAATGCCCACAGAATGTGTGAGATCAGGGTAGCGGAGACAGCCAGTGATGCTTCGATACTTAGTGGCCTCCACTGATCCACTCCCGTCCTGCTTCCACAGCTTGAGTCTGTTCTCCATTGGGGTATGGCAGGGATTGCAATTCCCCATCCTAGCACGCTCGAGTATCTTCTCAGCGTAGCTCCTCTGGTGTAGTGTGATTTCGCCGTTTGCTTGCTCGACCTCGATGCTCATTTTGAACAAGCGATTCATCTCAGCCTTGAACTCCTGAATCTCGGCGTCGCTGGTGCCCGTGATGATTAAATCATCCACGAACGCTCCAACCAGCAGGAAGCTGGTGCTGTCACCGAGCCTATACATAGCGTGTTCCGGTGGACTGCGAACAAAGCCCAGATCAGCTAGGAAGGCATCGAGTTTGGCATACAACACGCGCGGCGACCGCCGGAGACCATACACTGCTTTGCTGAGCTTGAGCATGTGCTGGGGCTGCTGCTCGTCGATGCGGATTTCACGTTCATATGATGGACGGCCTTGGTGTCAAGTAGCAAAGGTAGACAACATAATGCATGACGCTCACCATTTTCTCTATTTTTCTTAGCGCCACCATCTAGTGGGCGTCTAATTGGTAACTGTCAACGATCAACGGGATGAGGAGTGGTGCTATGAGCAAGATGGAAGGGAGAGGTCATCTCAGTGGCTACTGTCTCACGCACCCCTAAAGATTTATTGTGAATAAAATAATTAGTACAATAATTCAGATAAAAGTCTCTTTGGAGCGCCAATGGTTGTCTTGACGCCAGCGACAGCAGTGGACAGTGGGACTACGAGTGCAAAGCAGATGCTTACAGACCTATATCTTACCTTAGATTAAACGGCAGTTGACACTGGTTCATCCCACTTTTGCAATATTTTTAGAGACACAGAATAATCATGCTTTATTTAATTTGTTGTCTAAATTATTGATGTAATTATTGTGGGGGATTTGGTGACACTTAACTGGAATCAATCACTCGCAGATGACGCAATCTCATGGAGGAAGTTCACCATAATTATTGATGGTTGCCTCAGTGTGGTGCGTGGGTTTGGGTAGGAGACCTGCGGGAGTAGATTGGCTATCCTCTGTCCGGTCGAGCTTGCCTATCAATGCGCCCCCGTCGAGGATGCTGCCAAACATGGCGGCCTCGAACAGGTAGTTCACCTGCCATGCATGGTGGTTCGCATGAGCAAGGAGCCAGGCCATTTCGATGACGAGGCCCTTGGAAAAGAGCTGCGCCATTTGCACGCGCGAGGTTTCAGCGAGGTGGAGCTCATACTGGTCATCCACCTTGCCCTGCCGGACGTACTCAAGCGGGCCGGTGACGATGGACCACCATAGGGCGCCGAGAAGGTCTGCACTCGGCGTGGCGGTCGGAAGCGGGCGTGGTTGCAGGTTTCCTCCTCGCCGCCGCAGCGTACTCGGGTCGAGGGGCCTGCTGAAGCCGGTGGTGCGGAAGTTGGCGTCAAAGACCTCGTCAAAGTCGGCCTCGTGCTGCGGCCACGACGGCGACTTGCGGCCTTCGCCATCCTGGAGGGCGCTGACGGAGGAATCTGTGCGGTCGTTATGCATGTGCCACGGTACGGCGTGGCGCGCATCCGAGCCAAGGGCTCGTGCCACCTGGGTGAACATCCGTGCGCCCGCCGGCGTAGGCGTCGTAGATGGCACGGAGCGCCGGCTCGCTCACCACGCCAGAGGTGGCGATGTCGGCCACGTTGAGGAACGAGTTGATGATCTCAGAGTTGACCAGGTCGCTGCCCACGTCGAGCACGTCAGTGCCGGGCGAGCTGAAGACGAGGTCGCTCATAACGGCTCCAGCGTCGAAGCCCCGGGCTGTGGCCTCGGCCGCCATGCCGAGCAGGCTGCCCTCGGACAGGAAGATGACCTGGGCGGCGCGGCGGTCCATATGTGCGGCACGGTCCTTGAGGCAAGATTTGTGCGCCGTCTCGAGCGCGATCTTGGCCTGGATGTACGACGCGCCAACGGTAGCAGCTTCACGTCGCTGCCTGCCACCGGGGGTGCATGCGCCGCGCGCTGGAGTCGGCCAGCCCATCGTGCAGCACCTGGTGGAACGAGGGGAAGACGTGGTTGTACCCGTGCTCGTAGTAAAATGCCATGTCGGTCACGTAGTTGGAGAACATGGTGCGCACGTCGGCAGCGCCAATTAGCAGGTTCGTGATGCCGCTACCGAACAGGGCGTTGTTGGTCGTCATTGCCTCGGGCCAGTCCGTGGCGCCCAGCATGGCGAGCACCCGTGGCGAGGCTTGGCTCAGCCCCGCGCCCTTAGGGGGAAGCACGTTGCCGATTGCGTGTTGCGTGCTTTTCCACAGCGCGAGCTCAGGCGATAGCCGCAGCTGAACCACCCTGGGCTGCACCAGTTCCTCGCCGCACCACCGCTCGCCGTTGTGCGAGAGAGCGCCAATGCTAGCAAACATCTCCGCCACCATATCTTCCGCCTGGCTAGACAGCCTTGCCAGATCAGCCACAGCTCCTTTTCCGACCAAGGCCCTTGCCTCTGAGTAGCCCGCGTGGAAGCCTCCACCTTTCCTCGGCCTCCCCTTCCAGCCAAGCCGCCTCGCCAGCCAGGCCACGAGACCCTCGCCCCAGAAGTAGGGAGAGATTCTAATTGGCCCGCTGCTGCCACCGCCTGGGAGAGCGTCCTTGATCGGCACCTCAATGTTGAGGCCTTGGAGAGAGCAGCCAGCCCAACGGGGCGGCTGGCGAGGCCAGCTGAGACAGAATAGGTTCGGCATTGCTAAAAAACATTTGAAAAATGTGGTAGGGAGATAGTTATTCCCGGTATTCCTCACCTTATGTAAAGATTACCATCTTAGTCCTTGCTGTGATCGATCTGCTCTGGTGATTCTTGATAGAGCAGCTCTTCATCTGAGTGTCGGCGTTAGATTGTTTGGGTGCTCTAGCTGCTGATGCAGTTCGTGCAGGTATTATATGCCCCTGCCTGATGTCGATTCTAATCAGCCTCCAGCTTGGAATGTGATTTTTCCGGCCAATATGGCCCCATTTTTTGTGCACATCTTTTTGAATTTTGTACTTGTCCATATCCTTCATTAGAAGGCAGTATATCTCCATTCGCTATGTTAACAATTTTAGTAATGGGGTGGCTGGATCGTTTGCTGTCAAAGAGATCTTCAATCCTTCAATTTCAGACTATATGCTACCTGCTCGTTTCCTTTCTATGCGCATAATATTTACTAACTTGAGCTACAATTTAGATGGCTGACTACTTAATCCATGTTTAGGTAAGCAAATTTGTCCCATGTTTCTTGCCATATCATATCAAGAAGAAATCACTGATTTTGTTCCCATGTTGTTGGTTTACAAAGAATTACATTTAGGGCTGTTAGGTATAACAGTGGAATCTCATGCTGGCGCACTTGCATATCAGGAGCTGAAGATTAAGGGAAGGTATATTTCGGCATTGCATGTTGCATATCTTTTCTGCTGAATAGAGATAAGTTAAGATGATGAGTGATATGCTCTTGATGATATATAATATAAGGATGATGTACCGTATATGCACTCTTTTGCAAGCGTTCAGCTGCTTTTTTTTTCATTTTGTACCACATATGTAAGTGCGGTTCCTTTCCTTGGAGCATTGCATCCAGTGGACTCTCGCCCCTACTATAGCTGCAACACAAACATGGTGTATCAGGGTTTCTGGTTTATAAGCTTAGCTCTGTAATTACCTCGCTCCTTCTACACGTTTCAGACTTTCAGTTATCTACCTCAATTTTTGCTTCATGTTGTTTTCTTTTCAACCGTTTGCGACCCATGATTGTAATAACTTTTTCAAGTCTTGAACTTTGCAATAAAAACGGCTGTGATCATCACTTGATACAGAAGCCGGGGCAAAAGTTCCCAATTTCAAAAAGAAAAAACACTGATCCCGCGTTCAGTTGTGTAGACTGTTTGGGTGCTCTAGCTGCTGGTGCAGTTCATGCACGTATTTATATGCTCCTGCATCATGTTGATTCTAATTAGCTCCAGGTTGCAAGGTGATTTTTTCCGGCCAATATGCCCGCATTTTTTGTGTGCAGGTGTTTTTGCATGTTATGTTTGTCCATATCTTTGATTAGAAGGTAGTTTCTGTCGATTCGCTATGTTAACAATTTTAGTAATGGGGTGGCTGGATGGTTTGATGTCAAAGAGATCTTCAATCCTTCTATTTTAGACTATGTTACCTGACTTGCTTTCTTTTCCTTTCTATGCACCTATTATTTACTAATTTGAGCTACAATTTTAGATGGTGACTAGCGATAATCCAAGGTTAGGTAAGCAAATTGTGTGCCATGTTTCTTTAGTAATACTTGCACGCATGCATGCAATGGATAAAGTGATCAGATCAGATTGCTCTGCTAGGCTCGCTCTCAGCTAACGCAGCCGCCAATGTGTCAAAAGGAAACGGAATATGTGTTTGAAACTTTGAATTGAGAACTAAACCATGTGCTCAGGTTATTCTCGTCTCGTGAGCACAGTTGACTCTGGTTTCACGGATGTTGGATGTCTGTTATATCACACTATTAAGAAGAAATCTTGAATATTTGCAGCTATATGAACCCCACGATTTTGTTCTCATGTTGTTAGTTTACAAAGAATTATCTATAGGCTTACACCTTTTTTTTTTCGAAATGAAGAGCGGAGCCCTGGCATCTGTATCAGGCGATGCACACAACCTTTATTTATTATTAGAACCATATTTTTGGCAAAGATCATACAAATCGGAATTGCCAAAACAAAACACCGAACAAAAACGATAACCGTATCGTCAGCTTCCTGTTTCGATCCCGTCTTATGGTCATTCATATTGTTGACGCTCGCTAAGAGAAGCTGGAATGCCTGGGCGTGGCTTCAACCTGGTGACCAGCACTGAGGCTACATGCTACGGCCCAGGACCTCCATGAGCTGCTTCTCGGTTCTAGAGATGTCCAGCCCTGCTTTGTAGAGCGAGCATGCCCACTCTGCACAACAAGTATCCATCCTTTGCTTTTTCTAGATTCATCTATCGTTGTTCCTATTTTCTCAAGTTCTTCCCGTGTATTCTTCAATTTTGTTTCCATGTGAACATATGGTTGCCAACAACCTTGATATCAGGCTAGCAGTGTTGAAATATATTACCTAGCCCTTTTCATCAGTTCGAACTGTTGGTTGTGTTGGCTAGTGCATGCACTTCAATATGGTATTAGAGTAGGAGGTCCTAGAATCAAATCCTAACCAACGCAAAAAAATAAAAATAAATATTGTGTCTCCCCCAAACACGTGTCAATATATTGCCTAAATTTTCCATTGATTTGTTGGTTATTACTAGTGACGCACTTCAATAAGCAACACTAGATTGGCATGTTCTAGTGAAAACTGCTAGCTCACTACGGTACGATTCAGTTTGTAGATGTGAGAATATTTAAAAAACAAATGAATTTGGTTGTGACCATCTTCTGCTCATCAGTTCACTCCGCCCCAGTTTTAAACTGTTTGGAAACCCATTAGAATCAAACAGCTAACACAAATTAAATACTAGGATGTGGAATTTATTAAAGCATACTTCTTAGTATCAGCCTAGCCATTCCAACATACTCCCTCCGTTTCAAAATATAAGATGTTTTAGATTTGTGAAGGATATGTATCTAGACTACTTTTAGTATGTAGGTTCACTAAGGTTTATAGTGAATCCAGATACTAAAACAAGTCTAAATACATTTTCTTCAGAAACCTAAAACATCTTATATTTTGAAACGGAGGGAGTACTTCGTAAATGCAAGCTGTTATTTTGCCCGTGCTGGAGCTCGTTGTGGAGCAGCTGTGTCTGGCAAAACAAAGTTTTGACGGGATAAACTGAAACAGAGTACTCTGCTGCTGTCTCATATAAGTGATCTACTGAAACAGAGTACTCTGATGTATCCCAACTGGGGTTTAGATGGCCTGAAATGTGCCTGTGGGATTTACTCCTAGATTTTGGCGCATCATCTAAAGTGCCACCCGTTGCGCAAAAGAAAAACTTGTTCGCTCTGTTGTAACCGTCGGCCCGTCACCGTAATCTTCCTCTCTCAGTTCTCTCTCGACGCCCCATAGGCACATTCCAATATACTTTACTTCTTACACTCTCTGTCTCAAAAATATAAGATGTTTTAGCTTTTCTTAAAAACACATGTATCTAGACGCCTTATAGTGTGTAGGTTCACTCATTTTGTTCCGAACCTACTTAGTACAAAAATGCGTGTAGATATATGGTTCTCTGAAAATGGCTAAAACATAGTATAATTTGGAAACGGATGGAGTACTTGAATAAATTTTGTAGTGCCTTCTGGTTAGCTATCCGAGAAACACCGCTCTATTGGTTTAGTATGTTTCTGTGTTATAGCTAGCCGTTGAATGAATGATAGGCTCAATGGTGGGTTTTTCGGTTCTTAGTGCAGCAGGTGTCTTCACAGTTAACTACGACACTGTGTTTTGTGGTATACAGGTTCTCACCAGTTTAATCAAAAGTGGTTATGGAGGGAAGCGTACATGATGGGGTTTTCAGCTGCATCTACTGATGCCATGTTGCCTAAAAAGGAACTCCGATGATTGTTTTTCCGAATCCTTGACAGAACTGGTTCGTTCTATCATACTAAATTACTGCAGTCTTATAGAGGCTGAGTGAAGCTAGAACTTGAGAAAGTACACGAGGAGAAAAGCATGGATGGAAGGAAGAGTCCTCCTTTTTTTTTTTTATTAAGTGCAACAAAAACGACTAATGTAGTTGACGGGTATCTTTCTTCTTTTTATTACTTGAGGCTAGAGGAGTAGTGTACTTTGTTTATTTTTCAAAAAAAGGGGGAATAAGACCCCGGCCTCCGCATCGGTTGATGCTGCACACGATCTTTGTTAAAAGAACAAGTCATCCAAAAGTATTACATATGACTTTGAAAAGTAAATAGATAATTGGCCAAAAAAAAGTCTAGATAGATGTCCCTAAAAATAAGTCTAGATAGATGTGTCTTATATTTTGCCGTGCTAAAGCTCGTTGTGGTGCAGCTACCTGTCTGTGCCAAAACTGAAATAGAGTACTCTCTTCAACCCATATCAGTTGACTATAATTTAAATGTATCTATACAAGTTTTTATTATAGATACATCTAAATTAGAGTCAACTAATATGGGTCGGAGAAAGTACTATGCTGTTTCGTATTAATGCTGTGCTGAAACAGAGCACTCTGATATACCCTAACTGGGCTTTAGATGGCTTGAAATGTGCCCGTGGGACTTAGATCCAACTGTCCACGTTTCCTCAACATTTTGGCGCATCATCTAAAATGCCACTCGATTGCCCAAAAGAAAAACTTGTTCTCTCTGTTGTAACCGTCGGCCCGTCTCTCTCTCTCTCAAGTGTTCTAGGTTTAGTCAAAGTTAAACTTTTTAAACTTTGACCAAATATTTAACAAAACATAAAAAATCTAAAATGTAAAACCTACAGTATTGGATTCATTTTAAAGTATATTTTCTTAATATATACATTTGATATCATGGATATTGATATTTATTCATATGTTTTTAGTCAAATTTGACAAAGTTTGACCTTACTAAATTCTACTCCCTCCGTTTCAAAATATCAGATGTTTCAGTTTTGTGAAATAAATGAATCTAGACTTGTTTTAGTGTCTAGATTCACTCCAAACATAAGTAAACCTATATACTCCCTCTGATCCATATTACTTGTCATTAGATTGGATGTATCTAGCAATAAAATATGTCTAGATACATCTATTTTTACGATAAGTAATATAGATCGGAGGGAGTACTAAAATAAGTCTAGATACATTCTCTTCATAAACCTAAAACATTTTATATTTTAAAACGAAGGGTTTAGAACACGATCTATTAAAAAACTGAGGGAGTACTATTCAATAGTATACTACAAAGAAAAACTGTGAGTAAAGCTTTTGAGTTCTGACCAGTGGTAAGTTGCCATCTGTTCTTTGTCTGATTGGCCAGGCAACATCAGAACTGGATAAGGCGGATAAACTCGTCGAGGACGCAGCCAAAGAAAGAGAAAAAAAAAAAACCAGCGCGCGCTCCGGAAGAGCCTCTCGAAGCTCGACCATGGCCACGTCCATCCTCGGCGCGCTGAAGCTCGCGCCGTCCTCGCCCGCCATCCCGTCCGCGACAGGGCGCGCCTCCTCCTCGCTGCACTTCCAGCTCGCGAACGCCGGCGCCGCCGCCCTGGTCGCCGCCTCGCTCCTCCTCGCCGACCCGGCCCTGGCCTTCAGGGTGAGTCTGCCCTCTGCTACCTGTCGATAGGGTGTGTGGTAGCCAGGCGATGGAGGTGGCGTTAATGGCGTCTGAGTGAATGCAGGGAGGCGGTCCGTACGGGCAGCAGGTGACGCGGGGGCAGGACCTCACCGGCAAGGACTTCAGCGGCCAGACGCTCATCAAGCAGGACTTCAAGACCGTACGCACCCACTCCATTATCTTCTCCTCCTTCCATCGATTCCTACTAGTAGCACTAGTGTCACTGATGATGCGATCATTCATGCCTCAAGTTCCTTTCCTGCAGTGATTATACTAACTAGCAAGCTCTGAATGAAGTCTGTAGTTTCTAGCAATCGAGAAACAGAACAGAATATCTGAATGTTCACAGTATTTGGATTTTTTTTTTCTGAACAAGTCTGAATTTTCAAGCGATATGTAGTAGAAACTGAATGTTCAGAGTTTTTTTTTCTGGTGTTTTCTCTGTTCTGAATCTGTGGTGTGTCCTGCAGTCGATACTGCGGCAGACCAACTTCAAAGGCGCCAACTTGCTCGGCGCCAGCTTCTTCGACGCGGACCTCACAGGTAGAATTCTGAGCTGCATCTGGTTATTCTTGATCTACTCAGTGGCCGGTTCCGAGTGTCAAGTTCAGATGCTTGCGCATTGTCAAGTGCCATGTTCTGAAACACCGAGTGATGTATGTTTTTGGCTGTCTGATGGTGAATTCAGGTGCTGATCTCTCTGACGCCGACCTTCGGAATGCTGACTTCTCGCTGGCAAATGTGACAAAGGTACACATTAGTATCTAGACAGAAAGATTATCATAGTCGTATAGGTTCAGAATAATCAGTGACAAAACATGCTTGTGTTTGTCCGAATTTTGCTGGAAATCATCTACTCCTTTATTAGGTTCAGTGACCGTCATGCAGAACTCATTTTGTTGTTTCTCTCTCGAGTAGAACTAAAATAAAATTATGAGTTATCGGTGTAGCTCTTTGATGATGTAATATGGTTTTACAGCAACCTTGTGATTGAGATTGCCTCTCTTTTACTCTCTGCAAATCTGCAGGTAAATCTGACGAATGCCAACTTGGAAGGGGCACTGGTGACAGGGAACACTTCCTTCAAAGGTTCCAACATATACGGGGCAGGCAAGTGTTTCTTGTTTCCAGTCCTTTTATTTGACTATATCAAAATAAGCAAAGAATATATTTGACAATATAAGTTCAATCAAAAAGCAATGAATAGTATTTCCACTAGATTGAACTATTGTCTGTTCTTCTGTTATAGAATCACCAAAACATCTTGTTATTTTTTCTGACACCTTCAGATTTTACCGATGTTCCACTGCGAGATGATCAGCGGGACTACTTATGCAAAATTGCTGACGGGTGAGGAGGAAACCGATGTCGATATGCAGGAACATATTGTTTTCCATTTGCACCCTTGTGGTTCTTGTTTAGTAATTTCTGCAACTGCTTTGGTGCAGGGTAAATACAACTACCGGAAACGCCACAAAGGAGACTCTCTTCTGCAAATAGTGAACAATAATAATGAAGAGGAATGGAGAGGCTAGAGAATTCAGAGGCTGATTTAGTTCTTGAATAGTGATGCCAATTTTTTTTAATCTTATGTCCCAGGGTGGAGAGAGTTCCATGAACATGTAAAGAAATATATCAGACCAATGGTTGTTGAAAAATAAAGTGTACAGTGTTAGCCTGCCAGCCATGTTGGATTAAATGTTAACCTGGCCACAAATAAGCCTAGGCAGTGTGTTGTTTGTCACCAAAGTTTGGGTACCAAGTAAGTGTAGCAAAACAATATGTGTTTAACGCATGGACCATATAAATAATGAACGTACCAAGCCCCAACTACAACATAAACCAGATAAACCCTTAAAACATCAGGATTAATCAACAAAATATGAACTTATTTCGTAACATTGGTACATGGAAGTGATATCCATCTCCGTCTTCAGTGTGAACTATCTTGGTTATGTAGCAATGGATGTGCTTCTTCAGTTTCCTCTTAGATATGCATCCCTGATTCCATGTAGCTTAGCGGCCACCTCCTGCATATTGATGCGTTCACCTGGAGATTTCTTGTTGCAGCATAGGCCGATGTTTAGCATAGATAGCAGAGAGCGTACACCTTTTTCCTTCGAGGCCATCGGAGTTTCTTCACACAGCTCCAACTCTTGTATCAGCTGAGGATCGACAATTTCCATTACCCTATCAGGGAAGCTAATCTCTGTTAACTTCACAATGTTCAGTCCATCCATAAACATGTCATCGGTTGGCCTTCTCCGAAGGAATATCTCTAGGAGGACGACACCAAAGCTGTAAACATCTGCAGCAGTTGAAACTTGACCACCCCCAGCACATTCTACATATAACATGAATAAAAGGAGGAGTTAATTTCATTTTCACGGGTTAATGAATGTTGAAAATATAAATCAACACTAGAAATAAAAGGTCCATTACCTGGAGCAGCGTATCCGATCGTTCCCACTAGTCCGATGGAGGAAGAGTTAGATTTTCCAGGAGATGACATCGTGGAACCAACTTTGAATCTTGCTAGGCCAAAGTCTCCAACATGAGCTGTCATATTGTCATCCAAAAGAATGTTGCTAGGCTTTAGATCACAATGTACCATTGTTCCTTGGTTGTTATGGTGTAGGTACTCCATTGCATCTGCTACATCGACCACAATACTTATCCTTTGAGCCATTGTCATCAGGTTCAAATATGAAGAACCTTCATTGTCTCTAGCTGAGTATAGTAGTTTATGCAAGTCTCCTCGTGGCATGAACTCATACACTAGGGCAATGAAATCATTACCTTCAGAATCAATGCTTGAGCACACGGTTAGGATACGGACCAGATTACGGTGACGCACATTTCTCAACACGTTACATTCTGCAATGAAGCTCTTTTGTGCTCCTCTTGTCTCTAGGTTGAATACTTTTACGGCAACCTCATTTTCGGCTCCAACTAGTTTTCCTTGGTATACAGAACTATATCTCCCTCCGCCAATGAAGCTTGACGTTGAGAATCCCTGTGTTGCTCTTGCAAGATCATTGAACGAAACTTTGGGAAATTTTGTAGCAAATGATGGCAGAGATATAGATTTTCTCTTCTGTTTTCCTCTCCGGAGTAATAAACCATATATGACCATAGCAAGTGACACCATACTAGCTATTGGGATAACTACTTTGAGCTCTAAAGATTTCTTTTGCCTAGACGATTTTGAAGGCATAAAAGAACATGCTAGTATGTGTAGCTCCGATGCCCCACCACAAAGCCCTTGATTTCCATCAATCCGCACAGCAGTTGCATTCTTAAAGATCCCTTTTGTTGGAACCTCGCCATGAAGATGATTGAAAGACAAATCTAGTTCCTCAAGAAGTTGAAGGTTGCCAAGCGATACTGGTATTGACCCAATTAAGTTATTGGTAGAAAAATTCAGAACTTTGAGGCCAGTTATGTTCCCTAATGAAGTAGGAATGGTTCCGCTGAAAACATTCAAGTCCAACCCAATGTATTCTAGACTTTCACAATCACCTAGATTGTTTGGAATATCTCCAGATAGTTTGTTTGATGAAACTACCAAATGTACGAGTTGTTTGGCAATGCCAATGTTGGCGGGAAGTTGTCCATCTAGGTTGTTGAAAGATAAATCAATTCCAAATATTGTAGGGATTCTGAAGATCTTCATTGGAATCCTACCATGAAGATTGTTGTTGGAAATCACCAAATCTTGAAGCATTGGAAAGTTTCCAAAGCTTGGTGGCATGTGACCAGTGAACTGGTTCGAGAATAGATGGAGCCCTACCAGTTGAGACAAGTTTGACAAGGATGAAGGAATGGTCCCTGTAAAATAGTTGGTGTGTAAACTAAATTTCTGCAATTTGTTTAGAGTTCCAACCCACTCTGGAACCACACCTGTAAAGCGATTCTCCGCCAATGATACAACAATCAGGTTGTGAAGGTTTGCTATGCCAGAAGGAAAATCTCCCGATAGTTGATTTTCTGCCAAGTACAGAGATTGGAGTTGATCTGAAAGGTTACCTAATGAACTTGGTACATGCCCTGATAGACGATTAGAACTCATCGCAAACATATTTAGTTCCGTGCAGTTGCATAAGCTGTCCAAAAATTCCCAATCTTCTCTGCTATGTGCTTGGAGTTGATTCTTTTCAAGATTCAAATATGAGAGCTTGGCAAGTTTGCCAAATGTGGTGGGCACCAACCCAGTGAAGTTATTGTCCATAAAATCGATTGTCTTCAGATTAGAAGCATTGGCGAACGAACTAGGAATGTGCCCAAGAAAGAAGTTGCCATCTAATAGAAGGTTCTGGAGATTGGGCAGAGAGGTACAGAGATTTGGTGGTACCTCTCCACTTAGACCATTGAAAGCAAGGGTAAGGTCGATGAGAGTGGAAAGATTCAAGATTGCTTGTGGAAACCTGCCTGCAAGCTGATTGCCACTCGCTTGCAGGTACTCCAAGCCTGACAAGTCGGCAAACTCACTTGGGATATTCCCCTTGATGTGATTGAATGCGAAGCTAATCACTTTTAGTGTTGTGATATTGGCAAGAGAATCTGGAACTGTACCAGTAAGGTTATTAACTGCAATCCGTAACACCTGAAGGTGGTGAGGAGGCAAATCAGAAGGAAATTGTCCAACTAGATTGTTAAATGAAACATCTAGCACCTTGAGCTTTGAGCAGTTTACAAAACTGGGTATGCTTCCTTGCAGCGTGTTATTATTCAAGTACAAGGTTTGGAGGCGGCGCAAGTGACCGAGGGAGGGTGGGATCTCCCCGGTGAGTGTGTTTTCCGTCAACATTAAAGAGTGCAGGAACGACAGGTTGCCAAGCGAAGGAGAGATATATCCTACTAAACCTCGACTTGTAAGGTTTAGAGAAGTTATGCGGCGGGGAGCCTTCACCCTACACAAGACACCTTCCCAATTGCAGAAGTGGGTGCTATCATTCCAAGACATAAAGACTTGCTGTCGATCGAGACTGATTGCATCCTTGAATCCAAGCAGCGATAGCCGATCTGTCTCGTTTCCATATAAGGAGGAGGAGCTGCAGACAAGTGCGTGTGCAGTGCAAGCCACCAACACCAATAGGAGTAACCGTCGGATCTGTGTACTGGCTTTCATGGCTGGGCAACTAGTGTTGTGTATGCTGTTGTGTTAGATCCATCTTCAGTATGCAATATATACGTGCATAAAAGCAAGGAGAGAATTTTTAGATGGCCGATAAATTGCGTAACATATGCTAGCAGATATTCATGAATTCATAGATTGTGTTGTGTGAATTACCGGGGGATTTCTTTTTCTTTCCTGGCAGTAGCAAGAGCTATGCCTTCACCGCTGCAGGGTAGAGGAGAGTCGACCAAGCATATGTGTGTGTGTGTGTGTGTGTGTGTGTGTGTGTGTGTGTGTGTGTGTGTGTGCAGGTTTGGAGTGTGGACTGTTTGAATCCACCTTCACCATTGTGGCCTTAATTTATAGGCGCGTCAATCTGCAGCTGACTGGTCTGTAGTCAATAATGCACTACTAGACTTCCTGGGCTGGCAGTCCCTGTCAATATTTGGTCATCTTTGTTTGCTGGACAAGTCGTCTGATCACTCTCTATGTCACGTACTGCATACCTTTCAATGGTAGAGATGTCGACAGGTCTTATTGTGGAATAACATGCTACGTTTTCACATGGCTATCCAACTATATTAAGAAGCGTCATCCACAATCTATTGATCAGCCAGAACTTGTTAACAACTGAATTAATGCTGCATTTGCCGGGTTAGCATGGACTATCGTTGCAGTAATGTGTATCATGCAAAATCACGCTGCAGTAAAAATAACACAAAGAGGAGATGGTCACATAATTTGGAGATTAGATTTGTCACACTCAGGGCAGAGGAGAGACGACGAGACCAATCAAATATGTGTACGTACATACTGCTCTTGTCCGCCCTCAAATAATGCAATCAATAATGCTCTAGAGGCAATAGTTGGCACAATTGGCCCCCTTCATTTTCACAAGGAAATATCTTTCAAAAGTTATTCTTAGGGCAGGGCTGGCTGCACCGTGGGGCGATGGTTCTCCCCAGTGAATGAAGTGATACACGAGAGGGTAGGGGTGACTCCAATTGAAGAGAAGCTTGTCGAATATAGATTAAGGTGGTTTGAGCATGTCCAACGAAGGCCACCATAAGCACCGGTTAATAGTGGGATTCTAAGGGGTTTTTTGTTTGAATATATATATATATATATATATATATATATATATATATATATATATATATATATTCTAAGGGGTTTTGATAATGCAAAAAGGGATAGAGGGCAACTAAAGTTGACATGGGAGGGGACAGTTAAAAGGGATATGAAGTGTTGCTGCTGCTGCAGCAGCAGCAGGGTTTATAAAATGTAAGGAGTGGGTTTGAATGACTCGGATGAAAGGTTTATAAAGGGAGCAGAGCAGGTGCAAAACCCTCAGGTTTACAAGACGAGAGAGACGGGGTTTCTTACCAACACGGCCGGCTGGCTGACTTATTTTATAGGTGGATGGTGGTGGTTCGCAATCATGGTGACACTGCACCTTGCAAGCAAAACAACAGACATGAGAATATGCAAACTGGCTCACAATCAAGATTGGGCCGCCCTTGACTCGATTTCCTAGAGAAATAAGCAGATTTTTGGTTTTTGGAATTTCTCATACTAGCAGACTCGTGAAGCTTGTGTCAAAACCCCCTTTATTGAACCTGACAAATTAAACAGAAATCCAAACCTGAATCAACTATGCTCCTTGCCTTCAGGCCAACATATCTTGGGTTGTGGTCTCTGATCAAGCCACGGAGTGTTGGTTGTGTGACTTCTGGGCCGGGTTTTAGTAGTACTTCAGTGTGAGCTTGCATGGGGTGAGGGGGTCAGATGAAGCCACGACATGCGTCGGTTTTGTGACCTCTGGCTTCAGTGTACAACCACCGGAAGTGTGGGCTTCGAGGTTGTCCGGTGTGCGTGACCTCTCCGTTCACCCTCCTATTCCAGTTGCTAGCTAGAGGGTTGGAAGGTTTGCAGTTTTCAAGGTGAGGAGCGCTGTGCAATGAAGAACAAACTAGGAGTACTAGTAAAATGATGTCACTAAACCGTTGTTACAAGTGGGACATGGAAAATGATAGGCAAACTAATCTCTTTTGTAACATGAAAATCCTATAAGCTTATGTAATATTATTAATCCAGGTATGTCACGTACTGCATATACCTTTCAAAGCTAGATGCCAGAATGAATTATCGTGGAATCACATGTGATGCTTTCACAATGGCTATCCAAGTCGCAAGAAAGGAAACATCATTGACAATCTATTAGGTGGTCACACTCAGGGCAGAGGTGTGGGGTATTTCATTCAACTTCATCTACTTCTGATGGGCAGTCGCTACTTCATCATTGGTGTTGCATCCAAGACGAATCGAATCTACCACGAATGTGCTGAAAAAAACTGCAGAAGTGGACTCGTCATTGTCGATCAACTCTAGTATTCAAACGAGGAATCAGCTGGTACTTTCTACAATATTTAGAACATGATTGGGCTGGAGTGACAAAAAATAAATTCATGCAATGCAAGGAGTGGGTTTGAATGATTAGGTTGAAAGGATTTATAAACAGAGAAAAGAGAAGGTGTAAAACCCTCCAGTTTACAACACAAGAGAGACAGGGTTTCTTTCTAACACGGCCGGCCGGCTGACTTATTTTATAGGTGGACGGTGGTGGTTCACGATCATGGTGACACTGCACCTTGCAAGTAAAGCAACAGACATGTCCCCCATGGAATAATGCAAACTGGTTCACAATCACAACCGAGCCGCCCTTGACTCGGTATCCTGGGGAAAGATAAGAGATTTTTGGTTTGAGGAATTTCTCATACTAGCAGACTCATGAAACTTGCGTCGAAACACCTTTTATTCAACCTGACAAATTAAATAGGAATACCCTCCAAAAAGAAGAAAAAGAAACATTCCCATATGCTGTAGAAGAACTGCAAACCTGAACCAACTATGCTCCTTGCCTTCAGGCCAACATATATATATCTCGGGTTGTGGTCTCTGGTCAAGCAAGGACGTGTTGGTTATGTGACCTCTGGGCCAGGTTTAGTACTTCAGTGGGAGCTTCGATGGGGCAAGGGGGGGTCTTCGATGAAGCCAAGAACTGCGTTGTTGGTCTTGTGACCTCTGGGTTCAGTGTACAACCACCGGAAGTGTGGACTTCGAGGTTGTCCGGTGTGCGTGACCTCTCCGTTCACCCTGCTATTCCAGTTGCTAGATAGAGGGTTAGAAGGTTCGCAGTTTTCAAGGCGAGGAGCACTGTGCAACGAAGAACGAACTAGGAGTAGTGGTGAAATGATGTCGGTAAACCGTTGTTACAAGTGGGACAGGGAAAATGACAGGCAGACCGATCAGCTCTTCTGTACCAGGAAAGTCTTTAAGCTTATGTATAATACTATTATTACTATCAAGCTTTGTAACGTGCTGGATATATATACCTTCCAAAGATAGATGTTGGAATGAATTATTGTGGAACCGTTGACTACCCAAGTCGCAAGAAGGAAAAATCATGCTATGCTTTCACAATGCATGGCTACCCAAGTCGCAAGAAGGAAATATCAATGACATTCTATTAGATGGACGACACACTCAGGGGCAGGGGCGAGACGACGAGACCTAGCAAATTAGATGGATCACCACCATTGGTTTCGTTTTTCAGAGGAAATTAATATCTCTCAGCAAGTTAATTAGTGCTTGGCCAGAATTAGGTAACACTGGATCTTGCACTAGGTGTTCCCCAGTTGCAATCAGGTAATAGGGACCGGACTAGCATTGTGGAAATTGCATCAAAACAAATTTGATTCGAACACACAAGATGCAATCAGGCTAGCTGCAGTAAAAAGAACTCAGAGAGGAGGACAGGAGGACACACCTTAGAGGAGATCGAAGGCCAGCTGAGCACCCGCCGGTGAAAAATGCCCTTGAACGGGTGGGTCGGGCCGCGGCCGGCGAGCGTGGAGGTGGCGCTGCCGCCTGCGGTGACCGAAGCCGCCGCTGTGGCTTTTCGCGATGGGAGCCGCCGCCGCCACCAGTGGAGTAGGCACGCTGCTTCCGCCGCCCGGGTGGAGTAGGTAGTCGCCGTCGCATCTGGGAAGGACATGCGCCGGCGGGTTCCTGGTCACCATGGACTGGGACCCATGTCGTGAATGGCTGGTCGTCGGCATTTTTTTTGCATATTAAAGCCCGACGGTATCAATTGGGGTGTGTCTGTGATAGCCAAACCTTGATCATACCAAGTTTGATGTCTCGCTTCTCCGTCCATTCTGTGGTGGCGATCTCTTTCGTCTTAACGTCTTTGCTCTGTCTTGACCACGGCGTGCGACGCGGCGTCATCCATGATGCAATACAAGGATTTATCACTCGAGTTCGTGCCAAGCAACTTAACTATTAGGTATTTTCGTTTCTTGAAACTCTTCCTCGTATATATATGAGAATATGATGCTTACTAAATCATATGTGTTCGTTACTTTTAGGAATGATGGATATGGCATGGACGAAAGGTACAAACATTGTAGCATGGTCATGTATGTGAAGATTGAAGATTATGCCATAAGTGGATATTTCAGAACTTTAAAACCTTGATCATGCCGAGTTTGATGTCTCGCTTCTCCGTCACCGACGTCCATTTTGTGGCGGCCATCTCTTCCATCTTAGCGTCTTTGCTCTGCCTTGACCGCGGCGTGCGACGCGGCATCATTCATGATGCAATATAAGGATCTATCACTCGAGCTCGTGCCAAGCAACTTAACTATTAGATATTTTTGTTTCTTGAAACTATTCCTCATATATATGAGAATATGATGCTTACTAAATCATATGTGTTTGTTACTCTTAGGAATGATGGACATAGCATGGACGAAAGGTACAAGCATTGGAGCATGGTCATGTATGTGAGGATTGAAGATTACGCCATAAGTGGATATTTCAGAACTTTGAAACCTTGATCATGCCGAGTTTGATGTCTCGCTTCTCCGTCACCGACGTCCATTTTGTGGCGGCCATCTCTTCCATCTTAGCGTATTTGCTCTGCCTTGACCGCGGCGTGCGACGCGGCGTCATCCATGATGCAATATAAGGATCTACGTGCCAAAGCAACTTAACTATTAAGTATTTTCGTTTCTTAAAACTATTCCTCATATATATGAGAATATAATGCTTACTAAATCATATGTGTCTGTTACTCTTAGAAATGATGGACATAGCATGGACGAAAGGGACAAGCATTGGAGCATGGTCATGTATGTGAGGATTGAAGATTACGCCACAAGTGGATATTTCAGAACTTTGAAGCCATCATAATAAAGATGAAAGCTTGGACGAAATATTCAAGATTAATACTTCAACGGGCGCGTTTGTCGCCGACAAGGGCTCTTCTTCAAACTTGCCTACTCACGTTTCAGAATCCGGGCTACTTTCAGGCGCTTCGATGGAGGAGCGCCGGCATTTGCCCGGCTCGGAGGCCGTCGACGGGAATCGAAGGGTGGGGAGGTTTCTGCGTGCTTCGGTGGGCCTCACGGCGAAGGCGTTCGGGCTAGGCTTCGGCTTCATCGCCCCTTCCACGCCTGCCGACCTCTGCCGTGAGTGGCCGGCCTCGTCATTGCCTCACGGGGACATCTTGCTCGCCTCGCCACCAATTTCTCCTCGTCGGTATGTTGCCCGATCTCTCCCACATCGCGTTTGGCTTCGCCAATCTCGGTGTGGAACAAGATCGTGGAGCCTCTCTCTGTTCCCCTGAGCTGCCATATTATTGTTGTAATTTTGTTTTGGTTAGTGCCTGCCGTTGAGTCGCCGTGTCTTAGAGCGTTCGGTACACGTATTTTCTCGCTAACTGTGGCTAATCCGAGTATTGTGGCCTTCCTAGTTTCCCTTGATGGTGTTCGTCATGGCGATACGGTGCTTACCTTTCACGCGGGCCCACCGGTGGGGGGAGGTGTAGATCTTTGCGGGTCTATTGTTCAATCGCGGGTCCTACGCTCTTTGTCCGGGGATTTAGTATCTTTTCGCAACGTCAACTTTGATCCCGCCTCTGGCTATAGATGGATACCGATAACCTTAGCCTCCTCGGTTCGCGCCGAAGGCGATCCTCTAATCACTGTTTAGATTGCACATCATATCTCTGCCGCAGATTCTCCTACCGCATCGTTGCGCTTCTCGACGCGCTTTGCCCTGTGAAAAGCCTCCTTCATGGCGCGCGCAGCGTAGGTTCTCGATCTCCTCGCTCCGGGCATCCTGCTCAACCTGTTTGGACCGATGCCATGGCCCACGTACTTTCGCGTGGTCGTTTGGATCTTTCCACTTCCTCATCTCATGCTACTAATCGAGCCCATGTTGTTGACCTAGCTCCCGTCACAGACGGTGACGGCAAGTGCATCGGAGATACAGCTCCGATTCCTGTCGCGTTTGCCATGCATGCCACTGTGTCGGATGAACAGATCGCGACCTCATACACTGCAGTGGCCGCGTCCGCCCCTAGAGCCCCCAGGCCTCCTTTTATAGCCACCTTCCCCCCGAACCAGCACACAAACACACCCTCTCTTCCTATCCCCCTAGACGATCTTGCTAGAAGGTGCTTCCGTTGCCTGGCGCTGGATCACCGGGTGCGCGACTGTCGTGACCTGGTCCGCTGCTGATTCTGCTGGAAGTTTGGCCACCGGGCTCGCTTCTGCTCCACGAACAGCAATCCCTCATCCGGCTCTCTTGCTGCTCCGTCGCACACTCCTCCTGCGGTGTCTCATATCTATGCTGCCTCTTCCTTAGGTATGCCGGAATTTATCCCAATCGAAGTCCCGGCGTTCCAAGTCGCTCCCATGCAGGTCGTCGTTGACGATGTTGCTATTGCCGAGGCTTCCGAGGAAGAGACGGAGGAGCTGGTGTTCAACTCCGACAGTGATGCCATGGATGCCTCCTCTCCATCGGCTGTCGGGGCCAGCGAGGGCGCCATGATCTCCGACGAAGAAATCGAGGTGGAAGAAGAGATGACCCTGATGCCGAGGAAGTCCATGTCAACATGGAGCCGCCGGCTTTCCGCCCTGCTTGCATCTCTGTCTTCATGCCTTACGTACCACTAGAGCACTTCTCCAACCTTGCTTATGCCTTTGTCGACCCACCTGCCATGTCGCCGGTCACCCTCGTTCATCAGGCGCTGCGGCGTCGAGTGCACAATCCTCCCACTCATGTTGTGTCTGCCTCGCACGGGGCCGGCCTTGTTATCTTTACCTCTCATATGGAAAGAGAGCTGGTTGTTGTCCATAGACCCATCACTGACCAACACCATAGCGTCTCCTTACTACGCCATGATGATACAGATAATAGGTTCCTGTTAAACAACACAGACATAGCTGCCCTTGCCATCGAGGACTACCCGATGGAGCACTGGAACCCGTATCACATCTTCCATTCAGCTGTAGCCTACGCCAATCCTTGCGAAATAAACCCTATATGCCTTGCTGGAATTGACTACCAGTCCGTTCTTCTCACTATCAAAACATGTGTCCTTACTGCCATTCCTCACTCCATTGCCATTGTAGGCTTCTCTGGCCTAGCGACTCTTGCCCCTGTAAACATCATCAGGACATCCCCTCTTCCTATAGACGGACAAGATGGCCCCCCAGCGCCGCCTTTTGGGCCGCAGCCCGAGGATGGGTCGGATGATATTCTAGCAGATTTCCCGCAGCCACCAAACTACAGCCATGCTTCCAACACTCGTACACCCACTGCTTCTTCCCAGGACAGGATTGTGGAGATGCCTGGGGGCAACCTCATGTGGGGCGCCTATCGGCCATTTGTGCAATCCGAGCCCATCCTTGACAAACCCGCCGCCGTGGATGTCAAGGTGTTCCCCGGATACTTTGAGGTCTGTGTCTCTGGGCATCGTGGGGAGAAGGGTCTCTATCGCATCCCAATGATGTGCAAAAACGACGTCGGCATGCTAGTCGCCAACTTTGTTTCTTGCTCCACTGGCCTGCTCAAGAATGTGGCCCTGGAGGCTGCTCGGGCTGCTCCATCTCTTTCTGTTGATGTTCTGTGTCGCAACGAGGTCGTCGCCGAGTCTCTGGATAATCTGGATCAATCCTCTGAAACCATCATAGGCCGTCCTATGGCCTACCTTCCGCAGGCTTCTGTTGCTACTTCCTCTCTCCCTGGGATCCTTGCCTCTCCAAGGCGGAGCCCTGGGCTTTTAAAGCTGGAGGCCTCAAAGCATCTCACGATCCTGGGAAAGGCTGAGCTGCGCAGGCAGCAGCTCGACGAGCACCTGGGCAGAGACTTGGGCCGCTCCAAGAAGAACAAAGGACTGCCTAAAAAGGAGCTTCTCCATCTGGCCTCTGAAGCTATTGATCAGCTGCCTATCCAGGACATTGTTGAGCTAGCTAGGGCTTGCAACATTGATTTGGCCCATTTTCAGGAGGTGGATACCGAGGCTTAGATGTTGCCACATATTCTATTTAACTCTGCTACCTTATGTATCCCTAGGTCATGTACTGGGCCTTGCACGGCTATATCCTGGGTCTTGACCCGTGTATCAGCACTCTTTTTTATTAATTTCTCCTTTACATTTTATGCTAGCAGGCCTAGGTTTAGCGTTTCTTTCACCTTTTGGCTGGGTACCTTTGCTGGTCATCGCTTAAGCCTTTGTACCTCTAGAAATTCCTTTCTAGATCGCTATGATCTTTGGTTGTTTAGGCTGCACGCTCCTTATTTATTTAATGGTGTGCTCTACTTAAGATCATGAATCGGGTTTTCAATTTTTATTCATGGAATGTTAGAGGTCTCGGTGACGACGATAAGTGCATCGACGTTAAGGCAGTCCTCTTGATATCTTCACCTGATATTATTTGTTTGCAAGAATCGAAATTGCATCTGATTAACCAATTCAAGGCATCCTCCTTCCTATCCACTTCGGCTAGGTCCTTTATCTTCCTGCCCTCAGACGGTGCTGCAGGGGGCATTATCACTGCGTGGATGAGAACTTGTTCTCCTGCTCTTCTTTGATGCCTAAGAATTTCTCTTTGACAAATCTGTTCGAATCTACAATTTCAGACCACTCGTTTACTATCACGAACGTCTATGGGCCGTGTGATGCTAGCCTCAAACAAGATTCTTTAGAAGAACTAGCTGATATTGGGACGACTATCTCGAGCCCTTGGCTAATCTTCGGAGACTTCAACATGTTGCTCACTCCGAACGATTGGTCAAACTCCAACTTTAACTTTGCGGAAGCTGACCGCTTCCAGACGGTGATCGACTCTCTGAGTTTGATCGAGATTCCTCTTCTCGATCGCCTATTCACCTGGTCCAACAACCGTCTTCAACCTACTCTCTGCCGCCTGGATATAGCTTTCGTCTCCACCGATTGGAATTTATCCTTCCCTAACACGACTTTAGGTTCTCGTACTAGATCTGTTTCGGATCATGTCCCTATTTGCCTTAGTGTTGCGTCCAATCATTCCTTGCATGTCTGTCTTTAGACTAAATAACCATATCCTCTCGATTAACGCTTTCAAGTCTGTTGTTATTAGAATCTGGTCAAGTGTTGGGCCAACCCATGATAATCTAGGCCTGGCAGGGGTTTTAGCTCTCCGGCTTAAAAGAATTCGAGCAGCTGCAAAAGTTGGAATAGAGAGGCGCGTTCACCCCTGCAGGTTGCAAAAAACGGTGATATTGTTATTAGAGTTCTAGACAAAATTGAAGAGGTGCGTCTTCTCTCTTCCCTAGAATTTAAACTGCGATTATTATCTAAAGAGGCCATTTACAACTTGAACTTTATTAAAACAAAATACTGGAGACAGCAAGCAAAAATAAAAAATTGCATTCTAGGCGACGAGAACTTGGCTTTCTTTCACCTATCGGCCACGGTAAGACTACAACGAAGCCAGATAAAGCTGCTACACGGTTTTAATATCACCTCACCCAGTGCTGTGCATGAAGTAATGTTTGTTTTCTTCAAAAACTTGCTGGGCACGTCCAAGCCTTTATCCTTCTCCTTTGACATAGAAGCTTTAGCTGCTGCAAATCATTTGAATGCCTCTGATGCTCAATCTCTCACTGTGAATGAAATTAAAACGACACTTTGGGATATGGAATGCTCTTCCAGCCCAGGGCCTAACGGCTTTGGGCCTTCTTTTTACAAGGCTAATTGGGATTTGATAAAAAATAGCATGCATCTACTCCTAAACAATTACCTGTTTTCCCTGGATGACCTCAGACATACTAATCGCTTCTACATTGTCCTTATTCCTAAGAACCTGCTGCTACTTGCCCAGACCACTTCAGACCCATCTCCCTACAAAATTGCTCGATTAAATTAGGCTCTAAATGTCTTACAAATCGCCTTTAGCCGCTAATCCCAAAATTAATTAGTAACGACCAGACCGGTTTCATCAAAGGGAGGTCGATCTCAGAAAACTTTTTCTACGCAGCTGACTTAGTACAATCTTGCTTTAAGCGGAAAGCTTCCGCAATTATTTTAAAATTAGATTTCCACAAAGCGTTTGACTCCATAAGCTAGGAGGCGTTGGACAAAATTCTTCAAGCTAAAGGCCTACCACCAGTCTAGAGACTTTGGATCAAAAATTTAAATCTATCTAGCCAATCTGCTGTTCTTCTCATGGCAATCCTGGGCGGTGGATCCAATGGCGTCGAGGACTTAGACAGGGCGACCCTCTGTCTCCCTACCTTTTCAACATGGTGGTCGATGTTCTTAGGCTTCTGATTCATCAAGCCTCGG
Source organism: Avena longiglumis (assembly GCA_030063025.1). Taxonomy (NCBI): domain Eukaryota; kingdom Viridiplantae; phylum Streptophyta; class Magnoliopsida; order Poales; family Poaceae; genus Avena; species Avena longiglumis. Next base: position 582,708,039 of record CP125973.1, on the reverse strand, counting down.
CTAACGGTCTGCTTCTTCACCCCCTAGTTGACAATTTGCCCTGCCCGGTGCTGCAATATGCGGACGACATAATTATCATCATGCGAGTCTCACACGATTGCATCGGAAACCTTATGGCGGTGCTGCAGGCCTTCTCAGACGCCACGGGCCTCCAGATTAATTACCACAAAAGCACTTTTGCGCCGATCCATGTTGATACTACCATAGCCCAAGCCATGGCAGATCAACTGGGATGCAACGTTGCCTCTTTCCCCCAAACTTACCTAGGCTTGCCCATCTCTACTCACAAACTAAGGTTGACGGCCTTCCGTCCTTACATACAAAAACTTAGAAATAGGCTGCCTGGTTGGATTGGAAAAGCCTTGCCAATCAGTGGTAGGGCCATTCTGATTAAGGCCTCGATTAGATCCATGATCTCCCACCTGCTATCCGCTCTAATCGTCCCTGCTGGCACCATCCAGGAATTTGATAAAATCTATAGAGCTTTCTTCTGGGCGGGAGATATTCAGGTAAATGGTGGTCAGTGCAAGGTCGCATGGGATGAGCTTTATCAGCCGATTTCCAAGGGGGTCTTGGCTTTCGTTTCCTTCGCACTCAAAACTCCGCGTTAATGATGAAATTCCTAACTAAATTGTACTCTGACGGATCCCTTTCATGGGAGGTTTGGATGAGAAATCAATACGGCTGGTCCAATAACAGATACATGGGGGACCCTAATCGCCTGGACTCTATCGTTTGGCGTGACTTGCTTCTTTGCCTATCTAATTTCCAAAAAATTACTAAGGTAAACATTGGATCGGGTACAATCACTTCATTCTGACATGATCTATGGCTATCAGACATAACGTTGGATAGTCGTTTCCCAGCCTTATACTCTCACATCATAAACAAAAATTGCACGGTTGCTTCGGTTTGCAGTTCACGCTCTCTCGCCTTCGTAACGCAACCTAGGCTGTCGTTCGCCGCTGATTTGGAACTCGCTGAGCTGCAAAATCTTATAGCCCATGTTAGCCTCAATGCTAGTACCTCGGACGTTGGAGTCGCGTGACTAGACGGTAGGCCGCTAACCACTAAATCAGCATATTTGGCAGCTTTCGAACATTTGCAGGAGGTCCATTTCGCAACTACCACTTGGAAGAATTTGGCGACGAATCGGTGTCGCATTTTCCTCTGGCTGGCGGACCGCGGCAGACTGTTCACGAATGAGCGCAGGTTCAGGAGAGGCCTTGCTTCCTCGGATGCCTGCCCTTTCTGCTCTTCTACGGAGTCCACGGTGCACATGTTACTTCACTGTCCTTTGATTGCCTCGTTCTGGGAGGCGGTTCCCTCTCTTCATGACGACGTTCAGTCATGCCTCTCAATCCGGGATTTTTGGGAAGGCACTCAAAATTGCATAGTCAGAACCTCTGTGTTGATTTGTGCCTTTTGGAACATTTGGAAGAGGGCAACGCAAAAATCTTTAGGAATGAGGTCGAGCCAATAATTCTGGTTTTTCGTAGGTGTGGGGAAGACCTGATGCTTTGGTCTCATAGGTGTAATAATCAATCTCACAAATCTCTAGCCATTGACTGGGCTGCTATGTTCTCCCACCTAGGCCACTTTGACTAGGCCCTATATCTCCCTTCCCTCTATGTAAAGGGTGTTTAAATAGGGTTATCCTTTCATCAAGCTAGACTATAGTTAGGTTTATTTATTTAGTTTTCTCTTATGTTCTTTTGTTGTGTAAATTTTCGGTTACGACTGGTTGGTTAATGAAAATGGTTCAGGCCGGCCTTGGGCCCGCCGTAGCACCCCTCAAAAAAATATTAATACTTCATAAATCATTTATAGATTAATCTGGTGTTGCGTCACCTTTATTTTGGGTTAGGTCTATGTTATTTTCGCTGGAATTAAAATAGGTACGTTTTAGAGTCCGTATTTGAGGGGGAAAAGGCCTTTTAGGGTTGGATTCGGCCATCATACCTATGGCTAGCCGAAACCCCATCTTTTCTTCTAAAGTACTCATAGCCGTCACTTTAGACTCAGATTTTGTTTAGACTAAAAGTTAGCATCATTGCAACTTCGCCAAGGCTCGAGTGTCGCGTCTTGTACTTCAGACCTATTCAGGATCCCACATTTTCAACAAAGCTTTCATCTTAATCCGCAATATCTTGAATGTAATATTAGTTCTTACTTGTTCTCGATTTCAGGTAGGAATTAAGACTCTCGTTGGTCAGGTTGGTCGTGCTTCTGCAAGATCGGTAAACTCTAGAAGATTGGTCTAGCGATTGCATCGGCGCTTGTGCGCGTACGTGTAGTCGGATCATCAAGTCCGAACTCCACCAAATCGACTATCACCATCTTATCAAAAGATCAGACACATTTGCCCTATCAAGTGGTATCAGATTTCAGGTTGCTCAGTGAGATTTACTGTTTTCGTAGTTAGATCTATTTTACCTATAATCCACGAAAAAGCTAAAAACACAGTTAGAATTAGATTTGTCACATCACCAATCTACGCCTTACATTAGTTTTTTAGTTTTTGCATCGTTGAATTTGTGTCTGTATCGTCGTGTCGAGTTGATGGCCTTAGTGTTTCGTCCCTTAGAGTTTCAAGTTTTGGTCATATTAGTCACCGCCGCCACGCTTGTAGATCTTCACCACCATATTTCGCCATTGCCTTACATCCACCACCATATTCTGTCACCATATATTTTTGGTCATAAACTCTAGACTCCGCCACCGCCTTCCTACCACGACACGGATCGGATCACTTTTTCTGCCGCGACACGAGTCCGAGTAGAGTTTTTATTTCCTAGTTTTCCTTCCTTCCTTGTTGTTTACGTGCAGTACTCTAAGTCTGTGTTGAGTTAAAGTTCGATCATAAGTCCAGGTGAGCAAAAAAAAGTCTAGAAACGTCTCCGAAAAAAATTCTGGCTATACTAGTTTTCGACCTTTGGGATCATTTTTCTCCATCGGCCATTATAGCGACATTTTTTTGGAGCCTGCGCGCTTTCTAGAGAACGGTTCAGAAATTTTGACGAAATTTTTTGGGGCTATCTTGTTTTTAGACCCCATAGATCAGTTTTAGACACTCGCCATAATAGTGATTTTGGACATCTTGGTTCAATTTTCAGGGCAACATATCATCGTACCATTGCTTGTTGTGCTGCGTAGTGACATTGTTGGTGCTCTAGGATCGCGTATCTAGTACGGTCTAGCCTAGGACCACCACGGTACCGTCTTTGAGTATACTTTCAACATTGCATTATTGTTTTGATAATTGCTAACCATTCTTGCTAAGCCTTCCTAAAGCTCCACAGATTTTTCCACGTGCGTTGTCTCGACTCCTAATAATCGCTTGGTGCAATTTCGGGAGACACTGATCCTTGCAGCTTGCACAACATCGTCCTACTGTTTGGTAAGAACTTGTAAGAGTTTTGTATATTGCTTCACGGATTACACGTGGTGCCACCATAGACATATATATACCTGTTCTTTTGAGGACTAACCATGGTAGATACTCCGATTGACCCTGCAAACATGACGAATGAAGAGATGCATGCTCACTTTACCAAGCTACTGGTAGGGCGTTCTCAAAATGTTGATTCAAGACTAGAGGAGTTTGACACCAAGCTCACCAACACCATTGACAAGATTGAAGGACTAGAGAAATCCTTCAACGACAAGCTAGATGCTCGGTTTCAAGAGGTTTTGGACAGTTTGCCTGCACCGGCATCGGCACAAGTTCCGGTTGCACCTCGGCGGGGATCCGATAACGTGGGTCATGCACGAAGTGTTCCAATCACGGGTCAAACTGCTGGTTCCGCCGATGCACCTCCTCCGACTGCTACTACTCCAGCTGATGCACCACAAGTTGCCAACGTGGCTACTGCTGCGGCACTAGAGTACGATGACTGGAACGAGTATGACTTTGATGAGGACGATCTGTTCGATGATGATGTTGAACAACATCGACACCCTGCTGGCCGGCCACGACATTACCACCGCAACGCTCGACCACCAATATGTAATTATGATCATGTTGCAAAGCTTAAACTAAATATTCCACCTTTTGAGGGTAGATATAATCCTGATGCATATCTTACATAGGATTTAGAAGTAGATCAACGTTTTGCATGTTTAAGATATCCTGAGCATTTGTGTGTTAGTGCTGTTGCATGTGAGTTTACTGCTTTTGCTTCACTTTGGAGATCTAAATATTGTCGCTTAAATCCTTCTAGAATGCCTAGTACATGGACTGCTTTAAAAACTGCAATGCGTATTCGTTTTGTACCTCCTACTTATCAACGTGATTTGCTAAATAAATTGACATGCTTAGAACAAGAATTTTTTTTGTAGAAGAGTATTATCAGGAATTGCAAACGTGGATGGTTCGGTGTGTTATTGTTGAAAATACTGACCATATGCTTGCACGTTTCTTTGGTGGGTTAAATAAGGACATTCAAAACATATTAGACTATAAGCAATATACTATCATCACTCGTCTAAACTTGAAGTGCAGGATCGCCAACCACCACGGAGGAGGACTGTTAACCCTGAGTTGAGTAAGGTGGAACAAAAGACCCAGGAACCTGCGACTGGTAATGCTCAAACTGTCCCGATGACTGTTGTAGCTACTGATGAGCAATCTTACCCTGATCTGGCACCTGATCTTGCTTCTTCTTCTTCTTCCTTTTTGGCACAGTCGCTGATGTAGCCCCCACACCGACCACAAACTGCTAGCCTTGCGGCGGACCTCCTGGCACTAGCTGAAACGGCATCATCCCTTGGGGACCAGCGGGAAAGGCCCCCCTTCCGATGCCTCCGGATGAACCGCGATAGGGTGGCTGAAGTGGTCTCTGCTAAACAGGTTGCATGACATTGTGAAAGGTTGCTGGAGCAAACATATACGGCATCCGCGATGCCCCTGGCTGCATTGTCTCGTGCGGTGGCATCCCAGGCGGCTGATGGCTCAGATATGTAGAGCTCGTTGGGAACCCCAAGAGGAAGGTATGATGAGCACAACAGCAAGTTTCCCTCAGTTATGAAACCAAGGTTATCGAACCAGTAGGAGTAAGTAAACAACTCCAAGGTGTTGCTAGCAACTTGGAACCTGCACAACACAACCATAGAACTTTGCCCCAACTTACAGTGAGGTTGTTTTGCTGAAAACAAAGGATTAAAGCGTACAATGTGGAAATATAGTAATTACTTGAAGAAAGTAAACAGTAAACGGTAAACAGTAGATGTAATATCAATGGTAAAGGAATGGACCGGGGTCTACAGTTCACTAGAGGTGTTTCTCCTTAAGATAAATAGCATGTTGGGTGAATAAATTACAGTTGAGCAACGATAGATTGAAAATGCATAAATATGCATGTACAAGTCATGATGATTTCTATGAGATTCGTTTGGGCATTACAACATAATACATATACCGTAATCCAACTGCATCTATGACTAATAATCCACCTTCAGGTTATCATCCGAACCCCTTCCAGTATTAAGTTGCAAGCAACGTATAACTAAATTAAGCAAAGTGTGTAAAGTAAACAATACAATTGCCCAAGGATTGTTGTTTTCTCCCTAGTAGCAAAAGCACATCTACAACCTTAGAGATTTCTGTCACTTCCCCAGATTACTAGAGGCATGAACCTACTATCGTCGAGCATAAATACTCCCTCTTGGAGTTGAAAGCATCTACTTGGCCAAAGCATCTATGAACAACGGAGAGCATGCAAGATTACAAATAACATAGACATGATAGAATCAATAATCAATCTTAAACATAGTACTCAATATCCATCGGATCCCAACAAACACAATATGTAGGACTACAAATAGATGATATTGATCATGAATGGAGCTCACAAGATTTAAACATGATAGCACAAAGGAAGAGAACCAATCATCTAGCTACTGTATGGACCCATAGTCCAAGGGTGGACTACTCACACATCACTCTAGAGGTTGGCATGGTGATAAAGAGGGCCTCCGGGAAGATCTCTCCCCTCCGGTAGGGTGCCGGGAAGAGCTTCGGATCCCCCCGATCTAGGGATGGAGATGGTGGCGGGTACGAACTCTTTCGTGGAATTTTGATCGGGTCTTTAGGGTTTCTGCATCGGGTTGTTTAAATAGGAGAAGGGGCAAGGTCGGTGGAGGCTCGGGGGCCCACACCAGGGGCTGGTGTGGTTAGGGGTGGACCCGCGCCACCCTGTGGTGTGGCCACCTCGTGGCCCCCCTTCGTCTCTCCTTCAGGCTCCGTGTTCGCTCTGATAAAATATTGACTTTGGCTTTTGTTCCGTCCAATTCCGAGAATATTTCCTTACTAGCTTTTCTGAAACCAAAAACAGCAGAAAACAGGCAACCGGCACTGCGGCATCTTGTTAATAGGTTAGTTCCATAAAATGCATAATAATGCCTCAAAGTGTAGACAAACCATAAGAAAGTTGATATAAAACAAGCATGAAACATAAAAAATTATAGATACATTTTCAACGTATCAGTGGCCAAGAGAACGACAGGGGACCGTGCCCTGGCATGGCAACAGCGGCCACGTAAGCACCAGTAGCAGCCGCAGCAATGGAAGGCCCTAATTGGGAAGGGGCAACAGCTGTACGCACTGCAGGCGGTCCCCTGGGTGGAGCAGAAGCTGGCGGCCTTACTGCTAGCGGTCTGTGAGGCGCAGAGACCGCCCCCTAGGGCTTGGGGCAGCCATGGTGTCAGAAGCAGCGACAACCGCGGCAAACGAGCAAAGCGGCGAAGTATTTCAGAGTCCGAGCATAGAGAAGGCAGGCGGAAGACGATCTGGTGATGAGATCGGGGGAGGCGGCGTAGACAGAAACCTCCCAGTGGGCGTAGTCGATCCCGATAGGTGCCCCCAGACGTTACAGAATCGCCTAGAAACCGCCTTCCAAGTGAACTCTGCCACGACGGTCCCTCTCGACTCAACCACGTCACCCAAGAGCGGCAAAACAGGATCCTCCCTGCGCTGCATCTCTGCCTCGATCAACACGCCAAGCACTGGCGACGCCGACCTCCGCTGTGGGGGCAAAGGGCCCTTCAGTGGCTTGACGCACACACCCCTGGCCAACGTGAGACCCGACGGAGACGCGGCCGCCCCACAAACCTCCTCCGCACCTCCCCATCTCTCCATGGTGCCGACGACCTGCGGCGTTGGACGCTCGGCTCTGGGGAGAAAGAATCGCACGGCGGCGATACCGACCTCCTCTCCCAGAACCTCGACGCCGGCACGGGGAAGCAAATCTCCTCCCAGAAGGCCTGCTTGAGCTCAACATCAGTTTTTTGTCGACGGCGCGTCACCGTAGTCCAAACTAGATCGCCGGAATCGCCCTCCAAATCCTCAAGAGACTCACGCGTCGCAGATCCATCAGCCCCATCGGAGTCAGAATCAGACCCTAGACATTAGAACCTCGATCCGGAAGAGACCCCCCCCCCCCCCTGGGGCGGCGACAACCCACCCGGCACTAGGGTGAGGCGCCTTCTAGGCATGTAGCTGACAATCCTAAGATGATCTGTTCAGATGCGGAGAGCTAGGGGAATCCAGGGATATTTTCGCCTCGGAAGAGGCACCTGATCCGGTCTCCTCTGAAAATAGCAAAAAAAAAAGTGTTACTGTGCTTATAGTTCTTCCTTGCCGTCCTGGAACTTTACACCGTGACCTTTCTTTCTAGGTTGTCCGAAAAGGATAGGCGTCGACATCGATCGAACTTGCTGCTGTTCGACAGTACATAACATATATTCCTCTCATTTCTCTGTTGACGATAATGCAAGTCGTATCGCTGGAACAGAAAGGCCCATGTGAAGATCGATGGCTCGATCGCTAGAGGCCACCCCAGCGCCTGTTCTTGTAGGCAATCCACGGCAGGCCCGTCTCGTCCATGTAAAAAAATCCATCATGACATATCATTGTGTTTCGAAATTTACATTTTGAATTTTAGGCATATTATCGAAAGAAATATTCAAGTTCAAATGGATTGTCAATCTGATATTTATTTAAAAACATATGGTTTTAAATCTGAGAGGTCGAAAATTGAATATGAGAGTGGTGTGACATGCATACTACTATATGCATGCAATATGACAGAAAAGTTGCTTTGATGTGTGGTCCACAAGAGAAAAGATTCTATACAAACCTCAATCTCAAAGCAGCAAGACCATCAACGGTCCATGTACACGCTAGAATAGCATTTCGAGCAGCACGTCCATCGACTCCATTTTGACATGCCATAACTCAATCTTGTTATTTTACCAAATAAGCTCTCTATATATGAACTTTTATAAGGAAGAACCAATGCTCTAATATTTTTTACCAAACGGAGACAAATATTCGGCTCATCTCATCGTCTACGGAAAGAATTGTCTAGTTAATTAGTGAACAATTAGGTGCAAAGAGAGTACTAGCAAGCCACCCAAAGGGCAAGCGTATTAGTGTCCGACATACTGCCTCTGTCCCAAAATATAAAATGTTTCACAAATGCTCTTATATTTTGAAACACCGAAAATAATTTTAATTTTAATTTTTTTTCAATCAACGAATTAACGTAATATTATTAGCTGTGGTTGTTAGGCTGGTCATAGTGGGAGTATCATAATACTAGTATCATGCATATGATACTAGTGTATGATACTATGTCTCTAGTGCATTATGTCATCTAGTAGTACCATAGTAATGGTATATTTATTGATTTGTAGAATCTCTATGTAAAATGTGTGTACAAGATTTACTTGCCATTATGATTTCTAATTTTATGTGCTATGATATGGTATCTACTTATGATACTCTAACCACCTCTTTCTTTATTAAATATGACGCCACATCAGATTTTTGTCAAGTTGCCATGCATAATAGTATACCTTATGAAACTAGCACTAGGACCAACCTTAAAGGTAATTCTCCTGAATTCAATGTCTCACTTGAATTAACGCAAGACACGCAGATGCACCAAACAACCGTTAGTGAACAATTAGGTGCAAAGAGAGTACTAGCAAGCCACCCAAAGGGCAAGCCTAGTGTCCGACATACTGCCTCCGTCCCAAAATATAAAATGTTTCACAAATGCTCTTATATTTTGAAACACCGAAAATAATTTTAATTTTAATTTTAATTTTTTCGAATCAACGAGAACCGAATTAACGCAATATTATTAGCTGTGGTTGTTAAAGATAATTCTCCTGAATTCAACGTCTCACTTGAATTAACGCAAGACACGCAGATGCACCAAACAACGTACTCCCTCCGTTTCAAAATATAAGATGTTTTAGGTTTGTGAATAAAATAAATCTAGACTTTTTTTAGTATATAGATTTATCCCGAAGTTGAGTGAACCTATATATTAAAACAAGTCTAGATACATTTCCTTCACAAAGCTAAAACATCTTATATTTTGAAACGGAGGGAGTAACAGTGTACGGCTAGCTACATGCATGCATGTGCACCAAACAACGTACTAACAGCGCACGCGTGCATGAAATCTGTTGGACAATTATATTAGTGACCAAACGCTTTTAGTTTGCCGTTTGTTTGCTTTATGACTATTCTATCAATATAGTACTAGCGTACTATCACGCGTCTCGATCCAACTCGTTCGCGTCCATAATTTGCAATGAATTATCGATCCCATATGGCTGGCCGGTAAGATCGACAATAACAAGAGTAAAAAACAAGGGAAGATATGAGGCGACCATGAATGAGAGACGCCAGCAGCCAGTTTCCTTCAAGAAACGCTCTTATATTAGTACTCCTGCTGTCTTACTGTTGCTAGAGTTTGTTTGTTAGTCTGGGTTATGGATTATTGCGTCCACAGCCCGTCGTAGACCACCAGTGGCTTTCTTGAACAGATAACATGCATGCTGTGTGCAGATAGGGATGCAAGTGCGATCCCATCAAGTAGTTTTCAAAGCCTTCTATTGTACGAGTATTATAGGTGCCATACAATTCATGTTCGCAAAAAAACCTGACGTGGCAAAGCAATCATACATTGAAGAGAGAGGTGCTATTGCACAATATCATATCACACAGAGATGAAAATTTATTAGCAAAATAGATTTTGCATTCAGGTTTTACAGATAAATAAACATGATAAAAATATGATACTGCTAGCATCATATGATACAGCGTGAGTGGACAAATAGGTATCAAGCCACATGTAGCCTGAATTTTTCAAAAATTGAAACATAGTAATCCAAAGTTCCAAAAAAAATATGAATGTGTGACATTTTGTTGATGACAACAAGAAAATCACAAAAATATGGATCCAAGAGGGCATTAATAAATGTTTTTGGTATTGTCCTTTTTGTGCAGGTCGCGGATGAAAATATAATTATTTCAAACTTTATAAGTACATCGTAGACATCTATATGTACTTGTATTTATTTTTCAGATTTTTTGAGGAGGAGAATGAAGATTTCAAAATTTTGAATCCATACAACATGTAGACCAGGCTCTCTTTGAGATTTCTGAGGATATTCCCTACTATGACTATCCTAATACTGTTTGACATGCACTAATAATTCATGTTTTGAAATTATCTAAAGCTTTCACAGTATTATCACCATTCATGCACCATCGATTACTATCTTGAAATTCTAATATGAAGCATCATAAATTGGGACTTTGAAGGGGAACTTGTTTTTACAAAATAACTAGAAACCGTTGTATTCACTTTAAATCGGACACCATATAAATCCGTTAAAAAGACACCGTAAGAATTATGGTTTGGAAACAAACCTAAGCTGTCATTTCTTAAAGTTTGGGATTGCAATATTTATATGAAAAAACTTCAGCCTGATAAAATCGAACCCAAAGCGAAAAAATGCGTCTTTATAAGATGCCCTAAGGAAACTATTGAGTATTTCTTCTATCACAAATCCGAGGGCACGGTTTTACTTTCCAAGAATGGATCCTTTCTAGAGAAAGAGTTTCTCGCGAAAGGTGTGTGTAGTCGGAAGGTAGAACTCGAAGAGGTTATTGAGCCTTCTCTTCATAGTATGGCGAGTAGCGCAGCGCCGGAAGTTGTTGCGGAGTTGACTTTGCCGAATGCGCAAGAGGGACCCACTACACAACCTTGCCATGAGGACACGCGGACGGCGAGGGATTCCGCTGCTAGCTCTTCTCTCGACAGGCCCCGCTGCCCGAGGACCTGCGGACGGTGAGAGTCTATGATGCCCGCTCGTCTCTCGACCGCAAGAACCCGTGTCCGGCGAGGGTTTCCGGTGCCACGTCAGCCATCGTTGGGCCCCACCACCCAGAAGGTGCAAAGCTCTGCTACGTCTTGAACTTATCTCATAGAGTGTGGTCCTGCCCATGGACCAAGACAGTGGGCCCATGTCACGGGTGATCCACCATCCGGTGATGAGGTGCAGGAGAAGGAGCGCATGAGGCGTACACGCAGGGAATCCCCTCGATCGGGCCGCGACAGGTCCCACCTCCCGGGAGAAGGGTCTCCAGTGAGATGGCGCTGTGTGGCCTTCCGGGCATCCATCCACGACCAGAATGAATATGGATGACATGGATAGTGAATCAGGCCAAAACTTTCATGCGCTATTATTTACTCTGATCGATGACTAATTAGGTTGGTAAAACTATGTTGTTCATTTATCATAGTTCTGATACACTAAACAAAAAATATACATGCGAGCGAGAGCCTAGCATAACTATTTTGAATATAGAAAATATCTAGGCAAAGAAATAGAAAAGTACTATGCTACCGCTTGCCGATCTCAAGATCGCGTAAACGATCTTTCCGGCGCTGCGTTCCGGCAGCGCTTCCGTAGTCGGTCATACGTTTGGTACTCGATGAAAACCTTTCTCTCCCTTATTCCAGCAGGCAGCCGAGGTTGTAGTTCTCCCCCCGCGATTCCGGCAGCACAGGTCATTTGGACATACTATACGTTACCTCTTTTACTTCATATACGTGCACGGCAGTTTGATTTTTTTTGATACATCCCGGATCATGCCAAGCGGCACCATATAGTACATAACTTTTAACGTAACAATTAATCTCTTATTAACTCGTAGCCGTAGATTTTAGATCTAACTATTTAAAATAATTAGTACGATGTGGATCAACCCGGTGCCTCGAAAAACATCATTATATTGCTTTTAGTATATAATAGATCTTAGAGTCGAAACCTACTTTTCCAATTTTTGGAGGATCGTAATCCCTAGGACCATGATCATTGTTTTGTTTGATTTATAAGATTGTATCCTATAGAGAGTTAGAATTCTATCATGCTAGGTGGCATGATAGGATAATATTCCCATGGATTCAGACTTGTTGAGAAGTAAATTAGGTGTCATGTCATGTAATTAGGACTGTTCTGGAGGAAATTAAGTGTGTTCCATACTTGTCATGGAAATTGGATATAATGGAAGCAGATTCCCTATGGATTTTGATAGAAAAAAGTAGTCCGACTACAAAATTCATATGGATCCATTGCAATCCTACAAAAGAAACAAGCTCCATATGGATTTTTTTAAGGAGAGTCTAATTATTCTCTCAAATCACCGTACTACCACAAGTAAGTAGCAAGACATTCATCTGACATTTCCTGTAATTAACATTGTCAACGCGCGCACACACACATGGCCACATAACGCACGCGCACCACACGCGCGCACGCACACACCAAGCCATATAAATAGAGAGACCATATGATGGATCATATTAAACTCTCCTTGGATCGTGCTTGAGTGATCTCCTTCAATTCATGGCACTACTGTGCATATTGTCCCTGAAATTAAATAGAGATGAAACTAAAGGTTATACCTACCGTACATGGTGTTCATCGGTAGTTCGTTCAATTCATGCGTGCAGTATGAGTTGTGCGCAAAATAATCTGCTTTCACTTACACTAGACTTCTTGCAGTAGGCGATTGCCTCGTGGATGGCCGCGTCCGCATTGCCATGGCCCCATTGGATGCTCGACGTCGACCCGCTACTCGCTGCCGCCGTCGTCGCGACCCCGCCGTGCCTCGCCTGCAGCGCCCTGACCTTCCGGTACAGCGGCGCCAAGAACCGCAGGTAGCTTAGCAGCACTTTGAACGGCGGCGGCGACCCGCCCGCACACCCTGGCCGCAGCCTCCGGGGGCCGAGTTTGCCGCCGGAGCAGGAAGAACTCGGAGAACTCGGCGAGATCGGCGTGCTCTGCGCCGAATAATGGAACAGCGGCGACCTCTGGGCGCTCGGCACGACGTCGTCGTCGGGCTGGGGCTGCCGGCTGGGGAGGAGGCGGCCGCTGCGGAAGATGCGGCTGGCGCTGACCAGCAGCATCGGGGACGGGGTGCCATCGTCCACCACTGGCTTGTCGAATAAGTCCAAGTCCAAGCACTCACTCTTTGTCCACGGCAGGGTGAACAGCTCGGCTGGGTATATGTCGATAAATGAGCTTTCGAAGGAACGGCGGAGGTCGTCGTCGAGACCTTCGTCCAAGGACGGCGCCGCCTGATGCTGGGCGCAGTCGAGCCACCCCAGGGAGAAGCTGCCCGTGTCCATGAGTTCTAGTGATGCGTAGGAGCTTGACGGGTGGTGCGTGGTGTCCTGGCGGAAATATCTGAACATGCATCCCGCTGAGCACGGGCAATATATAGGCGGCGCGGCCGACTTGTCTAGTCTCGTGTCGTTTGTGCCAAATAATGCCCATGTTGCACGTGGAAGGCTAGCATAACACACACACACACACCTCAAAGGAGGCGCTTGCCAAGTGTGATCCCGATCGACAGTAGCCCGACAATGCGCTTTGCCTCGACATACTTAGTAGCAGCGACTGTCTCTGAGTGAAACAATGGACGTGAAGAAGACGATACTTCACAGCACATAGTGTAAATACGGTTTTGTCTTTTTTTGGAAAAGTAGCGTATATTAATATCGCGATGATACTAATTACACCTGGCATCTGCAATAACGCATTATCCTATTGGCATTACGGATACACACATCTAAAAAAAATACAAAAAGAAAAATCTTGCTATAGCGATAACATCCTTAGTAGCAGCGACATCAATCCCACCAGAAAAACACCAGAAGTCCAACATCTCCAATAACGACGCCTTTAAGAAGGAAACATAGCACAAACACCGTATTCGCCCGATCAAAGATCATAGGTTTCACCCTGGAGAAAGTCCCTGCGTTACAAAACAATGCCTTCAACAAGGTCATTGCCAGGCACAACCAATTAAGACCAGACCTTAGATTTTCACCCTGCAAGGTAAGACTGGGAACTCCTTCTGTGCTGCCGCCCCCACTTTCTGATGTCGCTGCTACAATTCACGAATCACCAAGCCAATTTCTCATCGTCACCAGGACTCGAACCACCATAGCTAGTCCACAAATCTTGGCTTCCATGACATGTTCCACGATGGCAACAGACTGTAGAGCTTCGTCGCTCCCTCTGAAACCAAACGGTCAGAAAAATACCGGTTTTGCACGACCGAATCCTATCCGTTCCAGCAATCTCCAGGCATGAATCGTCCATGGGAGTTCGCCGGCGGAGCCTTCCAGAACACGACACTGTCACCAGATCAATAAAAATAGGCTGAAGGTGGATCTTCGTCTTGGCATGAGAGAAACCCTAGGACTGTGGCTCAGATGCGGCCCGCGCCCGCCATCCGCCGAGGGAGAACCTCCATCAAAGCCCGAGGCCGCCGCCCGGCTTTCAGACCCCGTCGCCATCAGATCGCCGTCGGGGCGACAACCTTCGAGCTTTCAAGGGGATCCCTACGAGGGAGAGACCACCACGTGAGAAAGAAGCCCCACTGCCACCGTCGGCCGGCCGGACTTTGCCCGTTGGCGTCCTCCGGTGGCCGCAGGGGAGAGGTGTGAGGAGGAGTCGAGGGCGGCGGTGGCTTAGGATTCCGCCCGTGCCGCCTCCCCCGAGAGACAACACGTGCGGAAATACGGTTTTGTCTTCATGAGAATATCCATGTCAAAGCCGTGAGCTTGATGATCAATGGTTTGTGGCAATGTTTCATGTTTCTGAAATTCCACCCTTTGGCAGGTGCCTTGTTTGTTTCTTTTTTCTTTTTTGGGATAGTGTGCATCCTTCGTGTCTCGACTAGTTCTTAACGTTTAATTTTGTTTTTTGCAGAGACCGGCCGGGTGTAAATTTTATCCTCTTGATATTAATATACTCTCTTTAGAGAAAATATATGGTCTTTGCAATAATGTGAATGATGTTTCTTCTTCTGAAATTGTAAAAACCATTGTACTAATTTTTTGTTAGTGGAATGCATGAAGTGTCTATATAAAAGAGTAAAATAACGTTTCTTATTTAGCCTATGGCGTTTGTGTCTATATGCGCCATAAAATTAATTCTGTGGAGCATATGCCCTTTTATATACGCCATAGAAAGCATTTCAATCTATAGCCTAGTAGTGTTGACAACCCACATGGCTTGCTGGGCAACCGTCTTCGACAACGGTAAGTGAGAGAGAGAGAGAGAGAGAGAGAATGGTGGGGTATAGGGATTCGCCTTGCAATGTTCTGATGGGATGATTATTGGAGATTTAGATACGTATAGTGATATCTGGTATCTAGTAAACCATAACCAAATATATGGTCTCAAGATATTTCATTGTTGAGACACTAAACTTGGTTTAATGTAAGCTTGATATTTCATATATGTAATAATTTGTTTACAATTTATACTAATATATGGAGGGACGGTCGCTGTTCGGCATAGTACGTACGGAGTGGGAGACCGCGTGGGAGTCAGCAGTCGTCCTAGAAACCAAACGGTCCTCAGGCGGCACAGACCAGGCCCACAAAGCACACATACGCGAGCACAGGCGCCGTAGAGGTCGGCCTCCGATCTCCGCCCTCTCTCTCTCCACTCTTGGTTTTCTTTCGAGTACGTCTCGACCTTGTGTGCAGTGCCAGTGCAGGTAGACCCGACGTTACGGCTGGGTCAGATGGCAGTACTGTGGACTGGGCTGGGTCAGGTGGCGACGGTGGCGCAGCTGGTCGGCGGGCTCATCTCCATGATCATGCGGTCCGCGCTGACGGCCCGGCAGAACAGGAAGGAAGGTGTGCGAGCAGCTGGCACGCCGGGTGCTCATGGTCGCGCAGCTGCTGCCGCACGTACGTGCAGGAGGACCCGGAGGCGGCGGCGCAGCTTGCTGGGCTGGGCGACGCGCCCACGAGCTCGTCGTGTCCTGCCAGGGGAGGAGCGCGGCGTACCAGCAGTTGGTCATGGCTGGCAGGCAGGCGGAGCGGTTGAGGGAGGTGCAGAGCAAGATCGACTTGTACTGTACCTTGTTTATTTGATCCGGAAAAAGAGCTGGAGAGGCTCATCATCTACGACTACATGCACACAGCGGCACGCTCTCCGACCACCTTCACCTTGACCACGGCTCATGGTCGTCCCCGGTGACTCTGTCGTGGAAGAAGCGCATCGATCGAGGTGCTCCTCGCCGCGTCGCTCCCCGGTGACTCTGTCGTGGAAGTCTCGCTCCCAGGTTAATAATGTACGTAGGCACCGTCGGGTACCTCGCCCCCGATCGAGTACATGGCCGGCCCCTGGTCGTCTGAGCCCGAGGATCGATCGACGTGTACAGCGCTTGGGCGTGGTGATAGGACTCTGAGGTGTTGGAGGAGGGGCGTTGACAACAAATCCTTGAAAGTGGCCTCTCGCTTTCAATCACCCGATCGAGAGATGAGCTTGCTGTTTAGGTATATAATAATGCCCTCTTTTGATGGCAATCTACATGCAATTAGTTGGCACGCACGGCTGTTTCTGAAGCACATCTACATAAGAGGCAAGATACAGCCTTTTATTTGTAGCTCATATTTGTATTGGAGATAGAAAAACAAGATGCATGTACAACACCATATGGTTCTTTAGGTAGAATTTTCACAATTAATTCTAGAATATAAATCCCGCAATGGACATAATTAATGATGGACGGCGCACAGACGCTTATATAGAGCCGCTCAGAAAAATCCCGTAATAGACACAATGTGGGCCGAGTACACGCCACACACAGTTTGGAGCGACTCGAACCGACTAACTATTAACACGCTCTGTCAAAACTGTAGCAGTTTTTCTAGCTAGTGTAGCACCATTGATCATGCACCATTGATCACGGAGGTTACTCTGCTGGTAACAAGTGATATGGAGAGAACGAGATTATATAGGCATGGTGAGAAATCAGTACAGTAACGTACCGGAAGAATTAAGGTGCCGACGGCCGGCCAAATGTCGAGGCCGTCGGCGTAGCTACCTTTCGTGGCCAGCTGACCAGTCTGGCCGTCGGCGTAGGTGACGCTGCCGAGGGTAGCCGTCGGCGTAGTACATAGGGCTATGCCCTCGACGTAGCCCCAGTTTAGACATGGCGCCTGGCCGTCGGCACAGCTCTTTGAAAAAATTTGTTTGGTCTGTGCCGATGGCTTAGCCGTCGGCGTAGGCCTCCAGATTTTTTTTTATCTCATTATTTTTAAAAAAATCATAACTAAATCATTCTAATTTAGAAAAATACAAATAATATATCAAAATTTGCAGAAAAATAAGACCTATCTAACTACACTCAAATATTACACATTTAAAAAAATAAGTGAAACATAAAACATTATATATAGTTTAAAACGGACATTATAAATTCAAAAACAATCCAAACAACGTGAAACCTTCGCGTGGTGTCATATTATGTGACATAGTTAGAAGGAAAAATATCAAACTTGGTATATTGATTATGTCTCAAAAAAATCATCACAAAATGACCTATCTCGTTCGAGGTTTCTTGGCTTTCGGGTCAAATGACCAATGTTATGGCTAGAATGAAGGCATAGTTTGTGATAATATGTCCATATTGTGCATAAGTGTGCATCATGGGATGGCGAACAATGTTTCAGGAGGAAGTTTTCCTTTTCGTCGCACCAAAAAGCCGTTTTCCATTTTTCGAGTGCAAAAAAGGACGGTTTTATGAAGCAACCACCAAATGGCTAATTTAAAATACTATTGTCACATTTTTAAAAAATACTAGACCACCTTACATGGATAATGTCATAACAGAGGGATATCAAACATTTCCGTCTATCTATGGTGAAAAAGACAAATTCCTACCGAATAGGCAGGAAGTAGGTCAGATATGAACTACATGTACATGATCGGATGCTCATGATTTTTTACAAAAAACATTTTTAGGTTCAAAATATGTTGTTTCATCATAGATCCACTTCAAGTTTAGAGATTCTAAGCCCCGAGCTAAGAATCTTCATGCCCGCCCTTCGACAAAGTTTAACGATAGTTTAAAACGGGCATTATAAATTCAAAAACGATCCAAACAACATGAAACCTTCGCGTGGTGTCATATTATGTGACATAGTTAGGAGGAAAAATATCAAACTTGGTATATTGATTATGTCTCAAAAAAAACCTTCACAAAATGACCTATCTCATTCGAGGTTTCTTAGCTTTTGGGTCAAATGACCAATGTTATAGCTAGAATAAAGTCATAGTTTGTGATAATGTGTCCATATTGTGCATAAGTATGCATCATGGAATGGCGAACAATGTTTCAGGAGGAAGTTTTCTTTTTTTCCGCACCAAAAAGCCGTTTTCCATTTTTCGAGTGCAAAAAACGGACGGTTTTGTGAAGCAACCACCAAATGGCTAATTTAAGATACTACCATCACATTTTTCAAAAATACTAGACCACCTTACATGGATAATTTCATAACAGGGGATCTCAAACAAGGTACTGATACTTCATCACCTGTATAGTATAATTATATGTTATTTCATCAGCAGTAGTATCACCTAGTGGGTGATTGCATGTTCTATCAATAGACACTCACTGTCTAGTTACACTTTGCATGAGCATAATGTGTGCTGGTGAATGGTGATCCGTAGCGAAATATGAGTTGAGCAATTCTATGACATCTTACTGTTCCACTGCACCTTTAGTTGTGTTTGCTTGAACCTTCTAGCATTTATTTGTGGTAATATTCCTACTGATACAGTATTGCAAATACTTTCAACTGAGTTCTGAACTGAGAACTATCTTGGTGTAAAGTTCGTTAACAAACATCTAAGAAGTTTTCCAAGTGCTGTGGAATAGCAGAACAATACTAGTGTTGTGAATGGATAACAAAGCAATAATGTGCTAATGTTCAGCTTAAGCAACCGCGTTGTTACACATGCTGTTAATCGGATAACTTCATCTGTAGAAGTACAACAAAAACAAACTTCGTCTGTAGAAGTGTCTGAATAAAAAATCTGTGGTTTACATATAAAGAATTGGTGTTCCGTTTTGCTGCTTGTTTTATTAAGAATTGGATGCACATCTGAAGCCAAAGAGTCGGTTCGAGTAGCTCCGAAGTCACCATGGTGGACACTAGGCAGAGCTAACAGATCTGCCGCCTTATTCCACAAACAGATGCTAATTGGGAAATCGATAAACTAAAGAGTCGTTAAACAAGTGGATAATAATGCATTAGTTTCTGATCTCTTGGGTACGGGACCTGCTGGGTATCTCCATTTGCAAAACCAAAACCATGAAATTAGACGGAGAATGTAACATCGGGTAGACAGAGCCAACAGATCTGCGGCCGTATTCAACAAACAGATGCTAATTGGAAAATTCGGCCTTGGTGTTACTAGTAGAACTACTCACTGATTTTAAGTGGGAAATCGATGGACACAAGGAACCTGACCTGTCGATCCGATTCGATCCTGCCACGGAATATGGAGTTTTCTTCACCGGCAGCAACTAGACGAGCTCGCCCGCTGCGGTTAGCCACGCCGATCGTCGATGTGAAACCTGAAAAGAGGAAAATCGATCCATTACTGCCCAATGCGAGGGCACAGCAAGTGACGGCCGTACCTAGCGGGATGGACCGGCCGTGGGGAGATCTCACCCGGACGCCGGCGACACGTGCACAGTGAGTAGCAGCAGAGCGGAGTGGAAAGAGGATCTAGACTGGAGGTCGTCGTCGTCGTTTGATAGAAACACGCAGTCTACATGTAGCTTGTACTCTAGAGCGGAGTGGTACTGGCCTTCATCCCTCCATATATTTTTGTTTCGGATTTTTTTGAATCTTTAATTTTAAATTTTTCAAAAAAGAAAATTGAAGTCCACCAGGGAGCTCGTCTCCCAAATCTATGCTCTCGCGGTGACTGCCCCTCTACGACATACCCTGCCTCCCTCTTAGACCATCTCCAAGAGCTTACCCATATATAGATAAGAGGGGCAATAACTGCTTTTTTGGGTAAGAGGAGGTAAAAACATAGCTCCAACAGCTTATCCAAAAGTGGTTCCCACCAAAAAAAAATTTGGGTGATCACCCATTTTTCAGCCCCTCCTACCCATATATGGGTAAGACTAGCTAGATTTTGGGTAAGCCGCCACGTCAGCGAGACCACCGCGGGAGGCTCCAGCTGCTACGCGCGAAAGTTTTCTCCACTTGATTCCAATGCCGGTCGTCGCTGTCCCCACCGTCTCCGTTCGTCAGTGACCATCCCCCGCGCCGCCTAACCTCGTCCCCAACTCCCCAACACCCGACGCCCTCCTCCCGGTTGGAATCGAGCCAGAACAGGGTGTGCATCGGCGGCCTCGATTTGTCCAAGCCTGCACCACCCGTGTTGCGAGCTCTGACGGCACACGCGTCGCCGACCCCAACCGCGTCACGGACGATCTCCCCCGCCTCCACCATGGATGATTTCCCCCGCCGCCAGCAAGCCCTTGTGTGGGGCCGACGGGGCTAGGCGCAGTGGCGCGTCTAGGGGCGGTGGTGTGTCCGGGCATGGTCGGCATGGTCGGGGGCACGGTGGCATGGCTAGGCACGGTCGGCGGGGTCGGTGGTCGTGGCGGTGGGACTAGGCGGAGATGGAGGCGGGGTTGAACAAGTTGGGGAAGAAGAAA
Organism: Avena longiglumis; assembly: GCA_030063025.1. NCBI lineage: Eukaryota > Viridiplantae > Streptophyta > Magnoliopsida > Poales > Poaceae > Avena > Avena longiglumis. Next base: position 582,687,176 of record CP125973.1, on the reverse strand, counting down.
GATGGAAAAAAAGAATGCCCCACTAATGTATGGGCCCTACCTGCATAGCAAATTTTAGGTAATCTCATATGGGTAAGCTAGAAAAGCTCAAACTTTTTTTCTTACCTATACCCTCTCTCTCCTCTTACCTATATCAGATATGGGTAAGATGAAATAGGTAAGATGTTGGAGTTGCTCTTAGGGCATGACCAATGATCTATCGTGGACAACTGCCCCGCAGTCTTTTCTAAGCTCGGATGGTCCATGTTAAGAAAAATATTCCCTATGATTCATATTATTTGTCCTTAAAATAGATGTATCCAGACATATTTTAGTGTTAGATACATTTATTTCAATGACAAGTAATATGGATCGGAGGGAGTAGCTGTTTGTAGAGATATACGGGATCCTCAAGAGAAGGCAGCCTCCTCATCATTAACAAAAAAAGAAGAAAAGATAGAGAGATGTCCTCATCATTAACAAAAAAAGAAGAAAAGATAGAGAGATGAGCATGACCGAATAGTTCTATTGGTTAAAAACTGAGAAAGGTGGAAAATAAAAGTGGAAGAAGTACAACATGTGAGGGAAAGTGGACTAACTGAAGCTATCACTGTGTTGGAGGCTACCTGTTTCATACGATGGCTTCATCTACTTTTTCATCTATGACATCATGAAGAAGTAGTATATACTGCCTCCATAATTCACGCTCTTAGAGCATCCTTAGCCGCCAGTTTAAAATTTGGATCGAGAAAAATGGACATACTAGGCCCTTATAAAATTTTAAGGGAGTCGTTAAAAACACCCAAGCCTATACATACAAGGGTTTCCATGCTGACCCGGCGCTACCCAGTATCTCCACCGAGCTATTCAATCTTGCGATCATCCAATGGATCTACACTTGCATCTCCACCAAGTTGTTCAATCTTGTCCTCCAAAGACGACGCCACCGTAACTCAGTTATGGGTCTCCCTTCAGCAGCTCTTCCAGGACAAACATGACTCCCGCATCAATACCCTTCATACCGAGCTACACACCACCTCTCAAGGGGACGCCTATGTTACCATCTTCTGTCAAAAGACCAAAGCAATCGGCGATGAGCTTCGGGAGTTTGGCGACCCGGTTGAAGATCGCACCCTCATCAACGCCCTACTTGTCGGCCTCGGCGAGAAATTTGACAAGCAGGTGACCTTCAATACCCATGATGCGGCCTCGGCCCACTTTCGCTGAAGTCCGATCTCTCCTCCAACTTGAAGCTATGACGCAAGCCCGCAATGCCTCATGACCTCCTCGGGTGTTTCACACAGCTGTCCGGGCTCCCACTACGGCCCCTCCCGCCGGACCACCACTAGCTGCACCGCAAGCTCCTCTAGTATGGCATGCAAGCCCTAACTACAGCAGGAAAAATCTCACCTACAGGCCGCCTCAGCCCCGACCCATTGCTCCTGCACCACCTGCGAGGCCTCCAACCGTGCCACCATCTGCCCCGACTTGGAGTCCACAACATTACCCCTAGACCGGTCTCGTCCAAGCCTAGTCTATGCCCTGGTCTGTGCCGTCTCCGTATGGTGCCCCGTCGGATTACACCGGGACATGGAGTCCCAGCCTTCGTCCATCAATCGGCTCGCTGATGGCTCCAATATTTGCCTTCTTCCACCGCATTTAAACATTGTTTTTAGTCAAGCAATTGACAAGAAACTCTCAATCCTTGCCACTAATTACTAATAATTGCAAAGATATTCAAAACCTTGATTTGAATTATATTGTGCAGGAAATCACGGGTTTTAATGCGAAATCATGAGTGAATAATGAAGGATTTTGAGGAGGTCCACACGGCCAAGTAATTGGGAAGCCAATTCCAGGCGTCAGTGAGCTTAATGACCGCTAGTATGGGCAGGGCCCACCCATACGGTCCGCCCATACCAGGTGGCGGCGGCTCCGTCTCGTCAAACCCTACGACTTTCGTGAAGACGCCTATATATTTTGAGGCTCCAGCCGCCAGCTAGAGAGCCGCCATTCTCAGATTTTATCACAACACCGCCAAAGGAGATACACACCATTGTTCATACATGGTTCATCCATTCCATCATCCACCCCCTCCATTAGCCATAGCCATTGCTTTGTACTTTAGATCTCCTTATGATTTGAAGACCATTGTAAGAATATTCGATTTCAATCTAAGTATTTTGCATAATGTTTTCTATCCTTGGTCTATTTGTTATGAGTGAGTAGTCCTCACGGGTTGCGGGTTGGGGAGAAACCTTGCAGCAATTATGTGCATCTAATCATGGGAGTATTGTATTTTGTTTGCAATTAAGATTTGTATGTTTTGTTTCTTTGTCTCTTGTATCAATCTGTGGACATGTAGGTACCCAAGACCCCATAGATTGATAAAGGCTTGAGGTGAGATACTTGGCTAGCGACGATCTCATAGGAACCTCAGTGACAGAAAGGGTAGTATGGTCTTCGCTTAGCGATCCGTTCGGGATCACAACAATATCACCACTTAATGTTTTAATCAGTGTTCTATACTTAATAATCGTTTGTAGCATGTTGCTTCGGTGTGCACTCGACTGGATTAAAAGACTATTTATATGCCCACTACATCACAGGGGCTCTAGTATACTAGGATGTGTTGCCCACAAGATATTATCTCCATTCAAACATTACACATGACTATGCTTATTATTATCTTTTATCCTATATGATGTGCAGCTGCAGGTGGATCTTCAACTCTGGACTATCTCCATCCATTAATATAACCCACTATAAAAGTAAACTATATTGGTCGAGTAAACTAAGGTAAAACAAAGAAACAAAGTATTGTAAGCGTGTCCTTTTTATTTCCTTTTAGCATTGCTTTCCAAGGTTCGATTAAACTTAGGTCTTTTAGGAAAAAATATATTATACTACATCCGTGAATCCGGATCGAAGGTATTAACCCTTTTTCTGGCGCCGTTGCCGGGGAATTTCGCTATCCTGGTGAGGTCACTAGAGACCTTGTTTTTAGTTTTATCATTAGTCTGTAGTTTGTTTCTTGTTATTAGTTTAATTTCTTGTTATCTATTTAAAAACCCTAAAAAAATAGTTACTTGTTATTTGTTTTCATAACTTATAAATTACCAAAAATATAAAATCCATGGCTCAAAAGAGACTTGGGTAGTATGCTACTCCCACTGATGATTTTATTCGTGCACCTATCACTCAGACCGATGTTGATGCGGAAACTTATGAAATTAATCCCAATCTTTTAAGCTTGGTTCAACAAAACCAATTTGGGGGCTCATCTTCTGAGGATACAGGTTTGCACTTAAACACTTTCACTGAAATTTGTGACATGATGCGTATTAAGGATATAGATCAAATGTTGTTAAATTAAGATTGTTTCCTTTCTCTCTTAGAGGAAAGGCTAAGGATTAGTTGCTAGCTTTACCAAAGGGCACTATTATATCTTGGAAGAAATGTACTAATGTGTTTATGACTATTTTCCCCCACCTAAGACTATGCAGCTAAGATCCAACATTACAAGCTTTAGACAAGAATACCGTGAGCCACTAGTGCTTGCGTGGGAAAGGATGAAAGAAGCCGTAATGAATTGTCCTAGTCATGGGATGGAAGAATGGATTATATTACATCTATTTTATAATTGTCTTAAGCAAATGTCTAAGTCTATTCTAGATACTGAGTAGGAGAAATAATCATGGGAAAGCAAGTGAGTGTTGCAAAAAAACTACTTGATGATATGCAAAATAATAATGCCCAATGGCATGTGGAAAGAACCTCTAAGAGAGTAAGTTCAATCACTGAGGCAAATAATGAAGAGCTTATATCTAAGGTAGACGAGTTGCTTAGCATAGTAAAGGGCAAAGAAAACACCCAAGTTAATGTTATCGCTACCTGAAAGGATACGGATGTCGCCTAGAGGGGGGTGAATAGGCGATTAAAACTTTTCCTAGAGTGGCTCAACAAAGGCGGAATAAAACTAGTGTTTACTTTGTTAAGCACAACCTAGAACAACTAAGGTTCACCTATGTGCACCAACAACTTATGCTAAGCAATACAAGCAACAAAGTGATAGCAAGATATATATTACTTCAAGCACGAAGGCTATCACAATGTAAAGTGCATAAGTAAAGAGCTCGGGTATAGAGATAACCGAGGCACGGGACACCGATATTTTACCGAGTTCCTCCCAACATGGAGTACGTCTCTTGGAGAGGGGTGGTATCAAACCACCAACGCCACAAAAGGCCTCCCTTATTCTCCGTGAATCTCACCCCAACGGGATCGATCCACGCCCACCACTATCGGTGCACTTGTGGTGAAACCGAACCTCTCACAAGGTTGGGGCACTTCTCCACAACTTAATTGGAGGCTCCCAACAAATGCCACAAAGGCCTCAACAAATGCCACCAAGGCCACAATGCCACCAAGGCCACAAAACCGTCTAGGGTTCCAAGAACCCAAGACGGACAAGCTCCAATGAGCAACTCAAACCAAATCCTCCGAGGAGAACTCAAACCGATGCACCAAACGCAAATGGCAAGAACACCACAAAGGTGTTCAAATCCTTCTCTCCCAAATTCCACCAAAGCTACAAAAGCTTATGGGGGAATAAGAGAGGAAGAACAATGGAGGAAATCCACAAAAGACTCCAAGATCTAGATCCCAATATGTTCCCCTCACTTAGAGGAGAGATTGATTGGTGGGATTGTAGATCTAGATCTCCTCTTTCAAATCCCTCAGGAATATGCAAGAATCATCGAGAGGATTGAGAAAGCAAGCTCAAGAAGGTCAACAATGGAGGAAAACTTGCAAGAATGGTTGAGGAACCATTGGGAAGAAGGCCCCTTATATAGGTCCCTCCAAAATCCAACCGCTAAAGACAAAACGCGATTCGGATTACTACCGGACTTTTTCCCGGTACTACCGGACTTTCCCGGCACTACCGGACATTTCCTGGGGTTCCTAGGGCTCCAAACGCATTTTTTCTCTGCGCTCCCCGGTACCAAAATGTGGTACTACCGGACCCCGGTACTACTGGATCCTGGTTCGGTACTACCGGTCATCACAGAACGAAAACAGCCATAACTTTTGCATCCGGACTCCGATTTCGATGATCTTGGGCTCGTTTCGAAGAGGACAACAACCTCTACAAGATAATTCAAAGAAACATCATAGTCCAGCAAGGGAGGATAGATCAAAATGACGAAGTAAAAAACCTTCTGCCGCGCTAGGTACTAAAATGCGGTACCGCTTTTGGTACCTAGCCCAAGAAGGATTTTGGCAACTTTCCAAAACCTTCTGCCTTTCTAGGTACTAAAATGCGGTACTACCGCATTTTGGTACCTAGGAGACCAGCAGATATTCAAACGGCTATAAATTTTGATTGGTAACTCCGATCGACCCGATTCCAATTGCGTTGGAAAGAGGACGACATGAGCTTCCCTATAAAAGGTGAAAATATTGGTTATCACCAAGTGAGAATGTATCAAGTATAATAATGTGAGATACCTCACTTGGTGAGAACCGAAAAACCGCATAGATCAAAATCGCAATAAGATATAAAAGAGGGATCCGATTTTGATGAACAAGAGCTTGTTATGGAGATTACCACAAGCTCTATATCCTCACATGGATAAGACCAAATAACAACCAAATACGATGATGCAGGTATGCAAAGGTTTGAGCTCTCTCCGAACGATGTGATCGAGTTACTCATTTGAGATCCCCTCTTGATAGTACGGTTATCTATCCTAAACCCGGTCTTCCACTAACAATATAAGACCAGCAAAAGGGAAAACCTATCAAGATTATTCCTTTGCCTTGAGCATTCCACTTGAGCTCGATGTAGACGATATTTACCTTCTCAAGATGGAACGCCTTTCTTGATTCCTCATCATCGATCCATGATCACCGAGGATGGCAAGCATCAAACATGATATCTTCTAAAGATTGCACATTTTGAGCTTGCACAACATATCTTCTTCTCATTTCATCGACCTTGAAGCCGACAAAAGATCCAAGCGATGCCAATGGACAATTCCTACAAGTATAACTTAAAACACACATCAGTCCATAAAGATTGTCATTAATTACCAAAACCACACATGGGGGGCCCACATGTTCTTTCAATTAATCTCCCCCATTTTGGTAATTGATGACAATCCCTTTAAGAGGGTTTATATAAGGAATTTTAATGAATAAGATGGTAATACCAATATCAAATACTACAAAAGTATGTGATATTGGTACCACCACCATATATAGAGCAAACTCCCCCACAATCTATGCATGTGTGATGAACTTGAATTTCATTGCATATATTGCCAATCATTATCATTGGTGGAGTTTCCTCTATATATAATACATGCTAAGAAACAATAAAGATGCAAGAGCATGAAAGGCAAATGCTTAAGAACAAACTCAATGCATCAACCAACTTCCCTTAAACCCTCTAAAACTTCTGTCCCATTGGCATCGATTGCCGAAATGGGTCACAAGTTCTAGAAGGAAAATATAGTAATAATTCCTCCAAAGGTGTGCCTTCGCACATATCCAATGATGAATACTTGGGAGGGAGTAGGACTATATCGAGGACCCGAAGATTGCCAAAATAAAGCCAAATGATGCAAGCAATTACAAGGTCCGACAACCAATTGAAAACAACAAATGAGTCCAAATGGAAACAACAAGATGTTATGATATGAGCAAAAGAGTGTTTGAAATAGAAAATAGAGAAGCTCCCCAAGATTTGTGCATACTTTAAAATCGGTATATTTCAATACAAAAAATGCAAAAATATGGAATCCTCACTCCTCCATAAACATTTAAAACACATCAAACGAAAGATCAAATAAATGCTTAAATAAAATAGAGAAGTTCCCCAAGATTTGTGCACACTTTAGAATCGCTGTATTTCAATACAAAAATGCACAAATATGGAATCCTCACTTCTCCATAAACATTTAAGGCACAATAAATGATAAATAAGACAAATGAGCATTATTAAATGAATTAGATGAGCTCCCCAAAGATAATGCACCAATTATGACAATTGTATTTGGGAACAAGGTGCATAATCATGGAATCCTCACTCAACCAAGTTTATTTAACAATGCAAGGCATGAGAGAACAAATATGAGTTCCCAAATATGCAAACAAGAGGAACTAACACTCATAGGAAATTAAATTTGGAAGCCACTGAAGAATCAAAAGGAATAGAAAGGTGGTCTCCAAGGATTAAAAATCAACTAAAATTATCTTCTCATATGTGTATATGTCTATAAGTGGAAAACATCACAGAGACATATGCCAACAAAGAAATATGCACACATAAAGAAGATATACAAGAAGGCATATGAAAAGCAAAAATGAAGTCATACTATATACCAATAAGATTTTTGCTTCAAAGCATGGCCAAAGGATCAAATCTATCTTATTGTACATTAATGAACTTCAAACACCAACACACTACATATATTACAACTATCACCAAGGGAAAAAGGATAAAGTTGGAATATATGGAGAAATGCAACAAGTATCACTAAAACTAGCAAAATCTCAGTATTGCACATGAGAGAAGTTGAGGAAAAGATAGGCAATAAAATTGCTAGATTGACATATTTGGGATTGATGGCTCATATGCATGATTTTGTATAGTCCCAATTATATGCACTCATCTCAACTTATACACATTTACAATAGTGAGTCCTCTTAAAACCATGGCTAGAACTACAACAATTACAAATACATTAATTCATGCTAGAAGGCAACCGACAAACGGTTGGAATCAAGATATGTGAGCATGAGAAAGAGATACTTGTTACCGAGATATAATTGGTAGGATGTAGAGGATATGAATTCGTTGATCATCCTATAGCTTGCCTCAAAATTTCTTCTAAGCATCACTTCTTCAAAATTGAGAGACAAGCGTCCAATATATCTCCAATGTACCTAAAACACATTTAAGTACACAATGGTCCCCAAACTTATTGGGTCCAATGTAGTTAGTGCAACTACAATACATAGGAGAGACTCCACATAAATATGTGCATATTGATATGAAATTGAATTTCATGCACAGCTTAGCCGATGGGATTTGGTGGAGTTTCCCCTATATATTGGATCAAAGAAAGCAAGCATGCCATAATATAGATATGTAGTAAATATGCATGCACAAGACTTCCAAGAACCAAAAATGAGATACAATTTGAACAAAAACACCAAGTAAACCGAGATGGCACACACAAGAGTGTGACAAGACAAGCGGTGTCCAAATTGTATCAAAGACCCAATTCAACACATGAAAGATCACAAGTTCAACAAATGAACTAGGCTAAGGCCAATAGAGCAAAAATAGATAGAAATAAAAATGCTCAAGATTTATCTCATTCTAAAATGGTCAAACCAAGAAACAAGGAATGAGACAAAACCAACTCCCAAAAAGAGCAAGGTTCCAACAAGAAACCAAACTCCCAAAACTTCACATGATGGCACAAAATACCAAAACGAAAAGATTGAGGTTCCAAGCACATAAAACCCGATATGGATCAAACAAAGAAGCATAAATATGAATGTTCTAAATAATATAGGAGAGCTCCCCCCATGGATAGTGCACTATGTAGGATTTTCCTTTAGAATGCAAAATGCACATAAATGGGATCATCACTACTACCTACATTAACTAAAACACAAGAGGATATCAATAAAATAAGAAGATCCAAAAGAAGCAAGGAAGCTTGGGAGACAACATAAAACATTTTCTTGGCCAAAGATAGGATAAAATTAAACAAAGGCCAAAGTGAATATGATCAACAAATTCTACCTTAAATTGAGTACTCATTGTCCAAGGACAAGAAATATTGGGAATAATTTTCCCTAGGTAGTTCATACGGATATCCAAGATCATATACACACAACAAGAAGCATATAACTAAATATAAGAATTGAGCATGATACTTCAAACAAGATTCTTGGTAGCTTCAATAGTCACACAATCACTAGTGATTAGAGTAACTTGAAGCAAATGGTTTCCATGCGAATATATATATCTAAATATGAGTAAACACATACCAAGAACCACTCTCATATACAAGATCCAAAATAAGATCAATAAAGCCATTCAAGCAAATTGGAAATTGTATGAGCAAATGTGTCACATAGGTGCTAGATAATTATCAATATCAATTCTAAGTGACACAACCTCGAATATCCACATTTTCTAGGATTTGTAATATGCACTAAGCATATGACTCCCCCATAATGTGATACTACCATAAAACCAACACGAGGCAAAAGGATACAAATAGAGATAATTAATGGACATTATAAAACTTAAATTTCTCATGAGAATTGTACCACATAGAGGCTAGACAATAATCCAATATAAATACTAGGTGGTATTCCTTATGTACACACAATTTTAGTATTGTGGAATGCCCAAGCATAACACTCCCCCAAAATGGGATAATCCATTAATCTCTCAAAAAGAGCCAAATTAGATACCAAATATAATCAAGAAAGGCTCAAACACAAGAAATGCACATACATGTTGTGCCACCTAATCATATACAAATATACTTGATACCTCAAGATAATTAAGTGGAAAGCACAACATGTACAAAAGCATGGAAGATACAAAACCAACACATGCACAAGGGGCGAGTAACTTTCAATGTAATGAGTTAAGCATATGTTACCGCAAGGAGGAACATTGGGAATATAATATAATCATGATAATCCAAATGGCTTGGCTTGGCAATAATAATTGATGAAGATCCCTCAATTCTTCATAATGTAGCCAAGACTCCAATGCCCTCCAACAAACACCTATTGATCAAGTTTTGGCTTGTTGGTCCCCAACCAAGTTGGGTCCTAAGAGGTTAGTCACAATAGGCTTGGAAACCCAAGTGGATCTTTTCTTGACACCACATTGGGCACTAACAAACTTGGCAAACACATTTCCAACATCATCCTTACAAAGAGAATAAGCATCATCAATCAAGATAGGATGGGATGAGTAGATACTAATAGTGCATGAGGAAGAAATGTGCCCCTTCTCGCGGCATATGTAGCAAGTACTACTCTTGCCATCTTTCTTTTTGGATGAAGAAACAACTTGAGGAAGAGCTTGAGTCTTCTTGGGAGGAGGCCCATCTCTAACAAGATGTAGAGCTTGAGGCCGCTTCCCTTGTTGCTTCTTGCCAAGGGACTTCTTCTTTAATGGGAAATGTTTGACATCATGCCCTTCTTCCTTGCACTTGAAGCAAACAATGTTGGCCGGATTCTTGACTTGATCTTGGCCATTCTTCTTGTTATCCTTGTGCTTCAACTTGATAGTGGACTTGTTCTTGACATTGGAGTTGAATCCAAGCCCACTCTTGTCATTGGGGGATTTTTGCACACTCAAGATTTTGTTGAGTGCAGACTTCCCTTAATGACCCTTTTTCAAGCCATTCTTCAAAGAAGTGACTTGAGCCTTGAGCTCTTTGATTTCCTCTACATGGTTAGTTTCAATACAAGTACTAGAGGAAGTAGATGCTACATTGTTAGAGCAACAAGGCATGGAATGTAATTCATCATGAGATATAGCATGGTTGTGAGAGGATGAATTACAAGGACTAGCACGTGGTAATATAACATTTGGACTAGATATAGTGCTAATGTCCACATGAGGCCCACTAGATGTTACCTTTGACATGATGGCCTCATGAGCCAACTTTAGCCTACCATGGGAGACTAGGAGATCCTCATGCGAGCTTGAGAGCTTAACATGGCTTTCTTCTAATTTCCCATAGTTGCTAGTTAGCAACGCAAGTTGAGCCTTTAGCTCAACATTCTCCTTCAAAATAGATGCTTCACAAGAAATAGAGTTAGTAGCACAAGCATCATTATTTTTAGCAAGAGGTGAGGGCAACTTGTCAAGCTCTTTTGAATATGAAGCTTTAAGTTGCTCATGCGACTCGGTGAGTTTGATGAGCTCCCTCTTAACGACTCGAGAGCCATTTTTGAGGTGCTCAAAATCCTCAAGGAGGTTAGAATAAGCAACTTGAGTCTCATCATTTTTACTTTTGAGATCACTTATCACCTCAAGATCTCTATCATGAGATTCCTTTACTCTAGATAGCTCTAAAGCAAAGGTCTCCTCAGGAGATTCCTTAGTGGTTTGTTCCTCTTCAAGAGCTTTATTTAGGTTTGCAATTATATTAGCATACTCACGCTCAAGACTACACATTTTATCAACGTTGTTATCATGCACCTCAATTTGTGTTTCTAACTTATCAATATGTTCTTTGCTCTTAATAGCAAAGTCCAAGACTTCAACAAAGTTAGAGCAAGCAATATCCTTTTTAACAAGGGCACGATAAACAATCTCACCCTTTTCATATAAATCATCAATATCAAGCTCTTCTTCCACATTATCCACATCCTCCTCATTACAAGAGGTAATGGGTTCCAAAGTAGGGGTTACCTTAGAATCCCTAGCCATAAGGCATAGGTGGGTACCGGAAGAAGTTGAAGATGAGATTGCATTTGTGGCTTCATTCAAAACCATGTCTTGGCTCATAGAATCTTCGGTTTCCTCTACATGGTTAGCAACACAAGCACTAGAGGAAATGGAAGCATTTTTATCATGGCAACAAGACAACACAAGCATATCATCATGAGATTTATTTTATACATGATATGCAAGGACTATTAACACAAGCATGTAAGAAGTTGGTAGTTCTAGAAGTGTTAAAGTCCAAAGATAGATCATTGCAACTAGATAGAGATGAGGGATTACAAATAGTAAGCACACTATCCAAATTGCAATTTCTATCACCACTCACCATATCATTACCTTGTGAAAAGTCACATGTTGGTGAAGTGGTAGAGGATGAGAACTCATCTTGACCGGAAGTGGATGCAACACAATCATCCTCAATAATGTTGGACACAACATATTTATCTTGAAGTTTTGTCCATAACTCATGAGCGCTCCAAAAAGGAATGATTGAAGATGTAACTACATAGCTCAAAGCATTAACAAGCACATTAGAAGCTTGAGCATCGAGATATAAGTTTTTCTCATCCTCACAAGATAGATTTTTGAAATCCATAGGAGGAGAAAAACCCATATCTACAATACGCTCCAAATTTGGGTCCATGTCCCGAAAATGAATGAGCATGCGATTTTTCCATATATCATAATTTGTGCCATCGAATATAAACATGTCATTGTGCACTAATCCCCTAGCCGACATCTTTACTCTCAAGGCGGTGAAGCCTAAAATGAGAGACCGGCTCGATACAAATTGAAAGGATACGATGTCGCCTAGAGGGGTGAATAGGCGATTAAAACTTTTCCTAGAGTGGCTCAACAAAGGCGGAATAAAACTAGTGTTTACTTTGTTAAGCACAACCAAGAACAACTAAGGTTCACCTATGTGCACCAACAACTTAGCTAAGCAATACAAGCAACAAAGTGATAGCAAGATATATATTACTTCAAGCACGAAGGCTATCACAATGTAAAGTGCATAAGTAAAGAGCCTGGTATAGAGATAACCGAGGCACGCGGGACACTGATATTTTACCGAGTTCCTCCCAACATGGAGTACGTCCTGCTTTGGAGAGGGGTGGTATCAAACCACCAACGCCACAAAAGGCCTCCCTTATTCTCCGTGAATCTCACCCCAACGGATCGATCCACGCTTCCACTATCGGTGCACTTGTCGGTGGCAACCGGAACCTCTCACAAGGTTGGGGCACTTCTCCACAACTTAATTGGAGGCTCCCAACAAATGCCACAAAAGGCCTCAACAAATGCCACCAAGGCCACAATGCCACCAAGGTTATTAAACTGCCTAGGGTTCCAAGAACCCAAGACGGACAAGCTCCAATGAGCAACTCAAACCAAATCCTCCGAGGAGAACTCAAACCGATGCACCAAATGCAAATGGAAAGAACACCACAAAGGTGTTCAAATCCTTCTCTCCCAAATTCCACCAAATCTACAAAATCTTATGGGGAATAAGAGAGGAAGAACAATGGAGGAAATCCACAAAAGAATACAAGATCTAGATCCCAATATGTTCCCCTCACTTAGAGGAGAGATTGATTGGTGGGATTGTAGATCTAGATCTTCTCTTTCAAATCCCTAAGGAATATACAAGAATCATCGAAGGGATTGAGAGAAAGCAAGCTCAAGAAGGTCAACAATGGAGGGGAAAACTTGCAAGAATGGTTGAGGAACCATTGGGGAAGAAGGCCCCTTATATAGGTCCCTCCAAAATCCAATCGTTGCAGCCCAAAAACGCGATTCCCGGTACTACCGGACTTTTTCCCGGTACTACCGGACTTTCCCGGCACTACCGGACATTTCCTGGGGATCCTGGGGCTCCAAACGCATTTTTTCTCTGCGCTCCCCGGTAACAAAATGCGGTACTACCGGATCCTGGTCCGGTACTACCGGTCATCACAGAACGAAAACAGCCATAACTTTTGCATCCGGACTTCGATTTCGATGATCTTGGGCTCGTTTCGAAGAGGACAACAACATCTACAAGATAATTAAAAGAAACATCATAGTCCAGCAAGGGAGGATAGATCAAAATGACGAAGTAAAAAACCTTCTGCCGCGCTAGGTACTAAAATGCGGTCCGCTTTTTGGTACCTAGCCCGGCAGTGGATTTTGGCAACTTTCCAAAACCTTCTGCCTTGCTAGGTACTAAAATGTGGTACTACTGCATTTTGGTACCTAGGAGACCAGCAAATATTCAAACGGCTATAACTTTTGATTGGTAACTCCGATCGACCCGATTCCAATTGCGTTGGAAAGAGGACGACATGAGCTTCCCTATAAAAGGTGAAAATATTGGTTATCACCAAGTGAGAATGTATCTAGTATAATAATGTGAGATACCTCACTTGGTGAGAAACCGAAAAACCGCATAGATCAAAATCGCAATAAGATATAAAAGAGGGATCCGATTTTGATGAACAAGAGCTTGTTATGGAGATTAACACAAGCTCTATATCCTCACATGGATAAGACCAAATAACAACCAAATACGATGATGCAAGTATGCAAAGATTTGATCTCTCTCCGAACGATGTGATCGAGTTACTCATTCGAGAGCCCCTCTTGACAGTACGGTTATCTATCCTAAACCCGGTCTTCCACTAACAATATAAGACCGGCAAAAGGGAAAACCTATCAAGATTATACCTTTGCCTTGAGCATTCCACTTGAGCTCTATGTAGACGATCTTTACCTTCTCAAGATGGAACGTCTTTCTTGATTCCTCATCATCGATCCATGATCACCGAGGATGGCAAGCATCAAACATGAGATCTTCTAAAGATTGCACATTTTGATCTTGCACAATATATCTTCTTCTCATTTCATCGACCTTGAAGCTGACACAAGCTCCAAGCGATGCCAATGGACAATTCCTACAAGTATAACTTAATACACACATTAGTCCATAAAGATTGTCATTAATTACCAAAACCACACATGGGGGCCCACATGTTCTTTCACTACCGATGTTAATGATGTCAATTTTATAGCTCGCACTCCTTTTAATCCTGCATGGAAAAATCATTATGCTTATAATGCTCAAAAACATTATCCTAACCCCGCAGGATCTCCTTACAATAATTATGATATTAATAATGGAGCAAATCATGGCAATCTCTCGTTTGAACAAACTATAAGTGACGAGGGTTCGACTCGTCAATGCCCATTGTTATGGACTTAGATTTTGGAGAAGAATGGGATGCTCGAGATCGCGAGACGGTTAACAGACACGCAGCAAGGGGACACGAGGTTTACCTAGGTTTAGGACTCCGGAGGGAAAGCCCTACTACTGCTTGTATGTTCTTGATTGACGGCGGAACCGAAAATTACAGGGGTGCGCAGATGCAATCTGGCGTGAGGTGTGCGTATGAGTTGGGAGATCCTCCTCGTCGTGCCCTCCTAGCCTTTATATAGATAGGCTAGGTCCCGGGATAGGTCGAGTCGGTTACAAGTTAGGGTTTCACCCTTGAATATTCTATCCACAACTTATCCGTGCCCTTCAAGGAGTCGAACTTCTACCAGGCTTGGGCTATCTGGAGTCTCCTTGGGCAGCAAGTCTTCGCGTGGGCCTTCACTGGGCTGGACCGGGTATACCAATGTGACGTACCCGCAGGGAACTTGCCCTCGGTTTGGGATCTGCCTCTTTCTGACCATGTGGAACACTCTAAGAAGGAAGAGTGGGGAAAGAATAACAAGGACTGGGATTCTCGGTCCGATATGATCATGAACCGCATTTAGCAAAATTCGGAGTTGATTCGTACTCTGACCTTCGAGATTGAGGATTTGAGGAAACTGGTTGAGGAGCTTATCAAGAGAACACCACCACCACCTAAGTAGTAATTCATCATCAGGTTTGGCATCCCCTTGGCTTGTTCCAGGCTTGGGGGAGTGTCGCGGTATCACAACATTATCTTCTACATTATACCTTTTTAGTAGATTCATATCTTTGGTAGAGAAGTTATCTTATAGGTTGGTTTTCATTGTGGAAGTATCTATCCTTTAGTTGGTTATCTATGTATCCCTTGGTGTGAGTGCCTTTATGGAATATTAATGAGAAGTCTCATCTTTTACTTTTTGCACTTCTTAGTTTAGTTTGCAATCTCTATTATATGATTGATCTTGTTGATCAGTATTGGTATCACTTTGGGAGCATCAAGTAGATCTAAATTGGTTTTGGCAAACCGAGCTCTGGTCAGTAGCAACACTTTTTGAGGTTTGAAAGGAAAAGATAAAAAAGCTTACAGATATTTTATATCATTTATTTTCTTTCTTGATTGGCTCATAAGCTTAGTATTCTTTATTTAAGATCATTTTGTGTCTTCAAGGAAGATTGCATGTTTGGATTTATCACTTGTAGGTTTTCTTGTTTCCTTCAACTCTTTTGCTTGCTACCCAGCCTTGCTATCCAAAAACCTGTTTTGAGAAGGCATACTTCTCATGCATCCAATCCCTTTAAACAAAAATCATGTCATTTGTGTCCACCATACCTACCTATTAGCATTATTGCTATTCCAAGCAAATTCTCAAGCTTCATCTATCTTTCGAATTAAAAAATTATTTTGTTATGTGAAATTAGTTAGTAAAGCTCTCACAAACTTGATGGCACGCCTTATTTTCTTGCCCCTAATAAACTTAAACCATTGTGTCATTGAAGTTGTATATGCTTGCATCTATATGTTGGGATTAGCGAACTGCTACATTGAGGAACGCTTTCAACACTTATGGATACATATCCATTGATATCATGCTCTTTTGTTTATGGATGTCGCTCGTGTGAAATAAAAAGGGAGCTTGTAAGTCCATGGATGTAACATCCCAAAATTATCTTAATTTTGGAATGTTAAAATAAAAATTACTAAGTTGATTGGATTGTTTAATATTGTTGAAATTTTGAATGAAGAAACTTTTGTTGTTGATTGATATTTTACTAAGCCACATTAAAAGAAGAGGATTACTATGGCTACCAAGTTTTGAACAAATCCAAGACAATTGTTTGGTTTCTCATCCGTGAACCTTCCATTAATACAAGTTCTTAAGTTAAATCACCATTTGCAAAACCCTATTTGGAAATTACCAAAAATACTCCTACAAGCCTACAAACAAGGTTTTATGAATCCATTTGTTTATGAAGGGTTTCGCGGCATAGTAAATCAAAATTTTCTACGGATGCGAACAGAGGGAAAGCCAAGATCTAATCTAGTAGATGCAATCAACGAGAGAGATTGGATTAGATCTTCATACCCTTGAAGATTCGACATGGAACGCGTTTAACGTGGGTGATGTAGTCGCTTCTCCTCCTCGCGATCCGATCCGATCTAGCACCACAAGTGGCGGTGCCTCCGTGAGATGCACACGTGCAGCACCTCGACGTCTCCTCCTTCCTCGGACCAGCAAGTATGGTGGAGAGATAGATTGGATCTACAACACGACGGCGTGGTGTATATGGTGGAGAATTTTTGCAGCAGGGCTTCGCCTACAAACAGTCGGGAGGGAGAGAGGAAGGGCAGCAGGGCAACTAGGGTTTGGAGGCAAGGTGTAGGGGGGAGGGGGCGCCCCATCCCTCTTTATATAGAGGGGGGGCGGCCAGCCCTTGCCCCTCCTCCAAGCCTTGGGCCGGCGGCCAAGGGAGGGAGGAGTGGGGGGTGAGGACTCTCCCCCTTCTAGAAACCCTATCTCTAGTTTAAACCCTCCTGGGGCGGCTGGGCCCTATGGGGCCTTGTGCCCCTGGCCCAATGCGGCCAGGACACTCCCTCATAGGCCCATGCCCCCTCCCGGAAGGTGGGGCCACGTTGGTCCCCTTCCGGAAGGTTCTAGAAGCTTCCGGTACAATACTGATTAACCCGGAACAATTCCAAACTCCAAAACTGCACTTTTATATGAATCTTATTCTCCGGACCACTCCGAACCTCTCATGATGTCCCGGATCCCATCCGAGACTCGAACAAAAACTCATAAACCAATTATCCAATCTATCCTAGCGTCGAGACACGTTAAGTGTGTGACCTGCGGGTTCGAGAATATGCGACATGATCTTCTATCAATAATCAACATGGGTCCGGGCACCCATATTGACTCCACACATTCATCGATGATCATATCGGATTAACCACGATGCCAAGATTCAATCAATCCCATATATATTCCTTCGTCTCGCGATATTTTACTTGCGAGATTCGATCGCTACCGCCATACCTAGTTCAATCTCTCACGGAAGTACTTTGCTCGTTCCGTAATCCGATATCACTTTGTGATTAACTCCTTAACCACATGCTTGCAAGCAGTGTTGATATCGATTACCGAGTGGGCCCGAAGTATATCTCTCCGACTTGGGAGGGACAAATTCCATCTCGATACATACAACCCAACAGATACTTTCCGATCACCTGAGAGACAGCTTTATGATCACCCTCTCATAGGATGACGTTTGATGACCTCAAAGCTTTCTTCCGATACCAGGGAGTTGTATTATCTCATGGTCTAAGGAATACAATATTTGACATAAGAAAAGCTTCGCAAAGACGAACACGATGATACGATCTAATTGCTTCGCTTAGTTTGGGTCTGTCCATCATATCATTCTCCAATGATATGATCTCATTATCAATTGACAACTCATGTCTATGGTTAGGAAACCTTAACCAGCATTGATCAATGAGCTAGTCCATAGAGGCGTACTAGGGACACGGTGTTGTTCACAAACCACACAAGTATTAAAGTTTCCGCTTAATACAATTCTAGCATGGAATATAAACTTTGTCATGAACAAGAATTATAATAATAACATCTTTATTATTGCCTCTAGGGCATAATTCCAACAGTCTCCCACTTGCACTAGAGGCAATAATCTAGTTTACATTTGGCAACAACCTCACACCCATGGCACTGAGGTGCTGATCATGTTTTACACGTGGAAGAGGTTTAGTCAATGGATCTGCGACATTCAGATCTGTATGTACTTTGCTAATCTTCAGATCTCCATCTGCAATATAACCTCGGATTATATGAAACTTGCGGTTGATATGCTTGGTCTTTGGATGATATCTTGGTTCCTTAGCAAGTGCTATGGCGCCAGTGTTGTCACACAATATCTCCAGTGGGTCCAATGCACTTGGAACCACGCCAAGCTCGATGATGAAGTTTCGATCCAAACTCCTTCACTTGACGCTCGGCAGCGACCATGTATTCCGCTTCATCTGTAGATCCCACGATCACGCTTTGCTTGCAGACTTCTCCACCACAGCCTCCTCCATTCAAAATATAAACGTATCACGTCCGAGATTTGGAATCATCCTTGTCGGTGTCAAAACTAGCGTCGACGTAACCTTTACGACAAGTCGTTCATCACCCCCATAGACTAAGAACATTTCTTTAGTCCTATTTAGGTACTTTAGGATGTTCTTCACGCTGTCGATGTTCCACCGGATCACTTTAATATCTCGCCGTTAAACTAAGAGCATTGGACACATCCGTCTAGTACACATCATGGCATACATGATGGAACCTATGGCCGAGGCATAAGGCACCTTGCTCATAGCTTCCCTATCATTTACCAGAATGGACACCGAGACTTGCTCAATATCTTACCCGACAACATAGGCAATGAAACTTTCTTTGCCTTATCCATTACGAACCTTTTCGAACTTTGTCTAGGTATGTACCGCTTAAAGCTATAAGGCCTTTTGTCTATCTCTATAGATTTTGATGCCCAATATATAAGCAACTTCACCGGTCTTTCATTGAAAACATTTGTTCAAATAACTCTTCACATCGTTAAGCATGTTGATGTCATTTCCAATAATCAATATGTCATCCACATATAGTACCGTAAACGCCACCGAGCTCCCACTCACTTTCTTGTAGATGCAAGCTCAGTAGCAATTTGGAAAAATCCAAAGCTCTTGATCACTTGATCAAAACGAAGGTTCCAACTCCGAGATGCTTGCTTGATCCATAAATGGAACGTGAAGTTTGCATACTTTATCGCATCCTTAGGATCGACAAAACCTTCGGGTTGCATCATATACAACTCTTCATCAATGTTGCCATTGAGGAACGCAGATCTTGACATCCATCCGCCATATTTCATAATCATGAAACGCAACAATTGCTAATAAAACCGAATGGACTTAAACATCGCTACGGAGAGAAAGTCTCATCGTAGTCAACACCTTGAACTTGTCGAAAAGCTTTGCGACAAGCCGTGCTTTATAGACGGTAACATTACCATCCGTCCGCTTTCTTATTGAAGATCCATTTGCACTCAACGACCTTTCGGTCGCTAGGAGGGTCCACCAAAGTCCATACTTGGTTTTCGCTCATGGATCCCAATGGATTTCATGGCTTCCACCATTTCTCGAGTCTGGCTCATCATTGCTTCCTCATAGTTCGAGGTTCACCGTCTTCTACTAACAAGACAACAAGACAGGTTGCTGCATACCACTCGGAGGGGCACGCGACCTTGTCGACTGCGACGCTCAAGATAAAGATCGTCCAAGCTTCATGATCCTTGTCATTAGCTTCCTCTATTGTTGGTGCAGCGACCTTGGAACAATTTCAGTCGCGCTACTCTCCAATTCAAGAGAAGGTTCAATAACATCGCAGCTCTACTTTACTCCCACTCACTTCTTTCGAGAGAAACTCCTTCTCAAGAAAGGAACCGTTCTTCGAGAAACACTTTGCCTTGGTTACGTGATAGAAGGTATACCCAATAGTTTCCTTAGGGTATCCTATGAAGACGCATTTCTCCGCTTTGGGTTCGAGCTTGTCGGCATCAACTTCTTGACGTAAGTCGCATCCCCAAACTTTAAGCGACAACTTAGGTTTAGCACCAAACCACAGTTCATACGGTGTCGTCTCAACGGATTTAGATGGAGCCCTATTTAAAGTGAATGCAGCGGTTTCTAATGCATAACCCCAAAATGATAACGGCAAATCAAGAAGAGACATCATTGATCGGACCATATATAATAGGGTTCGATTCCGCGCTCAGACACACCATTGTTGTGGTGTTCCGGTGGCGTGAGTTGTGAAACGATTCCACTTGCTTTAAGATGCGTGAGAAAATCATAACTCAAATATTCACCTCCACGATCGGATCGTAGAAACTTAATCTTTCTGTTATGATGGTTCTCCACTTCATTCTGAAATTCCTTGAACTTTTCAAATGTTTCAGATTTATGTTTCATTAAATAGATATACCCATATCTACTTAAGTCATCGGTAAAAGTGAGAAAATAACGATATCCACCGCGCGTCGAAATACTCATCGGTCCGCATACATCGGTATGTATGATTTCCAATAAGTCCGTTGCTCGCTCCATCATACCGGAGAACGGGGTTTTGATCATCTTGCCCATGAGGCATGGTTCGCATGTGTCAAATGATTCAAAATCAAGAGACTCCAAAAGTCCATCAGAATGGAGTTTCTTCATGCGCTTTACACCAATATGACCTAGACGACAATGCCACAAATAAGTAGTATTATCACTATCTACTTTGCATCTCTTAGCCTCAATGTTATGGATGTGCGTTTCATCCTTTTCGAGATTTAGAAGAAATAAACCATTCACAAGAGGTGCATGACCATAAAAGATGTTACTCATATAAATAGAACAACCATTATTCTCCGATTTAAATGAATAACCGTCTTGCAATAAACACGATCCAGAAATAATGTTCATGCTCAACGCAGGCACATAATAACATTTATTAAGGTTTAAAACTAATCCCGAAGGTAAAACTAAGGAGAGCGTGCCGACGACCATCACATCAACTCTTGATCCGTTGCCAACGCGCATCGTCACCTCATCCCTCTGGCCGTCGTCATTCCAGTAGCTCTGTTTGAGTTGCAAATATTAGCAAACCGGTATCAAATACCCAGGCACTACAACGAGGGCTAGTAAGGAAAACATCAATAATATGTATATCAAATATACCTTTGATGGTGCCAGCCTTCTTGTCCGCTAAGTACTTCGGACAGTTGCGCTTCCAGTGACCCTTGTCCTTGCAATAGAAGCACTCAGTGTCCGGCTTAGGACCATACTTGAGCTTCTTCTCAGCAGGGGCAGTGCGCTTGCCGCCGCCTTTCTTGAAGGGCTTCTTTGCTCCCTTACCTTTCTTAAAGGAGGGCTTGTTGACCATCAACACATGATTATCCTTCTTGATGTCCACCTCCGCAGCCTTCAGCTTTGCGAAGAGCTCGGTGATCGTATCGATGGAGACAATCGATTATGAGTCACTACAAAACTTTTGTAGCGGGAGGAGTGATTGCGAACCTGTCAATCTTGAGCTCCTCTAGAATCGTGCATTCCAGTTGCTCAAGGCGTTGAGTGTAGCCCGTCATCTTTATGGCGTGCTCACTAACGAACTCCTTCCTCCATCTTGCGCTTAAAGAACTTCTCGGAGATCTCATATCTCTCGAGCGGGCTGAGTCTGAAACATGGTTTTCAGCTCCTCGAGAATCTCAAAGGGCCCGGGATACTCTTCAAAACGATTTTGAAGTTCCGCTTCCATAGCAAACAACATGGTGCTCTTAATCACACCATAATCATCTTTGTGCGACTGATAGACAGCTTTCTCATCAGCCGGCGCAGTTGCAGCAGGGGGGTCACCTAACGCTTTCCCAAGGACATAGTCCTTTTGTCCGCCAAACAGAATGATTCTTAGATTGCGGAACCAATTGGTGAAGTTAGACCCATTGTTTCTAAGCTTTTCCTTCTCAGCAAAAACGTTGAAGTTGAAGTTGGACTTGGCCATGTGATCTACAGTATTTGCAAGTACAATTTAGACTATGTTCATGATAAATATTTCAACTTAATCAATTACTAGATTAACTCCCACTAAATTCAACATCCCTCAAGTTGTTTAGTGAACACGATCCAAATTCACCACACCTAATCCGATCATCACGAGAAGAGACGTGGTTTCAATGGTGGACAACAAAGTGTCGATCATATCATTCATATGACTCATGCTTAACCTTTCGGTTCTTGTGTTCCGAGGCCATGTATGTACATGCTAGGATCGTCAAGCTAGACCCAAGTATTTCCGCGTGTGCAAAACTGGCTTGTACCCGTTGTATGTGAGCGTAGAGTCTATAGCACCCGATCATCACGTGATGCTTGGACACGACGAACTTTCGCAACGGTGCATAATTGGGGAGAACACAGTTTTTATCTTGATCTTTAAGTGAGGAATCATCTTATAATGCTACCGTCGCGATCTAAGCATAATAAGATACATAAAAGGATAAACATCACATGCATATAACTTTATGTGGCATGGTATAGCCAATCTTCGCGCAATGATCTCCATCTTGTGCATTCCGGCATGATCTCCATCACTCCACCATGATTGCCTCCACCACGAATAGCAACTACAACTATTGCTAACTACTTAGCGATAAAGTAAAGATATTACATGGCGTATAAGAAGTTGACTCGCAGGTCATACACAATTATAAAGACAACCATATGGCTCCTGCCGGTTGTGTACTCATCGACATGCAAGTCGTGAAACATTACAAAACAAGATCACCGCATACAATATACACATCACATCTTGGGCCATACCATATCACAGAAAACACTCCCTGCAAAAACAAGTTAGACGCCTCTACTTTGTTGTTGCATGTTTTACGTGGCTTATGGGAGTAGATGCTAAGAACGATTCTTACCTACGGAAAGCCACAACGGTGATATTATGGTTGCCAAACTCCGGTGTTAATCCCATGACAACTATAGTGAGAGAAACTGACATCCATCAGCCGCATGTGTGGTACAAGCCACACGTCAAGTGCGAGCGGTCTCATGACGACGTCGCGTAAGGTTGGCCTGGACCGCTTCAATCTCACTATCCGCGTCATAAGAAGAACACAAACAAGAGGCTTGCAAAAAAACATCAACGCCAATAATAACCATGTTGCATTCTACTCGTGAAACACATCTACGCATAGATCTAGCTCGATACCTTTGAAGGGTTTCGCGGCATAGTAAATCAAAATTTTCTGGATGCGAACAGAGGAAAGCCAAGATCTAATCTAGGAGATGCAATCAACGAGAGAGATTGGATTAGATCTTCATACCCTTGAAGATTCGCAGCAATAAACGTTCTTGAACGTGGGTGATGTAGTCGTACTGCCTCCTCCTCGCGATCCGATCCGATCTAGCATCACAAGTGGCGGTGCCTCCGTGAGATGCACACGTGCAGCACCTCGACGTCTCCTCCTTCCTCGGACCAGCAAGTATGGTGGAGAGATAGATTGGATCTACAACACGACGGCGTGGTGTATATGGTGGAGAATTTCTGCAGAGGCTTCGCCACAAACATCGGGAGGGAGAGAGGAAGGGCAGCAGGGAAACTAGGGTTTGGAGGCAAGGTGTAGGGGGAGGGGGCGCCCCAGCCCTCTTTATATAGAGGGGGGGCGGCCAGCCCTTGCCCCTCCTCCAAGCCTTGGGCCGGCCAAGGAGGAGTGGGGGTGAGGACTCTCCCTAGAAACCCTATCTCCGTTTAAACCCTCTGGGCGGCTGGGCCCTATGGGGCCTTGTGCCCCAATGCTTGACAGGACACTCCCTCATAGGCCCATGCCCCTCCCGGAAGGTGGGGCCACGTTGGTCCCCTTCCGGAAGGTTCTAGAAGCTTCCGTACAATACCGATTAACTTGAACAATTCGAACTCCAAAACTGCCGCCTTATATGAATCTTATTCTCGGACCACTCCGAACCTCTCGATGTCCGGATCCCATCCGAGACTCGAACAAAAACTCATAAACCAATTATCCAATCTATCCTAGTGTCGAGACACGTTAAGTGTGTGACCGCGGGTTCGAGAATATGCGACATGATCTTCTATCAATAATCAACTGGGTGCAGGCACCCATATTGACTCCACACATTCATCGATGATCATATCGGATGAACCACGATGCGTGATTCAATCAATCCCATATATATATTCCCTTCTCGCGATATTTTACTTGCCCGAGATTCGATCGTCGGCAGTCATACCTAGTTCAATCTGTTCACAAAGAAGTACTTTACTCGTTCCGTAATCCGATATCACTTTGTGATTAACTCCTTAACCACATGCTTGCAAGCGGTGTTGATATCGATTACAGTGGGCCCAAGTATATCTCTCCGACTTGGGAGGACAAATTCCATCTCGATACATACAACCCAGATACTTTCCGATCACCGAGAAACACCTTTATGATCACCCTCTCATAGGATGACGTTTGATGACCTCAAAGCTTTCTTAGATACCGTGGAGTTGTATTATCTCATGGTCTAAGGAATACAATATTTGACATAGGAAAAGCTTCGCAAAGATGAACACGATGATACGATCTAATTGCTTCGCTTAGTTTGGGCTTGTCCATCATATCATTCTCCAATGATATGATCTCATTATCAATTGACAACTCATGTCTATGGTTAGGAAACCTTAACCATCATTGATCAATGAGCTAGTCCATAGAGGCGTACTAGGGACACGGTGTTGTTCACAAACCACACAAGTATTAAAGTTTCCGCTTAATACAATTCTAGCATGGAATATAAACTTTATCATGAACAAGAATTATAATAATAACATCTTTATTATTGCCTCTAGGGCATAATTCCAACAGTTTAAATATGAAAACTATTTCTACAAAGGATCCTATGATGATCTACATAATTTTAGAAAAATTTGGAGACAAGAATCAACTCATTTGGTGATCATATGAAAAAGATATAAACGAAATAAGAAAATAGAAAAAAAAAGAATAAACAAAAAAACTAACCTGCCCCGCGGACCACCCCGGCCCAGCCCACTCCCTCCTCTCCTATATTTGCCGCCAGCAAGCAGCGCATAGCGCGGTGGGCCAGCCCAAAGCCAGAGCGCAGCAGCCAGCCCGCATACCCCTTCCCTTTCTATTTTTTATCTAGAGCGGTTGACACCATGGCCCCACATGTCATCCCCAACCTCCTCCATGTTCATCCCCAACTCCACCTACCGACGAACTGCCCGAGAAATTTGGCCAAAATCGGCCTCAATCTTGCCCCTCCCGCACGCAAGGACCCCATAAATACCGCATATCCTTTCCCCTGCTAGTTTTCGCGACTTTTTGCAAACCCTAGTTATCCTAGATCGAGATTCTGATCTCGCTGGAGATCCCACCGCCACCGAGCTTCGGAGCTCGAGGTGGAGCATGCTCATGTCACCTGCTCGCCTTACTCACCCTCTTGTTTTCTTCCCCCAGTTCTTCCGCATCTCCCTGACCACTCTTCCCCTTCTGCAGAGCACCAAAGTGCCCCAGATCGCTCGCCGGAGTTTCATCAACGACCACCGCCTCTGATCGCCCTTCATCACCCCTCTGTGACGAGATCCACGACACCAAGAAAACGAGAAGAACCCTCTAGACGCGTTGATCACCGTGGACTAATCCTCCACGCCAAGAACTCATCGGAGAGCCGCCACCGTCATTGTCTGACCACCTCGCCATCGTCCATCGCCGCGAGCGCCGGCCAGCGCAGAAGCTTCGCTTC
This sequence comes from Avena longiglumis, assembly GCA_030063025.1. NCBI lineage: Eukaryota > Viridiplantae > Streptophyta > Magnoliopsida > Poales > Poaceae > Avena > Avena longiglumis. Next base: position 582,661,106 of record CP125973.1, on the reverse strand, counting down.
GCGGCCGTTCGATCGAGGATGGGCGTCCCTGATTAGATCGTCCCGACGAAGGGGTACCGACCAACAAGATCGTGCCAGGTGTTATCCTCGTCAGCGTGCCCCACCAGTGCCACGTCCTCGGCCAGGTCAGACCCAGTGCTTAGTCAACGCTGACGCAATAAAAGTAATAGATCTAATATTAAAATTACAGAAAATTGTGCAATCCTGCGAAAATCATATAAAAATATTTATAAGTCCAAAAATTATAAATAATATATCTACGGATTCAGAAAATTGTTTAGAATATTAATATGAGATCATATCTAGGTTTTGCAGTATAGTTTTACTGTAATAAATTAATTAGTATAATAGATATTCTAGACTAAGTAAATTATAGTAAATTATTTGTAGATCCTAAAAATACAAATAAAGTATATATGGATTCATAATTTCATATACTACATTAATATGCTATTAGATACAACTTTTGAAATGTAAAAATTGCTGTAGTAATTTAATTAGATTTAATGGACAATTAGATTATTAAATTCTTAATAAATTATTTATAGGTCAGAAAAATATGAATATTATGTCTCTGGATTCACATTTTTACTTAGAATACAGAACATGTCTTAGATATAATTTATGATGAATTAAATATTTTGAATGATTTAAACTCTTTTAAATAGTAATTAAATCATAGAAAATGGTTTATAACTCCAAATTTAGTAAAACCAATTTGTGATGTTTAGTTATGATCATATCCATCCAGTAAAAATATACACAAAATTATTTGGCATTATTATATCAGATGATCTTGCAGAAAGTCTAAATTGCATTGTTATAGTAATTAAATCATAAAAAAATATTTATAGATCATTTTTGTGTGATTCTAATTACTTCTGGCTCTAAATTGAGATACCTACAAAGTGGTATTTAATTCACAATTTAATAATACGAAAACACCAGAATTCGAGTAATTGATTTAAACCCTGTTTAAATCAATATAGTTCATTAATAAATTGTTTTATGCATTAAATGCTTTTAATATGCTTCATGTGTTATAATAGTGTTAAGAATACTAAAATACAACCAGTGTGACATTGTAACTCATCATGCATGTATATGATCACCATTGTTTTGTTGTATGTTTGTATTGTTGTTAAGTTTGCAATTGTTTTGATTGGAAATTATTTTATCCTCACGATAGATTGTTCCATGAGCGATTTTCAGAAGAAATTCAATCATCACTCATAATACAAACATAAGGCAAGTTACACCACTTGTTCATAATTTTTGTCCTAGTTTTGATTCTATGCATGTGATCTTCAAAATTCTGTAGTATGCATGGGTAGCATGTTCTAGTAGGATTTTTTCTTAGTATTATTTTGCAAGTGCGATGATTTTGTAGTATGCCATGAGTAGCTATATACTTAGGGTTTCCCCTCCTAATAGGTTACCCCTGTTTTTTTTGCTAAGTATTCTTGCTATGCTATATATATGTAAAGTACCGTTGGGGGGTTCGAAAGAGAATGAATTTCTTCTAAGTATAAAGGCTCTCTTGAGCAAACTTTTCTTCTCAAATCCACTTCAAAATAAAACTAAGTTTTCTTCTGGGCGGAATGGTTGTCGGGTCAACGAGTGAGATTTTGGTGGAGGAAGGCCGCCCAGGAATCAAAGAAGTCTGCCATATTTCAGAATTCAGAAGCTTCCAGTGCAACCATAATACATATGGGCTCCTTGGCCTAGTACTTAGTGGGTAACCTCACCGGATACCAACATTTGGAGGTTCTTGCACGGTTGGATCCGTAAGGTAGAGGGCTACTAAGGAAAGCCTCGCCATGGTCTTGTCTAGAAAAGGACTTGATCGTGGATTATGGGTAAAGTGCACAAACTCGAGAGTATTGCAACTGATCGATCACCGTGTTCACCAAGCGAACAACATTGAGCATCCGAAGGATGGAGCCTCTAAAGGATCTTCCTCTCTATTTTCTAAACGAGTTTTGAAACCCCATGGCGTGAGTAATATCGCCAATGGGTGAGATTTTGGAACTTGGTGCGTAATATCCAAGGTTCACTTGGTGAGTAATATCCAAGTGTTTGGTTGTTTGGACACTTGGTGAGTAATATCCTCGTGTGCCATTCGATCCTATTTTATCTAAACAAATGTTTACAAAGTAGGGTAAAACTCTCTCTCTCTCTCTCTCTCTCTTTTCTCCATACTTAGATAAAATTAGCTTTATGCAAATAAACTCCAAAGCCTAAACTAGCCTTGCATGTAGAGTTAGTCTTTATTTTCTTGGTGTAATTTGCCAATACATTCAAAGTATTGACCCAACTTGTTGGATGCACATTTCATGTGCAGAATTTCGGAGATCGTTGAAAGGTGCGCTAGGATCGCGGGTCTTCACTCAACCTACCTGTGGCATTGATGGGACTCAAGTTGTATATTTTTTCGCTTTTGTTGTAATAATGTAAGCTCTGGATTATTCGATTCATGTAATAAAGACTTGTGTTTTACATGATATTTCATCGACTGTGAGTGCTAGCTATTGATCCAGGGACTAGCATGTTAATCATAGGGACTTAGGATCCTTCTCGATCCGAGGTCACTACAATGGAGTTATGTATGTGTATTAGAGAAACGCCTCGGTCGCTAGCCTAAGACATGTCTAATCATGGTGGAAACTTGCAGCATAACCATAGTGAGCAATCTGTGAAGCATCCTCAATAAAAACCTATGCAAATAGCAAATAAAAAGATCGCTGAGATGCTCATTGTCTGCTTGCCTTGTCATTTTGATTATGGGATAGCTCTTGTATCATGTGCAAGGGGTACCCGTTGGCGGTTCTTTATGATACACATGTACTTACAATGACAAGAACTTACCGGTAACTAAAGTTGAGTAGCATGAGGAGTGGCCCTCGTACTCAAGGGACATAAGATTTCCAACTTATATTTCTTCAAGCATATACTCCATCTTTGTTCATTTTAACCTTAATCATTTCAAGATACTTATGATAGGGGCAATGAGGGCTCAAAGCTAGTAAGTACCATAATCTTTTGAAAGCTCTTTATGAACTTGAAATCCCTGCTTCCCTCTATGAAAGGACCTTTCTTCTACTTCTAAGTTGAGTTAGTAAACCTACTTCCTCTCTATCTCCAGCAAGCATTTGAGTTGTTGTGTTTCAAGCATTCATATGGTGATTTATTCAATCATGTTCTTTATCTTCCTTGTTTGCGCAAGATGTTGGAGATATGCCCTAGAGGCGATAATAAAAGTGGTTATTATTATATATTTGTGTTTATGATAAACGTTTACATTCATGCTATAATAGTATTAACCAGAAACATTAATACTTGTGCGATTTGTAAACTAAATTAGAGTCCCTAGTAAAGCCTCTTTATAATACTAGCTTGTTGATTAATAGATGATCGTGGTTTCTCGATCATGAACATTGAGATGTTATTAATAACAAGATCACATCATTAGGAGAATTAAGATAAAGTCATTTCAATAGTTTGTTTGCTATAAGCTTTCTGATACATAGTAACCTAATTCTTTTGACCATGAGATCATGTTAATCACCATCACTGGAAGGATGCTTTGATGACATCAAATACCACACCGTAACTGGGTGGTTATAAAGGTGGCATTGAGTGTTCGGAAACTATGGGTTAGGCACATGGATCAAGAGTGGGATTTGTCCATCCATATGAAGGATAGATATACTCTAGGCCCTCTCGGTGGAATGTCATCCAATTAGCTTGCAAGCATGTGACTGGCTCACAAGGGATCACATCTCACGGGAACGAGAAAAGAGTACTTATCAGTAACGAGGTTGAACTAGGTATGCAGAGATACCGACAATCAAAACCTCGGATAAGTAAACTATCGTGAGACAAAGGGAAATTGGTATTGTATGTAAGTGGTTCATTCGATCGCAAAGTAATCGTAGAAATATGTGGGAGCCATATGAATTTCCAGATTCCTCCGTTGGTTATTGATCGGAGAAGTGTCTCGGTCATGTCCGCATAATTCACGAACCGTAGGGAGACACACTTAAGGATTCGATGTTGCTATGTAGTTATGGAATGATGAGTAAGAGACCGAATGTTGTTCGGAGTCTCAGATGGGATCCGGGATATCACGAGGAGATCCGAAATGGTCCGGATAATAAGATTCATATAAGGAAAGTCTTGTTTAGGAGTTCGGAAATGATTTTGGTGTTTTCATCGGGAATGTTCTAGAAGGGTCTGGAAGGTCCGGCACTCCGGAAGGGGAAGGGTACATGGATGTGTCATGACAATGTGGAATGGTTTCATCATGTACTAGGTCACTTGGCTGGGCAATATGAAGAGAGAAATCAAATTCAAGTTTGAAAGTCAAACGCCAATTTGAAAAGTCAAATCCGAACATTGCTTGGTGGAGGGAGAGTAGGAAACCTACCTAGGGTAGGAGTCCCACTCCTCCACCACGCCAAGGAGGAGGAGTTGGAGGAGGACTCCCTCCTCCCAAACCGCCTCTCCCCACCTATATAAGGAGGGTAGGGTGCCCCTACCCCTCACACCCAAACCCTAGCTCCTAGGCGCCACCACCTACAAGTGTTGCCGTCGCCGCTAGGGCCTCCTCCAAGTCGCCGACTTGGGCTTCCCCAAGCCCTAGCCGCCGGCCACACCACATCCCCTTGGTGCCTCTAATCCATAGATCTCCAGGGCCCTCTCTTACTCCACCATACTCGCTCCGTCTTAGGCGAAGCCTCATGGATCTTCCTACTGACACCACGCCGTGATGCCTAATCACGAGGAGAGTGCTACAACCTCACTTTCTTTGGAACAAGGGAGAGGAAGGTATTCATTGAGTCAACGGTGACCGATCGGAAGCGCCGATCTTGGGAAGGATCGTCTACGCGATCTTGAGATCGGTAAGTGTACGACTACATCACCCACGATAATCTGCTCTCGTTAACCGCTTTGGAATCTTCGAGGGTGAGTTCTTCTATCGACTCGTTGCTACAATCTAGTAGATAGATCTTGGCTTGTTTGTGTGCATGCGGTAGAATTTTTTTGTTTTCCATGCTACGAATCCCTACACAAGACTCTTATCTAATGAGTATTACCTTGAAATCCATCACTGTGAAAAACCTTTTATGTTTGAGCAAAAGAGTACTCTTGTTGTAAAACTTCTACATAAGCTTATTGTGAAATTGTTTTCCAGTTGTTCTCTGACCAAGAACAAAGTTTGCCAATCCCAATTATGATTTATCTTTATGCATCTCTATTGTGACTCATCTACTTGTTGCAAGCTAAGTTAAATAATGGTGAGTTGCTTTCTTCTATGAGCTGTGTAATGGTAAGGGTGATGCTTCTTGTCCGTATTATTTTATTGACACTTCATTCCATAAACATGTGGACATGTTTACTAAGCTCAGTTTTCGCTTGGGGACAAGCGAAGGTCTAAGCTTGGGGGGAGTTGATACGTCCAATTTGCATCACCATTCTATATCATAATTTTCCTCTATTCATTGATATATTTCATATTAAGAGGTGTTACTTATGTCTTTTCATCTGTTTTTGCATGTTGGATGATTCTTGGAGGATGAACTGCCGGAGTCAGGATTCTGATGGAAAAAAGAGGTGTTTTCATTGCAATTTCGCGAAGGTCAGAAAAATACCAGAAAAACTACGGAAAATCATATTTTCTTAGAAGACGAAGAAATCCAGAAGGGGAGGCGGAGATGGGCCACAGGGGGCCCACACCCTGGCGGGCCACCCTAGTCAGGCCACAGGGTGTGGCCCACCTGGGCCACCTCTGGCTCCGCCCTCTCGCCTATATCTTCTCCTCGAAACCCTAAAACAAAAGGGAGTGACCACAGAAATATTTCGCTGCCTCTGTAGGGCGAAAAACACCGAGAAAGAAAGAGCTCCCCGGTAGACAGATTTCTGCCGAGGAAATTCCTTCCCGGAGAGGAGAGATCGTCGCCATCAACACCATCATGAAGCTAGACTTCATCGGGATCATCATCATCATCATCCACGCCATCATCTCCACGAGCACCATCATCACCACTCCATCCCTCTATAACAATTGTGTTGAATACTTGCATAGTTCTCAGGGGAAACTTTCCCGGTGTTGATTACTATTGTAGTTGATGCTTGTGAGTGGAACCATTGGATTATTGTTTATGTTCAGATTGTTATTCATCACCATATCATCTTTGATCTTGATCCATATGATGTCTCGTGAGTAGTTCGTTTAGTTCTTGAGGACATGGGAGAAGTCATGTTGTTAGTAGTGGATTTGTATTGAGTTATTATTCAATGGTTTAGTATTTAAGTTGTGGTGCTATTCTTATAGTGGTGTCATGTGAACGTCGACTACATGATACTTAACCATTTATGGGCCTAGGGGAATGCATTGTGTATTTGGCTACTAATTGTGGGGTTGCCGGAGTGACAGAAACCCGAACCCCCGTTAGGACACCATTGCACAAGGGAGCGTAGGATCTCAGAGTTTAAGGCTGTGGTTAGGTTTATACCTTAATTGCTTTCTTGTAGTTGCGGATGCTTGTAAGGGGTTTAATCACAAGTATGTATTAGTCCAAGTAAGGTCGGTACATTAGCATAGATTCACCCACACAACACTTACAACACCAAATAAGACTACTTAGCTATTTGAAGCGAAAGCACTTGACAGAATTTCCATGTGTCCTCGAGAACGTTTGGTCCTTATAAGTATTTCCACCGGCTTGTCCTTTGCTAAGAAAGGATTGGGCCACTTGCTGCATTTGTTTGATGTCTTTATTACTTGCACTTTATTTCTTTGCTTTATTAGAAAACCCCTAAAAATCCGTTTGCTAAGTATTTACAGAGATTTCCTGCTCCATACCACTAGTCAACACCTTCTGCTTCTCGTTGGGATAGACACTCCTATTTATCGGAAATACTACGATACACCCCCTATACTTGTGGGTCATCAGGGAGCACGTTGGACCTAATGGTGATCTATTGTGACAACAATGGAGCCATATCCAATGCCAAATAACCAAGGTCTCACAAGAATTTCAAGCATATTAAGTGCCGGTTTCACTCCATCCGCGAGCATGTCAAGGATTGAGATATAAAGATTTGTAAAGTACACACGAATGTCAATGTAGCAGATCCGTTGACTAAAAATCTCCCTAGAGCAAAACATGATCAACACCAAAACTCCATCGTGTTAGATTTATCACTATGTAACTAGATTATTGTCTCTAGTGCAAGTGGGAGACCGAAAGGAATATGCCCTGAGAGGCAATAATAAAGTTGTTATTATGTATATTCCAAATATATGATAGTTGTTTATTTTGCATGCTATAATTGTATTAATACGGAAACGTTAATACATGTGTGTTTAATAAACAAACAGAAAGTTCCTAATTATGCCTCTCTTATAAACTAGCTCGTGGATTAACAAGATGATCAAGGTTCCCTAATCATGGACATTGGATGCTGTTAATAACAAGGTCACAACATTATTGGAATGGTGTGATGAACATTCATCTGAAGTATAGCATTACGATCAAAGTCATTGAGTTTATATTGCTATAACATCATACGAAGTAATCCTAATTCTTAGACCATGAGATCATGTCAATCACTAACACTGGAAGAGTATCTTGATAAAATCAAATATCACAACGTAACAGGGTGATTATAAATATGGGTTTAGTGCTACTAAAGTGTTATGTTGAGGCCCATGGATCAAGAGTGGAATTTGTTCATCTCGATGATGGATAGATATACTCTGGGCCCTCTCGGTAATATCCCATTGGTTAGCTTACAAGCAAGTGATTTAATCACTAGGATGTTATGTTGGAATTATGCCCTAGAGGCAATAATAAAGATGTTATTATTATAATTCTTGTTCATGATAAAGTTTATATTCCATGCTAGAATTGTATTAAGCGGAAACTTTAATACTTGTGTGGTTTGTGAACAACACCGTGTTCCTAGTACGCCTCTATGGACTAGCTCATTGATCAATGATGGTTAAGGTTTCCTAACCATAGACATGAGTTGTCAATTGATAATGAGATCATATCATTGGAGAATGATATGATGGACAGACCCAAACTAAGCGAAGCAATTAGATCGTATCATCGTGTTCGTCTTTGCGAAGCTTTTCTTATGTCAAATATTGTATTCCTTAGACCATGAGATAATACAACCCCAGTATCGGAAGAAAGCTTTGAGGTCATCAAACGTCATCCTATGAGAGGGTGATCATAAAGGTGTCTCTCGTGATCGAAAGTATCATTGGGTTGTATGTATCGAGATGGAATTTGTCCCTCCCAAGTCGGAGAGATATACTGGCCCACTCGTAATCGATATCAACACCGCTTGCAAGCATGTGGTTAAGGAGTTAACCACAAAGTGATATCGGATTACGGAACGAGTAAAGTACTTGTCGTGAACGAGATTGAACTAGGTATGATGCATCGACGACGAATCTCGAGCAAGTAAAATATCGCGAGGCGAAGGGAATATATATATGGGATTGATTGAATCCTGGCATCGTGGTTCATCCGATATGATCATTGATGAATGTGGGAGTCAATATGGGTGCCTGCACCCATTGATTATTGATAGAAGATCATGTCGCATATTCTCGAACTCCAGGTCACACACTTAACGTGTCTCGACGCTAGGATAGATTGGATAATTGGTTTATGAGTTTTGTTCGAGTCTCGATGGGATCCGGACATCACGAGAGGTTCCGAGTGGTCCGAGAATAAGATTCATATAAGGCAAAGGCAGTTTTGGAGTTCGGAATTGTTCGGGTTAATCAAGATTGTCGAAGCTTCTAGAACCTTCCGAAGGGGACCAACGTGGCCCCACCTTCCGGGAGGGGAATGGGCCTATGAGGGAGTGTCACCGCATTGGGCCGAGGCACAAGGCCCCATAGGGCCCAGCCGATCCTATAGAGTTTAAACTCGTTAAACTAGAGATAGGGTTTCTAGAAGGAGAGTCCTTGCCCACTTCTCCCTCCTTGGCCGCCGCCCAAGGCTGAGGAGGGAAGGGCTGGCCGCCTCTATATATAGAGGGTTGGGCGCGCCTCCCCTACACCTTGCCTCCAAACCCTAGTTGCCCTCCGCCTTCCTCTCTCCCTCCCGATTGTTTGTAGGCGAAGCCTCTCTGAAATTCTCCACCATATACACCACGCCATCGTGTTGTAGATCCAATCTATATCTCCACCATACTTGCTGGTCCGAGGAAGGAGGACGCCGAGGTGCCTTTGCGTGTGCATCTCACGGAGGCACCGCCACTTGTGGTGCTAGATCGGATCGGATCGCGAGGAGGAGAAGCACGATCATCGTTTGTTGGAGATATTCCTAGAGGCAATAATAAATATAGTTATTATTATATCTTTGTGTTTATGATAAATGTTTACATTCATGCTATAATAGTATTAACAAGGAAACATTGATACTTGTGTGATTTGTAAACTTAATTTGAAGTCCCTAGTATAGCCTCTATACATCACTAGCTTGTTGGTTGATAAATGATTGTGGTTTCCCTATCATGAACATTGAGATGTTATCAACAACAAGATCATATCGTTAGGAGAATGATATGGTGGACATACTCCTATAGATAAGCGTAGCATAAAGATCAAGTCATTTCAATAGTTCAATTGCTATATGCTTTCTGATAGTAACCTAATTCCTTCGACCATGAGATCATGCATATCACCTTTAGGATGGATGCTTTGATGACATCAAACACCACACAGAATCGGGTGGCTATAAAGGTGGCATTGAGTGTGGAAAGTATTGGTTGAGACACATGGATCAAGAGTGGGATTTGTCCATCCATATGAGATAGATATACTCTGGGCCCTCTCGGTGGAATGTCATCCAATTAGCTTGCAAGCATGTGACTGTCTCAAGGGATCACATATCACGGAACGATAAAAGAGTACTTATCAGAACGAGGTTGAACTAGGTATGCAGAGATACCGACGATCATAACCTCGGATAAGTAAACTATCGTGAGACAAAGGGAAATTGGTATCGTATGTAAGTGGTTCATTCGATCGCAAAGTAATCAGAAATATGTGGAGCCATATGAATTTCCGATTCCTCTATTGGTTATTGTTCTAGAAGTGTCTCGATCATGTCCGCATAATTCACGAACCGTAGGAGACACACTTAAGGATTGACGTTGTTTGAGTAGTTATGGTATTATGAGAAAGAGACCGAATGTTGTTGAGTCTCGATGGGATCCGGATATCACGAGGTGATCCAGAATGGTCCGAGAATAAGATTCATATAAGGAAAGTCCCGCTTCGGAGTTCGGGAATGATTCCTGTTTTCATCGGAATGTTCTAGAAGGTTCTAATGTCCAGACTGGGGGTACATGAATGTGTCATTACATATTGGAATGATTGCATCATGTACTAAGTGTTCTCACTGTTCCAAATGAAGGATTAAATTAAATCCTAAACTGAAAAGTCAAATAGCAAGTTTGAAAAGTCAAACGGCTAAAACAGGAAAGAGAGGGAAAGAGGAAAGAGGGAACTGTTGGGAGGAGACCCTCCTCCAACCGCGCGCCTCCTCCAAGCCGAGTTGGGGAGGACTCCTCCCTATGGCGCCGCCCCTCCACCTATAAAAGGAGGCGGGCTCCTCTAGACACACAAGTTCCTATCCTCTAAATCTAAACCCCAGCCCTAGACTTGCTTAGAGCCGCTGGTTTAGAGCTTCTAATTGCACTAGCCTTCGGATTAGAGCCTTCTAATTGGTGTGTCTAAACCCTAGACCACTAAAGCTCTCATACTCCACCATACTGCCTCGCTTAAGGCGAAGCCCATGATCTCCCTCTACTTCCCACGCCACAGCCGTCTTCGGAATCGCGAGGAGAGTGCTACAACCTCCGCTACCTGCTGGAACAAGGGATAGGAAGGTCTTCGCGAAAATTTAACGTGTGACCAATCAAGGAGCGCCTTTAACGCAGTCGGAAGGATCGTCTACGATCTTGAGATCGGAAGAGTACGACTACATCACCCACGAGAACCGCTCTCGTTAAACACTTTGGAATCTTTGAGGGTAAGTTATTTCATCGACTCGCTACAATCTAGTAGATAGATCTTGGCTTGTTTGTTTGTATGCGATAGAAATTTTTGTTTTCCATGCTACGAAACCCTCAAAGGGTATCGAGCCAGTTTATATGTAGATCTGTTGCAGTAGAACACAATGGTCATCAGGGCGTTGATGCTTTTATTGTCGATTGCTTCTTGTGTACTTTGCATCTTGCGGTATGTTGGGATGAAGCGCCGCTAACCTTACATGACATCGCTCATGAGACTTGCTCCACGCTTGACATGCAACTTGTATTGCATAAGTGGCTTTATGGTGCTTTCTCCTAGCATAGTTAAGATCCAATTTACAACGGGTGATCAACAATGCTAGTATCAATGTTGTGGTTCTTGTTCGTAAGTTAGAACGACACTTATTGAAAGCCCCAAACCACGTAAAATATGCAAAGAAAGTAGAGGTGTCTAACTTTGTTTTGTGGGTGCAATGATGTGATATGGCCATGATTGTGATTATATTTGATGTATGCAATGTTCCTTATTGTAAGTTGGCAACCGCAGAGCCATATGGTTGTCTTTAATTTATGATTAAGACCCGCGTGTCTATTCAAAGTAGTTGTAATAGTTGAAGCCGTGGACGACAACCATGGAGAAGCCGCCATTGACCTTGATGCAATGCCTGATGATGGAGATCATGTTCGTGCTTGAAGATGGAGATCGAAGCACAAAGAAGAAAGGCCATATCATATCACATATTATTGAATTGCATGTGATGTTAATCCTTTATGCATCTTGTATTGCGTAGTAGACGACGGTAGCATTATAAGATGATCCCTCATGCACATAAATTTCAAGTCATAAAGTGTTCACCCTTAGTTAGCACCGCTAAAAGCTTGTTGTTTCAAGCACCACGTGATGATCGGGTGTGTTAGATTACGCAAGTGTATACAACGTGAGCAAGCCAGATTTGCTCATGCGTAAACTAAGGTTTGATCTTGACGAGCCTAGCATGTATGCATGGTCTCGAACACGGATCACCGAAGGTAAAGCATGAATCATATAGTAGATATGATGAACATGACGATTGTTCGCCATTGAAACTATATCAACTCTCATGATGATCGGTGTTGATGTAGTGGACTTGGTTCGTGTGATCACTAAAACAATGTGAGGGGTGTTGTTTTGAGGGAGTTCACCTAGTTTAATTTCATCATTAATTTGAACTCAATTTGTCATAAACTTAGTCTAAACTATTGCAAATATGTTGTAGATCAATGGCAGCCCCTACCATCAATTTTAATGAGTTCCTAGAGAAAGAAAAGTTGAAAAACAATGGAAGCAACTCATGGATTGGTTCCGCAATTTGAGGATTGTCCTCACATGGTAATTTGACCTATGTTTGGATGCACTGGTGACCCACTGCGGTGATGCTCCCGATGAAGTAAAGAATGTTTACCTCGCCTAAGAATCAAGATCTATAGTTCAAAGTGTGCTATATTGTATGGTTTGGAATCGAGCTTGTAAAAGGTTTGAAGAATCAGACCCATATGATATTGTCGAGGATCTCAAATTGATTTTTGAGACTCATGCGGCAATTGAAAGCTATGAGGCTTCGAAAAGTTCTTTAACCGCAAGATGGAAGAGGGCAGCTCCGGTGAGCATGTGCTTAAGATGTCCGGGCACGCAAACAAACTTCAAAGCTTGGGTATAGTGATTCCTAATGCTTTGGGGATTTACCGTGTCCTCCAATCACTACCACCAAGTTACAAGAACTTTGTGATGAACTACAACATGCGTAACATGAACAAGATGTTGCCGTAACTCTTTGCCATGTTGAAATCTGTAAGTGGAGATCAAGAAAGAGCACCAAGTGTTGGTCAATAAGACCACCAAATTCAAGAAAGGCAAGTCTAAGGAAGGACACTTCAAGAAGGGTGGTAAGAAAGTTACCACGCGTGAAGAAGACCAAGGCTGGACCCAAGCCCGACATCGAGTGCTTTACCGCAGGGAGAAGGTCACCGGAAGCGGAATTGCCCAAAGTACTTGGCGGATCCAAGAACGGCAACATCAAGAAGAAAGGTATATTTGATATACATGTTATTGATGTGTATCTCACTAGTACTGTAGTAGTGCCGGGTATTTGATAATCGTCTGGTTGCTCATATTTGTAACTCAACAAAAGCCGCAGAATAAACGGAAGCTAGCGAAGAACGAGGTGATGATGCTGGAAACGGATCAAAGGTTGATGTGATCGCGGTCGGCACGCTACCCCTTCATCTACCATCGGGATTAGTTTTATACTTAAATAATTGTTATTTAGTGCCCGTGTTGAGCATGAACATTATATCGATCTTGTTTATTGCGAGACGGTTACTTGTTTAAGTCGAGAATAATGGTTGTTCGATTTATATGAGTAATATGTTTTATGCACATGCACCTTTGTTAGATGGTCTATTCTTATTGAATCTCGATAGTGGAAATACACATATCAACAACATTGAGGCTAAACGCTTGAAATCGCGATAATTCGACCTATATGTGGCAATCGCTGCCTTGGTCACATTGAGTGAAGCGTATGAAGAAACTCCATTCGATGGACTTCTGAATCACTTGATTTTGAATCACTTGAAATATGCGAAGCATGTCCGATGGGAAAAATGACTAAGACTCCATTTTCGGTATGATGGAGCGAGCTACGGACTTATTGGAAATCATACATACCGATGTGTGTGGTCCAATGAGTGTAGCATCATGGTGGTTATCGTTATGTTCTTACCTTCACAAATGACTTGAGTAGATATGGGTATATCTATTTCATGAAACATAAATCCAAACTTTCGAAGTTTAAGGAGTTTCAAAGTGAGGTAGAGAATCAACGTAACAAGAAGATTAAATTTCTACGCTCGATCGTGGAGGTGAATATCTAAGTTACGAGTTTGGCGAGCATTTGAAGAAATGCGAATAATTTCTCGATTGACACCGTCGGGAACACCACAACAGAATGGTGTGTCGAACGTCAGAATCGAACTCTCTTAGATATGGTTCGCTCTATGATGTCACTTATGATTTACCGCTATCATTTTGGGGTTATGCATTAGAAACAGTAGATTCACTTTAAATAGGGCACCGCTCTAAACTGCTGAAACGACATCAGATGAATTATGGTTTGGGAACAAACCTAGATTGTTCCTTAAAGTTTGGGGATGCGAAGCCTATGTAAAGAAGTTACACGGACAAGCTTGAACCCAAAGCGAAAAATGCGTCTTCATAGGATACCCAAAGGAAACTATTGGGTATACCTTCTATCATAGATCCGAAGGCAAAATCTTCGGTTAAGAATGGATCCTTTCTAGAGAAGAAATTTCTCTAAAGAAGTGACTGGAAGGAAAGTAGAACTCGACGAGGTTGTCGAACCTTCTCTCGAAATTGAGTAGAGCAAAGACCGGAAGAAGTTCTGTGGTGCTCGCACTAAGAGAGGAAGCTAATGATGGTGATCATGAAACTTCGCTGAAGTTGCTACAGAGCCTCGAATAGGTCAACGATAACTCGTACCACTCCAGATTGGTATGATCCCGTTATGAGTGTCATGTTGGTGGACAACACCGATGACCCCGAGACATATGAGGAAGCGATGATGAGCCCAGATTCCAATAAATGGCAAGAAGCCATGAACCGAGATTGGATCCATGTACGAAAACCAAGTATGGACTTTGGTGGACTTACGGATGGTAAAGGTCACGAGAACAAATGGATTTTCAAGAAGAAAAGATGTCGATGGTAATGTTATCCTATAAAGCTCGACTTGTCGCAAAAGGGTTTCGACAAATTCAAGGAGTTGACTACGATGAGACTTTCTCACCAAAGAGCGAAGCTAAAGTCTGTGAGGATTATGTTAGCAATCGTTGCATATTATGATTATGAGATATGGCGATGGATGTCAAAACAAAGATTCCTCAATGGAGATATTGATGAAGAGTTGTATATGATGCAACCCAAAGGTTTTGTCGATCCTAAAGATGCTAACAAGGTATGCAAACTTCAACGGTCCATCTATGGATTGAAGCAAGCATCCCGGTTGGAATCAACGCTTTGATAAGGTGATCAAAGTTTTGGTTTTATACAAACTTATGGAGAAGCTTGTATTTACAAGAAAGTGAGTGGGAGCTCAGAGCATTCTTAATACTATATGTGGATGACATATTGTTGATTGGGAATGATGTAGACCTTCTTAATAGTGTCAAGGAATATTTGAATAATAGTTTTTCAATGAAGGATCTTGGCAACTTACGTATTAGGCATAAAGATTTATAGAGATAGATCAAACGCCAAATATCATTGTCACAGAGAACATATTTGGACAAAGTTCTAAAGAGGTTTGGAATGGAAGAAAGCAAGAAAGGGTTCTTGCCCATGTTGCTCAATACGACCTTGAGTAAAACTCAAAGTCCGACATCGGCGTAAGATAGAGAAAGGATGAGTAAGACTCCTATGCCTCACCATAGGATCTCTAATGTATGCCATGCTATGTACTAGACCCGACATTGCATATGTCGTTAGTTTAACTAGCAGATATCAAATTGATCCAGAGTGGATCATTGGACATGATCAAAACATCCTTATACTTGAGAAGAACCAAGGATATGGTTCTTTCTTATGGAGGTGATGAAACTCGTTGTTAATGGTTACACCGATGTTAGTTGGAACACCGATCCGGATGATTCTAAATCACAACTGGATACGTATTTATTTTGAATGGTGCGTAGTTAGTCAAGGAGTGCAAAGCAAAGCGTTGTGGCGAGATCTTCAACTGAATCGAATACATGGTCGCTCGGAGGCTTCACAAGAAGCGATATGGATGAAAGAGTTCATTACAGAGCTGGGTGTGGTTCCTAGTGCGCTGGACCCAATGTCTATCTACTGTGATAACATGGGCGCCATAGCCAATGTGCAAGAACCAAGGTCACACAAGAAGCTGAAGCACATCAAAGTGCGTTTTCACGCTATTCGAGAACATATCCAGGATGGGGATATAAAGATTTGCAAAGTACACACAGATCTGAATGTGGCGGATCCGTTGACTAAACCTCTCCCGAGGGCAAAACATGACCAACACCAAACTGCCATGGGTGTTCGGTATATTACCATGTAATCTAGATTAGATGACTCTAGTGCAAGTGGGAGACTGTTGGAGATATGTCCTAGAGGCAATAATAAATATAATTATTATTATATCTTTGTGTTTATGATAAATGTTTACATTCATGCTATAATAGTATTAACAAGGAAACATTGATACTTGTGTGATTTGTAAACTTAATTTGAAGTCCCTAGTATAGCCTATATGCATCACTAGCTTGTTGGTTGATAAATGATTGTGGTTTCCCTATCATGAACATTGAGATGTTATCAACAACAAGATCATATCGTTAGGAGAATGATATGGTGGACATACTCCTATAGATAAGCGTAGCATAAAGATCAAGTCATTTCAATAGTTTAATTACTATATGCTTTCTGATACATAGTAACCTAATTCCTTCGACCATGAGATCATGCATATCACCTTTACCGGATGGATGCTTTGATGACATCAAACACCACACCGTAACTGGGTGGCTATAAAGGTGGAATTGAGTGTTCGGAAAGTATTGGTTGAGACACATGGATCAAGAGTGGGATTTGTCCATCCATATGACAGATAGATATACTGGGCCTCCTGGAATGTCATCCAATTAGCTTGCAAGCATGTGACTGGCTCACAAGGATCACATATCACGAACGAGAAAGAGTACTTATCCAGAACGAGGTTGAACTAGGTATGCAGAGATACCGACGATCATAACCTCAGATAAGTAAACTATCGTGAGACAAAGGGAAATTGGTATCGTATGTAAGTGGTTCATTCGATCGCAAAGTAATCGTAGAAATATGTGGGAGCCATATGAATTTCCGATTCCTCTATTGGTTATTGATCGGAGAAGTGCCTCGGTCATGTCCGCATAATTCACTTAACCGTAGGAGACACACTTAAGGATTCGTTGTTTGAGTAGTTATGGTATTATGAGAAAGAGACCGAATGTTGTTCGAGTCTCGGATGGGATCCGGATATCACGAGGTGATCCTAATGGTCCGGAGAATAAGATTCATATAAGGAAAGTCCTGCTTTGAGTTCGGAATGATTCCGTGTTTTCATCGGGAATGTTAGTAGGGTTCGCAAGATAGAAAACAAAAATTTTCCTACGATGTGAACTATATACCAAGATCTATTTATACTAGATACAACAACGGGCGGATGTATATCCAGAGAGAACATACCCTTGAAGACCGACAAAGTTTAACGAGTCCAAACTCGTGGTTGATGTAGACGATCTCTTGCCGATCTCAAGATCGAGAGGAAGTCCTAGAGCCGCAAATCAGCCAAGATCCGTGCTCGCACACGCTCGAGGCACCGAGCAACCTCCGCCTCCTCGCCCAGCGATGCAAAGGAAGCACAACTCTTTCTTGCCGAATAGCCACCGGAACATGTATCTCGCTAGTCCGAGACCATGGGGATAAATTCTAGAGGGGAGAGATCCTTCACGAGGAGGTGTGAGTGAGAGGTGAGAGGAGGGCTCCTTTATAGGAGGAGGGGAACCCCAAGGGGTGGCCGGGCATGGGGGCTGCCCTGCTCCCCTCTTCATGTGGGTGGACACTCCACTCACAAAACTCCTCCAAATTCCTCCACTCAAAATCCCACTCAAAGATCCCATTAAATTTCCACCAAATTTAATGCAAACTCTCATTAAATAAAACTCTTTATTTTATTCAGAATTTTGTCAATTACTTTAATGACAAACATTCACAAATAACCCCTTGCTAGAATTCTATTTCACATGCATAACCACTTTATGCAATTTCACCCAAAACCTGCTTTCAGTATCTAGTGAAATAAATTCGCGCTTGTTTATTCTTTTCGCATGAAACTTTTGCTCCAATTGGATGTCGGTGTCTCTTAAGTGTGTCACCCTACAGTTCGTGAATAATGCGGACATGATCGAGACCCTCTCGATCAATAATCGAAGCGGATCCGAGACCCATACATCGACTCCCACACATTCAACGATGACTTTTTGTGATCGTCGGAACCTTTTACGCTAGTATCTTAATCCCTTTGTCTCACGATATATTACATGTCCGAGATTCGATCATCGGTATCTCCATACCTAGTTTGATCTCGCTATCGACATGCACTCTTTTCTCGCCCGTGATATAACATTCTAGTGATCAAATCACTTGCTTGCAAGCTAATCAATGTGATATCACCGAGAGGCCCAGAGTATATCTATCCGTCATCGGATGAACAAATTCCACTCGATCCATGAGCCTCAACATAACACTTTATTAGTTCGAACCCATCTTTATAATCACCGTTACGGTGACGCTTGATGTTATCAAGAAACTCTTCCTGTTAGTGATTGACATGATCTCATGGTCTAAGGATTAGGATCACTCGTAAGTTGTTATAGCAATATAAACTCAATGACTTTGATCGTAATGCTATACTTGGATGAATGTTCATCACATCATTACACTAATGTTGTGATCCCGTTATTAACAACATCCAATGTCCATGATCGTGAAACCTTGATCATCTTGTTAATCAACGAGCTAGTTTATGAGAGAGGCTTAACTAGGAACTTTCGCTTGTTTATTAAACACACATGTATTAACGCTTCCGTATCAATACAATTATAGCATGCAAAATAAACATCTATCATATACTTGGAATACACATAATAAACAATTTATTATTGCCTCTCGGCATATTCCTTCCTCCCACTTGCACTAGAGACAATAATCTAGTTACATAGTGATATATCTAACACCCATTGAGTTCGTGTTGATCATGTTTTGCTCTAGGGAGAGTTTTAGTCAACGGATCCGCTACATTGAGATCCGTATGTACTTTACAAATCTTTATATCTCCATCCTTGACATGCTCATGGATGGAGTGAAACCGCGCTTAATATGCTTGGAATGCTTGTGAGACCTTGGCTCTTTGGCATTGGCAATGGCACCATTGTTGTCACAATAGATCACCATTGGGTCCAACGCTGCCACAACTCCTAGTTCGGATATGAACTCCTTCATCCAAATCGCTTCGAGCCGCTCAAGCAAAGAACATATTCGCCCGTTGTTGATCCCGCTACCACAGGTTGTTTGGAGCTCCTCCAACTAACTCCGCCATTCATGAGAAATACGATCCGGATTGAGACTTAGAGTCATCCGGATCGGTGTCAAAGCTAGCGCCGACATAACACTTAGCGACGAGCTCTTCTTCACCTCAGATACAAGAAACATATCCTTAGTTCTTCGTAAGTACTTAAGGATATTCTTGACCGCTATCCAGTGTTCAACCTGGATCCGATTGGTACCTACTAGTCAAACTAATAGCGCAGCCACATCCGTCTTGTACATAGCATGGCGACATTATAGAGCCTATGGTCAAGCATAGGGACTTTGTCCATTATCTCTTTCTTCCTACCGGGACTTTGAGTCTTACTCAATGTCTTGCCTTGCAACATAGGTAAGAACCCTTCTTCCGGCCCATTTTAAACTTCTTTAAAATCTTATCAAGGTATGTACTTATGATAGCCCTATTAGGCGCCTAGATCTATCTCTATAGATCTTTATGCCTAATATGTATGACGCTCACCTAGGTCCTTCATTGAAAATTTGTCGTTAGATAACTTTAACACTTGTTTAAAGTTCTATATCATTTCATCAATAATATGTCATCCACATATAATATCGTAAATGCCACATTGCTCCCACTCACTTTCTTGTAAATACAAGCTTCTCCATAAGTTTGACAAATCCAAACTCTTTGATCACCTCATCAAAGCGGAGATTCCAACCGTGATGCTTGCTTCAATCCATAGATGGATCAAGCTTGCACACCTTGTTAGCATCCTTAGGATCGACAAAACCCTTTGGTTGTATCATATACAACTCTTCTTCAATATTACCATTGAGAAACGCGTTTGACATCCATCCGCCATATTTCATAATCGAAATATGCAGAATTGCTAACATAATCCTAATCGACTTTAGCATCGCTACGGAGAGAAAGCCTCATCGTAGTCAACTCCTTGAATTTGTCGAAACCCTTTGCGATAAGTCGAGCTTTATAGATGGTCACATTACCATCAAGACGCTTTTCCTTTGAAAATCCATTTGTTCTCCACGGCCTTTCGGCCGTGAGGTAATTCCACCAAGTTCCAAACTTGATTTTCATACATGGATTCCATCTCGGATTTCATGGCTTCTAACCATTTGTTGGAACTGGCTCATCATCGCTTCTTCATACGTCCGCAGGTCATTATTTTCATCAACCATGAAATTTATGACAGATTTCGTCTGCCGGGAGCCGCACGTCCCCGCTTGACTGCGAGGTTCGGTAGTACTCTCTTCGAGTTTCATGATCATTATCATTAGTTCCTCTTCAACAGTGTGGAGCCAACTCCGAACGACTTCCCGCCGCTACTCGCCATACCTTGAAGAGAAGGTTCCACAACCTCTTCGAGTTCTACCTTCCGACTACTCACACCTTTCGCGAGAAACTCTTTCTCTAGAAAGGATCCATTCTGGCAACAAAAACCTTGCCTCGGATTCGTGATAGAAGGAATACCCAATAGTTTCTTTAGGGTATCCTATGAAGACGATTTTTCCGCTTTGGGTTCGAGTTTATCCTATTGAAGTTTCTTCACATAAACATCGCAACCCCAAACTTTAAGAATGATGCCTTAGGTTTGTTTCAAACCACAATTCATACGGTCTTTTTCAACGGATTTAGATGGTGCCCGATTTAAAGTGAATGCAATAGCTTTCTAGTGCATAACCCCAAAAGACAACGGCAAGTCCGTCGAGACATCATAGATCGAACCATATCTAATAAAGTACGACACGACGCTCGACACACCATTTCATGTGGTGTTCGGCAGTGTGAGTTGTGAAACAATTCCACACTCTTTCATGTGAGTGCTAAACTCGTAACTTAGATACTCACCTCCACGGTCGCATCAAGAAATTTGATCTTTCTATTACGATGATTTTCCACTTCATTCGAAATTCCTTGAACTTTTCAAAGGTTTCAGACTTGTGTTTCATCAAGTAGATATAACCGTATCTACTCAAATCATCCGTGAAAGTAACAAAATAACGATATCCACCTCGTACGACACACTCATTGGACCACATACATCGAATGTATAATTTCCAATAAATCACGCCTGCTCCATTGAACCGAAACGGCGTTCTAGTCATCTTGCCCATAAGGCATGGCTCACATGTATCAAATGATTCATAATCAAATGATTCCAAAAGTCCATCCGAATGGAGCTTCTTCATGCTTAATGCCAATATGACCTAGACGGCATTGCCACATATATGCGGATATATCATCATTAAGTTTAATCCTTTTAGCATCAACATTATGAATATGTGTAACATTATCATCGAGATCCAAGAAATAAACCATTCAACATTGGTGCATGACCATAAAATATTTCATTCATATAAATGGAACAACCATTGTTCTCGATTTGAATGAATAACCACTTTGCATCAAACATGATCCAGATACAATGTTCATGCTCGCAGTGCACCAAATAATGATTATTTAAGTTTATGACTAATCCCGGTAAGTGGAGAGGTAGCGTTCGACGGCGATCACATCAACGTTTGATCCATTGCCGACACGCATCTCGACCTCACCCTTGCTAGCGGTCGCTTCAGACCCACGATTCGAGTTACAAATATTAGCAATCGAACCCAGATTAAATACCGGTGCTCTGCGAGCACTAGTCAAGTACACATCAATAACATGTATATCATATATACCTTTGTTTGCCTTGTCGGCCTTCTTGTCCGCGATACTTGGGCGCTTCAAAGTTACCCCTTACAATAGTAGCACTGATCGACTTAGGTCCAACTCGGGTTTTTCAGCGCAATGCTTTGCCGCCTTACTTCCTTCCGCTTTCCTTCTTGTCTTTCTTGAAACCAGTGTTCCTATTGATCATCAACACTTGATGTTCCTTTTGATCTCCAGCTTTTAAGCATTGTGAAGCTCGGGAGACTTCTTCATGCCTTGCATATTATAGTTCATCACGAAGCTCTTATAGCTAGGTGGCGAGACTGCAACACGATGGATGCCTAAGTCAATGGGAATCGTTATTCCCAAGGACACAAGCTTATCACAGAATCCGACATCTTGAGTACATGCTCACTAACTGATGTGCTCTTCCATCATGCAGCTAAAGAACTTTTCTCAAGCATTGTAGTTTCACAGCAGATGTGTCGAAAATCATTTTCAACTCACCCATTGTATCAAAAGCATTGCTGCTGAAACGCTAAGTTCGCTCTAGCCCATACAATATGCCGCAATGAACTAAGTTGTGGTCCTCCGACGAGTCGATAGACATTCTTCTCCTCGTGGCATCACAAAGGTGGGGCCTAACGCGCTTCTAGCACATATTGCTTTTGTGCAAAGAGAGGAGAATCCTCAAATTCATGGCCCATTCAAGAAAGTTGCTACCGTCGCTAGTTTCTCTTTCTCCATGAACGCATTGAAATTAAAAGGTGGTGCCATCTACAACAGAATTTGTAAAGTTTAGACTAAGTATGATAGATTGAGTTCAACTAATCTATATTACGAATGAACTCCCACTCAAAAGCGACATCCCTCGTGTCCTTTTGGTGATTACATGAACCAAATCCACTACACCAAGTCCGATCATCACGTGAGTCGATAGCTTCAAAGGCGAGCATCAAATGGGCATCATATCAACTATATGACTCATGCTTAACCTTTCGTCTCAGGTTCCGAGGCCATGTCTCATACATGCTAGGCTCGCCAAGTTAGAACCTTAGTATTTGCGTGTAATCGCTTTTACACCAAGTATGGTCGAGATCCAAGAACACCCGATCATCACGTGATGTCTTGGAGCGAAAACATAATCGGTGCATACTAAAGGAAGAACACATTCTTATCTTGATATTTAAATGAGGATCATCTTATTATGCTTAACAAAGCGCTAAATAAGCAATATAAGATGCAATCAAACATCATATGTTTATTAGTGAAATTATATGGTTTCCGCAGATGATCTCTATCATGTGCATCGTGGTATGATTACTATCATACCTATATGTGTAAATCCACGCCTATGGATTTTACACGCTATGTGTTGTAAGAGTATCATCTCATACTTCTACTTACAACACTACCATATCATAACACTAGCCCAAAGAACAATCTAAACTAGACGCCTCTAATTTATCCATTGCAAGTTTTACGTGGCCTAGGGCTTTCGAGATAGAACCGTTCTTACCTACGAACATGAACCACAACGAGGATAATCAAATTGTTGACAACTCGCTTGCAAAATAGATATTGACTATAGTAGGAGAGACAGACACCCGCTAGCCACTTATGCAAACTAGTTGCATGTCAAGCGTGGAACAGGTCTCATGTGCGAAGACATGTAAAGTTTGTCCGGGCCGCTTCATCCCACTATGTCACCAATATCCAAAATCACAAGAAAGGAGCAACAACATGATCATCATCGCCCACATACTCATATGTGTACTACCGTAAAGTATCTACGCATAGATCCGCTCGATACCACCGTAGGGTTCGCAATAGAAAACAAAAATTTTCCCACGATGTGAACTATATACCAAGATCTATTTATACTAGATACAAACAACGGCGGATGTATATCCGTAGAGAACATACCCTTGAAGACCGACAAAGTTTAACGAGTCCAAACTCGTGGTTGATGTAGACGATCTCTGCCGATCTCAAGATCGAGAGGAGTCCTAGCGCCGCAAATCAGCCAGATCCGTTTCGCACACGCTCGAGGCACCGAGCAACCTCCGCCTCCTCGCCCAGCGATGCATGAAGCACAACTCTTTCTTGCCGAATAGCCACGGGAACATGTATCTCGCTAGTCCGAGACCATGGGGGATAAATTCTAGAGGGAGAGAGATCCTTCACGAGGAGGTGTGAGTGAGAAGTGAGAGAGGGGCCTTTTATAGGAGGAGGGGGAACCCCAAGGGGTGGCATGCATGGGGCTCCCCTTGCCCTCCCTCTTCATGTGGGTGGACACTCCACTCACAAAACTCCTCCAAATTCCTCCACTCAAAATCCCACTCAAAGATCCCATTAAATTTCCACCAAATTTAATGCAAACTCTCATTAAATAAAACTCTTTTATTTTATTCAGAATTTTGTCAATTACTTTAATGACAAACATTCACAATAACCCTTGCTAGAATTCTATTTCACATGCATAACCACTTTATGCAATTTCACCCAAAACCTGTTTTAGATTCTAGTGAAATAAATTCGCGCTTGTTTATTCTTTCGCATGAAACTTTTGCTCCAATTGGATGTCGGTCTCTTATGTGTCAACCTACGGTTCGTGAATAATGCGGACATGATCGAGACCCTCTCGGATCAATAATCGAAGCGGATCCGAGACCCATACGACTCCCACACATTCAACGATGACTTTTTGTGATCGCTTAACCTTTTACGCTAGTATCTTAATCCTTTGTCTCACGATATATTACATGTCCGAGATTCGATCATCGGTATCTCCATACCTAGTTTGATCTCGCATCGACATGCACTCTTTTCTCGCCGTGATATAACATTCTAGTGATCAAATCACTTGCTTGCAAGCTAATCAATGTGATATCACCGAGAGGGCCCAGAGTATATCTATCCGTCATCGGGATGAACAAATTCCACTCGATCCATGAGCCTCAACATAACACTTTATTAGTTCGAACCCATCTTTATAATCACCTGTTACGGTGTGACGCTTGATGTTATCAAGAAACTCTTCCGTTAGTGATTGACATGATCTCATGGTCTAAGGATTAGGATCACTTCGTAAGTTGTTATAGCAATATAAACTCAATGACTTTGATCGTAATGCTATACTTGATGAATGTTCATCACATCATTACACTAATGTTGTGATCCCGTATTAACAACATCCAATGTCCATGATCGTGAAACCTTGATCATCTTGTTAATCAACGAGCTAGTTTATGAGAGAGGCTTAACTAGGAACTTTCTGTTTGTTTATTAAACACACATGTATTAACGTTTCCGTATCAATACAATTATAGCATGCAAAATAAACATCTATCATATACTTGGAATACACATAATAAACAATTTATTATTGCCTCTCAGGGCATATTCCCTTCATGTTCTAGAAGGTTCCGGAATGTCCGGCACTCCGGGGGGGGGTACATGAATGTGTCATTACATATTGGAATGATTGCATCATGTACTAAGTGTTCTCGCTGTTCCAAATGAAGGATTAAATTAAATCCTAAACTGAAAAGTCAAATAGCAAGTTTGAAAAGTCAAACGGCTAAAACAGGAAAGAGAGGGAAAGAGGAAAGAGGGGAAACCGAGTTGGGGAGGGAGACCCTCCTCCAACCGGCAGGCCTCCAAGCCGAGTTGGGAGGAGACCTCCTCCAACCGCGCCTCCAAGCCGAGTTGGGGAGGGACTCCTCCTCCCCATGGCGCCACGGCCCTCCACCTATAAAAGGAGGGGCTCTCCTCCTCTAGACACACAAGTTCCTATCCTCTAAATCTAAACCCTATCCCTAGACTCCTTTAGAGCCGCTTTGGTTTAGAGCTTCTAATTGCACTAGCCTTGGATTAGAGCCTTCTAATTGGTGTGTCTAAACCTAGACCACTAAAGCTCTCATACTCCACCATACTCGCCTCCCAAGGCGAGCCAAGGATCTCCCTCTACTTGGTACCACGCCGTTGTCTTAGGAATCGCGAGGAGAGTGCTACAACCTCCGCCACTACCCTGGAACAAGGGAGAGGAAGGTCTTCATCGAAAATACCGAACGTGTGACCGATTGCATGAGCGCCGCTTAACGTTTGGGAAGGATCGTCTACACGATCTTGAGATCGGAAGAAATCGACTACATCACCCACGAGAATCCGCTCTCGTTAAACACTTTGGAATCTTCGAGGGTAAGTTATTTCATCGACTCGTTGCTACAATCTAGTAGATAGATCTTGGCTTGTTTGTTTGTATGCGATAGAAAAAATTTGTTTTCCATGCTACGAAACCCTACAACTGAAGGGAATATGCCCTGAGAGGCAATAATAAATTGTTTATTATGTGTATTCCAAGTATATGATAGATGTTTATTTTGCATGCTATAATTGTATTCATACGGAAACGTTAATACATGTGTGTTTAATAAACAAACAGAAAGTTCCTAGTTAAGCCTCTCTCATAAACTAGCTCGTTGATTAACAAGATGATCAAGGTTTCCTGATCATGGACATTGGATGTTGTTAATAACGGGATCACAACATTAGTGTAATGATGTGATGAACATTCATCCAAGTATAGCATTACGATCAAAGTCATTGAGTTTATATTGCTATAACAACTTACAGTGATCCTAATCCTTAGACCATGAGATCATGTCAATCACTAACACCTAAGAGTTTCTTGATAACATCAAACGTCACACCGTAATCAGGTGATTATAAAGATGGGTTCGAACTAATAAAGTGTTATGTTGAGGCTCATGGATCGAGTGGAATTTGTTCATCCCGATGACGGATAGATATACTGGGCCCTCTCGGTGATATCACATTGATTAGCTTGCAAGCAAGTGATTTGATCACTAGAATGTTATATCACGAACGAGAAAAGAGTGCATGTCCAGAACGAGATCAAACTAGGTATGGAGATACCGATGATCGAATCTCGGACATGTAATATATCGTGAGACAAAGGGATTAAGATACTAGCGTAAAAGGTTCCGACGATCACAAAAAAGTCATCGTTGAATGTGTGGGAGTCAGTATGGGTCTCCAGATCCCGCTTCTGATTATTGATCTGAGAGGGGTCTCGATCATGTCCGCATTATTCACGAACCGTAGGGTGACACACTTAAGAGACACCGACATCCAATTGGAGCAAAAGTTTCATGCCGAAAGAATAAACAAGCGCAGGAATTTATTTCACTAGATACCGAAACAGGTTTTCGGGTTAAATTGCATAAAGTGGTTATGCATGTGAAATAGAATTCTAGCAAGGGGTTATTTGTGAATTTTTGTCATTAAAGTAATTGACAAAATTCTGAATAAAATAAAAGAGTTTTATTTAATGAGAGTTTGCATTAAATTTGGTGGAAATTTAATGGGATCTTTGAGTGGGATTTTGAGTGGAGGAATTTGGAGGAGTTTTGTGAGTGGAGTGTCCACCCACATGAAGAGGGGAGTGCAAGGGGCAGCCCCATGCGCCTGGCCACCCCTTGGGGTTCCCCCTCCTCCTATAAAAGGAGCCCCTCCTCTCACTTCTCACTCACACCTCCTCGTGAAGGATCTCTCTCCTCTAGAATTTATCCCATGGTCTCGGACTAGCGAGATACATGTTCCGTGGCTATTCGGCAAGAAAGAGTTGTGCTTCACGCATCGCTGGAGCGAGGCGGAGGTTGCTCGGTGCCTCGAACGTGTGTGCGAGCACGGATGCGCCGGCGATTTGCGGCTTAGGACTTCCTCTCGATCTTGAGATCGGCAAGAGATCGTCTACATCAACCACGAGTTTGGACTCGTTAAACTTTGTCGGTCTTCAAGGGTATGTTCTCACGGATATACATCCGCCGTTGTTTGTATCTAGTATAAATAGATCTTGGTATATAGTTCACATCGTAGGAAAATTTTTGTTTTCTATCTGCGAACCCTACAAAGGGTATCGAGCGGATCTATGCGTAGATACTTTACACGGGTAGTACACATATGAGTATGTGGGCGATGATGATCATGTTGTTGCTCCTTTCTTGTGATTTTGGATATTGGTGACATAGTGGGATGAAGCGGCCCGGACAAACTTTACATGTCTTCGCACATGAGACCTGTTCCACGCTTGACATGCAACTAGTTTGCACAAGTGGCTAGCGGGTGTCTGTCTCTCCTACTATAGTCAATATCTATTTTGCAAGCGAGTTGTCAACAATTTGATTATCCTCGTTGTGGTTCATGTTCGTAGGTAAGAACGGTTCTATCTCGAAAGCCCTAAGCCACGTAAAACTTGCAATGGATAAATTAGAGGCGTCTAGTTTAGATTGTTGCTGGGCTAGTGTTATGATATGGTAGTGTTGTAAGTAGAAGTATGAGATGATACTCTTACAACACACATAGCGTCAAAATCCATAGACTGTGGATTTACACATATAGGTATGATAGTAATCATACCACGATGCACATGATAGAGATCATCTGCGGGAACCATATAATTTCACTAATAAACATATGATGTTTGATTGCATCTTATATTGCTTATTTAGCGCTTTGTTAAGCATAATAAGATGATCCCTCATTTAAATATCAAGATAAGAATGTGTTCTTCCTTTAGTATGCACCGATTATGTTTTCGTCGCTCCAAGACATCACGTGATGATCGGGTGTTCTTGGATCCTCGACCATACTTGGTGTAAAAGCGATTACACACGCAAATACTAAGGTTCTAACTTGGCGAGCCTAGCATGAGACATGGCCTCGGAACACGTAATCAAAGGTTAAGCATGAGTCATATAGTTGATATGATGCCCATTTGATGCTCGCCTTTGAAGCTATACCGACTCACGTGATGATCGGACTTGGTGTAGTGGATTTGGTTCATGTAATCACCAAAAGGACACGAGGATGTCTTTTGAGTGGGAGTTCATTCGTAATATAGATTAGTTGAACTCAATCTATCATACACTTAGTCTAAACTTTACAAATTCTGTTGTAGATGGCACCACCGCTTTTAATTTCAATGCGTTCATGGAGAAAGAGAAACTAGCAACGAACGGTAGCAACTTTCTTGAATGGGCCATGAATTTGAGGATTCTCCTCTCTGCACAAAGCAATATGTGCTAGAAGCGCGTTAGGCCCCACCTTTGTGATGCCCCGACGAGGAGAAGAATGTCTATCGACTCGTCAGAGGACCACAACTTAGTTCATTGCGGCATATTGTATGGGCTAGAGCCGAACTTCAAAGCGTTCAAAACGGCAATGCTTTTGATACAATGGGTGAGTTGAAAATGATTTTCGACACACATGTCTGTAGAGAGCTACAATGCTTGTAAAAGTTCTTTAGGCGCATGATGGAAGAGCACAACTCCGTTAGTGAGCATGTACTCAAGATGTCGTTCGCCGATAAGCTTGTGTCCTTGGGAATAACGATTCCCATTGACTTAGGCATCCATCGTGTTCGGTCTACGCCACCTAGCTATAAGAGCTTCGTGATGAACTATAATATGCAAGGCATGAAGAAGTCTCTCCCGAGCTTCACAATGCTTAAAGCTGAAGTGGAGATCAAAAGGAACATCAAGTGTTGATGATCAATAGGAACACCGGTTTCAAGAAAGACAAGAAGGAAAACGGAAGGGAAGTAAGGCAAGTCTGCTGTCGCTGAAAGAAACCCGAGTTGGACCTAAGTCGATACCGAAGTGCTACTATTGTAAGGGGATCGCATCGAAGAATCGCCCCAAGTATCCGCGGAAGAAGGCCGGCAAGGCAAATAAAGGTATATATGATATACATGTTATTGATGTGTACTTGACTAGTGCTCGCAGCACACGGGTATTTGATACGGTTCGATTGCTAATATTTGTAACTCGAATCGTGGTCATGAATAAAGCGACCGCTAGCAAGGGTGAGGTCAAGATGCGTGTCGGCAATGGATCAAACGTTGATGTGATCGCCGTTTAACGCTACCTCTCCACTTACCGTCGGGATTAGTCATAAACTTAAATAATCATTATTTGGTGCCTCGTGACGAGCATGAACATTGTATCCGGATCATGTTTGATGCAAAGTGGTTATTCATTCAAATCGAGAACAATGGTTGTTCCATTTATATGAATGAAATCTTTATGGTCATGCACCAATGTTGAATGGTTTATTTCGTTGGATCTCGATGATAATGTTACACATATTCATAATGTTGATGCTAAAAGGATTAAACTTAATGATGATATATCCATATATGTGGCACCGTCTCAGGTCATATTGGCATTAAACGCATGAAGAAGCTCCATTCAGATGGACTTTTGGAATCACTTGATTATGAATCATTTGATACATGTGATCCATGCCTTATGGGCAAGATGACTAGAACTCCGCTTTCGGTTCAATGGAGCAGGCATGATTTATTGGAAATTATACATTCGATGTATGTGGTCCAATGAGTGTGTTTGCCGAGGTGGATATCGTTATTTTGTTACTTTCACGGATGATTTGAGTAGATACGGTTATATCTACTTGATGAAACACAAGTCCGAAACCTTTGAAAAGTTCAAGGAATTTCGAATGAAGTGGAAAATCATCGTAATAGAAAGATCAAATTTCTTGATCGACCGTGGAGGTGAGTATCTAAGTTACGAGTTTAGCACTCACATGAAAGAGTGTGGAATTGTTTCACAACTCACACCCGGAACACCACTAAATGGTGTGTCGAACGTCGTAATCGTACTTTATTAGATATGGTTCGATCTATGATGTCTCCGACGGACTTGCCGTTGTCTTTTGGGGTTATGCACTAAGCTGCATTCACTTTAAATCGGGCACCATCTAAATCCGCTGAAAAGACACCAGATGAATTGTGGTTTGGAAACAAACCTAAGTATCATTCTTAAAGTTTGGGGTTGCGATGTTTATGTGAAGAAACTTCAACCGGATAAACTCGAACCCAAAGCGGAAAAATGCGTCTTCATAGGATACCCTAAAGAAACTATTGGGTATTCCTTCTATCACAGATCCGAGGGCAAGGTTTTTGTTGTTAAGAATGGATCCTTTCTAGAGAAAGAGTTTCTGAAAGGTGTGAGTAGTCGGAAGGTAGAACTCAAGAGGTTGTGGAACCTTCTCTTCAAGGTATGGCGAGTAGCCTTGCCGGAAGTTGTTCGGAGTTGGCTCCACTGTTGAAGAGGGAACTAATGATAATGATCATGAAACTCGAAGAGAGTACTACGAACCTCGCAGGTCAAACAGACGCGACAGCAATTCCCGAGTCAGTGGAAATCTGTCATAAATTTCATGGTTGATGAAAATAATGACCTGCGACGTATGAAGAAGCGATGATGAGCCCGATTCCAACAAATGGTTAGAAGCCATGAAATCGAGATGGAATCCATGTATGAAAATCAAGTTTGGAACTTGGTGGAATTACCTCACCAATCAAAGGCCGTGGAGAACAAATGGATTTTCAAAGGAAAACTGATGTCGATGGTAATGTGACCATCTATAAAGCTCGACTTGTCGCAAAGGGATTTCGACAAATTCAAGGAGTTGACTACGATGAGACTTTCTCTCCGTAGCGATGCTAAAGTCGCTTAGGATTATGTTAGCAATTCTGCATATTTCGATTATGAAATATGGCGATGGATGTCAAAACCGCGTTTCTCAATGGTAATATTGAAGAAGAGTTGTATATGATACAACCAAAGGGTTTTGTCGATCCTAAGGATGCTAACAAGGTGTGCAAGCTTCAGCGATCCATCTATGGATTGAAGCAAGCATCACGGTTGGAATCTCCGCTTTGATGAGGTGATCAAAGAGTTTGGATTTGTCCAAACTTATGGAGAAGCTTGTATTTACAAGAAAGTGAGTGGGAGCAATGTGGCATTTCGATATTATATGTGGATGACATATTATTGATCTAATGATATAGAACTTTAAACAAAGGTTAAAAGTTATCTAAACAACAAATTTTCAATGAAGGACCTAGGTGAAGCGTCATACATATTAGGCATAAAGATCTATAGAGATAGATCTAGACGCCTAATAGGGCTATCAAAGTACATACCTTGATAAGATTTTAAAGAAGTTTAAAATGGACGGAAGTAAGAAGGGTTCTTACCTATGTTGCAAGGCAAGACATTGAGTAAGACTCAAAGTCCCGCTATGGAAGAAAGAGATAATGGACAAAGTCCCCTATGCTTCACCATAGGCTCTATAATGTACGCCATGCTATGTACAAGACGGATGTGGCACACGCTATTAGTTTGACTAGTAGGTACCAATCGGATCCAGTTCTAACATCGGATAGTGGTCAAGAATATCCTTAACTTACGAAGAACTAAGGATATGTTTCTTGTATACGAGGTGAAGAAGAGCTCGTCGCTAAGTGTTATGTCGACGCTTAGCTTTGACAATCGATCCGGATGACTCTAAGTCTCAATCCGGACACGTATTTCTCATGAATGGCGGAGCGGTTAGTTGGAGGAGCTCCAAACAACCTGTGGTAGCGGGATCAACAACGGAGGTCAATATGTTGTCGCTTGAGCGGCTCGAAGCGCTTTGGATGAAGGAGTTCATATCCGAACTAGGAGTTGTGGCAAGCGTTGGACCCAATGGTGATCTATTGTGACAACAATGGTGCCATTGCCAATGCCAAAGAGCCAAGGTCTCACAAGCATTCCAAGCATATTAAGCGCGGTTTCACTCCATCCGCGAGCATGTCAAGGATGGAGATATAAAGATTTAGAAGTACATACGGATCTCAATGTAGCAGATCCGCTGACTAAAACTCTCCTAGAGCAAAACATGATCAACACGTAACTCAATGGGTGTTAGATATATCACTATGTAACTAGATTATTGTCTCTAGTGCAAGTGGGAGACTGAAGGGAATATGCCCTGAGAGGCAATAATAAATTGTTTATTATGTGTATTCCAAGTATATGATAGATGTTTATTTTGCATGCTATAATTGTATTGATACGGAAACGTTAATACATGTGTGTTTAATAAACAAACAGAAAGTTCCTAGTTAAGCCTCTCTCATAAACTAGCTCGTTGATTAACAAGATGATCAAGGTTTCCTGATCATGGACATTGGATGTTGTTAATAACGGGATCACAACATTAGTGTAATGATGTGATGAACATTCATCCGAAGTATAGCATTACGATCAAAGTCATTGAGTTTATATTGCTATAACAACTTACGAGTGATCCTAATCCTTAGACCATGAGATCATGTCAATCACTAACACCTAAGAGTTTCTTGATAACATCAAACGTCACAATAACGGTGATTATAAAGATGGGTTCGTAACTAATAAAGTGTTATGTTGAGGCTCATGGATCGAGAGTGGAATTTGTTCATCCCGATGACGGATAGATATACTGGGCCCTCTCGGTGATATCACATTGATTAGCTTGCAAGCAAGTGATTTGATCACTAGAATGTTATATCACGGAAACGAAAAGAGTGCATGTCTGCACGAGATCAAACTAGGTATGGAGATACCGATGATCGAATCTCGGACATGTAATATATCGTGAGACAAAGGGATTAAGATACTAGCGTAAAAGGTTCCGACGATCACAAGAAAGTCATCGTTGAATGTGTGGGAGTCAAGATGGGTCTCAGATCCCGCTTCGATTATTGATCCGAGAGGGGTCTCGATCATGTCCGCATTATTCACGAACCGTAGGGTGACACACTTAAGAGACACCGACATCCAATTGGAGCAAAAGTTTCATGCGAAAGAATAAATAAGCAGGAATTTATTTCACTAGATACCAAACAAAGTTTTGGTTAAATTGCATAAAGTGGTTATGCATGTGAAATAGAATTCTAGCAAGGGTTATTTGTGAATGTTTGTCATTAAAGTAATTGACAAAATTCTGAATAAAATAAAAGAGTTTTATTTAATGAGAGTTTGCATTAAATTTGGTGGAAATTTAATGGGATCTTTGAGTGGGATTTTGAGTGGAGGAATTTGAGGAGTTTTGTGAGTGGAGTGTCCACCCACATGAAGAGGGAGGGCAAGGGGCAGCCCATGCGCTGCCACCCCTTGGGTTCCCTCCTCCTATAAAAGGCCCCTCCTCACTTCTCACTCACACCTCCTCGTGAAGGATCTCTCCCCTCTAGAATTTATCCCCATGGTCTCGGACTAGCGAGATACATGTTCGGTGGCTATTCGCAAGAAAGAGTTGTGCTTCCGCATTGCTGGAGCGAGGAGGCGAGGTTGCTCGGTGCCTCGAACGTGTGTGCAGCACGGATGCGCTCACGATTTGCGCTAGGACTTCCTCTCGATCTTGAGATCGGCAAGAGATCGTCTA
Organism: Avena longiglumis; assembly: GCA_030063025.1. Lineage (NCBI taxonomy): Eukaryota > Viridiplantae > Streptophyta > Magnoliopsida > Poales > Poaceae > Avena > Avena longiglumis. The sequence goes on along the minus strand of CP125973.1, from coordinate 582,626,895 downwards.
CATCAACCACGAGTTTGGACTCGTTAAACTTTGTCGGTCTTCAAGGGTATGTTCTCTACGGATATACATCCGGTTGTTTGTATCTAGTATAAATAGATCTTGGTATATAGTTCACATCGTAGGAAAATTTTGTTTTCTATCTGCGAACCCTACAACAACTACATCACCCACGCTTAACGAACGCTCATCTTGTAATCTTCAAGGGTATGAAGATCTAATCCAATCTCTCTCGTTGATTGCATCTCCTAGATTAGATCTTGGCTTTCCCTCTGTTCGCATCCGTAGAAAATTTTGATTTACTATGCCGCGAAACCCTTCATGTTATATCACGGGAACGAGAAAAGAGTACATGTCATTAACGAGATCAAACTAGGTATGAAGATACCGATGATCGAATCTCGGACATGTAATATATCGCGAGACAAAGGGATTAAGATTCTAACGTAAAAGGTTCTCACGATCCCAAGAAAGTCATCGTTGAATGTGTGGGAGTCAGTATGGATCTCCAGGTCCCGCTTCTGATTATTAATCTGAGAGGGGTCTCAATCATGTCCACATTATTCACGAATCGTAGGGTGAAGACACCGACACCATTTGGAACAAATAGTTTCATGCTGAAAAGATTTACAAAGCGCATGAATTTATTTCACTAGACACCAGAATCGTTTTGAGTGAAATTGCTGAAAGTGTTTCTGCATGTGAAATGAAATACTAGCAAAGAGATATATGTGAATGTTTGTCCATTAAGGTAATTGAAAAAATTCTGAATAAATAAAAGGAGTTTTATTTAAAGCGAGATTGTATTAAATTTGGTGGAAATTTAATGGGATTTTTGAGTGGAGAAATGAAGGGGCTATTTTGTGAGTGGGAGCTCCACCCACATGAATGGAGGAGGGGAGGGGGAAGCCCCCATGCGCCGACCACCCCCTTGGGGTGCCCCCATCCCTCCTATATAAAGCCCCCCTCTCCCTCTCTCTCACTCACACCTCCTCATGAAGGATCTCTCTCCCCCTCTAGTTTTTATCCCCCATGGTCTCAGACTAGCGAGATACATGTTCCGGTGGCTTTTCTAAATAAAGAGTTGTTGCTTCCGCTGCATTGCTGGAGCGAGGAGGCGGAGGTTTATCGGTGGCTCGGACGTGTGTGCGAGCACGGATGCGCTGTTCCTCTTGATCTTGATATCGACAAGCATTCATCTACATCATCCACGAGTACAACCTTGTTAAACTTTGTCGGTCTTCAAGGGTATATTCTCTACGGATGTATATCCACCCATTTCTTGTATCTAGTAGATAGATCTTGGTACATAGTTGTTCCCATCGTAGATTTTTTTTTGTTTTCTATGCTGCGAACCCTACAGTTTCTTGGTATTTTAAAAGGCAGGTTATAGTTTCTAGGTCCTTAGCTAAAGAAGAATATAGATCGGTTTCCCATGCAGTCGCTGAAGAGGTTTGGATTCGTAAACTGCTCATCGAGCTTCATCGTTCTATTGAGCATGCTACCATTGTCTATTGTGACAACATATCTGCGGTTTACATGGCCTCCAATCCGATCCAGCATCGCCATACCAAGCACATAGAGATTGATATTCATTTTCTTAGAGAGAAGGTGGCCCTTGGAGAGGTTCGTGTTCTTCACATTCCAACAAGTGCACAATTTGCAGATATCTTCACCAAGGGTCTACCAACTGGTGCTTTTACTGATATTCACTCTAGTCTCAACATCGTGGCACCCGGCGTTGACACTGCGGGTATACATGCATTTGTATAGGATTGGGACTCCTATAGTTGATTGGGCAAAACCAGGGGTCAGCCGACTCCCCCTCTATATATTTTTTGTAATCTCTATCAAATCAATACAAGTTATTGATCTCCCAAAATATCAATGACGAAGGCGCTAGAGCATGCACGCCCATTGACGGCCAAGGCTTCTTAAACCTGTCTTGCGCCATCGGTGTTGCTCACTCCACCGCCTACCATTGCCAAAAAAGGGAAGCACGCTCCCATCACCGCCATCGTGATGAAGACGTTGTCATGGCTGAAGAAGACCAAGAACGACCACGAGGTGAACTCGAGCTTGTCGACCCACCGCCGTCTAAGACGACGGTCACCCACTCGCCACCACCTCCACACTTCCTCTGCAGGCTACGCCGCCGCCAAGGCCGAAGGCGTACGTTCGTCCTGCGACGCAAGATCGTAGATCCCGACGAGGAGCTCTAGCGAGACCGGATCTATGTGTCGGTGCTGGAGTGCAAGCGGCGCTTGTAGGAGGAAGATGGCATCCCCACCATGATGTCTCCCTCCCGGCATCTGGCACCTCAACGTGGAGAGGATGCCGACAGCGCCGATGAAGGGGAAGAGGCTAAAGGCGGAGATACGTCGTCGCGTTGCTAAACTCCCACCCGCGGCATGGTTCAAGTGCGTGTACCAGAGCGACATCTAATGGCGCGACTTTCTCGCATGGGAGCACAACGCTAGGCGGGCGTCGGCTTACCACGACGAGTTCCAGGCATGGGAATTCTACGAGACTTCACTGCCTACTATGAAGACGGCGAGGGTGCAGGATGCCACCGGCATGGTCGTCGGCCACCTGCCCACCGAGTACATGCTGTAGTAAACACTGGCGGTGTCCGCGGCAAAAGAGGATGCCAAATGGTTAGGGCTTTGTCACTCTGTCGAGCTGACAGGATGGTTGCGGCGCACAATGCCGATCTGCCTCCTCCCTCGCCATTGCCGCCAGACGCCACCGCGCTTCGGCATGAGCGGCCAATGGCTCGGATAGCGATCGATCTGCGAACGCAGTCTTCGTTGGCGTCGGCATATCTCTGGGCGCTACCGGAGTACGCCGATCTCATGTCCGTCAGACAAACCTGACCGCGACACAAATTCTATCCACGGACGGATACATGTAAACCTGTGTTCGTAAAAAGGAGAGACGGTTGGCATCTCCCGTGACAGGGGGGATACATGTAAACCTAATCGGACGGCTTGCGTCATGGATCTGTTCCTTTTGTTTTATATGTGGACCAGTATCATGACAGGTCAATAAATCTGGTCGACCGTTTTTGACTTGACAGCTCGCTGAGCCCGACGGGGTTTGGTTTGGCCGCGAACCACCACCGCTTCTCGTGGGGTCAGGCTGGCCAGCGAAGGAACTCCATTAAATTAGCAAGAAGACCCCACCGGTCAGCCAGAGGTAGATCCCTCGACCGACATCCCCGAATCTAATGAGCTTCGGGATTCGGGCCAACCTCCACTGAACCAAATCGCTAATCCACGCGTATATATACATACACGGTCACGTTAATAATCGCCTCCCCGAATAATTCCGGAATAATTTTGCCATTCCCCCGCAAGCGCTAGCCGGGTGTCCCTATCTCGTCGGATCGCCACCCACTCGCCTCCCCGCTCGCTCGCTCGCCCCTCCCCCCCCCACTCCACTCCGATTCCCCGCCCCCGCCCCCAGATCCGGCCCAACCCTAGCGTCGCCGCCGACGCCCACGCCGCCGGCCCCCTTCCGCCGCCCCCGCCATTACAGGTACCCTTCTCCACCCCCCGCCTCCTCCTCCTCACCGCAGCCCCCCCGGGTATTCCGGCTTCCGTCGATTTCTGTTCGCGTCCGGATTCAATCTGACGTGAGGGGCTGCGCAGGTGACCGAGGAGCCTGGGGCAGAGCTTCCTCGACGGGGATCAGGGTGGGGCCCAAGGAGCGGGGCATGTCGAGGAGGTCGGTGAACCCCGGCCGCCGGGTCTCCGACGGGGGACTGCCCACCGTCGCCGGACTGCTCCACCACAAGTCGCGCTCCCCGCCAGTGCTCACCATCGCCCTACTCGTACTGGTAAATTCATCACGTCGCTCTTTATTTCTTCAGTTCTTCTTTTGTTTTGTTCCTCGTCTGTCTGGCTGCTGCCGCTGCTCATGTCGCTGTTGCTCTTTGTCTGTCGATTCCAGGGTGTGATTGTTCTCATCGCCTACTTCAACACCGGCTCAGGTAGCGCTTCCAAATCTCAGGCGTCGACGCGTGTTTTACTTTCTGTTCAACATGACCGACAAAACAACAAACGGAGTGACATGAAGCAGCTCCGCTTCTTGTTCTCATCTTCTCTGCTCTGCTTTTAACTTGCATACAGAATTTCTCTAAGGTGCCAACTCAACTAGTGAAAGTAGGGGTGCTTGCAGTGACGTCACCAGCTGCTATTGTGATAACGAGTGCGCAAAACTAGGATTGTGCCTGCCGTTTCTGGATTAATCGCCTGTACACACGTTATTAGTGAAATTAAAATCCTTGTCACATATTTAAGCACTATTTGGGGGACTCTGGGAATCTGTCATATGGTGCTGTGGATATACTTTATGATTTTTCAAGTTACCCGGCCTGGTGTCAATGAGAGTGATGTAATACTTTCTGATTCACTCTTTCTCCCATGGCCAGGTGTAACTGTTACGAGCAGGGAAGCTGTGAGCAGGTCTGAAGGTATATTTTCTGTCCCTGTCTCATGTGTCAAACCACGTCCTGCTCTCCATTTAATACTAGTTTTTTGTCTGATTTCAAGGTTACTCTTGTAACGTTATATTGTGCAGTTGTGGTTTCATACTGTTGCTCTACAAATCCCATAATACAAAACGATGATACTATGTTCTGTTGCCTTATCATTGTTTGCGCATGCCAATGCTCACACTTCAGGTCCAGCATTATGTGTGCGGACTTGATCGTAGGAATGTCCTGGGAGTAAACTGCATTTTAATTGTTTCTCTACTTTTCTAGTTTGTTTGCCGGGGTGGTTTGTCTTTGCTTTTTCACAAGGTCATACAAAACGAATATCCTCGCAGAACATCAAAACTGTAGCATGCCAGCATAATTTCGTTGTGGGGTTCACTCTAATACAGGAAAATACTTGTCTTTGTTTACTGTATTATTATAATCTTCAGAATAGCCAAGTAGCAAATCCTCTATGATAAAATGTCTCTGAAATGGTTAATTACGAGGTTTTTACGGGATAACGCAGATATTCTGTTGCCTGGTCTCCAGTGAAGATTAATCTTTTGGTTATCTGATTTCGTTGTGTGCCTTACATAGTATTACTTGGATGATTGTATGCTCTTCTTTGACCTTCTTTATCTTACATTTACATCCAGGTTCTTGCACATCAGAAGTTATCCAGGCGCTTCCTTATCTTAAAAAGGCGTACGGGAGTGATATGCAGAAGGTTCTCCATGTTGGCCCTGATAGTTGTACAGTAGTTTCTAACTTGTTGAAAGAAGGGAAGGTTGAAGCATGGGGGGTGGAGCCTTATGATTTGGAGGATGCTGATAGTAGCTGCAAAAGCCTTGTGCGCAAGGGTTTTGTCCGTATGTCTGACATTAAGTACAGTCTTCCATACCGCTCAGATTCCTTTAACCTTGTTGTTGTGTCAGATGCTTTGGATTATCTGACCCCAAGGTATCTGAACAAAACACTTCCTGATTTAGCAAGGGTCGCCGCAAATGGCCTTGTTATCTTTACTGGTATGTTTTTCTTTTCTTTAAATTTGAGGCATTTACTTTATTTTCGATGGGAGGACCTTTATTTTACAATATAATTGCATGTAGCTGTCGGTCTTCAGGGTAAAAGATTATTTAACTCCTAAAATGACATCATATGATAGTTTTGCTAGACCTCAAATTTATGATGAGTGATAACAGTATTGTTTTTTCTTAGGTATATCTGATATTTAAAGAGAGGATCACATACTTTTTATTTACTTGTGCAATAATCCCTTATCCTGCCAATGTTCTGCCAAGTGTCGTTCTTCATAGTGTAACTGTAGGTATCTCAAAACTGTACATTGTGGACAGAGTTTCTTTACTAAAATGAACATACTACTCGAAAGAAAGAACCTTACAAAAAGTAAAGTATTTTCAACATCCTGGAACTCGGAGGATTTCTAGGTGGACTTAGTTCAACATCAAGATGTCAATATCCTTTTGGGGTTGAATGTAACAATAATGAAATCCTTGATGTGGTAGTTGAATCACTAGGACTTTTTTTTTGAGAATAGAATCACTAGGACTAGAGTAGGTAGCATGATTGAATTCTTAAGGTGAGTACTGGAACAGTGATCACTAACTGTTCTACTATACTATCATTCTATAGTTCTGTTGCACAAGTTGATTGAGCCTGTGAGGATGGCTACCCACAAACTTTACTACTCTTTTGTGTCAAGTATAGATGTTTGCAAGGATATTTGATGCCAAACTTTAGAAAGTTTGACTGCATGCCCAAAATGCCTCTCTTCTGTGACTGGTTAGGGAATAGTAGTAGGGTTTGACGCTTTGTATTTATACAGTACTATTTGTTAAATTATTATTAATTCTGTGGTATATGCACATTATTTACTGTTGTTTTGTGGATGCTATAAAACATCTGAGCTAATATTTATTTCCATTGCTCTAGGCAATCCAGGTCAGCAGAAGGCTAAGGTTTCTGAACTGCCAAAATTTGGAAGACCAGTACGTACAAATGACTCTTTAACTGCTGGCATGCTAGCTTTAAGAAATGTTTCCTACATGACTTCACTTCGTGATGTCCACTTTACCGAACTTGAGCTAAACAAATTCAACACATTTCATGCTCACGGTCCAATAAGGAATCATATAAAGCACTGTAGAGTTCTGTGTTAACCCTATAGATTAATAATGGCTCGGAGGTCTTTGCTTATCCTTTACAGTGTCAACAATCTTGATTATGTGAAATTTTGTTCTTTGGGTATATTACATTATATAATTAAGTTGTATCTGATTATCTCATATGTTCCAGACTTACTATTACACAGCAGTATTGCATATTGCCAAGACTCTTGGGCTGTCCATTAGTGCTATTAATTTCCATCTAGCTGATGTAGTGCAGTATACACATATTCCAGAACCTACAGAGCAAAATGCACCACACTAAGGCTTGTATTTCTGTTGATAATTTGTCCTTCCCAGCAACATAGAGCCCTTCACTGACGTAACCTGCGGTGTTTGTTGACAGGCAAAGTTGCGGAGTAATTCGGTGGACGCGTTACTTCATCCAGACTGGCTTGACAGAGAATGAAGGGCCATTGAAGAAGTTTGAGCAGGCTGCTTCAAAGAGCAACTACAAACCTGACTGCCAAATCTTCCACCTAAGCTCATAGTACTGTACCGATCGGGCCAATGCCCAATGCCTATCCATGAGTCATGACACCTTTGGATCACCGCCTCGCTGTTTTTGTATGCTATCCCCCGTTGAAGAGGAAGTGTCACACGAAGAGCCAGCCTTCTGCCATAGGTAGCTTTTGTAGAGAGGTTTCACCACTTGTTGCTAGGAAAATTCTTTCTGGAGATTAAGTTAATGTGTCATTAAGCGTGTCTGAGTCAGAGCCCGGACGACATATATATGTGAGAAACTTTACACTGTTGTAATATTGCTACCTTCCTGGGTGTCAGCTGCTCACTGGGCAGCGTCAAATGTAAAATCCTCAAAGAGGCAGATCATACCATGTCCCTTTGTCTGCTTCTGAAACTTGCGTGTTTATTTAGGGTATATTGGGAGACTTATAAGTAGGTTGTCATTGTCATTATTTGGATGATGCTTTTGAGGTCGACCCAGTTCTTTGGGTTCAGATACTTGAGATGGATGGTTTACCTGACATGGGGGTTAGCCCCATATATTTATGTTTGCAATGATAGTTTTAGTTGAAGTCTCTGTTTCAATCTTTGCCAACAATGTTGGTAAAATAATAGAATGGCATAACACAAACCTTATAAGAAAATTTAGAGTTGATCTCAGGTAAGATGTCCATCTTGTTTAGTCATACATATCTGTAGTATATTTCTTGTGGTCGTGCTTTAATCGTACTTATAGGTTCTAATAACAAATGGCTGTTGAACTGGATTAAATGTTCCGAGTTTTCTATCTTTGCCTCCTGTTTTGTTTCTGCAATTGTGTTAACATACTTCATCGCTGCTGCATAGAGTTGCATCTTGTCTTGCACATCATCTTCTCCATGGTTTTCATCTTTGTCTCCAAGTTTGTTGTTGCAATATAGTTTGATGTATTCCTTAAGCTGCTGCACAGAGAACTGCATCTGGTCTTCCCTGAAGTCCAGATATCATCTTCCCCTTCTCACAAATCCATTGCCTCCAAAGCCATTCCACCCATCACCATCATCTCGTCAACATCATCATCATCCATGTCGCCTCCAACTGATATCCTCTCATCATTGACCATTTCAGCTTGCAAACTAAGCAAAGTTGTTGTCAATTATCATCCCCTAACCTTGATTAGTTAGGACCCAAAGCCCATCTTAAAAACCTATCTTATTTTGCCTGGCTATTTATAAACCCTATAGAACCATCTTGCTAGTTCACCCATACAATACAACCATCCTGTTCCTTTGCGCCTGCTCGGCAAGAAGAAGAAACTGAAGTTGCTGTCATGGAGGGACTGCTGCCGTTCCTCTACAGGGCCATCATCCTCTACTATGCTGACGGCGGCCGGCGCACATACTCCGGTGGAAGTTCCTTTAGCTACGCCGACTCGCTGTTGGCCTCGCGGTACTACATCCCCCTTGCCCATGACTCTGGCCGGCTCCAGTTCGCCGCCGCCGAGGCGCCGGTGTTCACTTCGCCGGCCAGCCATGACGCGCAGCTCCTCTAATCGGATCGAACAATCCTTCTCTTCTCCCGACGTCGCATAGTTGCTCTTTCCGGGTCTTTCTTCTTCTCCTTCCCTGTTCTTCTTAGAATAAATTTAGGGGTGGATGGGCCGTGGGTGTTGTATATAGCTCCATAGTCATTGAGGAGTTTGGAGTTGGATCGTGTGATCACCAAACTGCAGGCTCTCAAGGTCAGAAACATGGCCAAACGTGATCCTGTAACTATGTGAAATGAATAGTACATGTTTGTTGGTTCCAATATAAATGAAGAGATATATCTGTCTTTATTTTGGTTATCGATGTTCTTGATCTTTTCATATTCATCAAGTCAAGGGCAACAAAAACATCACAAGGATCCTGCGAAATTCTATAACCAAACCTGCGAATTATAGCCTACTGCGTACATTAAGTGCAATTCTACCATTTTTTTTTGGTATGAGTCTAGCCTGTTATTTTAACTGATCGAGCATAGTTTGGTCTGGCCATGTTTAAAAGACGAGTTACCTTTTCAGTGAAAGGTTAACTGATTGAGCAGATGTCAAAAGGTCTACCCGACACGGCGTTGGAATTTATACATATAATTTATGTTTGCAATGATTCATTGACCTCCCATTTTCAAGCCTCATTACAAATTTAAAGTGTATCGAAAGGTCAGGTAAGTTGTCCATTGTGTTCAGACTGGTCCTACTCTCGTTACTTCCCAAGTTGTAACACAAGGGCCCATGCAAATTAGTGATCTTATATTGGTTCTTCTCCTCTGACCAGAACTCTCATCCTCCAACCAGTTTGTTCTTCCTTAGCCGTTGCATCGAGAATTACATCTTGTCTATGCAATGTCTCTTGTGTCAGGTAAAATGTCTGTTGTGTTCAGACTACGTCTCTCCAGCCTATTACTAACTTGTGGTCCTACTTTTGCTTACAAAGTTCAAACACAAGGGCCAATGGCAGTTACTGATTTTGTGCTGGTCTTCCTCCCCTTAGACCAGAACTAGCATTATGTCGCAGACTTTTCTATCTCCGCCTCCGGTTTCGTTCTTCTTGCAACTTTGCTTTGATACTTCCTTAGCTGTTGCGTAGAGAATTGCATCTTGTCTAGCCTTGAAGTGCAGGCATCATATTCCCCTCACACAATTCATTTCCCCACAGCCATGCAATCCATCACCATCAGCATAATCCATGACCCCCTCACAAAATTCATTTCCCCACAGCCTGCAATCCATCAGCATAATCCATGACTCCTCCAACAGATATATTCTCATTGACCATTTAAGTTTGCAAGCTAAGTGAGTTATATATCATCTACTAGACTCGAAAAAATGTAGCCAAGTCTCTATAAACCCCATACAACCACCTTGCTTCTGAACCAGTACATGCATACACCAAGAAGTCAGCAGCCAATTGATCACATCTGCTCCTGTTTGGCAAGAAGCAACTGAGCTAGCAAGTCATGGAGGGCCTCCTGCCGTTCCTGTACAGGGCAATCATCCTCCACTACTACGCCGACGGCGGTGGCGGGCGGTCTTCCATCGACCGCAGCCCCTTGCTCCGGGACGACTTGCTGTCGGCATCGGGGTACTAAGTCCCCCTCGCCAATGACTCCGGCCGGGTCCAGGTGCCCGTCTTCTCTTCGCTGGCCAGCTCTGACACGCAGCTCCTATGATGATAAAATCGGTCGATAGTTTCTCTAAGTTATGGCTGCGAGTTCTTCTTCTTCCTTGTTCATCTTGGAATGTTTTTAGGCTGGTCAGAGTTGGATCCTGTGCTTGCCGAATTGCAGGCTCTCGGTCAGAAATGTAACCAAATGTGATAAAGTATTATATTGCTCCCATGTGAAGTGTATCCATGTTTGTGGCTCTAACATCACGTGAACCGATATATTTGTCCATTATTTTGGTTTCTGATATTTTCATTTTCATCAATTTTTGATGAAGTCAAGGCCCAATTTTTTTTTCAAAACGACGACAAATTCCTCGCAGATTAGAAAAAAAAAAAATGGATGTCCCTGAAAACTATTCCATTCTTGGGACAAAATCCCTAGAATTATTATGATTTCTTACATCGCACAACAAATGTGAAGCGTAAATTCTGCTCTTTACTCTGTCATGATCAAATCGGTCGGTAGTTCAGTTATGTTTCTCAGTCTTTCTTCTCCTTCCCCGTCCTTCGTATTGGGTGTTCTACAAAGCTAGCCAGTCGGAGCTGGATGTTGTGTTTGCCGAATCGCAGGCCATCATCAGTCAGAAACATGATCCAACGTGGTAGTGTAACCATGTCGAATAGAGTACTCCTCAAATCAGGCTTTCGCCCCACTATATTAATATAGCAAATCACGCGATACAACGAACATGTTGGGGCCACAGCACAACCAAAGCCCAACCGAAAATAAAGAGAACAAAAAGAAACAAATGCCAACATTAGCAGATCGATGAAAAGAAGACGGCCCTCTACCGCTGCGCCCTCCAGAAAGGACCCACCGCGTCCCTGACATTCCGAACCGCCGTGTACCAAGCAACACCTTCAATAAGGAGGAGGACGATGACGTCGTTGTTGCCCGAACAGGTCCTAGGGTTTCCCCCGGTACACAGAGGCGGGTGGGGAGGAGGTACCCAACGCCCTTCAGGAAGGAAATGTGACACCCGCAGGCGTCACCACGTTAGTGCTGGCCGGATCCGGCAGGGATTTCGCCCACCCCAAAGAACCACTCCCCCTGGACAGTTCGAAGTGATCCTCCCAACCCACCACCAACTAGCATGCTCCACCACGAAAAAGGCGCCATCTTCATCATCTCTCTGTGGGCATCGGCACATGCCTCGATGCCCAAGCAAGGGGACAATAGTACCATGGGTATTAGCCTCGTAGCCGCGCGGGTGGGAACTACCTCCACCATCGAGGCAGTAGTCGACCAGACGCGGCAACAGGGGCACACCAGGTCTCGGTCCCCGCCGGACCTAGATGGGTCGCAAAGCCCCCGTCGCCATGTTGCAGCAAGAGCAGCCGCGAGCGCCACCACCATCCTAGACGCGCCGTCACCCCTCCTCCACCGCCAGGGAGCCATACAGGGACACATAGCGGCAGACCCTTCCAACCCATATGGGGCCAGATGGTCCTAGATCTGGGCCTATAAGGACCATGCCGGACCGCATCGCCTTGCTACCCCACCGCCAACACCAGCGCCGCACGCTTACGCTCACCCTGCTCCTGGTTTCACGCCAGGTCGCTGGACCGCCGTCGGGAACTCCCGCCCGAGCTAGAGCCTGCTCGCGGGGAAGAGGTCTGCGGCCAAGATGGGCCCGTGCCTCTTGCCGACGGCGGTGGTGGGAGGGACGAGGAGAGGGAGGTGAGAGGAATGGGATCGAAGGCCCCCGGACGCCTCGCTCGGGGATAGGAGCGACTGTTTTCGTGGGCGCGGCTCGTGCGAGTCTCGAATAGAGTACTCACTACGTCCAAAAAAGGATGTCGCATATTTATTTAAACATGAATATATCTATACACTAAATAGTGGCTAGATACATTTAAATTTATATTTGGCAAATTTGCGACATTGTTTTTAGTAGTACAAACTTGATTTTGTATCAAGAAAAATCACCAGCATTTACCTGGTTTTATTTTAGTCCTTGTCTTATCAATGAAACCTCTAGAACAGAGCTCCTACTTCCACCGACATGTAGGCCACACCCAACGGCGGTGCACGCCGCATTCCCCGGTCCATTATTAAACCCCCCAAAACCCCTCTTCCTCCTCCTCCTCCTCACCTTATCCCCTCCCCACTCCCCACCCCGCCTCACTCCAGACAACCGCCATGGCCTCCTTCGTCTCGGCCTCCTCCGCATCCTCCACAGCCGCAGCCACCCTCCTCCGCTCCGCCCCGTCCTTCTCCCACGGCGGAATCGTCGGCCCGTGGGCGGCCCAGGTCCGGCGCTCGCTCGCGGCCCCTCTCCGCGCGTCGGCTGCGGCGGCGAATGGGTCCACGGTGAAGATGATGGAGAGCAAGGTCAAGAAGAGGAACAAGAAGGGCGCCGGAGCGGGGGGACTCCCCGCCGCCATCGACCTCGAGATCCGGGAGGCCGAGGAGTACCTCGCCACCGACGTGCAGGTGAGCGAGAACACTAACACAGGACGCGCCAGTGCTTTTTTTTGTGTTAGGGGCGAAGTAGTACGGTCTGGCGTTGGTGTGTGGTAGAAGAATCCATGGCTAAATTAGAGATGAAATTTGTCATTGTGGTTTGGAATCATGGCGATACCTTGCGTGGATGGCAGGTGTTCATTGCTAGTAATTTGTTCGGTACGAGTCGACCGTGCCTTGCTAATTCACCACTGCATCGCCGATATACCGGGCGTAACCCATCTCTAGGTGGAAATTTGGTTACTTGCTATGAACGGTAGACATGATGAAGTAAGCATGCTAGTGCTAGAGTGTGCAACCATCTGTTCACATTTACTATTATGTACCTCTATTTCGTGTTGATTCTTTTGCGTGATCATCCATTTGGTATGCCAGCTGATATCACAGTTTACCTTGGTTTGATGTTTCTTCTGACGGTATTGTGCAAATTACAAGTCTGGATATTTGGACTGCCATTTAGTTCATATCAGTTTGCTGATCATTCTATCACTTCTATGGACTGAGCAAGAGGTGGTTTAGTTTTCGAGGGTTTTTTTTTAAAGGAGTGAGCTAGAGATGGTTTAGTTTTTGACGGTTTAGTTTTAAAGGAGTGAGCAAGAGATGGTTCTGTTTTTGAGGGTTTGGTTTTAAATTTTGGACTACTTAGGCTTCACATGGCGTGAGGGCAATATTATTTAAATTGCTTTTAGATTCATTACTAACTGTCTGAAAACCCACCCGCTTTATGCAATACGTAGCAGTCAAATTACAGGAATGGTCCGATTTGTAGAAATGAATATTGTTGTTGAGCTGATGGATTTGGTGGGAGGTAGAACAACCTCTGCCTGAATCAGAGGGGTCTTGTCATGGGGAAGACACTTGTACAGCTTTTTCCTTCGAATTACTGGTGATACCTTCGCCGTGATGACTGGATGATATGTACTTACTAGTAAGTAGTTTTTGTTCAGTGGAGATGGGCCATGCCTTACTAATTTACCACTCAATTGCTAATATATGGAGAGACGCCGTCTCTTAGGTGAACTATTAATCATTTTCCATGCATGGTAATTGTGATTGAGTAATCATACCAGTGTTTCTGTTTGCATGTATGGCGCAGAACCATTCGTTCACCTACAGTGGTACTGTGGTTTAGCTCGGTTTCGTGTTGTTTCCATATAGGATCGATTAAGCATTCCAGCACGGACAGTGGGAAACTATCTATCTACATATTATGGTTTAGCGTGGTTTCACGTATCTTCTCAATTATACTATTTGTGCTAAAAACAGTTCTGAATATTGGGACTGCTGTTTCTCTGAGCAGCTGATGTCAGTTTGCTGATCATTCTAATAATTTTGTGGAGTTACGCTTTTGGGTGGGCGTTACTGATGGTGGAGTTGGTTTCAAATTTTTAACTACTTAGGCTTCACATTGCGTGAGACTAGTGTTCAAACTGACATTTAGGTTATTTGCTATTGTCTGAAATCCTGAAATGCCTGAACAAATGGTACTTTCTGCATTTACATGCTGGCTTAACACATCAGTTCTTGGTGTTGCAAATATTTAGGCTGTTAAGCTTGATTCATCTGTCCTTCCTTTGACAGGAACCTACACCAGACGACTTTCCTTTTGAAATCGTTGATGAAGAGGGGATGAGCGTGGTTATTCTGAAAAAGGACTACAAGGATGAGAAGATCGAGGTCATTGTCAGCATGCCTAATATGGACGCAGAGCCTGAGTTTGATGAAGATGATGAGGACGATGATAAGGATGCTGCCAAGGACGACGACGATGAAGATGAGGGTGAGGAAGATAGCAGCCTTTCCATGAAGGTGGTTGTCTCCAAGGGAACTGGCCCGAAGCTCGAGTTCACCTGCACAGCCTTCCGCGAGGAGATCACCATCGACGACATGCTGATATCGGAGAAAACAGAATCAGATGCAGAGAAGTTCCCCTTCGAGGGCCCAGAGTTCACGTAAGGATACCGCCTCACATCCTTTAGCTTTGTATATTCCAATAAAATGACCACCACTGCTGATACCGGTTCGGTCTTATATGTGTACTGCAGCGAGCTTCCTCCGAACGTGCAGAAGGGCCTGTTCAAGTTCCTGGAGCTGCGGGGCGTGACGCTGCAGACCACCAACTTCATGCACGACTACATGGTGACGAAGCAGACCAAGGAGTACGTCCGGTGGATGACCAAGCTCAAGGACTTGGTGAGGCAATGAGACACCGAGTAGATGGCCTTGCCGCGTGGCTCGACGTCAATTTTGGTAGCTTAGTCTTTTAAGCACGCGTGGCAAGCGCAGCCAGAACCATGTGAAGCTACTACTACTATGCAGTGTGTCTGTAGTTCCGTATATCAGCAGGCTAGCCAGGGTCAGGGTCAGCTCCTCTTGTGTTTCCTGGAAATGTCCAGCGAAAAATCTTGTAGCATGTGAGGTTAGCAGCGGTAATACTCAAGAGTATTTGCTGAAATCAGGAATTGCAGTGGAAGGTGAGGCAAGGAAATAAGAGGTGACGACTTGACTAATTATCCGTGGTTCCAACTTCATTATTCCGTAATAAACCAGTAACGTCTGATTTGTCCTCGTAGGTGAAAGTTCCTAAAAGGACTCCAGATCGGCTAGATTTGTCCTCGTAATAAAGGGCTTATAGCTCCTATGCGACGTCTTTATACTGGAATCGGGCGAACACGACATCGCTGAAAGAATAATGCACGCGACACTTCCGAGCGGCAAATAGCTCCCCGCGACACTTCCACTTAACCCCACGAGACCGCCAACGAGTTCGAATCACCGAGCACAAGAGGGACCCACAGCCTCTCCACGCCACGGCGAACTCACCGATGTCCACCTCATATCGTGGGACCCACCGTGGTTGAAGAGAGCCGCTGGCCCCGATCCGCCCTCGCACCCGAAAGCACTCCCGCCACCGCTCCAAAGATCCCATCCCCTTCGCTTTTCTCCCATGAGCAAGTGCAACGCCGACGAGGATGTCGAGCTCGCCTCCCACCGCCTCATGGCCTCGGTGCGGTGCCATGGCGAGGTGCCTGATTGCCCTGCATCATACCGGCGGCTTGTCACATCCACCGACAAGAACGGCAACATTGGTCGGAATTTGTGAAGTGAGAGCAAGCCCGAGCCGGAAAGGTGAGATCCGAGTGTTTCAGCGCCAATTTCGCTTTTCTTCGAAATTTCATGCATTTCATCGAATTTGGGATTTAGGGTTCATCTGCATTCAGAACCGCCAAAATGTGGGCATTTTGAGTGGCTTGATGAGTACATCGAGTAATTGGGGTGGAGATAGCATCCCGGGAGCTCGAAAACCCCGTGGTGGAGCAATTGGGATGTGGCAACCCCATTTCACCGGTACTACGGTGGATGCGGAAGTGAAGGCCGAGCTAAAGAAGATGAACAAGCAGCTAAGGCAAATCATCGAATTGAAGAAGTAGGACAACTGATGGCGTTTTTTATTTTTGTGTAATTTCTCTGATTAGTCTATCTCCTCATCGTTAGTCATTAGACAACAGCAATGTTGTTCGAGTGATGCTTTGTAATGGATGTAATGGTCTATGTCTTTGGCTTGAATAAAATACAACACAAATTCGGCTAATTTTGAGCTGCTGCTTTCAAAGCAAGTGTTTCTTCAGTTTTGCCGTTGTTCCTTTTATCAGTGTGCAGGGGGCGCCCGTGTGCAGGGGAGGAGGAGGGGTTGAAAAGTAAAAAAACAATTGACGAGGATTGAAAAAGGCCAGGCCCAAATATAACCTAGCCATGCCAAAATGGACGTATTCAGGCCCAATAGTAACTATATGTTGATTGGGCAAAAAAAAAATGGTACTCACGTTACAATCTAAATAGAAACGTGTGAATCTGCAGATACTCGTGCTCAGGTTGCAATCTTTTTTTTTGCAAATGTACATATATAAATGAAGTCCAAGGATATCCATTTAACTAACATAACTTGGGCGCTCCTTTAACTTATGTAAATATGTAAATGTCTTATTTGAAAATGAACCATGTGTTGTATGAACTTGTTTTTGTGTCTTTTGTTTTATACACTTGTAAATATATAAATATTGCACGAGTATTATATGAACTTGTTTTTGTGTCTTGTTTTATACACTTGTAAATATATAAATATTGCACCCCGAGTATTATATGAACTTGTTTTTGTGTCTTTTGTTTTATACACTTGTTGTTTTGGGTGTTTTGACGAATGACAATACAATAAAAATAAAACACTGATTGCAATGAAACAAGGGATAGATAATATTAAAATATAATATTGGGATAACATTACTTATATTAGATAGGGAGATCGATAACATTACAATAAAAATAAAAAGTACAATAATATAGGGAAGGCGGAATAGGCGCCTACTAAACCCCTGGCTAGCCCTAAACCCTAACCCCTACTCCATCGGTGGAGGCGGTGCAGTGCCGCATTCGGCCGCTTTCCACGCCGCCACCTCTCCGCTGGTCCCGCCTGCTGCTCCTCCTGAAGGCGCCATTGGCCTCCTGCTGCTCCTCCTCATTGCTCTGCGCCTTTTCTTCAAGGCGCCTTCTCCTCCCACTTGCCATGAGCCTCCTCCTTGCCTCCTGCCGCCTTAGCCCAAGAGGCTCGGAGGGAGGTCGCCACGGGAGGTTGGGGACGGGGTCAGGATGGGGCCCTGGTCTCCTGAGGCGGGCGGGACTTCTCCTTCTTGCCACGCTTGGGCGCTGGCTGCTCCCACCACCGCCTTGTGGTCCGGTGGTTGTCCTCGTCGCTGAGTTCTTCGTCGGAAGGGAGGAAAGGGGAGGTCGCCATGGTCGGAGTGTTTGGGGGCGGCCGGGAGGAGGCAAAGGACGGGCTCGAGGTTGAAGAGATGGGAAGATGAGATGAGGAGGCAAAGGCGTTTGCCTATTTATTGAGGGCGAGCGTGAAGGGCGTCAGAATCCAGCGGCTGGCGCAGACGCCGAGACGAGACGAGGCGCCTGCTGCTGCTGCATGCATGATCAATGCGAAGAGACGGAAGCGGGCAGCGGGCGTGATCAATGCGAAAGAGAGAAAAATAGCTAGGATACGCGACGCCCTGCATGCATGCATGTGCATTAATGCGAAAGAGAGAAAAATGTCCAAGGTAGTGAAAATAAAATATTGACTTTTGTATGGCGATGAACCAGATGGAAGTAAATTTGATCAAGAAAGTTGTTCGACGACACTTATTTAATGGGGCAGCGCATGCACGCAAAATAGCTAGATCGCGACGCTTAGGGGCAGCCGCATGCATGGTGCAGCCCGCCAGACGCCGAGACGAGACGCTGCAAGGCTATGGTGGGAAGCGGGCGTTATCAATGCGAAAGAGAGAAAAAATAGCTAGGATGCGACGATCAGAACCCCGCGCCGCCTCGACCCCGCATGTTGCATGCATGGTGCAGCCCGCCCGCCGCCCTCAGATGCCACGCTTCCAACGGTCTCGAGTGTGCCAACGCTGTACGTTATATTTATTACATATTTTAGATTTTGATATTTTTCTGCTCCCTCTGTCCTCAAATAAGTGTACGTTTGGCTTCAAAATTTGTCCACAAAAAATGTACTTCTACCTTTCCAATGCACTTGGGCATCCACTATGTATAAAGTAGACTACAAGCATTGCCACATAGGACTTAAGGTATGGTTTTTTGCACATAGTGGATGCCCTTAGGTAGTAACATGCATGTACATGCAATGCCAATTAGGCAAATTGGTGACATGGCATGACAATTAATGAAGAAAGAGAGAGAGGTAGTAACTTAGCTAGTTACCATAACATCACACATAACCAAGATCATATGAGTCTACAACCTAATTAATTAGCTCTTGCATGACACCATACATATGTTATCACCCACTATGAAGGTAGTAACATCAACTAGTAACATGTGCAAGTTACTAGTCTTAGTTACTTAGCACTATGACCAGCCTAAGGCTATCCACAAGCCAAAATAACATAGATGTGGTATCATGCAAAGTCTCATTTATTACAATGAACCCGAGGGGAGTAAGTTTGATTGGAGAAAGTTGTTACACGAAACTTATTTAATGCGACGGAGGAGTAAATAGCTGCAGTCACTGTTGGACGTAAAATAGCTAGATCATGACGCTAGGGGCATTGCATGCCCGCATGGTGCAGCCCGCCCCGCCTCGCATGCCACGCCGCATGCCACGCTGTTGCACGTAAAAATGATGAAGCCAATCGATTCCGTAATCATCCATCCCACGGATCGCCAAGAGCTAGCCACGAAATCCTTCTAAGAGACGCCAACCAATCAAAGTTGCGAACAAGCCCTTCCACGGATCGCCTAGAGCCACCCGGAATCCTTCTAGAAGACGCGACGGACGGCCAAAGGTCGCTTAGGTTAGATCTACGGTCCTCATTCGCCTTAGGGTTAGCGGGTTTAGGATGCAATCAACGGGTTTCACAAGTTTGACCAAACATTCAAATGTGCATAACTAATTCAAAAAAAATCAAAAATACAAAACCTTCAGATGGTGTCATGTTATGTCACATAGTTGTGAGGAAAATATAAAACTTGGTCTATTGATCATATTTCAAAAACCCTTCACAAAATGACCTATCTCCTCCGAGGTTTTCGCTTTGGTCAAATGACCAATGATATGGCTAGAATCAAGGCATAGTTTGTGATAATGTGCCCATATTTGGCATGCATGTCTATAATGGGATGACTAACAATGTTGTAGCACAAGTTTTCTTTTCGACACGTAAAAATCATTTTATATTTTCTGAGTGCCGAAAGAGGGGGGGATTTGTGAAGCAACCACCAAATTGAAGTTTCAAAATGGTAACATCCTATTTTTCAAAAATACTAGACCACCTAGAATGTACAATTTCCTAACCTGAGTATCTCAAACCTTTTATTCCATCCCCGGTGAAAAGACAAATCCGCCGAATCTTTGGAAGTGGTAAGATATAAACTACAGTACATGATTCCATGCCGATGATTTTTGTAAAATAATTTTAGGTTCACAACATGCTATTTAATCAGAGATCCAATGGTAGTTTTATGAGCCTCACCCCTAGCTAAGAATATTTATGAAAACCCTTCAAGTTTGACCGAACATTCAAATGTGCATAACTAATTCAAAAAAAATCAAAAATACAAAACCTTCGCATGGTGTCATGTTATGTGACATAGTTCTGAGGAAAAATATCTAACTTGGTTTTAGAAATGGTCGAAAAAAACTTGCTTAGAAATGGGGTGGTTTACCCTAGCTTTGGAGCCCATTTCTACCCCATTTTGGGTGAGGGTGAGTTGTACTTCACAAAAGGGATCTGGTTTAGAATGAGTTGTATTGTACATATGAGAAAAACGTTGGAAGCTCATACAAACATAGAAAAGTGACATAGCTACATATGTTGAAATTCAAATTTACCATCATATTTGAATTTTGTCCAAATTATCAACAAGTGACAAATTATTATAATAACAAATGTTTACAACAACAAGTGCCAAATTATTACAACAACAAGTGTCAAATGTTTACAACAATAACAAATGTTTACAACAATAACAAATGTTTACAATAACAAATGTCTATTTCTTTTGGCTCTTCTTCCCTCTTTCTTCTCCTTCACAAGTTTCACACCACACAATAGGTTTATGCTCTTCTTTTCTTACCATTACCATCCGGCCTCCCACAAAGACGTCCAAGAGTCTCCTTCACCTCCTGCACCTCCTCAACAACCTCATGATCATGATGCAGCCTCAACAACTTGGTCATTGCACCAGAGCCTCAACAACAGGCTCATTTTGCACCGAGCCTCAACAATGTGCTCATTTTGCACTGAGCCTCAACAACAGGCTCATTTTGCACGAGCCTCAACAACAGGCTCATTTTGCACTAGAGCCTCAACAACAGCTCATTTTGCCCCTCATTTTGCACCGTAGCTTCCAAATCGGAAACGGTGCCCTAAAGCCTCAACAGTTTGCACATCATCCTCCAAAACAAGTTCAGATTGCACCTCAAAGAAGACCAAACATGATCCGGTTAGTTCTCTTCTTTCTTTGGCCATTGATTCTTGCCCTTTTCATCGCCAAGATTCGTCAACAACAAGAGGTGGGCCTTTTCTCCACGCCTCCCGAAAACAAGCAAGTTAGTGGGGAGAAAATCATCAACAAGAAATGGGATAGATTTTGGATGAACATACTTTGGCTTTTCAAAGTGTATCTCAGACTTGGTAGAGCCACTCGGTGTCCAAGTTCTTCACAGAGTTTGCATCTATTCTTGTTACCTTTTGGGCCCTTTTGGCTTGGCATCTTTCTTTTCATCTTTCTTTCCTTCTTGTCGCTCCCACCTTTCTCAAACCAAGCCTTGAATCTACTCGCTTGGGCTGCCAAATTTCTTTTTATCAAAGGAGGACACAAGGAGAATCGAATGTCCACTTCAGCCACTGAGACTGATCTGTAAGTGCCGGAATTGGTGTTCCATATGCAGCCTTGAATTTTGCTACAGAATAATACTCATGCAAATATGGGTGCATATTTAGCTTGTGTTTGAGGCCAAGAAAAGTATGGCATGCTCACAAGGCTTCCGGTGTGTTGCCACTCAAGGCATGTGCATTCATGCAATTGAGTGTCAACAACATGCCTCCCGCCACTTTTGTATCTCGACAAGACCCCACAATGAGGATTTCTCAACACGCAAATGTGCAAGATTTCTCCTGTTGACCACCGCCGCACAACATCGAAGCTTATCTCCTTGAAGAACATCACCAAGCCTTCTTCTCAATTCCCACAACCTCATGATCATGATCCCGATCCGTCAACCATGTCATGGACAGCAAGTCTTTAACTCCTTCACTTTGTTGTTGAAACTTTCGCCAAATTATTGTTGATATGATCACATTTGATGGCAGTGTTAAAACCAGACTGTACCATAAAAGAGAATGGTAGGTTTCAACCATGTACAAAACTTGACCCTATCCTCCTCGAGCATGCCGCCTTAATATTCTCAAGGTGATATGAATGTGTCCGCTGGTGTAAGATCTTGTCATGGCCACATGCGTCCAAAATCATCTCCTCTGAATTTTTTGATCAAATTCATCCACATATGGTCAAGCACTCTCCGCTCAAAGATGAGGGAAAACAATCTTCACCGCATTTTCTAAACCTTTACATGCATCTGCACCGCCAATGGAGAGATGCCCTATGCATCTTTTCAATCGCATCATGAACCATGTCCATGATGCCTCTCTCATCGAAACATGCCAATAGCTACTGTGGAACATCCAATTGTGTCCATCTAAAGCATTGCATGTCGCTAGTTGACCATTCCACTTTCCAGTCAAGAAAGATGAGTCTATACTCAAATATGGACGGCAACCGCTTTGAAGCCATCGATGCAAGGCTTTAAAGCCATGAAGAATTTAGAGAAGAAGACTTTCCCATCACCTGTTACCTCAAGATCTATCTCCACAACACCGCCAGTGACCTCTTCTCTACTTCGCTTTGAAGTTATAAAGCATTCAAAGGTATTTGCCCAATCACCATATAGCTCTTTCATTGCCCTTTGCTTTGCCTTCCACACCGTAGTATAATTCAGCTTAATGGGTACCGCTTTTCCAAGTCTATTTTCGCCTCTTTGCGGTGTTGTTTGGTGTTGTGGCTAAAATGGGCTTGATCTTTTCGCAACCCATAATTGTGATGTCATCTTTGTAACTGTTTGAGAACTTGTAATGCAAGTATGAGGTTTTGGAATTTGATTCACTCTTATTGTCCTTCCATCGGGTTGGCGTCTAGCAGATATATACCACTTGCAAGGCTTGGCACCACCATCATAACCTATGCATTTTGCATAGAACTTCTTTATCGATCCACCACATAGTCTTGGTAGAAAACTCACGCTTGATCGCATATGTCCCAAACACATCCTGAATTCATCCATGCTTGGAAACAATCTCCCAACTTCAATAATCGGGTCCTCTTTGTCATAAATCACATTAGCTCATCATCATGTGCATCATCTACATGAACTGCAGCATTTTCCAACAACTCTAGATCTATATCTGCCTCTTCATCTCTTAAATGGTTGTCACCATCATTTGCAGCTTCATCCCTCTTCTTCTCCTTGTCTCTGTCATCTATAGAAATGCCAAAAAGCTTTGTCATTTCAATGTCATCTATTGGTGCAATGACCAAATCAGTGCGGTCATGTATCTCAAATGAATTCCAATCAACAGTTACAATCCTTTGTGCATTACCATCTGTAGCCTCCCCTTGTGCATTAGCATCATCATCCTCCATCATTAACACTTCCAACTCGTAAGTATAGGCATTACTTGCCTTTGTGCAGCCCAATCATCCTCGACCATCTGAGCAGCCAGCTTCGAGGCCACATATCCAACCCTCGAATCAGGTTTTAGATCAATGAGCTCGCTAAAAAAGAACAGTTTGCTTGTCCAACTGCTTTCTCTCATCGATTTCATCAACTATATGTTCCCTGTCTCAACCCTAACATAGTCACATTTGCAATCATCAAATCGTAACAAAGAAACTTCTTGCTCGCCCCCAAACCACACTATCCCCAATTTTTCCACCATTTTCCTTATGCCTCCTCTCCCATGTTTATTAGCTCTTGGGGATCAACATGTTCTAATTCCACCTCCCATTTAACAACCGTGTCTCTCTCAATGATCTGCGTGCTGCCATCAACTAAAACAGCCCTAGAGGGAAAGAAATTGATGCGAAATTCGAAGGTTTGGCGCAACATCGTCCCTGCTTTTTGGCACCGTGAGCTAGCGAAGCGAACAGAGAGCTCAACCTTAGAGAAATTAAGTGCGAGATACGGGATATACCGATTAGAAGTCCCTCTCCATGCTCCATATCGTTCCCTCGCCTGCTCAAAGACACCCTCGCCTCCACAATCTAGCATCAATGGGCACGCCAGATCTCGAATTGAGAAGAATGGGAGAGGAATTAGCTTTCAAATGGCACTCACCACCTTCGCTGCCGAACGAAAGCGCCGCCGCCTAAATTAATTGTGCCGCTGCGCCGCGCCGAACGATGGTGAGGTCCGCCGCCACCGTGAAGCTACAATGTTGTTACGCTGCGCTCTCGGTCGGAAGCGGTTGGTTTGATCGCTGTCCCAACCAACCGGGTTTAACCCTAATATTGGAACAAAGTTAAATGTGTCCTTACGACCGATTTAAGGCCCTCGAGATATTACCGCTCACATCCGTCGCGACGCGAATTATTCTTTTCAACGATGTCGCTTTCCTTCCAATTCCACGTAAAGACGTCGCATAGGAGCTATAAGCCCGTAATAAACCAGTATTGTCATCATTATTTTTTTCCTATTGTACTTTCAGTGAAAAGACACATGTCGATCGTTATCATTATTTTCCGCAACAAGGCATCCCGCCAACCCGCTTGTACGCCATGAGGAGTTTCTTCCGGATACGATCCTTCAGGTATTTGATGAACACCTCCCTTCCAGCACATGATAGCATTTGCTCGCATCCCTAGCTGGACTCTGCTACGAATCCTCACTAGCTGGCTGGATCGGCGATGCAGTCAAATCAGCACGTGATAATTTTATCCATCCCATAATGCTTTCAAACAGCCGGCCGGCCTCGACGAGAAGCTCGCTGCGTGTCTCGATGGTAGCTGTACGTGGTCTGGTACGTAGCAGCTCCGGTGCGGACGACATCAGGCGGTAGGCGCAGTACTGCGACGACAGCGTTACAGCAACCAAATAAGTCAGGACTCAGGACAGAGCTCCTGATCCGCATCACAATTAGCTTGACGTACGATGCTCAACGTACGCCCAGAGCTAAACCTGCAGGAGAACCTTGAGGTGGAGCGGCAGAGCATGCACCTAGGTAGGAGATGAGGAGGAGGAATTATTACGTACGTACACCAGCTAGTAGCTGGAGGCCCTGGTTGAGGACCGTGCGGGCCTGCTGGTCAGAGTCGCTGAGGCTGTACGCGGTGATCGATGCTGTCCGCGCTGCCGAGGAGGAGGAGGAGGAGGAGATCGTTGAACACAAATTATGCAGATTCCTCCATGTAAGTATGATTAGAGAATTAGTTAACAGATTCAGTATATAAAAATTCTCGACAAAGATAATGTTCCAATTAATAATAAAAAATCGGAACAGCAAGAGCAAATCAAATTGTATCTGACAACAAGGAGTTTTTGCATCTGACAAGAATAACACACATCATTATCATGTTCTGACCAAGAACATATACCAGAAAAAGTCCAATAAAAAGAGAAAGAGGAGGAGGTCGTGGATCCAATAAAACATAGACCAATGAATAAAACATGAAAGAAATTAGAACAATTCATACATGGAACAAATTGCATCAGAATTTGCCCCCTTCATACATGGAAGAAATTGGAACATCTTTCTTCTCTGTTCTTCCTACCAACAGATCGGGAATGGAGGAACCTGGCCAGAGGCAGTAGATCGGCAATGGACCAGGGGCCGTACGTGGAGAAATCAGACGGGAAGGGAGGGATCAGATAGGAAATAGGGATGCAGTCAGCTTTGCTTGCGTCATCAAAATCGGTGGTCGGGGCTGATGTGGTCGACCTCGTTTGCCGGTGGAGGGCATGGTAGCGAGTGAGGGTCGCAAGAAGCCCCCGAGAGACGCGTGAGACAAAGAGGAGATCATGTGTCGAGGACGACGGACGGAGGCGGCACCGCATGGAGCTCGGGGAGGACGCGGAGACGATGGAGACACCGCCGCATAAGAGGATAAAGAGAAGACGTGGAGAGGAGAGAACCTAAGATGCACATGTCCACGATCGCCTATAGTAGTGCGAAGATGTACAATGTCCGTAGTTTGTGAAAGTTTGCTCGCACGAATCTTTGCACCTTGAGGCCAGATAAGACGGAACGCACACCATGGCAGAATCGCTGCATTCTGCTCCATGTCGCTCCGGTGGTGGAGTGTTCTGGCTAGTTTTGAGTTTTGGCGGGACAATTGACGATAACCCCCTAGTTGGTGATTATGTTGATCATAAACCCCCCTACGCTGTCTCTAACATGCGGGCCCAAAATGGCCAGGGGGATTATCATCAAATTCCCAACTGAAACCTACAGCGCAGAGTAGTACTATAATTGATTAGAGAAATCCCTCCATGCCAATGTTAGAGTATCTCCAACATGCGCACTAAATTTCGGCGAGCTATATGTCGCTGCGCTGTAACGTTATACGCTGCGCTTGGATTTCCCCAACGGACTCTATTATGCAACAAGGTTTCGGCGCTAAAGTTCCTCCACCAGGCGCTCCAAAATACACAGCTACACAAGGAAACAACTTTCTACACTACTATGCATTCAACAAGATCAAATACTCACATAAATCATGAAACCAATAATGTACCATAGTTCAAATGGACACAAAGTGCAACACACACATATCACATAGTTCAAGAACGACACACAACATGACGTAGTTCAACAAGCACACACAACATATGGTTCAAATGGACACAAAGTGCAACACACAATTTGCAAGATAGAATCTCACACTTCTGCATTTTCCAAGTCATCGCCTTCTTTTGCTTCTTCTTGGGTTGAAGGAGGAATACTAAGATCCATAGTGGCCACGAATCCTCCCGGTGGTGCTCCCATGGCTCCATACACACCACTCACCGATGCTCCCAAGTTCCTCCAAAGACTCCTCCATAGCTTGGTCCTCCCATGTCGGCCATGCCTCCAAGGCCTCCCAAGTCGGCCATGCCTCTCATGGCGGGCATGCCCATGCCGCCATGCCTCCCATACGCCACGCCCCATGCCTCTGATATGTCGGAAACATATCTATAATTTTTTATGTTCCATGCTTGCTTAGTATCTACTTTGCTTTGCTTTGTCTATACTTTGAGGTGTTTTTATATGTTTTCTGGCACTAAACTATTAACAAGTTGCCACAGTGCTAGTTGCACGTTTTCTTCTTTTTTTAGTTCCAGAAAGGCAGAAAATTAATATCCTCGGAATTGGACGGGACAAAATCCAAAGTCAATATTTTACCGTGGGAACACGGGCGAATCTGACGGAGGAGGCACCAGGTCACACCCCCTGGCGGTGCGGGATAGGGTTAGCCGCGTCTGGGGGTGACCACCCTGGCCGCCCCCCTACATCACCTCTTCGCCTATAAAGACCACCCGATGCAGAAACCCTAAGTACCCGATCAATATTCCATGAAACCGTCTATAGCTGCCGCCACCGTCGTCGCTAGATCGGGGGGGTCTGAAGAACTTCCCGGCACCCTGCCGGAGGGGAGATCATCCCGGAGGCCTTCTTCTTCATCATGCCAGCCTCCGGTATGAAGTGTGAGTAGTTCCACCTTGGACTACGGGTCCATGTAGTAGCTAGATGGTTGTATCTCCTCCTTTGTGCTATCATGTTTAGATCTTGTGAGTCTGCTCGTGATCAAGATCATCTATTTGTAATCATGCATGTTGTGTTTGCGGGGGTCCTATGGATATTGTGATATTACTTATTCTTGTGCTACTTGTTTCTAGTCACCCTTGTGAACTTTGAAGGTGTCCTATGCATCTATTTGCTACCCTATGAGGGACAAGCTGAATGCCACTATGCCATGTTTTCTGTATGTGAAACAAACAAAACATTTTTGAATGAATGTTATTCATGATATTTGTTTGTAGCCTTTCATGTTGCATGCATAATTACTATGTCCTATTGTTAGAACTCCATCTTTCATGCACATGTTGAGAGTTCTTTGATCCCAGCTTGCAAATGGTTTGATCTTGGTTTTGATGGTGCATGTCACCTAAAAAATTATTCTTTTTATCACTTACCTACTCGAGAACGAGCAGGAGTTAAGCTTGGGGATGCTTGATACGTTGGAAACGTATCTATAATTTTTTATGTTTCATGCTTGTTTAGTATCTACTTTTCTTTGCTTTGTCTACACTTTGAGGTGTTTTTATATCTTTTCTGGAACTAACCTATTAACAAGTTACCACAGGTCGGTTGCTGTTTTCTTGCTTTTGGTTCTAGAAAGGCGAAGTCAATATTTTGAATTGGACGACAAAATCCAAAGTCAATATTTTGTCGTGGGCGCCAAGTCCAGAGAGAGAGAGAGGCGGGCCGCCACCCCCCTAGGCGAGGGTGGGTCCACCCCGCGCCTGGGTAGGGTTTGGGCCCCTTGGCCGCCTCCCAGCCTCGCCTCTTCGCCTATAAGAAGCCCCCGCTGCAGAAACCCTAGGCACCCGATCAAAACTCCATGAAACCTTCAGAGCCGCCACCGTCGTCCCTAGATCGAGGGGATCTAAAGTTCTTCCCGGCACCCTGCCGGAGGGGAGATCATCCCGGAGTCCTTCTCTCCGGTATGAAGCGTGAGTAGTTCCACCTTGGACTATGGGTTCATGTAGTAGCTAGATGGTTGTATCTCCTCCTTGTGCTTTCATATATAGATCTTGTGAGCTCCGTTCATGATCAAGATCTAATCTATTTGTAATCATGCATGTTGTGTTTGCGGGGATCCGATGGATATTGAGATTACTATGTCAGATTGATTAATGGGTTTGTGTTTATGATTCTATCATGTCTGTGTTGTTTGTGATCTTTGATGTTTACGCACTTCTATTCTTGTAGATAGTTGTTGGGCCTCCAAGTGCATTGGTTTGTATAACAACAGCAAGTTTCCCTTGAGTGGATTACCCAAGGTTTATCGAACTCAGGGAGGAAGTGGTCAAAGGTATTCCCTCTCAAGCAACCCTGCAATCAAGATAAAGAAGTCTCTTGTGTCCCCAACACACCCAATATAGGTGCACTAG
The DNA here is from genome assembly GCA_030063025.1 of Avena longiglumis. Lineage (NCBI taxonomy): Eukaryota > Viridiplantae > Streptophyta > Magnoliopsida > Poales > Poaceae > Avena > Avena longiglumis. Next base: position 582,598,337 of record CP125973.1, on the reverse strand, counting down.
TTCGGCGAAGAGATTGTGAAATACAAGTGGTAACGGTGCCAGAAAAGAACTTGACGGTGAGGTAAAGACTAAAGGCAACAAGAAGGAAGCAAGAAAACATGCAACCGATCTAGTAGCAAACGGTGTTTCAATGTTTAGAAACAAGGCCTAGGGATCATACTTTCACTAGTGAACACTCTCTCATATAAATATCTTCTCTTATGATACTACTCTTAACTACTCTCCGGTTGGACACTATAATCCACGGTAGGGCCTTCCCCAATCTAGCTAACACCACACTGTCACCTTGAGCGCTAGATGGTTTCAACAAACACCACAATTTCATAGAGACATCCAACTCCAAATATAACTCATAACAAATATTCAATCTAGCCAAAGTGCCACACACGGTATGCCCGCTGTCACTTTCACACACGTGAGTAAAAGCATAGATCTATTAAAGCATAACGAGTATTTATGTAGACTCAAGCCTAAGTGCCACCATGGCATGCACGCTGTCACTTTCACACACATGGGGAGAGCAGAGATCTAATGAAGCACTTGAGTAGCAAGGTAAATCTACTAGATTACAAAGCTCATGACCACAAGATCATGCATAGAGAGAGAGAGAGAGAGATGAACACATAGCTACCGGTACAGCCCTTAGCCGTGAGGAAGAACTACTCCCTCCTCATCATGGGAATCGACAATGGTGATGAAGATGGCGATGGAGATCGATGGAGATGGCTCTGGGGCACTTCCCCGTCCTGGCAGCGTGCCGGAACAGAGACTTTCTGTCCCCCGAATCTCCCCTTCGATGGCGGCGGCGCTACGGAGGTTTTCATGGATTTCTTCTGGATTCTTTAGGGTTTTACCATCGGAGGCTTCTTATAGGCGCAGGAATCATGGTCGGTGGGGGTCCAGGGGTCCCGCACCCCCTCCAGGCGCCTCCAAGGCTTGCCCGCACCTAGGGGGGTTTGGCCACCCTATGGCCCCCCTCCGGCTGTACTTCGTGGTTCCGTGTTGCTCCGGGAAAAATAATAACTTTGGCTTTTGTCCCGTCCAATTCCGAGAATATTGATTTTCTGCCTTTCTGAAACCAAAAACAGAACAAGCAATTGGCACTGTGGTAACTTGTTAATAGGTTAGTTCCAGAAAAGATATAAAAACACCTATAAGTGTAGACAAAGCAAAGCAAAGTAGATAAAAAACAAGCATGGAGCATAAAAAATTATAGATACGTTTCCGACGTATCAAGCATCCCAAGCTTAACTCCTGCTCGTCCTCGAGTAGGTAAGTGATAAAAAGAATAATTTTTTAGGTGACATGCACCCTCACAATAAATATCCAACCATTTGCAAGCATTGAAAGCTGGGATCAAAGAACTCTAAACATGTGCATGAAAGATGAAGTTCTAACAATAGGACATAGTAACTATGCATGCAACATGACAGGCTATAAACAAAGATCATGAATAACATGTATTGAAAAATTTTTGTTTGTTTCACATCCAGAAAACATAGCATAGTGGCAATCAGCTTGTCCCTCATAGAGTAGCAAATAGATGCATATGACACCTTCAAAGTTCACAAGGGTGACTAGAAACAAATAGTACAAGAACAAGTAATATCACAATATGCATTAATTAATAAGCTTTGAAACACTGCACACAGAATGACAACTATGCTCTCTTAATGGTGCCTAAAGGTAGAAGATGGAGACTCAAATATGGTGGAAGAAAGACCTTTTTGTAAAGGAAGCAGGGATTACAAGTTTCAAAAGAGCTTCCAAAAATTATGGTACTTGTTAGCTTTCAGCCCTTATTGCCCCTATCATAAGCATCTTGAAGTGGTTAAGGTTAAAGTGGCAAAGATGGAGTATATGCTTGATGAAGTATAAGTTGGAAATCTCAAGTCCCTTGAATATGAGGGCCAAACCTCATGCTACTCAACTTTAGTCACATGTAAGTTCTTGTCACTATGAGTATTTGCATATCATTGAGAACCGCCAACGGGGTACCCCTTGCACATGGTACATGAGCTATCCTATAACCAAAATGACAAGGCAAGCAGACAATAAGCATCTCAGCAATCTTCTTATGTACCATGGGAATATGGTGCTTTTCTCTCTCTTTCCTCTTTTCTCAATGTGTCTCGTTTTTTATAAGAAGAATGCTTCATAGTTGTCACTCTGGTGATGCTGCAAGTTTCCACCATGAATAGGCATGGCTTAGGCTAACGGCCCAGGCGTTTCTCTAACATAGGATACCAACTCCATGGACTTACAAGTTCCCTCTTTATTTCACACCGATGACATCCATAGACAAAAAAAAGAGCATGATATCAACTGAGTACAAAGTACAAGTGCAATGTTGAAAACGTTCCCCGTGACAGCACGGTTCTGCTAATTCCAACGTATAAGTGCAAGCATATACAACATAGATGACACAATGGTTCAAGTTTATTAGGGTCAAAGAATATAAAGTGTTCCATCAAGTTTGTGAGGGCTTTAATCACTAAGTTTTCACATAACAAAATAGTTTTTAATTGTAAGATAGCTGAAAACAAGAATATACTTGGAATGGTGTAACACACCATGCGTAGGAGTTTATAGTGGACACTTTGTAATAACTTGGTTTCTTGGGAGTTGGAAGCATGAGTAGAGCTTACTCATACAAGTGGAGGCTAGCAAAAGACTAGGAGCAACCAACTAAGAGAGCAATAATGGCCATAATCATGCAGAGCAACAAAACATTACTAATTAAAGCATAGAGTGGTACTACAAGTCAAGGACTAAATGATCATAGAGGCTATGGTGACTTGTTCATAGTCATAACATGGTGCGATCATGTTCCAAGTCAACCCAAGCAAAGCATCAAAGTAGAATACCACAATACTCTTCTTTTGTATGCTAAAACAACGCATAATTTCTTTAAGGCACACTAAGAAATCCCAATTGTTTGGAATAAGACATGCTACATCAATAATCACTAAGCATAAGGTCAAAACAACACCTAGCATGTCATGCTAAAGTCTAAGTCACACCAATACAAGCTCCCTTTGTACCACTATAAGCATGAAGCTTTCTACTCTTTCCAACACCAAACAACTTTTTGAAACAACTCACAAAGATAATAATCAATAAAGATCAGTGAGCTTGTCTCACAAATCTACAAAGCAAAACTAAAAAGTTCTAAGCCGAAGCACAAGATAACTAAGGCTGAACGGTCTAGCAAAAGTGAACACTCACAAAACAATAAGAGTAAAAACTAGAGTGTTCTAGGCAATGGAAAGAGAGTGCCTCTCTCCAAAAGAAGTGTGGTATAACCAACCAACTTACTCAATCAAACTAAGCAAACGAAAACCAAAACAAAAACTAAGACGCTCCAAGAACAACACAACAATGCATGAAACAATAAAACGAAGTGTCTAGAGCAGACTGAGCTTTTATTGATGAAGAAGGGATGCCTTGGGCATCCCCAAGGTTTGAAGCTTGTACCTCTTGGATATTTCTTGGGGTGACACCATGGTGGCATCCCCAATCTTGAGCTTTGTCCATTATTCATCTCATTACATCATTCTTTCTCTACACCGCAAATTTTTCTTCATACAAAACTTCACACAATCTTCATTAGCAACATTAGTGTATTCAAAAGATAATATACCTTTGGGTTTAGCTTTATAACAAGAAAAAATTTCATTGAAAACACAAGCTACTGTATCAACTCCTTAAAAAGTCTCAATTTCCCAAAAAGGAATCAATAAGAAGCAAATGCAAATAATGACAGAAATCTGTCAAAACAGACCAGCAGGTAGAAACCGATTTTTACGAAGACCTTATGTTGCTCAAATCAAAAAGTGTTGAACTAACTAAAGTTAGCTAACATACAGTAGGATTTATTCGTAAATTTTCAGCTCAATCCGACTTATAGAGACTCCTCACGTATTTTTATGGTGGAGGATAGAAATCTGTTTCGGGACAGCAACTCCCCAAATCTTACTTCGCTCTCATTATAGGATATTCTTGGCACAAAAAGAAAACAAAAAGGATAAGGAGAGATTATTACTGAAGTAATAACTTTCAATACTCAAGAAAACTCTTGAGTTATCTCCCAACAAGTACTTTTCTTTAATGCCTTTAAGTTAGGTTTGATAGCTTGAGAAGATGCTCACATAAGAAATATGAATTGAAGTAAAAGAGAGCATCAAGAAGAAAATTCAAAACATATTTAAGTCTAACCCACTTCCTATACATAGGAATATTGTAAAGAAACAAGTCATGAAAGCACAAATCAACAAGCATAGGAAAGCAAAACAAGTGCAACTTCAAAATTTTCAACATAAAGAGGGGAAACTTAATATTGATGAGATGCATAAGACCATGTTTCCCTCTCTCATAATAACTTTCAGTAACAACATGAATAAAATTAACAATATAACTATCACATAAAACATTCTTATCATGAGCCACAAGCATAAAATGATTATTGCTCTCACATAAGAATAGCCATTCTTATTAATTATAGTGGGAGCAAATTCAACAAAATAGCTATCATTGTTATTCTCCTCACCATAATCATCAAATATAGGAGGCATATTGTAATCACAATTAATTTTTCCTCAATAGTAGGTGTACTGAAAATACCATACTCATCATTGTAATCATCATATATTGAACGTTTGGTATCATCATAAGGAATAGAATAGCTATCTTCCAAAGCTGGGGAACTAAAAAGATTATTTTCATAAAAACTAGCTTCCCAAGCTTAGACGTTTCCATAGAATTAGAAACAATGGTGTTCAAAAAATTCATACTAATAACATTGATATTAGCATGCAAATAAAGTTCCATAGGTTTTTTAATTTTCTCTTCAAACACTTCATGTCCTAACTCAAGATAAACACTATAAAGCTCTCTAATTTTGTTGTTATTTTCCATTAAGCCTAACTAGTGAAAACAAGAAACAAAGATACAAAATTGCAGAATCTAAAGGAAATAACTTCAAGCACTCATACCAGAGGATGTGAGTACCTTTTACCTTACCTCCTCGGCAACGGCACCAGAAAAGAGCTTGATGTCTACGTACTTCTATTCTTATAGACAGTTGTTAGGCCTCCAAGTGCAGATGTTTGTAGAAGAGCAACAAGTTTCCCTTAAGTGGATTACGTAAGGTTTATCGAACTCAGGGAGGAAGTGGTCAAAGGTATTCCCTCTCAAGCAACCCTGCAATCAAGATACAAGAAGTCTCTTGTGTCCCCAACACACCTAATATAGTCAGATATTATCACTAAAAAGAACAAGATTGTACAGACTACAAAGCTGCTACAGCCTCCAGATTGTACATACTAAAAACTGCTACAGCCTCCGGACTAAAAATTGAACATACAGATTACAGTGAGGTTGAGAAATTATTGAGCTTGCATACATATTAGCCTACCCAAAATGTCTCCTCCACATGTTAGCTTGCATACAGATTAGCCTAAAAATTAAGCCATCTTATCAAGCCATCTTACATCTCTAACATGATATGTCTCGCCTGTGAACAGCAATCCTGGACCTAACAAGGACAAGGGCCGGGCGACCGGAGGCTGGCGTATGGCGGAGGCGGCGGTGGGTCAAGCGGCTGGCGCCGCTGGCCGGGCGTCTGGCGCCCGCCGCTAACCCTAACCCTAGCGGAGTAGCGCGAGCAGAATCGGGAAGAAGGAAGGAGGAGGCAGCGTCGGACCTTGGTGGCGTGGAGGCGGTCGCCCTTGTCCTTGGTGGCGGCTGGCGGCGATGGCCGACGGGAGGCCGCCAGTCGACGGGGTGGGTGTTCGCCGCCAATCGCCAGCCCAGAGCGAGAGGCAGAGACGGGTCGAGACGGGCCGAGCAAGGCGGGCGGGCGAGTTTTTTTCGAGGACGGATTTTTTCGGTGGCGGCTCGTCGAGCCGCTCGAACGCCACGAGCCGTCTCGAGCCGAGCCACGAGCCTGTTTACACCTGGGTTTTCAAGCCGAGCCTTGGCTCCTACCGATTTTGTCAAGCTTTCACGAGCCGAGCCGCGAGCTCCGGCTCGATTCCACCTGTACACACAGGTCACATATGGCAGGAGCTCCGTGATTGTGTGTATACATGCTAATGTGACTAATAATATGTCTTGCTGGACCAAATCATTAATCGCTAAGGGGTTTATCGGTATGTGCATGTGTTGTGCTAAAAGATTTAGTTTGCACGTGAGTTCGAATCTTGTCTACTCTTTTAATTTATTATTTCTTTCTTCACACACAGACAATGGGACCCACATGTAACACAACACCAAGGTTGTATATGCCAGAGAAAATATGTAGGGGTCCTTTCATAAAAATTGCAACGCCACATGTCAAGTTTTAGGATTAGCGAGAGTTTGAGGATTTTTCTGCAAACATGTGCATTCTGTCCAAATTTTTGATCAATTAGGTGAATTTTGATGAAATTGGACTAATTAATCATAGCTATGCAAGTTGTGGGATTAGTTTTGCACTCTTTACAAGACGTGGGACTAATCTATTCCTGTCATGCAAGTTATGGGACCAAAAATATATATACCTCTTGATTTTTAGTCTCACATCGAAAACTTAGTAAGAAATCTAGCACCTTAAATAGAACCATTATCTCACAGTAGACAAGCTAAGTTGCCAATGGCCGGAGGGCAGTATACGGATGATGACAAAAAAAAGTATAGCAAAACTGAGCATGATTGAATGACTCGGGAATCAATTAGCCTGTGAGCTAATTATAAATGTGAGGAAGGAGGGATTGATGGGCGCATGATGCCATGATTGAAGGATTAAAGGAGGACCATGAGCTATAATTATAAATGGGAGGAAGGAGGGATCGATGGGCGCTGCCTTGTGAGCTAATTATAAATGTGAGGAAGGGATTGATGGGCGCATATGATGCCATGATTGAAGGATTAAAGGAGGATTATAAGCTATAATTATAAATGGGAGGAAGATTGAAGGAGGGATCGATGGTGGGCCGTGAAGATTGATAAAACAAGCCAAGTGGAAAAGCAAGAAAATATCAGCCCATCTGTTGATGCAGTTTGTGAGTGCAGAAAAATAAGATTTTACCGATCCATTATCTCGGCAGAAGTTACTCTGAATCTTTTAGAAACTATAAGCAAATTTAAATTAGAAATTGTTTTTGTCCCATTAGTAAAAATAATTTTGAAGTTCTTCAGGGTCTAAAAGATATCAAATAAAAATACTAGCTTTTCGTGACATGGCTTTTTTACTCGATGCAACGTACAATATTTTTTCTGTAATTTGCAAGGTCAAAAAGGTATTCCATCGCAGCAACGCGCGGGCATTGTGCTAGTATTCTATAACGGGTGAACTCTGGAGGAAGATGTCCACGCGTGAACAAACTGTTGCAAACTCGATACCTTCCATTTAAATAGTGGTATGGTAGAAGTATGCATCCAAAAACAAAGTAAGCTGTGAAAGAAAACAATAAAATCTGACAAAGTGTGTAAAAAAATAAACTCTTTGATGTGCTAACTTTTCAAAAAAAAAACTCTGTTTCAAGAACAAGGAACTAAGTAGAATAATTAAGGTCATGCGATTACATTTATCGGATGCTCGTGCGATGGCGATCAGGGGCATCGCAGAACTAACTTCTTCTCGACATGTGGGGCTGCAACACATGATGCCTTTGGTTTGATGATATGCTTTGGGTATGAGGTCTCGAGCTCGGGTGAAAACTTAAGGTATGGTATTCATTGGCAATGATATAGGCCGATGCGTGGATTCTATAAGGGGGTGAACTCTTGTGGAAGATGTCGACGCGTGTACAAATCGTTGCAAGCGATACTTCCATTTCTATATTGGTATGACAAACTTTCAATCCTAGTTTTTTTTCTTTCTTCTGTTTCTATATTTTTAAGATTGATGAGACATCCTTACACTTTTGAAGGAAGAGTAATTGGGTGTTCCTCATGCTGATGCACTGAATAATCCTTAAAAGAAACGGACGTATGTACTTCGCTGTATACACGGCAAAGTTCTTTCTTTTTTTCTTTTTTTTCTCTCTTTTATCACGTTACTTTTAGGAAAAACATAAAAAAATCATTCTAATTTTAAAAAATACAAATAATATATCGTAATTTGCATAAAAATAAGATCAATCTATCTAAACTCAAATATTAGATATTTATGTTGAATAAGAATCTTCATGCTCGTCGTTTTGACCATAGTTTAAAACATGCATAAAAATTTAAACACGATCGAAACAATGTGAAACTTTCGCATGATGTCATATTATATGCCATAGTTGGAAGAAAACATCAAACTTGGTATATTAAATATGTCTCAAAAAACCTTCACAAAATGACCTATCTCATTCGAGGTTTCCTGGCTTTCGGGTCAAATGACCAATGTTATGGCTAAAATCAAGGCATAGTTTATGATAATGTGCCCATATTGTGCATACATGTGCATCATGAGATGGCGAATAATATTGTATGAGAAAGTTTTTCTTTTCGACGCACCAAAAAGCCATTTTCTATTTTCTAAGCGCAAAAAAGAGGGATTTTATGAAGCAACCACCAAATGGGTAGTTCAAAATGCTACCATCCTTTTTTTAAAATACTAGACCATCTTAAATGGACAATTCCCCAACAGGAGGATCTCAAACCTTTTTGTCCACTCCTGGTAAAAAAGACAAATTTCTGCGGAATCGGAAAGGAGTGGGCCAAATATGAATTACAGGTACATGATCTGATGGTCATGATTTTTTATAAAAATCATTTTTAGGTTCACGATATGGTATTTCATCAGAGATCCAATGCAAGTTTAGAGAGGCTCAGCTACGAGTTAAGAATCATTATACCCGTCGTTCGACAAAGTTTGTCGATAGTTTAAAAGAGGCATAAAAAATTCAAAAATGATCGAAACAATGAGAAACCTTCGCGTGATATCATATTATGTGAAATAGTTGGAGGGGAAAAAATTAAACTTGGTATATTGAATATGTCTCAAAAAATTCTTCACAAAATGACATATCTCATTCGAGGTTTACTGACTTTCAGGTCAAATGACCAATGTTATGGCTAGAATCAAGGCATAGTTTGTGATAATATGCACATATTGTGCATGCATGTGCATCATGGGATGGAGAACAATATTGTGACATTATGGTCCAAGAGTTAATATGATTGATATGAAAGTATTATCGACAAGGTATGATTTCTTTCTCGAAAATACTCCAAGAGTTAAGCATGCTAGAGGTAGAGTATTGTTATGATGGGTGATCGAAGGGAGAGTTTGATTATGAGTGCAATTTTATCTAATATTAAGCATACTTAGGATAAAAATATCTTATATGAGATTAACGAGTCAAAAATATTCAAAAAGTTTGAAACAAAATTGATTTTTTTCAATTTTATTTTTGAAAAGACAACCTCTTTGTCATGTACTTTTCGACGTGACACACGGCAAAGAATGAACACCGTGATCTTCACAGAACCTTCATCTCACTTTACTTTGTCGTGTCTATGCGTAAGACACATGACAAAGGTTTTGCCGTGTCTTTTTTGGAAAACACACGACAAATGGCCTTTGCCGTGGCGATCGCTGTCGTGTGACATTTTCCTTTGCCGTGTGCGATGCCCACATGGCAAAGAGCATGTGTGCGGTAGTGTAGGCTCAATCATCACATTTTTCCATTTTAAGAAAAAGATGATCCAAGCATTTTAAGAAAAAAAATATATTGTCCTACATTATGTAAATGACCTTTATGTTTTGTATTAGTTAAAATTTGTACACCCAAAGCTGAAATCCTTGATCCGTTTATGCATGCACACTGAATAGTCCTTAAAAGAAACGGCCTTTTGGCACACTTGGTTGGTCTCTAGCACTAGAGCATCTGCCCCGGCTATGTGGATCTTGTCTCTCCTCGCCGAGGCAGATTAAGTCAAGTGTCATCTTCGAGCTCTACAAAACAGACAGACGCTATGTTCGATGAAAAAGATCACTACTGGCAAGTGGTAAACTCCTTGTGAACTGCGTATAAAAAAGAACTGCACGCCTACCCGTACCAGATCTGATCTGGACCTCGACAGGTGAGACTGGCTACTGCACTACTACTACTAGTAGTACGTATACTCCAGATCAAATTGATTTCAAATCAATTTGACTTGATCACAAAGCACGGCGGTTGCGGAGGGGCAGCTATACATGTGAGTGAAGGCCTCGGAAGCTATCGGAAGCAAGGTAGGTGAGGCATTGGTCACTGAGATTTGTACACCTTTTTTTTTTTAATAATAATAGTAACATCTTAATCCAGAATTTGGTCATCGTGAGGTGCTACGTGACTGCGTGTAAACGAGAGTTTTTTTTCTCTCAAAAATCAGTTAGGCCTCGTTTTGTTAACGAGTTTTGAAGAGTTTTTGCGTGTTTAACCGGCCCAACCCGTCACACTCATAAACACGCCGCTGGCCGTTTTGCAGGCCGGGATAGGACGGGCTAACCCCGTGATTTCGCCAGAAAACACGTCGGGTCGGAGGGGATCTGCGACACGCCTCCCACCTCGCGTTTCGACCGCGACTCCACGCCTCGTAGCTATGGGACCGGCCTAGCCCCGGCGGCGCAGGTGCGCAGCGACGCCGTGGACGCTTGCCTCTCGACGCCAACTCCAACGCTCGCCCCTGATGTCGACACCCTCCTTCGTCCCCGACGTCTTCCTCCCTCCCCAACACCATCCAAGTTGAATCTTCGTCATCTTCGAACCGGCCGCCGCCGTTCAGCTCCTCCCGTAGTCCTCCATATCCGGTGAAAACCTCCCCTTCTCTCAGGTACACAAACTTCCCCCTCGCCCCCTTCTCTCCTGATCTAGTGTTATGGTTTTGATGTGGTTTGTACTCGGTTTTGGTTTTTTTTTTTGCGATCTCGGTTTAGGATTCTTGGTTAGGAACGAGTTCTTGATTCAGCCAGTAGATAAGGGTTTGGGGTGTAGAACTCTGCGATTTTATGTCCGGCGAACAGGGTATAGTCTGATGTGGAACAGTAGATCTTATGCTTCATTAATCGTCAGATTCCAAAATTTGTACCTCACCATGAAACCTCAAGGAGGCTGCCTCAAGGAAGCCTCTGAGCTGCTAAAGTCAGATTCCAAAATGTGCACTTCACTCTACTTGATCTCTATCCTAGAGAGGAGTATCGACTATCTAGTGACACTTTTTTGCCACCGTCCAACGTATATAGGACGCTAGCTGTACCTAGCTTTACCAACCCTTCTGTTCTTTAGAAAAATTAGCAGATCTTGCGTGGATGTACATGCGGAACCAACTTTACAAGACCTTATTTGGAACAGTAGATCTTATGCTTCCTTGAGGTTTCATAAGATCTTATGGAATAGAAGCCAATACTTCTGTAAACTAGGTAATGCAATACTTTTTTGTATATGATGTGAGAATGATGCATCTCGGTATCTATTTTTTAATGCTTGCATATCGTATTACTTTATTTCTAGGCCACTATCTTGTGTATTGTTGTTATGACGTAGGGGCACTTTATTGAGATGGCTTTGTTTTTTACAGGTTCCTCCTCCTTTGATTCTAGTAGGATTGGACGAGCCACCACCGTAATAGCTCTTTTGTTGCCGGTTACTGGTTCAGGATCTATTTAAGTTACTACACTACCAGTGTACCGGTAGTAAGTAACCCATGATCTCCCATATCTATGCCTAAATGTTCATGTACATATATGCCTATAGAAATCAACAGACCAGGTAGAAGTTGTCTTTTGACTGGTTGTATCGGAGATTGTGTTTAACAACTAGTGTTTAAAACACAATCTCCACCGGGCTATAGAAATATGCTGTCATTTTCATAGGGCCAATCATATGATTTTAGCTGCAAACTAATAAGCTGATTTAATTTCTATGGAGGTTGATGTGCTTTATTGGTGCATGCCAGCTAAATTAACGTATCAGTTATGCATGTACACTGCTAAACTAAACATGTCCAAGAAATTGTGTTTGAATATTCTCCACCTGGTCTTTTTAAAACACAATCTCCACCTAGGAGCCGTGTTTAAAATTGGTTATACTCCCACCCAATTCTAAAAAGTATCTGAGATTGTGTTTTAAAAATCCAAGTAGAAGTTGTCTTTTGACTGGTTACTTTCTTGAGCTAAAATCATGATGAATTAACTAAGATTTTATTGTTAGTATATGCATCTCGATAATGTTAGAATTGATTTTTGACCATTTCTTACTTGACGTTAAGTTCATGTTACTGAACATGAAATTTTAATAACCTTAACCAATTTTTTGTTCTCGGGTACATAAAGTGCCTAACCAAGAACGATCTGAAGACAATGAGAGAATAAGACTATAGTTTGTGTGCTATGGCAAAGGCTTATTCTTATAATTGTGAAACTGATACCATACTAGAACTTTATTTATATACCATCAAAACTTGTTTGTCCAGTGTAATGTTGTTGTGATTAAGTGCTGCTGAGATTTTCCAGTGTAATGCTATTGAGATTTATAATTCTGTTGTGATGAAGCCTACAGTTCTATTTTATTCCTATATATATAGAAAAGTTTGTATAATGCTATTGTGACGATGTGCCGTTGAAACTGTGTGCCTAGAACCCAAATAAAAATATTTGTTACTCAATCGCACAAGACTGATTTTTGCAGTGTAACAATCCCTGCTTGCAAAATAACATTTTTGAAGAGAGGGATTAGAGGGGATTGCCATGGCAGAGGATTGGAGTGGATTGGGTGAGTGGAGTGTTTTCATCAAAACACTTCGGATAATACTCTGCAATACTCAGTAATCCATCCATACAAAACAAGGCCTTACAGTTGGGGACGGTGTTAGAAATGCATGCTACTCAAATTGAGTACAGTACATACTCCATTTGTTCCAGAAATAAGTGATTGTGTTGAAATCTATCTCGTCTAGTAGACAGCAACCCTAACATGTGCACCTTCATCGAGCGTAATCCCCTTCCGTCCCTCTTTATGCTCCTCCTACCCTCTTTTGCACACCCTCTCTCCAGCCGCATCGTATCCGGTAAGTCGTACACACCTCCACAAGTGTTTCAACCTATACCAAACACGTGTACTTTGAATGATTACTTAAGTAAGTTGGATGATGAGTATTTTCTCCGTTTGACGTTTTAGCGAACTAAATTACTTATTAGCAAACAGAGTGAGTAGTTCAGAATCTCTAGACGTAAATTAGTAGTAATAATAAGAGCATCTCCACTCGTTGGACGTATCCAGGCCGCGGCCGGATGAATCGTGTTTTCGGTCTAGGTATGCCCAGTCGCCCACTCGCGTATCCAGGCCGCGTTCCAGGTTCGGCTAAATTTAAACTCGGCGAATATGGGCGAATATAGGCGGAATTTTATTAAATTAGGCGAGGGAAACCTAGTACATCGGTTTAACTAGGAAATGATGCCGCCGTGGTCGCCGCCGAACGCCGCAACTACAGGCCGACGCGGGGTTGTTACCGGCCTCGATGTGCGCCATGACTCGTGAGTCCGCCTGAACGCTCCACCGACGGCGGTAAGCCATATTGTTACGTGGCGGCGCAGCCCGGATGTCCGTCGTGTCGGCGAGTTCCTCGGCGCTGTCGAAAAAAGTGCCTCCATAAGACCAAGTTGCCCTGATCCTCGAGATCCGGGTCTTGCATGGCCTCGATAGCGGCCTGGATCTCTCCGGCGAGGTCTGAGTCTTCCATGGCGGCGATAGTCGCCTGGATCTCTCCGGCGAGGTCCTGCCCCTCAGGCACCGGCGGAACAGGGATCCCGCCGACACTGAGGGTGTGTTTGGTAGCCCGTGTGAACTATCTTAACTCATACAAGCTGAGTCCAGCTATGTCAACCATATACAAATGTGTGTTTTTGTGTTGTGTTTGGTAGGTCGTATGAGCTGAGCTAAGCTCCGTTGAGATCATGTTTGGTGCCTTGTATGACTTCAGCCATGCCATACAAAAATAAAAATCAATCGGGTCCCTGAATACAAAACGGAAAAGCAATCGGGTCCCTAAACAGAGAACTAAAAAGCAATCAGGTCCTGAGAGCGTTGGGCTTGGGCTCCGGCGCCACCGCCGGCGAGAGGAGCCGTCGCCGGCGAGAGGAGCTACCGCTGAGAGGCAGAGACGTCACCAGGAGGTCAAGCCGCTCCTTCTCCACGCGCGGTGAGGCCGATTTGCTCCTCCTGCTTGGTCCCCATGAGGTTGAACTTCTTCTGCTGCTGGTTGCCGGACGAGGCCAGGAGAGACAGGCTGGCCGACGAGGCCAGGGAGGCGGTTGCCGGCGAGTTCTTGTGGAGACTCGAGAGATTAGGCCTGGAGAGCTAGTGAGGTGGCGGGCCAGTTTGACGGGGAGAGATCAATCGCGAGATCTGCGTGAGGCAAATGGAGAGATGGGCGTGCATGGCGATGACCCTTAGCGGCCGAAGTGGTCTTGGGGCTCTTGGCGGGATCGAAAGATCGCTGAGTGTGAAGCTCGATTCGAGCTTCACAGTCGGGCAGTGCCGAGAGGCTATTTTTGTATAAGGTGGGCACTGCCGGAGGCATACGACCCGACCTAACAAACAGCAAAACGGTGTATGAGGTGAGAATATCTGGGTTGCCCTAGTCTACCAAACACACCCTGAGTGTCCAGCCTCGGGGCAGACGAGTGTCCGGCGGGTCAGATAAGGCGCCTCCCGGAGGAGCGGGCTACTCCTGCGGCGGCGGCCATGGCTTCTCGGCGGTGTTGGCGAGGAAGCATGCGAATATCAAAGTTCACGGAGTTGTGGGTGTGAGGAAGTGAAGAGAGAGGCGAGATGTACGGCTTTATATAGGCGAAAATGGCGGGAGGGTGTAGCGGCGGGGAAAAGTGGAAATAATGGAACTTAGTGATGCCGGTCCGTCATGAGGGCGAGTGACGGCCAGCAGAATTCGCTGACGCGTGACACGACGATTATTGCCCGACGGTTGCCGCGTGGTTCTGAGGATGACGACGACTCGGTTTCCATCACTGACACGGCGGGTCCACACGTCACTTTGTTTTTTTCGCCGAAATCGCTGAGTCTAGCGTTCCCAGGACATATCCGGAAACTTGGGTTCGGCCTGGATAGCCCGGACCAAATATGGCCGAAATCCGACCAAAAACAAGTCCTTGGTACGCGACTGACTGGACCAATTTTCGACGTCCGGACCAAAATTCGGCGTCCGGATCGGATAGGCCGGTAGAGATGCTCTAAAATAAGATTCCTAGTACTAGCACAAATGCCAGCCAGAGCCATGTTTTTTTATTTATAAAAAAAAAAGCCCAGAGCCAAATACTAACGGAACGGAACGGTGGCTCCGTGATCTCCGTGGCGCCACGTACCTGCAGAGCAGAGAGGGGCCTACGTGGAAAACACGGAATCCTCCTATCCCATCCCCGTCTCCGTCCGTTGCCTTCTCCTCCTTCAAAGAAGCCCAAGCCGCCACGCCCCCTGGATAATCCTACCTCGCGCCATCGTCATCCTCTGCCTCCTTCCTCCCGCGGCTCCCCGGCCAGATCCTCGCGCCGCCGCTACCGTTCCCGTCGAACTGTCATCTCTTTCCGGTATGTTGCGCATATGGCCACGCGCGCGTGAACTGCTGGAACCCCGAATTCCCCCTCGGTTCTCCGAGTTTTCTTCTTTCCATCCACACATGGGCGGCGATCCATCGATCTGCGTAGACATCTTCTGTTTGGAAACAGGCCGCAACCAACCCGCTTGTTCTCCCGAGTCTCTTTATCTCCTCCGACGGTCCACCTCTGTCGTCGCCGCCACCACTCATAGGCCGCGCCGGCGTCCGTTCTCCCCTTCCCCTGTTTCGGGCGGCGGCAGCGAAGGAAGCAGCAAATCCCTTCTGCCGTTTCGGGCCGCCGCTCCCCTGTTTCGGGCGGATCCGGTCCGGGGGCAGCATATAATGGATCCGGCGAAGGAAGCATATAATGGATCCGGTCCGGGGGCAGCATATAATGAAAATAATCCGTGGGCGACCTCAGTGGCTCTACAAGCTGCGCACCATCTCGGCGGACCGCGGCGGCACCTGCCTTCTGATGGAGCTGCTGCTCTGATTATGTAAGTTACAGAGGTAGTAGTATTTCCTCTCGTATCCTTGTCAAGTCTTGGGTAAAGCATGGTAGATGACCATGGATTGGTCCGTGAAGCATGAGCAGCAGCAGCAGCAGCTGAGCAGAATCAAGATCTCCTTCGGACGTCCCATGCCAAGAACATATTTCTGAATTTTTTTTTTTTTACTTCACCTCACCAGGCCAACTGCCTCTGACTTGAGATTCAGTCGTTTCCACCTTTCAGCTGAGCAAGTGGAGCTCTGGATCTAGAGGGCGCTGCCTCTCACAACAGTCTGACATCCATCAAGAGGTCTTTTGCCACGGCGACGCACGTCTGCAACTCCACCTCACAAGTGGAGCTCTGGATCCAGAGGCTGCTGCCTCTCACAGCAGTGTGACATCCATCGATCCGTCAAGAGGTGCTAGTACTATGGGTCTCTGGCTCAAGCCACCTGAATTTGTGCTCATCACGGCACGGCAGCAGTGTGACATTCATCAATACGTGCATGAGCTTGTGGTTCTTTCCTTGTTTTGACGGAAAATAGCACAAGCTTCAAAACTGTCACAAGGCTGAAAACAGCTTAGGAACACACAAAAAGAGCCCCCCTCTTGATGAGGCCATCCTCTTGCTAGCAGCCTGTTAGAAGTCCATAGCCGATTTAGGAGGAGCAGCCACATAATAAAAATATCTCACTTTTGATTCAGCTCTGATGGACCAGATTTTTTAGCCAGATCAGGAGCAAGTATTCTCCCTACGAATTGTACCTCGTATGCGCTCTTAGCTGAGTAGATGTCATCAGCCGATGTACTCCCAAGGAATTGAGTCAGGACTCAGGAGTATCAGTAAGGAGGATGGACCGGACCATTTTCCAAAGAGTTAGAAACTGATCCAGCTCTGTCTTATCTGAATTCTGTCTAAGCCATTCATCCAAGGCCCCCTGTGCAACAAATCAATCACCGTTTATTCTTTCTCCTCGCTAACACGAAAAGATCAGGGGCTATGCAATTGGGAGCCTCACCTGGCAGCCACCTATCTGTCTGGAAAACTGCCTTGTCACCAGCGCCAACAGAAATAGAAGTGCATACCGACAAGAGCTGTTTGTTCTTAAGATCACAGGGGACGGAGAACTGTTTCCAAGGCCTGTTAGGATCATCCCAGGAATACTACAAAGTACTTTTGGGAGCACACTCTGTTCCAGCTTACCAGACCCTTCTTTTCTAGGTTAGCTATGGCCCTGTTTGGATATCGAGTTTTAAGAGAACTGGTTTACCGTAAACCCAGGTAACAATAAAACCGATTAAAACTCTGTTTGGATGCGGCCCTTTAAACGCGCATAGGAAAAACTGAGTTTCCACAAACCCAGGAATCTGAGCTCTGCTGCGTGGAAACGGCGGTCGTTCTGGCGGACGCGCCGAACACTTTCCGCAGCTCAGGCGAGAAGGTCTCTTCCACGGCTATGGCGACAAGAAGGCGTTGGCGAGCTAGGAGCCTAATCCAGCCCCTCGCGGTCCGGCTTGGGCACGACGTCCACCACGAGCAAGCATCGAGTGTAGCGAGCGGCGTCAGATGCGGGGGAGAACGACGTCCTTCTCGTGCGCCCCGGCACCCGGCCCTGGCTATGCAGGTACGGCCGGCTCGTGACCCCCGGATCCCACCGTCGCGTCGCCGTGTGATTCTCCATGCCAATAAGGGAGGGGAAGAAAGCCCAGCAAACATGGTATTGCAGATATGCCGTCTAAGGCTTTTGTAATCCAAACAGGATTTTCCATGTACATATTCTTAACAGAATTTTTAGTAATACTTTTTTTCTGAAAATTCTTCCTAAAACGAGTTTTGCTAAAACCTAGCACCAAAAATCCATATCCAAACAACCACTACATGTACTACTATTTGTTACTCTTCTGTCGGCACATTTGTAGTGCATGCTCCTGTGATTCTAAGTTCTTGCTCATGTTACAGGTTAGCTAAGTTCTTGCTCATGTTCCAGAATCGTCACGATGCTCTATCCTGATCTTGGTGTTGGTAATATCTTTATCTGAACTAGTTTCACATGGAACACGGAGTTGAAATGTATAAATGTTGATGCTAATGAATCCCCCTTTCTTACCCGTACAGAATTGCCAGAGAGATCCTATGGAGCCAATTGCTGTCTGTATATTCTGGAAAATCCTACAAACAAGTTCAGAGATACTTAATGTATGATTTCCATGCAAACCTTCCTATTTTATGAACATGGCCTAACCATTATTGTTTAGACGACACTTTTCCGTGAATATGCTGTTGGTTTGGTGAGACATCCGGACACACTGAACAACTTCACATTCATCTTATGTACCTTGCATTATCTTCATGATCATCTAAAACTCTTGTATAGTAGATTTGTGCATTTTAAATTAACTTCGTATGATTTGCTCCAGCTCTTCTGAATCTGACCTTTATTTTTTTCTTTCGAGAATGGAATCTGACCTTATCAACTGTAACATGTTAACATTAAAAGTATTGATGTTATGTATCCATGGAAGGCTTGAACTGACATAACTGTATGCAGTGCTAGATTGACATATTGCTGGATGCTACATAGGATACTTACTACTGCTTGACAATGCAAACTTAGTTTCTCTTGCTCTTGTTGTTTCAGAAACTAGACTTCATGTTGCAACAGCCATTAGCTTAACAAGTCTTTGGTTAGTGCACAGATCATGTCATCTTATTCTGTAATCTATTTCGAATATTGATTGTCCTTGTGTTGATGGAGTGGCCTAGTGGCTAATTTAGATTTTCCAAAACACACCACATTTAGGAACGGAGGTAGTAGTAAATTTGTGTGTATTGGAGCCCAGCTTTTTGTTGAGCAGATTTGAGTATTCATGGCATTGGATCTGGCGTAACACAACATTTCTTCTGTGAGGACGCGACGCTTATTCTGTCACAGGTGTAGCCTTGGACTGAAATTCAGTCATGTATTGTCATTCAGGTATATTTAGGCAGGAACACACACACACACACGGTCCGTTATGCCGTCGATAAAA
Organism: Avena longiglumis; assembly: GCA_030063025.1. NCBI lineage: Eukaryota > Viridiplantae > Streptophyta > Magnoliopsida > Poales > Poaceae > Avena > Avena longiglumis. The sequence continues at coordinate 582,579,253 of CP125973.1, read as the reverse complement.
TGTATGAATGGGTTGGACTGAGCCGGACACCCCTAGCATCATGTGGTGAGGTATGTCTCATGATTCAGTTACAGTTCCTAATTAGCAGATGAGTGCACTTTTACAACAATGAGTGACCAACATCATGTACTTGTCAGATGCTGAAGGTATCCATGCATTCCCAAAAGTTACGGGATGAAGAATGTTGAAGCATTGCTGTCTGGTGGTTACCGAAAAAAAGAGTAAATTGTTTTTGTCTTGTGTGTTTGTGAGGGGTATCATGCAAGGTCATCTCGGTGTGGCTCCTACGGTTGTTGCGCTGTCCAAAACCTGTCAATCTGTCATTGTTGATCCCTGATTTTATTTCTTCATTATTTGTCTGCTGCGTGCCATTTGTCTATCCAGATATCACATGTGAAGGGGAGTTTCATCTTCCTTTGTTTTGGAAGGAAGCTTACTGGAGTCTGTCTGTATATGCATAATCCTTTGGTTCTGTACATTTGTAATAAAGTTAGGGGGTTACGCGTAAAAGTTCCGTGAGAACTGAGAACGAGGGTGGGGGGTAAACAGCGAATTGCTCTCTCGCTCGCATCGCATCTCTCACCACCCCTCCTCACAGAACTGACGCCTGAACCCTAGAGCTCCTCCAGCGCCGCCGCCGCCCTCCCGAACCACCCACGATGACGCTGCTCGCAGCCGTCCGACGCAACGCTTGTCGCTTCGTCTCTGGATCCGGTCGTCCGCCGTCCCTTGCCGTCGCCCGCGCCACCAAGGCCGTCGACGCCGCCCATGCCCACGCTTGCCTCGCCTGGGGCAATCTGTTCGCGCGCGGGGCGCCGTCCATGGCCGGAGCCGAGTCGGAGCTTTGTCTCGCCCAGTACTTCTATGGCATGGCTACACCGCTGCTCGCGCGCGCGTCCGGGCCCAAGGCCACGACCGAGGAGGTGGGCGCTGCCAGGCGCCGGTGACCTCATGGATGGGTCGACAGGTTACGGGCGCGTCGCCTGAGGCGAGATTTCGGCCATCCTGCGCGATGGGGCCAAGAGCTACATGGAGGGCGCCACCGGCATACTCAGGGCGTCGGGATCGCAAGGTGACCACGCCGCTTGGCTGATCGACACATCTGCTAAGCGGATTGTCGCGGCTGGGGACTCGTTCCATTCGGCTATCTCTCAGATCAATGACAGGTACACCTCGGGAAGCGCCACAGCCGACTGGTACCTCCTCAATCAGATAAACGATGAGTTCGAAATTGCCAAGGAGGCCAAGGACATGGTATGGGCTCCATCTGCAATGCCACAGCTGTTTGTGATCTTTCTCTTGCCAACATAATTGGTTGATTTGCATTTAGCTACATATAAGATTTCTATGCTTACTCATCTTGATGTTGTTTCTAGACCCTAACTTCACTTGGTTGATGGGGTACACAAGAGTGAACTCGTAATTACACTGATCACTATATTTACTTGCCATAAATGTCAGTTACTGTGTTGTTCACTATAGTTCCTGTTCTTCCCCTGAAAAATATTTCTCATTACCTTAGCTACGCTGGTGCTTACTGTGTTGTTCACATTGTATAACTGTATGTACGGCCATAAATGTCAGTGTTACTTTGTACTCCCTCCGAGTTTCAAAATATAAGATGTTTTAGGTTTGTAAAGAAAATGATTCAGACTTTTTTAGTGTGTAGATTCACTCTAAACTGGTGAACCCACGTCTTAAAAAGTAGTCTAGATACATTTGCTTCACAAAGCTAAAACATCTTATATTTTGAAACGGAGGGAGTAGTATATTGATTGTGTAGATCCTTTTGGTAATAAAAAAACTGGTTTATGCTAGATTGCAATAATTGACTCATCAATTCATTTTCAGAGAGTTAACTGACTTTTCCATCAGATTGCTTTTGTGTGCACGTTTTGCATGACATGTACTTTGGGCCTCGTAAGTCATAACCAGCATCTTTTGTGCCAGAAACTGAGATGCGAAACACCATGTTCTTTTTTATCCAACGTTTCGTTTGGTACTTGCTGTAGTTATGCTTTAGCAAAAGTAAATTTGACAAGAATAAGTGTTACTATATTACTCCTAATGTTCAATTGCCTTATTCTAGTTTCCATCCCATCTTTACCTGGTTATATTATGCTAGACAACATGAAAATAAATGGTTGGCATGATAGCTAGTACAACATTAGGATTGCTGTGTCGATATGTTTAATTCGCATACCAAATCTTCTAACAATCTTCCTATGGGTAATTGAGTCATTAGGATTGCTGCAATCATGCATTAGCTATTGGACAAAATCGATTATTGGCTTTTTTGCCCAATTGCATCAAGGGTACCTAAACACATGTGGCTCTCTGAAGTTCATTCTTCGAAGTTTCTGTCATGCTGAACAAATATTTATGACTCTAATGCCAGAGAGACAAACTGGATTGATTATTACTTTGGACTGATACAAATATTAGGAACACAACAACTAATTATCAGGTAGCTCATATTACCAGTCAGAATCAGAACACAACAACAAATATTTGTAATTACTATTTTGTAGTTTAAGTAAATGTTTTGGTGAAATAAGACTTTCTGGGAAGAGCGACTTACTAGAATCTTGTGAACTGTCAAGATCAGGTGAAAACACATAGGGATGGTAATATTACATGTTGCTACCTGACCCACGGGAGTAGGGCATCGATCGTGCATGTGTATTGTTGATTGCCTATGGGTTACCAGATAACATTAAATAGTTAAGTTGTTTTTAATCTGTATGACTTCATCGAGTGGTACACAAGAGTGAACTTGTAATTGCACTGTTCCCTTTCATGCATACCATTAAATTTACATCCATATATGAAATGTCTGACCAAGAACAAACTGTGCTAAGCCATAACTTTTTAGCATTTAACATTGTTTTCTTTGGATGTACCAAATACCCGACTTATGAAAACAAAATCTAAGAAGTTGTCGACAAACAATATGAGATGTTCCAAAACCTGTTCGTCTCCAGGAAGGCTGCCATTAGCCAAATAAGCATTTATCCCCTGTCCTGTTTTTTTAGTTATTCCTCCTTGTGGTTATTGCTATTCATGTACAGATCCTTCATGATTTAGTGCTAGCTGCTTTTAGATTTGTTTTTATATATTGTTAAATAGAAGATATTGCCTTCGTTCAGACCTTCTAGATAGGCAATATTAGATTTTTTTAGACTAATAAAATTATGAAAAGAAAGCAAAGTAGGTATGTAACTATCGCGGTTCACTTTATCTTTGACCATGTCGTCTGAAGGATGTACTACCTTATGCCTCCCTCTAACCATTACTATTACGTAGCACCGTGGTTTGGATTTTCATAAATTTCACTCTCAGAGTTTTTCATAAATTTCATAAGTTGGAGCTGACCTGTCCTGTTTGTATTTTGACAGGTGAAAGATGTTCTGCAAGACTTTCCTTTTGATATCAAGGAAAAACATAATTGCATGGATCTGATACTCACCAGAAGGTACGGGGATGAGCAGATTGAGGTGGTTATATCTGCTCCCTTCCCTGCCAGAGCCATGCCAGAGTGTAACTGGGCTGAATCTGCGGATCAAAGCAGCGAAGGCGAGGCTAAATCTGTCCTTGCCCTGCAAGTGACAGTCACGAAAGGAGGCTCATTGAGCATGTTCACTTGTACTGCATCCCAGGTTGACGTGAGAGTCAACACAATGTACATGAGGATGACTGTTGGTGAGGAGGAAAAAGAAGAGTATTCACTTTCTTTTGAGGGCCCTAACTCAAGGTAAGAAACAAAAGTTAACTTGCTGTTCGAATATCGTTGAGTGTTGTGTTTGTTGCTAAATTTTTTTTGGTGCAGTGAGATCCTTCACCAGTTGGTTCACAAGTACTTGGAGTTGCGCGGTGTTACTATGATGACTGCCAGCTTTCTGCACAATCTCCTGAGCAACAAGGATGTCTTCGTTAGCATATTATGGTTGGAGATGCTGAAGGGTTTCATCAAGCAATCGCCTAGGTATGTGAGAAGTATTATGTATATCTTGTTGGATGCCTTTTACTTGTGCCTTACTAGTAATGCTAAAATAGTTTATTTCGGCCTGTTTCTAGTAATGCTAAAGTATGGAACATCCTTTTATAAGGACTTGTTTTGGCCTGTTTCTAGTAATGCTAAAGTATGGAACTTCCTTTTATAAGGACTTGTTTCGTCCTGTTTCTAGTAATGCTAAAGTATCTTTAGACATTTCCTTGGATCTAGTTCTAGATGGTAAGGACATGTTTCAGTTGGAGAAACCTTCTACTGTAGAGTAGGTCAACTTTGCTGTTTTTCAAATGAAGCGCATAACAAAGCCACTGGTCTTGATGGGCACACGTAGAACTGCATCCGCACATTTCTATTTTTTTGGAGCACCTTGCAGCCAAAAGACTTGCTACTCAATGAGTTATGGCATTTTAACTTTATTGCCCAGACGTGCTTAAGATTTAGCTAGCAGTATATGAAGATTCTGTACTTGAAAACTAGGTTAAAAATTAAAATAAAAAGTAAAGCGTGTTGCTTACTTGCTTCATATAGGCTGGAATCTTTTGTTGTGTTGTGCAGTAGTGTAGAGACGATTGACCATCTCTTTGTTAGGTGTCCTGTGGCAGCAAGATATGCCTAGTTAGAAGTTTTGATGCTTTATTTACTTACCTGCTGCTTGCACTGTTGAGTCGTTTGCTGTCGACACAGATATATAGCTGCGCATAATGTTTCAACTATATCTCATTTTATCTGCCTTGCTGTTTTTGTTTGCAGTAAGTAAAGCCTTGCAGAAAGTGAAGCCGAGAGGGGCATGGGTGGCCCGATGTTTTACGGCTTACTGACAAGTGGTAAAAAGGAGTTGGGAACGTTGCTTTTTTGTGAGTAGATTGTTTGTACAATGTTATGTTAGCTTCCTGGATGGATGGATAGTAGTGGTGGATAGTTATTTTGGTGCCGTTTTTGTGTGTGTGTGTGGGTGGGTGGGATGTGCATCAAGCACACAGCAGAAGAAGAAGAAGACATGGCCCTGGCGAGAAACAAACCTGGTAACGCCAAACGTGTCCCAAGTTTTGTTTGGAGGAAAGGCGACACAGTTTGTGCTAACTTGCATCTGAGACATCGTATAGTAGCTAGAGGGAGGGAGGAGTGTGGTTTGGTTCCTGGAAACATAAACATGCATCTGAGATTGTCGTCTTGGTTGGTGTCATCGTGAGGAACAGAACAGAACAGAACAGGGATGCATCATCTGAGATGTGATTCTTTTCTTCTTTCGACATCATCCATCCTCCTCAAGTACTGGTACCTCCATACTGTTTTATTGGGGGCTAACATGGAGTCTAAGAAAACAAGTTTTACCATAAAATTGGTCAATAAAATATGAGTTTTGTGTTGCAAAAATTATACCATTGGATGATTCGTATTTAAAATGCCTTTCCAATGATATATAGTTTTTATGACATATGATTCATATTTTGTTGATTCATATTCGTTTTTTTTTTGTGTAGATTGATTGATTGATACACAAACTACAAAGCAATGCGCCATCGCTGGCAAAATTAAATTCTGTAGGGACAAAAATGTGTGATACAAATAAACCACCATTCCTTATGAGAGATTGTAATCACTCTGAGTAATACTATGGGTTTATTTGGTATATCGATTTATTTAAATTTTAAAAAACTTGAGACATCTATTTTAGGACGAAGAAAGGAGAGTATAAAACCTCCTTGATTCACACAAAAAATAAAATAAACAAGAAGAAAAAGATTGTAATCACGCTGCGTATTCCTACGGGTGTTGGACTCGGAACGAACCAATATATCGTCCGCTCCGCTCCCCCCCTCAAATTTCCTTTTTTTTTTTTCTCAACTCAATATAAGAAGAAGAAAGATCAACAACAAGAAGAAGCACCGCTCCCGGTGGAATCGAATCCGACCACGTTATTACACAGCCTACCAAACCCTTGCTGACCGCCGCCGCGCAGCGCCATGGCCCTGCTCGCCGCACGCCGCGCCGCCGCGCTCCTCCGGCCGGCGCCCGCCGCCGCGGCGCGCTTCTCCTCGAGGCCGGACTACCGCGCCTTCGTCGCCTGCCTCCGCGACATATCGGACTCCGTCAAGGCCGACAAGAACTACTTCGCCCCCGCCGCCGTCTCCACCCGCGACAAGGCCGACACGAACTATTTCACCCCCGCCGCGGCCTGCTCCCCCCGCGACACGGCCGACTCCATCCGCGCCGCCACCCACGACGGCGAGGTCCTCCGCGTCATTGACCACGTCATACGCTTCCAGCACCGCGGCCTGGTACGTGTGCCCCCGCCCGCCCACCCAAATCTCCTGCTACTAGCCCTCCGATTCAGAGGAAATCGCAATTGTGACACCTATGTGTGTGTGTACAGGTTGCTCTGTGTTGTGTTTCTCACTAATAATAATTCCCTAGTTATTTTTACTGCAACCGTGACACCAACGTCTAGAGATCCTTTTAAAGTTAAAACGGGCTACCAGAGTTGAACTGGTAAAATAAATGAATACCATCAACATATAAGTACCCAAGGAAACCACTTAGAACAGGGGAGCAACCGTGTCTGGAAACAGTAGCTTGCACTTCACAAAAAAGCTGCATTGAATACATGAACTTCTCTACGCATATCTTCTGCAGTTTAATTATGTGCCTGTAAAAGCATGGTAAACGGGGGACCATCCTCGAGAAGCATGTATGTTTAGGAGAACATAACAACACATCATCATCAAATAATAGCTATAGAGCTGATTTGCATGCTTCACTGTCATTAATAGAATGCTCATTTATACTAATCAATTCCCACAGTAATTTCACCCCCAGTATATGGAAATATCTACATGTTTTCAATAATAGCAAGTCCCAGTCCTCCTTCCCCACTTTATGTGGTTTCTATTTGGTTGCCCTGATGTTTGGAGAGGGTGGGTGGGGCTGTCACAGCTGCAGCAGAGACGGCAATGTCGGTGGTGGATTTTGCTGGTCCTGGTGTGTCAACTCTCCCCCACGCTTGGTGCAGTGCTCGTGATGTGGGGCGTGAAGCAGGAATAGCAGCGTCGAGGTGGCCACTCTTCCCTTCGTCCGGTGCAGCAATGGTGCTGTGGGACGGCAGGCAGCCATAGAGGTGGATAAAGGATAAGGGCCGTGGCGGCGCTAGGGGGGGAGGGGGAGTTGCAGTCATAGGGGTTCTCAAGTTTTGGCCTTGTTTTTAAGCTGTCATCTACATGCATCATAACGTTCTTTTTCTTCACCAAGTTGATCCAAATGTGAAGGCGTTCAAGTCAAAACGTAGTACCTGTGCTTGAAGATTTATTTCCTCAAGCTCTGACCTTCTGTAATTTTGTTGCCGTTTTCTTGACTCTACTTTTGTGGAACAGGTTGAGGAGATTTCGAGTGACTTCCCTTTTGAAATCACAGAAAAGGAGGGGCTTACCGAAGTTACTCTTACAAGAAGTTTAAAGGGTGAGCAGATTGAGGTCTTGGTTTCCATGCCCAAACTTGACCAAGATGAGGGTCACTCAAATTCCTTGTCATCTTCAAATGAGAATGAGGAAGACAAAGGCAAGATCCTCCCAGATGAATACAGCCTTCCTGTCAGTGTCACTGTCTCCAAGGCTGATGGCTCAGGCCTGGTATTCACCTGCAACGCTAATCCTGATGATATAGTTATTAAAAGCTTGTCCATAAGGCAGAAGCTACTAGGTGCTGAGGAGGGCAGCATGGTCACATACGACGAGTGCCCTGATTTCCGGTAAGTAGATCGACTCATTAAATCTAGCACCATGGACATTTTGATTTCTGTAATAGCCGAAAGCTTGGGTTAACTGCTCTTGGTTGATTGTCGCGTGCAGCGAGCTGGATAAGAACCTACAGGAGACGTTCCGTAAGTATCTAGAGCTGCGTGGGGTCACGCCCACGACCACAAAGCTCTTGCACAAGTACATGATCACCAAGGAGAGAGGTGTCTTGCCTAAAACAGCAAGCATGGACAAGCGAAATAAGCTCGTCTTTCTGACTAAGCTAAGCAATTTCGTCAAGAAAGATTGACACTATCTTTGTCTGACCCATCCTCTGCATAAGATTAACTCCGAGTATCGTCTTGTAGAGAAGCATGCTTACATGCCTGCTAATTTAAGATCCTCTTTCGTAGCTATGTATTTAGTGGCAGTAAGATGTTACTAAGCCCGATTAAGAGTTGTTACTGTTTTAGGCTGTCTTACTCACTATGTAACCTTCTTGTGTTTTCCCTTGTGCTCACTCTGTAAACTGTTAATTTATCAGTGTATATCAGTGTTCCATATCGTGGAAGAGCATAGCACGTCTGCCACAGCAGTGTGCTGAGATTTCTTAGCAAGGGAACGGTTTAATTTTTTTTTTTTTGAACGGAACTGAACTGTCAACAGTTTAATTTTGGAAAAAGAATATTTTTCTATTGAAGCACGGTAAGGCCCACCACCTCCTCTGTCTCGGAGGACTGAGACCCTCTTAAATATAAACAACAAGAAAAATGTAAGGGGCTAAACCTTTCTATTGCTTATTTAAATTATTCATGTAAAGAAACAACTTTATGTGTCTATGTAGATTTAATTAGAGAGTAACTAGGGATAGATTAAGTAAAACTAAAATCCTATGTGATTGGATTAAAATTTGGAACGATTCACATCAAAAGTATTTCAAGCAACTTCTTGCTTCTACATAGGCATATATATAGTGGCCTTTTTTGCTCTCGTGTGCTCTAGCATGCACTAGTTTCACCGCTCTATCAATTTTTGTACATACCAACATGAATCAAACATTCAAACACTAGGGAAGCTAATATTTAGAAACAATTATTTTATTAACTTCATTTAGCATTGACTTTAAAATTTGCACTTGCAGTACAGTTAAGGCATAAATTACAAGCCAAGTGAAGTTGTTTCTGTCAAACTTCATGCATTAGCCAACGCAACCAAAAGTCCGAACTGATGAAAAGGGCTAGTGCAATCCACTTATACACTTCAACAGTTTCTTCGGACACTACTCTTAAAATCTTAGGTTGAGCCCAATTCTTCTAGACCAGTAGAACCAAGAAAAAAGAACAAAACATTTGTTCATAGAATAGTTTGTGCCACTTAGATAAATTCAAAATATAAATGGGTTCCTGCCAATTTAGCGGCATTCAAAATCACGGTAGAGTAAAGCTAAAGAAGTTTCTTGAATGTATGGTTTCCTAATTTTGCTGTAAGGAAGTAGAAATGGATAATTATAAATGTATTAAATAGAAGATTCTAGAATATACAAAATATCTATGTATTGGTTATATCCCCAAAATCATTGTGCTTCCATGGAAGCGGGTTGGAGCTTGGGGCCGGCTCCAAGGGCCTTTGAATGGTCGCGGCCACTCATCTTTTGAGAATTGCAACCATCTGGACCTCTATTCGGTTCTGCCTTAGGGCCTTCCGCATGCTTGCGACACGCCTTCATCCTCCGCGAACAAACTCGATGCTATATTATAAATGTCAGAAACATGCAACATGTATTTCTTTGGGGGCCAAGGCCATAATATATAGTATAGGTATAGGGCAAATATGCAGGAAGCCTCCTAACATATGGGGAAAATACAATATACAGATATATACATCTAACACCCTCCTCCCTCAAACTCATGGTGGATCCACAACACTGAGTTTGGAGAAGAAATCATCTTTGCGCTCACGTGCCTTCGTGAAAAATCGCCAATCAGAATCAAGGCACATCTTGAAGCAATAACTGAACACCGAGCACGTGTATAGAAAGAATCAACACCAATATGCTTGGTAAGCTCATGCTTGACCGGATCACGTGCAACACTAATAGCACTGTCTTTGTCGGACAATACCATCGCGGTGTGGTAATAGAGACCCCAAAATCCGCAGTAACTCGTGTCACCTCAAAGGTCGGCAAGGCCATAGCACGCAACTCAGCCTCGACACTCGAGCGAAACGTGCATGCTTCTTCGTCTTCCAAGCAATAAGCGAACCACCAAGAAACACACGATGGCGAGAAGGAACGGCGATCCGAAGGATCACTCGCCACGTAGCATCCGAATAACCTTGGAGCTGGAGGGAGCTAGAACGCGGAAAGAAAAGACAACGAGTGATCGTACCACGAAGATAACGAAGAACACGGAGAATATGACTATAGTGAACAGTGGTAGGAGCAGAAACAAACTGACTCAGAATATGAACAGGATAAGAGATGTTAGGACGAGTGACAAGATAAACAAGACTCCCAACAAGATGACGATAACACGTCGGATCGAGAGGATCACCATCGGAGGTTGAAGCTTAACATTAAGCTCCATAGGGGTCTCAACAAAGGCGCTCATCCCCAAGAGCAGCACGAGCAAGAAGATCCTGAATATACTTTTTCTGGGAGATATAAAAGCCATCAGAAGTGGAGGAAACCTCAATCCCAAGAAAGTATCGAAGAGGACCAAGGTCAGTCATAAGAAACTGATCACGAAGACGAGCCTTAACAAAGGCGATATACTCAGGATCATCACCAGTAATGATCATATCATCAACATAGAGAAGAAGAAGAGTGCGTCCACGAGGAGAAGTGTGAACAAACAGCGCGGAATCATGAGCACTAGGGGAGAAACCAGCAGCAGTCACTACAGAGGCAAAGCGCTCAAACCAAGCTCGAGGGGCCTGTTTGAGGCCATAAAGAGAACGTCGAAGACGACAAACCATCCCCTCGGGAACAGAATACCCAGGAGGAGGCTGCATATAAACCTCCTCACTCAACTCACCATTGAGAAAGGCGTTCTGAACATCAAGCAGGGACACGGACGTAGATGAGCAAGCAACAAGAAGAGTACGCACGGTGGTCATATGAGCCACAGGAGCAAAGGTCTCATCATAGTCACGACCATGCTCCTGAAAACCACGAGCCACAAGACGCGCTTTATAGCGCTCAAGAGATCCATCAGAGTGGGTCTTAATCTTATAGACCCACTTACACGTGATAGGACGAACACCGGGAGGGGGAGGAACAAGATCGCAGGTGCCAGTGCGCTCAAGCGCAGCAATCTCCTCAGCCATGGCCAGCTGCCATTCAGGATGATGCTCAGCATCCCGATAAGAAGTCGGCTCGGAGGCAACAGAAAGACCATACTGACTAGGAGAGTAACGGTTGGGGGCACGACGCTGTCGAACAGGACGAGTAGAGGGAAGGTCATCAGAGGAAGACGACGCAGGAGACGACGATGAAGAAGAGGGAATAGTAGAGGAAGACTCTGGAGAGCGAGGAGAACTAGGAGAACTAGACGGAGCAGAGGAGGACGGTGTCAAAGAAGAGACATCAGGGGGAGATCTTGAAGAAGACACAATACGTGTAGAAGGAGGTGTGTCAGGAAAGAGAAGAAAAGAGATATCTTTCACCGGGTAAGTACCGGCGGTGGGAAGAGGATAGAAAGGACGCGTCTCATCAAAAGTAACATCACGAGAGATACGCATCCGACGACCAACAGGCTCCCAACAGCGATAGACCTTATGCTCATAACTGTATCAAGGAAAACACACTCAACAGACTGAGCGGTCAGTTTGGTGCGTTCGCGAGGAGCAAGGAGAACATAACAAACACAACCAAACAAGCGAAGCATGGAGTAGTCTGGAGATTGTCCAGATAGGCGCTCAAGAGGGATACCACCCTGCAAGGCAGCAGAAGGCTGAATATTGATGAGGTAAGCCGACGTAGCGACAGCCTCAGCCCAGAAATGCGGCGGGAGAGAAGAAGCAATCATCATAGCGCGAGTGGTCTCAAGAAGATGGCGATGCTTACGCCAAGAACGCCATTCGGGCATGTGCGCCAGGGAGAAGCGAGCAAGGTGCCCCGCTCGGCAAGGACACCCGCAACATCCGGGAGATATACTCACCAGTGAGAATCAAGACGAAAAACACGGATGGGGGTAGAAAAGCGAGTCGGACCATGGCCGATAAAAGCGCTGATATATGGAAAATTCAATAGCGATGTCCCCTTCACCGACGAAAGAATGGGACTAACATGAATGAACTAAATCAAAAGGTCCTTATTTCTGAGATGCAGCTAGTAGTGGAAGGAAAGGAATTTTTACCCAACCTACAGCCCCGACAATGATAAGACCCATCTCTCGAGATGACCCGGAAGACCACGATGAACTGACGACAAGCGAGAGTCACACAAAGGTGACTAAGATGATGACCATTTGAAAGGAGCTGGTAATAGAGGCGGCAACCGAGAAGAAGCCGAATGAAGTGGCGGAAGGAACATGAATGCAGATAACTCCCAAAGTCCTGAGGAGTCACGGCTGCGAGGCCAGCTCAACGAGCTGCGTGCGGCGGTCTGGACAACACAAGAATCAACATCAAGAATGACGCGACAACTAGAGTCATAAGGTGTCATGAGAACAGATTCATCTTAAGAAGAGGGACATGAGAAATATCAAGAACATAAAAGGAAGAAGTAGAAAGGGTGCCCCGACTAGAAGCAGGGAGAGAGGTACCATCAGCGGTGAAAACACGGACATGAGAAGGAAGAGAACGAAGAGCGGACAGAAAAGAAGACTCAGAGGTCATATGAAAAGAAGCTCCAGAATCCAGATACCATGGGGACGTGCACATGTAGAAGGTGGTGGTCGCATAGGGCACGAAGAATCGATCAGAATCAGCGATGCCTGTCGAAGAAGAGCTGTGGCAAAGCGACGAAGACTCCGATAATGTCTGATCGGAGAGAGCAACTGCCGAAGATCCAGGAGAACCAGCGCCCACGAGCCTGGTGTGCTGGCGTAAGCTGGGATCTCATGTATAAGGTGGCCCAAGTGTGGCCATCCTTGTTCTGATAAAGCGTTGATGAAGAGAACCGGCGACCACGACCACGACTTTCTTGGTCGACTCACGTAACTACTGTCTTGACTCGACCACGACACGGAGGAGTGGGTAGTATCGTGGCGGCGCGAGGACCGGATGAGTCGAGGAACCGGCGGCATAGGAGGATTCCACGGTAGCAAGCTGGCTGAAATCGCAAGAAGACCAAAGACCACGAGCGGGTCTCTCGGCTGAAGCTCAGACAACACCTCCGACCACGGCGTTCAACTGAGCGCCGGGCTCAAACTCCTAGCGAGCCGAGACGAAACTCATAGATCACGGTGAAACTCCAAATCGAGCATAATCTGGCAACACGAGCATGTGCCACAAGCAAGATCTGAAGAATCAAGCGGCGCGGATAGTAGCACTACGAGTATAGAACTCATCAATAGTAGAATCACCCTTTGGAGAGCATGCTCTGGCGAACCACAGACGTGTAAAGAGCATCCCGCACGACTAATAGCGCCAGCGAAGATGAGCCCAGCGGCAAAGGTAGGGAGACTCATGAACTCGGAAGACATCGTGGCGAGAACTGGAGGTGAGAACGGCGGCACGAGCATCCTCATCAACCCATCGAGTGTAAGCGGTCGGGCGTGTCGATAGGCCTCAAGATCATAAGATCTTGCTTGAACTTGGTCATAAGCAGCAAGCAACACTATCATCGGAAAGGCGCGCTTAAAGGTGGCGCAGGAACGATGAACAATCGTGGTGGAAGGAAGAGCCCGAGGCGAGGGGAGCACGGCGGCCGGATGGAGACCTCGCGGAGAGCAAACAAGGCGAAGAAGCGCGTGAGCAGTAGCGCATAAAGGGCGAAATCCAAGAGGTGGCGCCATCGAAAATCACCGGGCAGCAGGAATTGCAACATAACACGATGAAAAGACATCTCTCTCTTTTTGATGATTTTTTGACTAGATTTGGAAGTCAACGCCGCGAAATCAATCTCCACCAATCGCTTAGAACAGACTGCGATGATCGAACACTAGAACAAGGTAGATCGCGAACCTATTTCGACGAAAATTGAGACCGGAAGAGAAGGCGGCTCGAACAGGCCTTGGCAGCGCTGACGAGGCAGGAAAGCGATGCGGAAACAGCGGGGAGGCGGCCGGTCCCAGCTTAGGCGGGATCGGTGGTCGGCAGTGGCCCGAGGTGGCGATGGGCGAGTGAGGTCTGGTGGCCGAGAACTGGGGAAGCTCATCGGCGAGGGACACAGGCAGCCGGCGGGAGTCGGGCACGCCACAGGACTGGGAAGCCGTCGACGTTGGAACGTGATTTGCGGCAGAGGCGAAGATCGATCCGATCTATATAGCAATATCGATCCGATCTGAAGACGAAACGAGACGGGCTGGTGCGCAACCGATCTCGAAACAAAACCAACGACGGCCGGGAACAAAGCGGCAACAGCGTGGCGGCGGCACGGCAAGACCGTCCAGCGAGGACGGTGGCGGTCATGGCGATGTTGTTGCGAAAATTTGTCTAACCTAGCTCGATACCATGTCGAATATGCAACATGTATTCCTCAGGGCCAAAGGCCACAATATAAATGCAGTGCAGGGCAAATATGCAGAAGCCCCTAACATATGGAAATACAATATCTGAATATATACATCTAACAATAACCCCTCCCCACCCACCCCCGCCCCCCTCAAATGCAAAGCGTATGCAATATCATTGCATTTGAAGTAAAACTAGGGAAAATTGATAATCCAAATTCCACGTCTTGAAAGTGTCCTCGTAGCATGAAGAGTCTTCAAAACCTGTTGAGTCACGCCACAATCGATCAAAGAAGAGATCGACACATACTGAGAGACGGTCAGAAGAACAACATGTCACAAAAGATCATAGCACAAGAAGCCAACAACATAAAAGTTTACCAGGCAAAAGAGTGCGTAGATCAATGACAATGTAACAAACGACACATCAAGAAAAGACACCCCACATCAAGAGAAGATGGGTTGTCAAAATATGGCACGTCAAGAGAATCAAGCATTGTGCACCAGATCATAATCTAAGAAAATCGTCGACGAAAGAGACTAGACGGCAAGACAAAAGGCGTAGATCAACCAGCAATGCAAAAGAAGGCCACAAGAGGACCGAAAGCGGTGACAAACAAGGTATGGTGGACTCGCATGACAAGAAAATAAAAAGAGAACAACGGTTTGGTGGACACACGGAAAAACATAACATGGATGGAAGACATAGATAGACTCAAAACGGACACCGAATATCACCGAAGAGTGAGGAAGAGAGATGGAACTAGATAGACTGACATACAACATTTTTTTTTGAGAAGACTGGACGGGTCAAATCCAAGTCAGACCAGCAAGAGACAATCTGGAGGGCGGCCACTAAGAGCCGGCAACCAGAGTGGCGGTGCAATCTGGAGGGCGGCCACTAAGAGCCGGCAACCAGAGTGGCGGTGCAGAGGAATACATAGCACGAGTTGCGCGTGCGGAAAAAAACCTAAACCTAGGAGCTAATACCATATTAGAAATAAGCAACTTGTATTACAGGGAACCAAATGCCACAATATATAGTACATCTGACTTGGGATACAAGAAGGTAAATCTAGATAAATACGGACTCCTAGACCAATACTAATACTCCTTAACAACTCCCATATGCCGGCTTTAGGTGTAGTCTCGGCGTTTATAACTGTTAGGACCCACCTACGCTGTTGTAGTGGAAGTGATGTGGTCGAAGAATATGAGAGGATGCAACCCCTCTTAGCACGAGAATTTGTCCAGTGATGAATAATACTAGACGGTTAGGCGAGCTTCGCCTCGCCGCATGCATTTCATTTTCACATAGCGTGGCCGGCGTGATAAAAATGCACGCATTTTGGTTTGGGCCACGGGTAAACATTTTGTTCTAGAATTGAATAGGTTTTTGAACACTTTTCCTAATTAAAGTCAGATGTAGATCTAAACTGGTAGGTCATGCGTAAGTGGTAGACAAATCTTATCTGAAGGATCGGCCTGGCATGTAATTGGTTCACCGGTTTGAGTGCTCCGATGTGCAAGTACCATCCTATCTAATTGACTGGTTGAGTTTCCCTTGATATGTTTCTTGAAGACGGTGGCGGTAAGCCGATAATTGCACTTCATCATACACGGGCACACTGCAGATTTGTGGACTGTTCCACTGTTATGCTACTCCAACAACGCCATAACAAATATATTAAAAATTGTAGTTTCTAGCCTAAGTTTTATCATCGCTTGTTTGATTGTCCAATAAAGTCATTCCACCCCATATTATTTTTGAGAGCGTTATAATCTTGCATTTACTCCTACTGGAAACCACCCAACTTTCCAATCCTGATATAGATGCTCTGTCAATTTAACATGTGTGTGCTATTTACGGGAAGTTGCTATAATCCTTCTACGGTACAGACCAAGTCGAATAGGATAACATTATGAAATTTCAGTTCAGATGCACATTATAAATTTTCAATGTACAGAAGTACCATTAATGTATTTAGGATGTGTCAATTCAACTGAATTTTCTTGGAGAATTTAACACTATGCAATCCAAGTGCAGAGATAAAAGGATGTCACAAAGGAGAGCTCAATAGAATTGTCGATGCACATCAGTTGCAGGAAGCAGGATAGGAATATATTTGGTTATTTCATCATTCTAAGTATCATATGCACAAGCAACATAAATCATGCATCCAATCTTCTTTTTGCCTTGGATATGTCAAATAAAAACCATTCAGAAATTATATGAAGGTAAAAAGGGGTAACCTGGAGAAATAATCTAAGCAAACCTAAAATTATCACATCTCATTTGAATTTGCCAATATTTCACAAATATTAGTTACTGTTAGCTCTTATCTACATCAGAATGCTTGAAGGTGCTAATCTGAAAAGTCAGTCTCGCATCATGTCCACCTGCGCATGTTGATGCAGTCCTTAGGTAAAAAATTATAAGCCTTCCATCGATACATAATTGTAAATGAATTTGAAAGAAACACCAATATATTATTAAGACATAAATTCATTTTATTAGCACGATAATTGCTCGGAGGATGAATAGCTTTAAGGTACAAAATTCCATTGAAATAATCACAACTATACAATGCTCCATAGATGACAACAATGAAAATTAACATATCAACTAACTGCCTAAGTCTTTCTTGTGTTCCATAGAATGTCAAATGAGCTTTACAAAATTCAGTCAAAATGTTTTCTTCCAAGGAGATTAATATTTTACACTGCACTTGCAACAACACACTCTACCTTTGGCTCTCCTCCTAGTAAGAATAAAGCCCGGCAGCGGAAGAACACCACAGGGAGATCTTAGTAGCGGTGGTGAAGTGTAGATGAATATGGAGAGTCTAGGGAGGGTGGTGATAAGAGGGCGAGGCATGTAACTCCTCTTCAATAATAATGATGGAAGAAGTGCAAGGCAAGCACCAATAGGAGTCGAGCTGCTGTGGCCAGTACTTGCAAAGTTTAGGCATGTCTTGGCCATTTTGATGTTCGAAGTTGCAGCTTTAACCTATACTTTTAACAGGTAATCTATTAGTAAGATATCAAGATATCACAAAACTTTAGACCACCCGGCTTTCACCAAAGATAATATACAAATGGTGGTAGCGGTACGAAGATCACTCACATTTTGTCACATCTAAGGGCGGATAAGTTAGCGATGTAGCATTATGTTAGTTCCTCAAACTGGTTCCTCAAGTAGCTCTAGATCCAGAGGTTAGTTCCTAATTCATTGCTACTACAATATTCTTGCATCTCCGTAGAGCATGAAGTCAAACACGGAGAGAATTCTTGGGTAGTTTTTTAGAATACTTAGATCCTAACACACTCCACTTTAAACCTTAGGATCAGGAAATAAGACACTAACGAAAAGATATCCATATGATAGATCCGAAAACCTGGCTAGATGATATGTTCTCTTTTAGAAACAACACTAACTATCAAATGAGGTCCTTCTTTTGTCGAAACTAACACACATCAACTTAACCAATATATTTCGCGAAAATGTATGCAATAACTTTTTGGGAAAAGATAACATGTGCACTAACTGGGGTAATCCATAGCTAGTTATTTTCGTGTCAAATTAGCACATTATGATATTAATATAACACAAAAACCTAGGAAAAATAACTAATCTTTTTAAATTGCAGGACACTATTTTATCCTCAAATCTTGTAGAAGGTGAATAGTTTGTCGCTCTAATTCATACCACCGAATGGTAATAAGGGAAACAAAAATTGGAAGCTGGACATGAAATCAAGGCATGCAACAATGTCAGCCCTATCAAGGTTGAATTATGTAACCTTATTTTATACAATTTTTATCAAGCAATGTTTGTCTGGAAATAACAGAACTTTGACATGTACTTCATAAATCATGTAACATAAATAACTGTTGCATCCAAAGAATGAATTTGTCCATTATGGTGTCCTACAGATTGCACGCACATGTAGCCAACATGATAAATGCAAAATATTGACAGGAATCAATCCATGTATAATGTACTGTCTATTTTACGATTTAACTCAAACAAAGCGTCAAGAAGAAGTCAGCAAGAAATGATAACTGGAATTAAAAGGCATGTGTTCAATGTTAATTTGGCTCTCCACGTGTCTCTCTAGCAAACATAGGGAAACAGAACAAGCAGAGCAGAGTACAAAAGAAGGTATTGCCATGGAACCAATCATGGTGGTCTCCACGTGGAGATAGGCGACTTGTGGATGCAAAAATGAGCGCGGCATAGCAACACAGGCATGCGACTAGAACAGATGATGAAGCGAACAACATGGTCACCTGAGTTCGAGGGGGTGCAGGGGCGCCGAGCAAGCTCTAGGTTGTCAGGGGTGCGAGTTCTGGACACCGACTCCGCCCTCTGGTCGCTTTTTCGCAACGTCTCTTGCATGGGCCAAGTGTTCTACACCATCTATCATAGGCAGCAGCCACGACTTACCTTCGGTAGCCAGGGTGACCGCCTCGCCATAGAAGGATATGGACAGAGAACTCGGGATGCAAAGGGACACATCCGTGGAGAGTCCACACCGTGTGCAGACCGCCACGAGGGAAATTGAGTGTTGTAGTTGTCTGCGAGTCCACGGCTATCCACGCGTCCACGAGCTTGGTGATGTATCCTCCTAAATGATGCGGGTGTGGATTGTGGAAGGCTGGAAGCAGTCTTGCGCTACCCATGTAACTCCTGCAATTGCGGGTGAATAAATTGGCCATCACCAGCACCAGCACGCCTTCATCTTCTAAACAAAAGTCTCTAAACATGAGGAAAGAAATATAAATCAATGATCTGAAACTCAGATGAACTTCACAATTGCACATGAAACTATATGAAGGCCACCACAACAACAACCTCATATCCAGGGCTGCCTCAACGTCGGACTGGGCGTTCATGTTTAACTATAGTTTCACATATACTAATTTTTGGCACATTAATTGTGATTATAAATTAGAAGCGACTAAAATTCATTATGAGCTATTCCAGCATAAAGTCAGAGAAATGCAACCTGAAACCATTGTGGTATGGTCAGTTCAAATGTATCGTTCATGTCTGCATGTACTACAGTCTGTACATTGAGTATAACAGCTATTTGAGATTTCTTAATATATTTCCAATCTCAGGTCAGTAATCCTAAAAGGTACAATATGCACGTTGAATATATTTTCTTGGAATCTATGCTCACACGAATACCACATTCTAAAATGAAACTTCTAATATATCATGGCGTAGAGAAAATAAATGCAATTCAAAACTTAATTTGTTTGCTTCACTAAACAAACACTGATAGCTCATAAAATTAGAACATATAATCGAGACTTACATTAAAATTAATCATCACGTATTCAGCAAAGAAATGCAACTTTGATAGCAGAAAGGTAGTTTGAAGAGGTTACAGAGGAGCTCGCAGGGATGTATTTAGATATGATAAACGATATAATGAGAATTACACTCAGCACAAGTGCATGTGAATATCCTGGTAAACTGTCGACAACATATGCAACACGGTTGGCATGCACACACATGATTTGGTTTTTTCCATGATGTGATTAGTTGGTGACAAATGGACATATCAATTCTAATCGGATTGTACCTTGCTGAATCATGTGTTGTCATTTGCATCTGCTATCTGATATGATCCTGACCTGCTTGGAGAGCCATCGGACATATGAGAAATAACAGCAGGGGGTGCCGATCCTTTTTCGCAAGGATGAAGCGACCTAACATGTTAACCAGGAAATGTATAAGTATTTTTAGAGGAAACAAAACCCCAATCTCTAGCTGCAGACGGAACCAACACGGGGACAAATTTTCGAAATATAAATTCGGGTCCACTCAAACGCACATGCGTGTCCCCATAATGCCATAATGCTAGGGCAAACAACCGGCTTACCTCCCCACAAAGCGCGCGGCACCTTCAGCCAACCGGAGAACCACCCACGCTAGGCCCCACGACGACGGCGACGAACCGACTGAAGGATGGCAACGCTGCGACCCAATCCGTCGGGCGGACACCACGAAATCAACAGCGGTGGAGGGAAGAGGGGTGGGCAGGAGGTGAATCAATGGCCTTCCCTACTTCCCCTTTTAGATTTGGAGGGATGGGAAAAGGGAAGGAAAGGTGGAGGCGGCACTACCGTGAAGGGAGAGGAGATCGGAGAAAAAAGCAGCTCCCTGGGAGAGGAGAGTTGCAGGAGAAGGAGAAGGAGGCAGGGATGGGGGCAAGCGAAGATTTTTCTTTTACAAAAGCATTGTAGTAAGATGACACTGAGAAGGGGGCCAACATCAGAACAGGGCCAGTTACAGCCAACGTAGAAAATCAGAAGGTAATCCACCGCTGGAAACAGATGGTCTAGATATCTCCTATCTAAGATCTAAAAGGGAGTGGCTTCACCGGGCTGGGTAGACACCAAGCTTAAGCTACCCTTTAGTTAATACTATATAGAATATAGATGTATTGATCAGCCGATGAAGAGGCTAGGGCTTATCCTACTAGTACTTAAAAACAGAAACAAAAAAATTCATCAAACTTGCAGAATTTACAAAGAAGGATCCGCATTCGCAGAATAAGAGAAATCTGCCATGCGGACATAGTTCTGAAATGATCTTGGAATAGGAGGGATTTCTACTTCCATGACACCTTCTAGCATGTGAACAACTTGCCCCATCATTGGCCTATGATCTTCGGCATCTTGAATACACCAACATGCAATTCTACAAGCTCTATTCAACTGCTCTATATCTGCTTGGCCTTCAAGCGTAGGATCCAACAGACACATCGTATCTCCTTCATTCACCTTGATTGCAGCAAAGATGGGAAAGGAAGTATATTTTCCTTCCACATGGTTTGTTGCGTTCCTTTGACCAGATATGATTTCAAGAAGCATCATACCATAGCTGTAAACATCCGCCTTACGTGTGATCGGTAGTCCTGATATCCACTCAGGCGCAAGATATCCGATGGTCCCTCGCATGGCTGTCAAAGCCCTACTGAAATCTCGACCAAGAAGCTTCGCCATGCCAAAGTCGGCAATCTTGGGGCAGAACTCTGCATCAAGAAGTACATTGTCCGGCTTCATGTCACAGTGTATAATGCAATCCTTGCATTCCTCATGGAGATAAGCCAGGCCTCTTGCAATTCCAAGTGCTATACGGTACCGGAGATCCCATGTCAATCTGGCGGAACTCTCTGAGAAGAGATGAGAGTTCAGCGAACCATTCTCCATGTACTCATAAACCAGCAATCTTGTCCTCCCTTGCACACAAAAACCAATTAAGCGGACAAGATTGACGTGTTGAATTACACCAACTGTCTGCACCTCTGCTCTGAATTGCTTTTCCCCTTGTGCAATTCCTTTCAGCTTCTTGACCGCCACCAGAGGGAAACCAGGCAATGCCCCCTTAAAAACACAACCGAAACCACCTTCTCCAAGTTTCTCAGAGAAACTTTTGGTTGCCTTCTTTATGTGTCCTTCCGAGAAGACGACGAGGGTGCCATTGCGATTCAACGGTCTTTCCATCCTTTTTCTTCTTATCCATAGAAAGACAAGACCAGTAAGCATTAGAAGGATGAGCACGCCTATCACCGCTGTTAGAACAAGGATTTTAGTCTTGAAATGTGGTCTTTCTTTCATGGAATCGGAATTTTCTTTCCAGGAATCTCGAGTAGACCACAATAGAGTCCCACAAGCCCCTAGTTTAGCAGCAGTAAGAGTACCTTCAGAATCCAACTGTACATATAAATCTGAATTATTGGACAGGAATAAAGAGTCGCCATCTTCAAGAAAATCCATCCAGCCAGGAAAAGTGCCAGAATAATGGAACTGGGGGTCGGTAAAACAATCAGGATTGCGGAAGATAGTAAACCCCTTTGGTTGGTCTGTATTTCTGACCAGATACGAATTATTGACACAAGAACCATTAGATTTGGTACTGAACATCTGTGGTCCGTCAAGTCCAAGCCATCCTCCAGGCAGAAGTGTATCACCCAGGTTATCGAAGCTTTGCCAGAACAACAATGAACTGTTCGCTTGGTCTCTTACTACGAGATTCCCGTTGTCAAGAATAACAGTATAAAAAACAGAGGTCATACGCAAGCTGTCGTTGTTGTCATATGTGCGGTTAAAAAAGGAGCTCCAGAGGTCTGAACTTGAGGAGCCATATTCCCAAACTTGAAGAGGTTTGCAAGTTGATGACTTGACGTACCGTATTCCCAATGGTGTATACTGTGAGCATGGAGGAGACGGGCAGTTCAAATCCAACTGAAAGGCGCCGTTCTTCGAGAGCAGGGAATGGTTACCAGACAGGGTTTGGCCTGGAAAGAGAGCATCCGTTGCATCCACATCCACGGATTTACACCTTGAAGACATGATGCAGATGAACATGGCTAGAAAGAACTTCCATGGCTTCTCCATTTAGCTTGGTATCTATGAGAGATGGATTGCTTACTGATAAAAATGTCTGTAGGGAGTGGCCAGAACATATATTTCCATCCGTTGCAGTACAAGTACAGGTTCTCCTCTCGTTTGTTTCTGGACAGAGTCAAAGATGTGGACGTGCTTTTTATGTCCACACAGAAGAATGCTCCAATTTCTTCTCCATTTAGTCATGATGAAGCAGACTATGTTGACTAGCTTTTAGGGCCACACAAGATGTGTGGAATTTACGACATCTCAGGAGCAGTAGTGACGTGTGGGAAAAAAATTGAATTCTCGAGCCCTTATCAAGAAACACATTGCAGATTTACATTTGCACTCGCCAGTCTGAACATACAGAGTATGTAGTGATCTGTAGGTCACCGAGACGGCAGAAAGAACTTGGAGCCCCTGTCAGAGGATCTTCGGGTGCACTTACTGGATGCCTTCTCTTCTTGCCGAATCAATGCTTTACTCGATGATTGTATTTTTTCAAATCAATAATAAAGCTCCTGAAGAAACAAAGAAACCATCCACTGTTTCTCACAGCATCTGATTATCTCACCGAATCGAACAAACCTGAGAGAACTAACAAACTCTGTTTCACCAACTCTCATTGGTAAATACTGAACTGAACTTCTCGCACCACAGGCCTGACTGAATCTGTTCTTCACTTGTTCCTGCACTGACATGCCATGCTACTAGTACAAAGTGTTGTGTAGATAACCTGAGAAAGCAACATCATATAAGTTAGTATCTTGGAAGAAAAGTATAATAATCAAGTAGTAGGAAATCAAAGGCTGCTTATTAGAATAGAAAGTATAACAATAATCATGTAAGTACATGGAGACCTCATGTGTTCACTCAATCTCTATTGAGCGGTCAGTGAGCAAGAAACTGGTTACTTCTTGGAGGCCGCGGCAGGAACCAGTAGAGCGGGATGAAGAAGCGGAGACCAAGAAGACGCCGGCGAGGGGTCGATGGAGCCGTAGAGGGGATGAACCGGCGATGATAGTAGCAGCGCCGGCGTTCATTGGCGGTGCAGTGCGGCGCCGGCGTTCGATGGCGGTGCCGTACGGCCGAGGGCAAAGAGCCGGCGTCAGTGGGCGCTGTAGGCCGAGCTATCGAGGGCAGGGAGGCGTTGCAGCGTGGCGGCGCCGCTGGGTGACGGCAGCGGTAGCGGCGCAAGAAGGGGATCCGTAAACGTGGAGGTGGCACAAGAAAGCAAATCCCAAATTTTGTCTTTGTCAAATTTCCCTGATTTATTTTTCTCAACTCGGTAAAAACATTACCAGTCAATTTTGTCTGTGCCGTAGTTCAGACAAAAATTTCCATAAATTCAGAAAAAAATGACATATATATCTCCAAATTTTTAAATATTAGCATAAGAGCTGCTAAATTCATTAATTAGATAGAGGGTTGGCAAGAGCCGAAGCCACCTAAGCAGGAAAGAAACTAAAAAGAAAAGACACAAGAACTCAGCCCCGGTGAAAAGGTATCTTGGCTCCCGCCAAGTTCCACACAGCTGCTTCATCCTTAATATGAATTATTAATGTGTTGACAAAAAATTATTTCTTTTAAAAGATACATCGATTTCGTTTCCTCCAGATCTCCCGGGTTGTGAGAAGCATTATGGAGTAAATTCCCTTTCTCGTGGCTGAAGTGGAGCTAAGGACATGTACAATGCTGGAGAAGGTATGTATTTCCTTAGCCCTTCACATCATTTAGAGAAAACACTATATATAAGTTGTGCAATGCATTCTCTCTTATTGCCATCTCTAGCAATTAATAAAAACTAACTATTTTAGTAAGAAATTGTTTTTCTAAGGAAATACATGGGTATAATGAAGAAAATAGCCTTCTCTTATTTTTAAGAAATCATCCCTTAGATAAAGGAAGACAATATTCTTTTTCTTATTTCTCTCACTTTCAACTAAGCAAAAATCTAATGTGGCAACCATAAGGGAAGGCTGACATCATCGCATTGTACGTGCCCTAAGCATGCCTAGTTTCAACCACTCCGACAATGTTGCCGCGACATCCCAAGAGGAGGAGGTCAGCGCAGGTAGCCTGAAGAAGGAGGCTAGGATCGCCCAAACCTGACGCGACCTTGGGCACTCAAATGATGTGGTGCCATGGAGTCTCCTGACTTCTCACACAAAGTGGGAAGAAAATAGTTATTTTCCCAGCCCCGCCTCTGGAGGGAATCCGCTGTCAGGATCCAGCCTAAAGCTGTCGTCCATAGGAAGAATTTGCATTTGCCGGGTGCCCAACTTTCCCAAATAGAAGCGCCAAACTCTGATGAGATAGCATCGTGCGCAGCAGATAAGCGATGCATGAGTATTGTCAATTCTCCTCAAATCTCCATCTAATTGTGTCCGCTGTATTTTCGCTCAACTGGACTTCGTCAATCCGACCGCCAAGTAGTAACAGTTCAGGTAACATTGTTTCTGCTAGACCGCGATTGAGGTCATTGATCCATTTATCATCCCTCAAAGCATCCCTTACAGATATGTTCTTGCGGATTGAGATGGTGTATAAGGAGGGGGCCAAATCACGAGGTGCCAAACCAGACAACCAGCCGTCGCACCAAAAATTAGCCGTACAGCCATCCCCCAGCGTGACATATATCTCCATTTTAATACCGTTAATTGACATACACAACTAAATCCAAACAAAATTGTTACTCCCTCTAGAGGCCACATGGATTGGCTCGGGTCTTCTTCGGCTAATGAGAGCTCGGTCCCAAAATGCTTTCCACATGATTTCGTTTTCCTTCTCTTAGGAAATAGTAGTTCTCAGTCAACCACTCTATAAAGGTCTACCCTTTGAAAGTCAACCACACTCTACTCACATGTCAAATATTGATGTGTTTAAATACAGGTCAACTTAGTATTTTTCTTTTGCTATTTTTTGTCTAATAATTTTGGTCAGAAAATTGTTTTATTGTTGGGTTATTGGTGGGGAAACAGTTTTGTATTCCATTGGAAACAATTGTTTAGTTGATGGAACAATATTCTTGTGTTTAGGAAGCAATTATTCAACACAAAACTGCCTATATATTGAAACAACAATTAGTCACCATGTAAGCAAATTATTCAGCAGAAGAAAACACAAATATGTTGCAATGTATGTAAAAATTCTACTCCCTCTGTCTTAAAATAAATGTAGTTGCTTCTATTATAGCCGCATGTTATATAAGCTCTACCTTAACTAACTAGATCATGGGATCAGATCCGACGTGACAGGAAAATATAGGTTGGGGTGAGTATGTCTTGAGAACTCAAGGTTCTACTTGTGAAAGATCTCGTCTTGAACTTTTCTCAACCATTTCACACTTAGTGTTATGGAACTTCAAGGCTGATTGAGTCGTGCGGGTAAAAGGAGAAGGAAGGAGAAAGAAGAAGGAGTGTGGCAGGTAAAGGGAGAAGTATGTAAATTTAGAAACTTAGATATGTCATCGGTTATGGACACGGAGGAGTAAAGGGGAGAAGGAAGGATGAAGAAGAAAGATTGTGGCATGTCACGTGGAAATAATGTGGTATGCAAGCTCATTACTCCCTCCGTTTCAGTTTACAAGTCCTGCACGTAGTTCTATGTCGCCAAATTGAGCAACTTATTATGATGTATATATTATAAAAAATATATCACCTGAAACTTTAAACTTTGTATTTTTTAATGATATAATTTTTATATTATATAATTCAAATTATATAGGTCAAATTGATAACCTAGATATACGCGTAGGCCTTGTAAACCGAAACGGAGGGAGTAGTAGTGTGTACATCAACACCACTAACTAGTGATGCTCACGTTACATGGACACATCACTGGTTCCTAGGGCCTACAAGTAGTCCAACCGATAGAATTAGTGGCGTTTTCTTGACTTTAATGTGCCACCGGTAATTCAAGTATTAATGCCGTATAGAAACATGACGCACCACTGTTAGGTGGGTCCCACTTGCGAGCCCATCTTCAAAATAATGGTGGCATTTCGAGTACGAAGACACGCCAACAAAACTCCATACCATCGGTATATTTTAACAGGTCGACCAGTGGGTCCTAGATCCTATGTTTTTTTTAACACAAGAGAGGGGTCTCGAAGGACCCCGATGCTGCCATTAATATTCAGTCGGTGAAAACAAATTACAATCAGGACCTCTACAAAAGTAAAATTGCAGAACAGTCCTGCGAATAAGCAAGATGGGCCCTAGAAAAAAGCCTGAAAACGCAATCAGGTCCTTAAAACCCTCTACCGACGATGTGCTAGTGCCGCCGGCCATCTCGATCTCGCCGGGGACAAACCACTTGGCCAGAAAAAGGCGGTGAAGCCCGACGCGCAACACCCCTAAGGACTCCATCTTGGAGCTTGAGATCACGCCCTCGCGGCGTGGAAGAAGCCCTTCATGGGCATGGATGCCGGTGGCAATCGATACCACTGAGCTAGGAGCTTGAGGAGGCAGCAGGGCAACGCGAACAACAACATCAAGGCCAATCACTTCTCCCTCCTTGCCACCTTGGCCGGCCAGGTCGAAGAAGACGCCCTTGATGTCGCTGAGGCAGCGTTGCGCCATGCTTATCACGAGGTCTGCTAGAGGAACCTCCGCATACTCCCGCCATGAGAGCTTGAGCGGTGAGATTCGTCGGCGTTGGCCGTACAACGCCAATGTACGAGCAAAGGAACCCCCTCCATCTTTCCGAAATTCTGCCTCGGCTTCTCCCACTCGCCGCCATGGTCTGGTCGAGAGAGAAAGCAGAAGGCCCTAGCGAGAAGAAGAAGGCCAAAAGCAGGGCTTGTGTCGTCCTTGACACCTCGGACCACCGGAGTTATTGCCATCGCCACCAAATGCGTCGTCGAGGCGGCCCGACGCCCTACTCCAAACTACGGGCATCTTGCCCAAACAACTACAACTAATCCTACCATCTACTCCGGCACCTCCCCCAAGCAGCTGGAGATGGGTCGGGATCGGGCCGGTCTTCTCCAGTCAACGGCCAAGCACGAGCGGTGGGGCTGAGAGGATAAGGAGGGAGAGGGTCGTGTGTTTCCGAGATACTATGTTGGACACACGCCACTGGTTCGTACTTAGTGTGGGTGCCATCGTGGCTATACTCATGGCCTCGAAGATCCAGTTTAGCTCACTGTGTGTATTATATTGTTCTAAAATATTTTAGAATGTCAAAATATTCAGAAGAAATATTTGCAGACGCAAACATTCTATGTTTACACAAAAATATTTTTTTTATAATTTTCTATTTTTATACTAACCACATAAATATTACTTTTCCCAAAAACTTGTGTATAGATATGGAATGCCCAGATGTGCAGGCAAAATTTTATTTCAGTATTTTTTAACATTCAAATTTTGTTTGTTAATGTTTTTCGTAATAGGAGACGAAATACCGGTTTTAGACTTTTTGTCCCAGCAGCCGAGGTGGGCTATAAACCCATCGGCCGTCGAGAGTCCATTTTCCTCGAAGAGTATATTGGACCGAAAACCCTAAACCCCTCTCACAGCAGCCGCCGCCGCCTCTCGCCATGGCCCTTTTCGCCGCCGCCCGCCGCGCCGCCACCTCATCTCTTCCCCTGCTCCGAGCCTCCACCGCATCGCGCAGCGCGGCCCTGATCCGGCCCCTGGCCGCCGCCGTGGCTCGGCCGATGCCCTTCTCGTCGGCGACCGCGGTGAAGCCTAGCTCTGACGACGAGCTCCTCCGCGTCATCAAGTCCGAGATCAAGTTCGCCGAGGACTGCGACGACCACGACCGGGTGCGTTCCGCCGAGCCCCCCCTCCCCCCGAGCCCTCACCATTGGTCCTTTCCGATCTGCAGCCCGAATCCCTTTATCTGCTTAGTTTTAGTAGGATGTTCGCGCGGGGAGCTAATTGAGGAATCTGTCGCCGTGAGGTTTCGATCGGTGTTAACCTGCAGCGCATGGTTATAGACATGCTAGTCCCCGTTCGAAAGGGATGGAATTTTATAGGTGATCTAGGAATTCCGTTCCTGTGGTCACGCCCATATCATCTTGCTGTAATTGATAGTGGAATTTGAAGTTCGTAGTAGTCTCTAGAGTGTACCAGAGTTATCTCTGGCCATGTAACGGCAATCCTTTTTATGTTGCTGCTGTACTGCTATTGTAGTAGGATTGGAATTGGTGATTGATATGATATTCTCTATTCAAAAGGGGAGATACTTTTAGGCGATTTAGGAATTTCGTTACCCCTCATGCCCATATCTTCGTGCAGTTGATAGTCTAGTTCTAAGTTCGGAGTAGTCTTTTATAGTGAGTTCCTCGCTAGATTAGGTTATGTTCGTTTCGTTTCAGCTCCCCAGTCCTCACTGTCCGTGTTAGCGCAAATTCTTTTTATGCAGTTTCTATACTATGTAGTCATGGGTGATTACTTTTTGTGATTCAGTTTTTCATTTAAAGGAAACGATCTTCTCAGTCTTGGATGTCAATATTAACTTTTAATTTAGGTTATGTTATTCTTGCTTCAGTTCCTCATTTTTCATGTAAACAGCAGTTCTTTTCATGGTCATGATAGATTTGACTTTAGGTGCCGATGATGCTGCAGTTGCTATAAGCTACTTAGTGATGGGTGATTAGTTTTTGTAATACACTCTGATTGTTTTGGCATTTGCATGGCCTTCTCTACCATGAGAACTACGTACTTTTGGTCCTGTGAATTTGTTATTTCTTACTGTAATTTTGCTGCTCTGTTTATGATGGAGCTGCTGATATTTATCTATTACATCATATCGCTTTTAAGTTTGGCCAACTTTGTATTGAACATTTAGTTCATGGGGCCACAGAACTGGTGCTCTACTGACTCTGATCATTTTGTTATGGTTCCAACATAAAAGTCTACATGTTTAGTCAGTCATGCTCAAGGATTTTCTAGCTGGTTAGAGGGAGATTTAACCTCGAACATATGGTGTAGTTGCTAACATACCAATTCGACAGTTGCAAGGATTTTTTTACATTCCGTAATCCATCTTGAAAAATTGAGCTGGGGTCCTAAGATGTAGTAGGACAGAAGAAAGAGGTTTTGATGGGGGTGTAAACTGCAATTGTTTTGTCTGATTCGTGAATCAGCATAATTTAGTGTAAAATGGTGCAGTGATGACGTGAGAGGGGAAATGTTCATTTTTCTTGCGTCGAAAATAATTGAGTTGCCTGGCCTATCTATAACACTACATTAAAATTTACTCTGAGCAAGTTTCCTGTTCATTGCCTTTGTAGTAGTGTTGAGTTTTTGTTCAACGCATGCTTTTTTCTATCTTAGTTGCTCACATCCTGTTCAAGACTTTTCTTTTACCACATCCATTTCAAGACTAATTTGCATGGATTTACCCATATCTTAACTCATCCTTGAGAAAAACATTGTTTTGTCCGTCTAGACACAGATTTCTCATGATTGAGTAATGTAATCTATTTAATTCCTTACTGTTGTAGGATTTTAAGAAATTTGTTCTGGCTTGGTATCTAATCCATGAATTGGCATGATTTATTGTAATTACATGGGGGTACTGGTTGCTTTGCTGAACTTTCCACTCATGCACCAAGTTGAGATTATGGGCCAAGAAATCCTTTTTGAGACCGCACTTATGGGCACATCTTTATTATCGTTGAATGTTAAGTTTTTGGGGGCTAAGAATCGGTGCTCTTAATGGTCATTTGATTAACGTGCCAACATAAAAGCATACACGCTTATGAGGTCATGCTCAACAGCTCAAGGATTTCTAGCTGGTTTTATAGAGACTGAAACCCAAACAGATGGAGTAGTTAGTTGCTAACATACCAATTGAACGCTTGTAATTGTGAGAATTTACCGATTCCTTAATCCTGCCTGAGAAACTGATCTGGTTTCTTAAGATGCAGTGGCACAGAATGTAGAGGGTCTGATGGGGTGTAAAATGCAATTGTTTTGTCTGGTCATGTAGAGTTATCGTGATGCAGCATTGTAAACTTCCAATCCTTCTCAAAGGTGTAGGAAACCAAGTAATTTGTTTTCGTTTGGTATGTAATCCATTAAATTGACATGATTTAATGTAAAAAATAGTGCACTCTCATTGTGAGAGGGTTTGAAAATAATTGGGTCTATTTGTCACACTTCTTGCGTTCAAATTTACTGTGAGTAAGTTTCCTGTTGATTTTAATGGTGTTGAGAACTTCATTTAAATTTACTGTGAGCAAGTGTACTGTCCATGCTAGGATTGTGGAACTGGTGTTCAGAACCTCATTTTTTCCATCTTAAGCAGGTTGAGGAGATCCCCGAGAACTTCCCTTTCAAAATCACTGACAAGAAGGGGCTAAATGACATAACTCTCACAAGAACTTACCAGGGTGAAAAGATCGAGGTTCTGGTCTCCATGCCCAGCCTAGTCACCGGAGACGAGGCAGAGCATGACCAGGACGAGGATGACAAGGAGAAAGATGATGATCAGGAAGACGGCGAGAAGGCCCCAAAGTCCACCATCCCCCTCACTGTCACCGTCTCCAAAAGCGACGGCCCAAGCCTTGAGTTCACCTGCACCGCCTACCCGGACGAGATCATGATTGACACCTTGTCCGTGAGACAGCCCACAGCAAACGACGAGGAGGAGCTGATCGCTTATGAGGGTCCCGACTTCAAGTAAGAACATAAAACCATGACTTGGCCATTTTCATTTTCCCAGCTAACAACTACTAGCTGTTGCTGTAACCAAACTTGCTGATGTTATACACTTCACCCTCTTTAACTTTCCTGGGTAACTGAACACATGATTAAGAACTGCCTTGCTGATGCTGTACACTTTGTCTCGTGCAGTGACCTCGACGAGAATCTGCAGAGGGCGTTCCACAAGTACCTGGAGCTGCGCGGGATCACGCCCATGACCACCAACTTCCTGCACGAGTACATGATCAACAAGGACAGCCGCGAGTACCTCTTCTGGCTGAACAAGCTCAAGGATTTCGTCAAGCAGTAGAGATTGTGTTAGAAACTATCCCCTAGCATAAGATGGGCCAATGAATGTGCTTTGCACATCCTCTTTTGAGACTTACGACCCTCTGAACTATACTCTAGAGAGTATACACATAAACAATGTGTGCTTAAATCGTAGCGTGATGTTAGTTTAGAGCACTTCTTCGGTAATTTGTAGAGAATGCTTTGTTCGGTAGTATGAAATGATTTTTGAGGAAATAATTATTCTCTATAGTACATTTGTTCAATATTTTATGGCGAACTTGAAACATATGTGTGATGTGTGCCTGCCTTGGTGATATATTTTGTATGATGCAATCTCTCAATCAGCAGTAGTCTTGTCTGTTGTTCTAAATTGAAATCATAGTGTAAACATATGTTCTCGCTCTACAATTTTCAATTTATAGCGAAATTAGGTTTATGCAGAGTTCTGTGATCGTCTTTGAACTTGCTGCGCCGGTGTTCTGTGATCGTCTTTGAACTTGCTGCGGCATTTGTGTTTTACAAGTTTGGCAATAGCATCTTGAATTCATGAATTTATAAATCCATTCTATCATGAGTCGTTGAAATATTTAAAAGGTCAAAGCCGACTCGAGAGGGTGAAAGCCAAAACTTGAGTAAACGACATGCTAATCTTTCCCCTTATATTATGATGAAATACAAAAAGGGTAAACATAATATTGCCGCCGATGCTCGTTCTATGCAAGAATATCCCCCTACTTACCACCCCCAAAGCAGCAAGAATATGAGCTCGTTTATTACACACCCTTGGAGTCATGTTATGCGGAATGAATCCATATATAGCCTAAATTTTAGAATTTGAAAATCCATACAAAGGACATGAAGTAAAATGGATTCATTATTTTTTATATGCAGATAAAGGATGAAAATGTATCCGATAAAAATCGAAGAGTTGAGAAAATCGACGAAGTTTGCCGATTTAATGGATCTACTAGTATTTGCTCTTACTAGCACCTGGTCCCAAACTCCCAATGGATAGATCGACGGCAAGGACATAACTAAGGCACTTCGGAAGCTCCCGACTCCCAGATCTCCTGAAAACCCTAATCCCTCGAACCTTCTAGAATCCCCCCATGGACGGCCTCGCGGCGCCCTCGCCTTCCCATTCCGGCGCCACCTCGGGCGGCGGCCCTTCCCACCGCAAGCGGAAGCTTCCTCCGCCGTCCCTCTCCGATGCCACCGCCGACGAGGACGACGACACCACCGCGCCGTCGTCCCCCGCCACTTCCCCATCTTCGCCCTCCCGCCCCTCATCTCCGTCCTCCTCTCACTCAGACGAAGATGACGACGACTCCCTTGCCACCTTCACCGCCACCCGCCTCGACGCCGCGCCGGCCTCCTCCGGCAGGCCCCCCAAGCCCGACTCCTCGTCCGCGTCTGCCCTCGCAGCGGCGGCGGCTCCCAAGAACGACGCCGCGTCCGCGGTGGCAGGCGACGGGAAGGAGGACTCCAAGGGCCTCTTCACGGACAACATCCAGACCAGCGGCGCCTACAGCGCCCGCGAGGAGGGCCTCAAGCGCGAGGTGAAGATTTAGTTTCCTGTTTCCTGTTTGATTATTGGTAAAAAACCGCTTGCTGGTTTTAGAGCAACCTAGTGTTCGTTATGCGCATTTGCTAAGGTATAGGTTAATTTGATCTGCAGGAAGATTCGGGGAGGCTGAAATTTCTGTGCTATTCTAATGATGGAGTTGATGAACATATGATTTGGTGCGTATCCTAATTTATATCACAGCTATGAGCATATGAGATGGTAAGATTGTTATTGACTGATTTGTCTTTCTCAGGTTGGTAGGTTTGAAGAATATCTTTGCGCGGCAGCTCCCTAATATGCCTAAAGAGTATATTGTCCGGCTTGTTATGGATAGGTAAATTCTGAATGTAATGTGCTTGCGGTTGATAATTTAGATACTGCCAATGTGGCTTACTTTTGAAACTGCTCAAGTATCTTGACTCTTTAGTAGTGTAACTAACTGTATTGCTTTTGAAAGTTGCTTGAATACTTGCAGTGTAATTAATCGTATTTTGTTTGGCAGAACTCACAAGTCAATGATGGTTATCAGGAATAATAATGTTGTAGGAGGCATTACTTACCGCCCTTATGCAAGGTAATGTTGCCATTCCAGAGTTAACATTTATTTGGTCCATCCGGATTTTGAGTTGATAGTGATTTGTAATGATGTGATTGTCTC
The DNA here is from genome assembly GCA_030063025.1 of Avena longiglumis. Lineage (NCBI taxonomy): Eukaryota > Viridiplantae > Streptophyta > Magnoliopsida > Poales > Poaceae > Avena > Avena longiglumis. The sequence continues at coordinate 582,545,308 of CP125973.1, read as the reverse complement.
GTACGGTCTCATTCTTGGAATCTATGTTTCATTGATCTCAAAGTCGTTAGCGGATTAGATTTAGGATAGTGATATGTGTAGATTGCAGGATGGTATGTTTGCTTTGATATCTGGCTGTTAATTTGCTTATAAGATACTTACTCTGTTTCACACCATGTCAATGATGTCCCTTTTCTTCTGCACAAGTTAATGTCAGAATGCATAAGTTGTGGCCTAATTCTGCTTTAAAAAATTGTAGCCAGAGGTTTGGAGAAATAGCATTCTGTGCCATTACAGCCGATGAGCAAGTTAAAGGCTATGGAACAAGGTTAATGAATCATCTGAAGCAACATGCTCGAGATGCTGATGGTCTCACTCATTTCTTGACATATGCAGATAACAATGCTGTTGGCTATTTTGTAAAGCAGGTTTGGCTATCTGGCCTTGTATAAATTATTCCGAAATTTTATTGTGTGTGGCTATCTGAAGCAGCATGTATAAACTAAACCTGAGCTTTAAATTCTCCATGTGTATTGTGTACACAGTGTCCAATACCATCATTAGCCTTTCTAGGCATATGTTAGTAGAAAATTATGAAATTTTGTATTATGTAAATATTTTTCAAGAAGAATCTAATGATACTATTTTCACCATACCAACCTATTATTTTTGTATGTTAGTAGTCAACCTTGTTAAGGTTTGACTGCTCTCTTCCTACAAGTCATCTATTTATGAATAGAGGTTGTAAAATTTATTAAAAGCTATAAAGAGTAATTTCTATTTGCAGGGTTTCACAAAGGAGATCACTTTTGACAAAGAAAGGTGGCAGGGGTAAGCCTGTTGTGCAGCATATCTTTCTAAATTATGTTGTCTCATCAACTTATTATGTTCCTTGAGAGTATAATATTGATATATGTAATTGTCACATTACAACTGCTGATTTTAACAGTTGGCTGGTTTTAGGTACATCAAGGACTATGATGGAGGAATATTGATGGAGTGCAGAATTGATCAAAAGTTGTCGTATGTTGATCTGGCAACGATGATTCGGCGTCAAAGACAGGTGTAGTGACAGGCCCATAGCTGCCCTGATCATGAATTGCAAGCAAGTAGCTTCTACCAATCATTGATTGTTGTCATGTTAAGACATTACTAAAGTAGGCACAATGTTCCAATTTTTTTTACTAGGCCTCCGTACTCAGCCAAGTACTCATAACAGGCCGGCTTCCTATTCACCATTATGCAAAATAAGGTAGTCAAGAACTTTAACAGGGTGTGTCAACCGGCTATTTACTCAGGTGCATACCTTGCTCAGGTGGTTAATGAATAGCAAGTTAATGAGTTGTGCAACCCATTTGTAATCACTAGTCGATTCAGCTCACAACCCAATGTTATCAGAACAAGACTACTAGGTCAAGCACTACTAGTAGTAAGCTTTTGGTTCAATCTCATTTATGCAAGTAAACGTTTAGTTAGAAGGCACTGACAATAGGTCTTTTATGAAGGGATTAAGCGCCCACCTACCTGAAAATGTTTTCTCCTTGGAGACCATGACCTGAAAATGCTTATGGTATTTTCTTTTCTGTTCCCGACCCTTGCCATGGTTGGGGTTCCCATATGGTGTATGGAGGGCTGTCGTGATATTGGAGATCAATGACCGACTTGGTGCGTCCTGTTGAGACATGGTCTACTGGTGGCATTGTGAACTTTGTGTGACTGCAGACCATGGCCAGCTGATTGCAGCGGGGACTACCAGAGTAGAGTTTTCAGGAGGCGCTGCAATGCACAAATCGGGATGAATTGATGACTTGATTGTTAGATTTTGGGTATAAGGAAGCTTTAGCAAAGGCCCAGGCTCGAGGTACTGCAACCATCAGGAAATGGGTCATGCATGTGAGGGTCCTTACATGCAGAGAACTGGACGGGAAGCAGGGTGGGAGTGGGTTGTCTTGGGGCCTGGTTTGGCTGACGGGCATTGTGGACACTAAGGACCCCTTGGCTCAAAATTTTCCTGATATCAACAGGGATCAGGAAATAGGGCCCATGGCCATAGTTTATGACATGGCATAGTTGTTTCACTGATATCAACTGACTTAGAAGTTGTCAATTACACCGCCAGTTTTTTTACTTAGTTCTCACTGATAGGTTACAATTGAACTGAATTACATCAGCTTCATGTTTTAGTCCCTCTTGCTTCTAGTTTTCTGTTTCATGATGAATATCACCATTTCGTCATGTCATTCCTTTTCTTTCCACCCTTCTATCATCCAATATGACAATCGTTTCGTATTAGTTTACTTTGTTAATTGGCTCTCTTTCTACTCTGCAGGCAATTGATGAGAAGATCAGAGAGCTTTCTAACTGCCATATTGTTTATTCAGGAATTGATTTTCAAAAGGTTAGCTTTTCCTAAGGGGGAATGTGTTCCACTGAAAATTGTGTTGTATAGAGAAATGTGGCGGGGTGGAAACTACTAGGGTGCTAGGTAAAAAGGGACTATTCAACTTATATCTCCCGTTGATAATATCTGTGTCTCTATTTTCCAGTATTGACATGAATGTTTGCCCAAAAAAGGGAGATGGATAGTGCTGTCTTACACAAGGAATGCATTACGTGAATAAGTTGGTCTCTTGGATGGATGATTATGTCTTCTGTCGGATGTTGTTTTCATTTTGGATAACTACTTTTCTTTCCTACTAAGAAAATTCTGAGATGGTGGTGAGTTCATTTCTCTGACTCCACTCTTACTACCAGTGGGACCACCATTTTTGCATGTCTGCTAATATTCTCATTCCGTCTCTAAATCCGTGCACCATATTGCTATGTGGTAGCTAACTTGTTATCTGGAAGGTGTGATTGTTCGCCACTAATTGTTTGTTGCATAGAACTGATGATCGAACCAAAACTAAGCAGTTCACTCTCTTGATAAATTCCTATCCTTGTTCTTTACTTTATAGTTCTGTAGCAAAGCTAGGGGCGCTATGCTAGTTCTACTAATGTTTGAGGTGTGCCTTGTTCGGAATGAAGCATCACGGAACATGGTGTTTAATGGGTCCATTTGATTCTTTTCAGAAAGAAGCTGGTATTCCAAGAAGACTGATGAAACCAGAAGATATTCCTGGTTTGAGTAAGTAATATTCTATGTAAACTTATTATTCTGTGTTCACACTCTATATCTGGCACCGATCTCTATTTAACTTGAACACCATTGGCAACCCTTCTCTGCCTTGTACAGCTGGCTGTGTTGAAACCAACTCAAAGGCATATCTTCAACTGAAATACCTGCAGCATGTTCAGTACGATTTAATAGAGATGCTGGCTTCTGTACCCTATAGGCAACTGCCCCTCCCTTCTCCAAAACTGTGTAGGGGTCCTGCATACTTGTTTTTACTCCAAATCCTTTTAGGGTGTGATTGGTTGCCTGGGTCATTCTCCAAAACGATGCAAGGTTGTATGTTTGGTTGTGTGCAGCCTATGTTTGTGGTCACCTCTTCTCTTTAGTGGTGACCTTAACATAGTACACCACCACCACACACAGCGACAAGGAATGAAATAAACTAGCAGTTCATCATGACTACGGGCTGATCCTTCCCAACCATCTAGCACATATGTGAACCTCATATCGAAATCAACAGTAGCAAGCACATTCTGGCTCGTGTAGTGCTTCCTTTCTCTGTATGTTGATGATTGTGCTTTCAGCACTCTAGCAGTCACATGAGTACCATCGATTGTGCCACCCCAATCATGATTTTGTGTACTGTGGTATTCTGACGAAAAGAAGAAGTAGTATTTGTGCTCACCCTGAAATATGGATACCATCTGGGCCGTTTCGTATCTTGCTTGGTGTTTGACAAGAAGGTGGCTTGATCATCTCCTATGAGCTCCCCAATTGCATACATGACTTGGTTGAAATAGCGGGAAATAGTCTATGGATACCCTAAATGTGCTGTGGATGACTCTGAACCTCTGGTTATGACCTACAACATGAAGGAACATATCAACTTGCTCTTCCACAGAGGTGTGGATGCTATCTTGCAACAATCCTCTCCTCCTAAACCTCTTGACAAGTTTATAGAAGGGGACTCTTTTCATCCGAAGCATTTGGACAGCCTGTACATTGTTAGAGTTGTAGATGTAGTCTGGAATGGTAATTCTCTCCTGATCTCAGACCAAGATAGGACCGTATGTCATTCTCGGATAGGCAGCTCACCTAACTGCTCTTTTGTGAAGCAGGATGATCCATGCCTTAATCACAGCTGATGGATCAGATTTATCCAGTCGGCCTATTCAAATAGATTTAACATGTGTACTGGCTAATTCTACAGTACAAGCTAACGGCGGGGACAGAAAGTAGGGGACGAGATGGTTTACCTTCACCATTGCACACAAGGGAGAGTAGCTGGGCTTGCAGAAGAAGAGCTCGTGGCATCGATGTAGACTTGCCTGTGGATCCCTGGCAGGAGACAAAGGAGATCAGCTGCTGAGACAGACAAATAAGCGGGTGAGGTAGATCTGCGGAACCACCGCCGCCGCTGATGCCGAGAGCGAAAATGGGGGTGTACTGCTGAGAGGCGACCAAAAAAAGGTGACACTAGCTTTGCCGCGAAACGCAGCCGATGATTTTGGTTCTCCCGCCATCTCGTGTCGGGCTCCCGTGCGCACGCCATCTCCTCTTTTCGCACTGCTAGGGCTTAGCTTCACGGAAACGGTCGAACTTAGCGTTCCTAGCGGGCCTGCCCCAGAACTGGTTTTAGCAGCATGCCAGCCACAACGCAGATGGATCCCGGGACTCCAAACATCTGGTTTTTGCATCCAGCGGGTCTATTAGGAGGGGATGCGGGCTACCAATCACACTGTTGACTCCTCGGAACAGGTTTTACCTGAAGATATCCAGGTGTTCTGATTATGCTTCTGGTAGGCTGGTAGCTAGTTTTTGGAATCTCTCATTGGTAGGAGCATTAACAAAAAGTGCAGCACCCACTTTGTATTGAGCAAACAAACTTGTCTACAATTGTAAAACAGAACTTGCAGACTGTAGAGTTGTAGTATGATGCTATTGAATATTAAATCTTAAAATAAAGGTGCATCTATCTGTTTCTAGTTATGGACGTTTAGTTTTTCCTTGTTGATTTGGTAATGAACTAATGATGCAAATTTGACAGAACTGTTATGTTATGCAGGGGAAGCTGGATGGACTCCTGATCAGTGGGGACATTCCAAATCACGTTCATCATTTTCCTCGGATTACAACACATACAGACAGCAGCTTACTAGCCTCATGCGGGTGTTGTTGAAGGCAAATATTTTATCTTCACTAATCTGTTGATATGACGTGTGTGTTGCTTTTGCTTAGTATACTTGATTGCATTGGATAGTATGCACTTTCTTCGCCAATCATAAAAGCTTATGCATCGTCCTATTCCGAAGACTTGCGAATCTGCCAAAGGGAATGCCTGCTTGTGTAAAAAGAAAAAACAATCATGTAGCCTGCTAGTTTAATAAGGACTACTTGTGTTTCAGAGTTTGATCGATCATACTGATGCCTGGCCATTTAAAGAGCCGGTGGATTCACGTGATGTTCCAGACTATTACGATATTATCAAAGACCCTATTGGTGAGTTTATCTGATTTATGGCTTTACCTTCCTGCCATCGAGACATCGACCTTTCAAACATATGTAGCGTGCTAGTTTAAGTTGAGCAGTTGCTGCTTGTCTGCAGATTTGAAGACGATGTTAAGAAGAGTTGAGTCGGAGCAGTACTATGTGACCTTAGAGATGTTTGTAGCCGACTTGAAGAGAATGTTTGTCAATGCAAGAACCTACAACTCTCCTGATACAATATATTTTAAATGCTCCACTCGGTGAGTGACGAACTTAGAACTCGTCTTTGCATATCTGTTGATCACCCTGTCAGGGATATTTTTTTTTGAAATATTGGTTCTGGCCAAGTTATCAGGCGGATTCTGGAGTTTTTGGCTGTGCGCTTTATCATATGGTTGTAGAACTCTGGCAAATGATTGACCACTGCTGGTTTTGAATACCAAGCACCCACCTTCAATCTCATTGATTGGCTTCGTTGATTTCGATCTTGCAGGTTAGAAGCCTACTTCACAAACAGAATCCAAGCTCACCTTGCCCAGGCTGCCTCAACCAAGAACTAGGCTGACGACCGGCGAATTGGATATGGTTGTTGTAAAGTGTGATAGTTGCAGACATACTAGTTATGCCTTTGAGCAATTATACTGGAAACAAGTTCAAATTATCGCTCTCATTATTTGGGGAACACATGTTCTCAATTCTCAAATGCCTTCCTTGCAAAGACAGTGCTAAAAAAGCTCTGAAGTTCTCCTTGGATCTAGATATTTCTCCTATGCTGTGGAAGCTCTCGAAGTCTGATGGTGTTCTGTAGACCAAAACCGAGGTGAAATGATGGTACAAATCCAATAATTAACTAGATACATACGAATCTAGATAAAGTTGAGGCCATCAATATGGACCAAAGGGAGTAGTAAGAGGCAGATGAACTGGAATCTATTTATTCTGTGACTTTACATTGTGATTGCATGGTACTTCCTCTGTTCCTTTTTAATAACTTGCCAAACCGTCCTACAAAAGGAACGGGGAACCTCTTTCTTTCTATCAAGGCTCTTGGGGGATCTGTTCGAATTTGCTGTTTGTAGAATCTTATGCATATAAAGTTATGAACACGACACATGCACACACATAATTCCGGTTTCTCATGTTGGACTGAATCACCAACGCGATAGAATCTTCTTGAGAGAGAGGCCTGTAATAGAGACCCACGATAGAGGAAGGGCCTCTACAACTCAGAGTAATCTCAAGAGAGTGTGGGGATCTCACTTGGGAAAAGTGATGTGGCAACTTGAGAGTGACAGCGTAACGTACACTGTGTGCTTTACAACCATGAAACTGCTTGAGAAAACAACAGTTAGGATGTTCACTGCAGTGCTAGGCAAATTGGCGTTTAGTTTGCGGTGTCAACGAATGCTTTGCGTTTTTTGGTTGAGAACATAGTCACCTGCCTATAGCACTCAACTTTAGAAATCCCTGAAATGTTTCTTCGCGATTTTGCCATCGCGGTGGATTTTCGCAATCAAATTTGTCTAGTAGGACGTTTGTTCTTAAAATAAACTTGGTAGAATGCGAACTCGCCAACCACAAACTGAGTCCAAGGCCCATAACTCCATATTCATACACTTTGTGAGTACCAGAACCGCTATTCCAGTTATTCCAGGAGGATGAGGATTGAGGAAGCGGTTGTCGTTGCAGTACTCTAGTGTTTCATCCTTCTCTAGCGCCACAATACCTCAGCCTCCTTGGTCGCGGCATACATGGTCTCTTGTTTGCCGGAGCCAGTTTTTGGAAATCTTATTGACATTAGGATCCCGGCATACATGGTCTCACGAAACTGATAGCGCAAGGACGATCAGGATCGTCCGGTACATCCTCCTGCCCCCGGGACCGAAGGGATACCGGTCAAATCCTGATCGTCCTTATGTTTTAGTTTTGTATCAAAAATACTCAACGATTGTTTCTTACGTATATCTCATATAAAACTTTAAATACTATGGCTAATGTAACAGATGGAAAAGTTTGTTTAGATTTTTCTCGAAAAGTACATATAATCCAATATGTTTATTTCTGTTCTGTACCTGTATTAGTGTAAAAGATAAGATAAACCTTGAAGACCGTGTCAATATCCAAAGTGTCATATATTAGCTATACAAAGAGAATCATCATTCTTTAATCGATATATAGATAACCGTTTTTCTTGCATGGATCTATCAGAGTTAAATATTCCTCACTGCCCAATTTTTTTTGTAAAATGACAACAATATTGTTGAATCGAAATAGAATCATGGCGTACCACATCGGACAGGGGTACAATCTTAAGTGTGCGCTTCATTAATTTGCATTGTATATCATCGCACTCAATGTTAACTCGTCTGTTCTTGTAGAATCAAATTACAACACTCTAGATGCAATTTTCTCTTGTCGGATTTAAATGGCACTGACAAACAAGAGATATCATGATTAATGTAGGTTTGTGATGCCCAAAATAAGACTTCCTTATATGTATGCATATAGATGTAATGGAGGGCAACGTACGAAAGGTGTTGACACTATGCAGTTAAAGGTCGCCAATGAACACCCAAGCTTGTGTAGATCTCTATGGTGTCGGCGATGCATCAAAAAATCGCATCACAGACGTGTGTCATGACGGATCAAGAGACCGGAGGTGAGGGCATCTTCACCGGGCCGACCCATACGGTCATCTCAAACAGTCTATTTCTGTCCTTTTGGGTCAGGCTTCGGTCGATTTGGGGAGGGGGTCCAACCTGTCCGGCCGACCGCGCATAGCGACCCGACCCATTTGTTCGTGCTTGGCCATTGCCAACGCCGACATATTTCTAGTGTCTTCCCACCGCCACGATGTATTCCGCCTTTCTTTCCCGCCATTTCCCGCGAGTTCTCGGCGTTTCCTGCCGCGTCTAGGCGCAACCATAAAAATGGGAGGTCGTCGAGCTATCTTCGACCATACCCACGCCACCCACAACACAAAAAACCACCATGCCTGGCCACCGGTGTCGACACGACGAGCTCCGTGGAAACCCCGATGCCGGCGGAGAGGAGGCGCCCGAGCGGCCGGTGCCGTCGTGGTGGCCGAATCCGCCGAGTTCTGAACATCTTTGCTGAGGTTTAATCTCGTTAATGCCCATTGTTATGGACTTGGGTTTTGGAAGATAGGGATCTTGGAGATCAGAAGTTAGCAAACAAGCAATCTGAGAACACGAGGTTTACCTGTTCGGGCCCCGGAGGGAAAACTCTACTCCTGCTTGTCTGCTCTTGATTACAGCGGAACCAAAAAGTACAGGGGTGCGCAGATGCAATCTGGCGTGGAAGTGTGTATGCGGTGGTGTGTGAGAGATTGCCAGAGAGCCTCCTCGTCGTGCCCTCCTGGCCTTTATATAGAGATAGGCAGGTCCCAAGCACAGATCGAGTCGGTTACAGGTTTTAGGGTTTACCCCTTTAAATTTTCTATCTACTCTAGTCTTGCTTTTCAAGGATCTGAAGGCGTCATGGGCCCTGGCCACTCGAAAGTCTTCATGGGCTGGCGGATGTTCTCTTGGGCCTTCCTTGGGCTGGACTAGGTATGCTAAGGTCGTGTACCCGCAGGGTATAACCATGTCAGTAGCCCCCGAGTGTTCAGTCGAATCGTAGATTCGGCTGAGGACTCTTCAATCTTTCGGGTGTAGATATTTCTGTCTGTCTAGAGAATGATTTGAGTGTGTAGGGATTGTTGATGCGTGTGCCTGACTCTCCCGATAGATCATGGTCAGTTAACTGTCTTAGTACAAAACAACACGATCTTCTTCAGATTCGTGTCCCTCGGCTCGAATCCGGAACATATGCTGGCGTAATTCGACTCATGCCGCGGAGGACTTACAGGAGTGGAATTCCAGTGAATTTAAATGATGTACCCAACACATCCGTCGGGATTTTTCATCGCGCCTGCTGGCATGGATTTTTACTATCAGAGCGCAGTCGTGTGCGTTACCAGGCCATCAGATGGTATATGTAGGTCTTATCTTTGCGTCGCAGATGCAGCATCCGAAATTTTATCACCGCGGAGGTGTTTCGGGTGGCCAAGGAGAAGGTTACCCACTTAGCGTTGGTTGGGGCAAAGTTGCCGAAAAGTTTTTGCATTCTGATTTGAATGATCGCAGTCGAAGAATTCATAGGGTGCGCGACCAGCGCTCCCTATGGGAGTAGTCCTCGAGTGTCTGTTCGAGTCATAGACTCGAGGAGAGACTTTAATTCAGCCATTATGGGCTTTAGGTCCGTAGGACACACATTTTTTGGATGCTTGAATCAATCCTCCCTATAGGAGTAGCCCCCGAGTCCGTAGTGGAGTCGCAGACTCGACGTAGGACTCGAAGAATAAGTCATTGACGTAGTACGCTATTCATGCTTCGGGTGCGCGGCCAACGCTCCTGATAGGAGTATCCCCCGAGTGTCTGGCGGAGTCGTAGACTTCAGAAGAGACTCGAGACTTGTATCATGCAGTTGTGGTCATTAATATTGTGGGCGTATCGCTGACTCGGAAGTACATCGGGTGCGCGACCAGCGCTCCTGATAGGAGTAGCCCCCGAGTGTCTAGTCGAGTCGCAGACTCGAGTGGATACTCATGCGAGGAGAAACCACTGACCCGGAAGTGCATCGAGTCAGCGTCTCACACATAAGGAGCCAGGAGTCAACGTAGCGGAGTGATGCGGCATTTTAGCCGGAAGGACTCGACGTTGCGGATGAAGTCGACACCGTTTCTTCTGTCGGGTGCGCGGTCAGCTCCGCTTTTGTCGATGATGGATGTGGTCATTCGAGAAATTCTTCGACTCGGGTCTTGGCGTCTGTTGACGTGACTGGCGCTGGTCGACTCCGTTGGAGGACCCAATATAATAGCTCAGCGCATTTGACATCCTTGTAAGCTGCACAAAACATAAAGAATTGTAAAGTACTTGTATCTTGTAAGGAATATTTGCCTTTCGGCTTGTATAGTAAGATTTTGGTGCCGATCGAGTCGACACTTTTGCACTATATGCTAGGCCTTTTAGTTAGCCTGATTACCCTTAGTCTCAGTACCTTGCCGAGGTACTCGGAGTTCAAGGATTCGACGATCAGGCAGAATCAGCTACTCGGGTTATCGTGTTCGAGGTGCTCGAGTGCGTGGAGCCGATGGCACATTAGGTTACTCGAAGAAGGCGCAGCCCCCGAGTGTTTCGAGTGCGAGTTAAAAATGAAATCAGCTCTAAGTAGAGGGAAACTTAGATTTGTTGGTTGTCGTCATGGACGAAGTTGATGCGGTAGCGAGTCACGTGGCGGACGTAATCGACGCGGCGGAGTCGGCGTGATGGCGAGTCGTCGAAGTTGAAGGATGTGGCGAGTCACCTCAGTCGAAGACATGGTGGGTCGCCGCATCCGAAGACCGTGGAGGGTCGTTGAAGTTGAAGAAGACACTGGGCCGCCGGAGCCGAAGACCGCGGAGGGTCGCCAAAGCGGAGGAAGCCCCGAGCCCCCGAGTCGTTGGGGCCGAATATCACATCGGGTCGAAGACCGCGGCGGGTCGCCGAAGCAAAGTCAGCGCAGCTGAAGACCGTAGCGGGTCGCCGCAGCCGAAAATTAAAGCGGACCACCGCAGTCGAAGGATTCCCGGGTCGCTGAAGCCGAAAACCGCAGCAGGTCGCACGTCGGAGTGGGCGCAACCCCCGTGCGTAGAGTCAATGTGGTCGGACGGAGCTGGACGACGGACCTGTAGTCGACTCGTTTACGAGTCGCGCGTCATGGCTGCCAATTGTCCTTTCAAATCTTGAATTTTGCCTCATGTGAAGCCCTTGGTGATACGCTCCATGAGGATCAACTATTTTTTCACCGATCGGCATGTTACATTTTTTCTTCTTCATGCTGCATGTGGTGTCATGCCCATAACACGAGTGATGCGTCCGCCGTATTGAATCTGGTTTTTCTTCAGGAGTCGTGTTGGACTTGGTATACACTTTGATTTGGAGTCAGCTATCTGCACGGCTTGTGTCGATCTGTGATTTTCCGACGACGACGAACATACGCATCTGGCTATGTGTGTCGCCAGCCAGTTGTACGTGGTGACCTGGCTGAGCTGATCCGATCTGCCATTGTTTGTTTGGTTGGATTTGCATCGCTTTCTTCTCGCCGATGAAGTGATGAGTTGGCCAGATGCAATCTGGCTACCATTGACGGTGAGGGTCCAGTCCGGAATGACACGTGAGGTTCGAAGTAGATCTGTTTCCCGATAGCCGTCGAGTTGTAGATTGCTCCAGATGAGACCGTCACGATCGCACAATCAATGCCCCCGATTTACCATAGACGGCGCCAATTGACGAGGTTTAATCTCGTCAATGCCCATTGTTATGGACTTGGGTTTTGAAGAAGATGGGGATGCTGGAGATCGCGGAACGGTTAGCAAACAAGCAACACGGGGACACGAGGTTTACCAGTTCAGGCCCGGAGAAAATCCTACTCTTGCTTATGCGCTCTTGATTACGGAACCGAAAAAAGGTGCGCAGATGCAATCTGGCTTGGAGGTGTGTATGCGGTGGTGTCACGAGATTGTCGAGAGCCTCCTCGTCGTGCCCTCCCGGCCTTTATATAGAGATAGACAGGTCGAGCCTGGTCGAGTCGATTCTGAGTTTAGGGTTTACCCCTTTGAATTTTCTATCTACTCTAGTCTTGCTTTCCAAGGATCCGAAGGCGTCATGCGCCCTGGCCACCCGAAAGTCTTCATGGGCTGGCGCATGTTCTCATGGGCCTTCCTTGGGCTGGACTAGAGGTATGCTAAGGTCGTGTACCCGCAGGGTATAACCATGTCACTGCCTCCTCCGATTCCGGGGCGCCCATGGATTTACAGGATGGGCACACCGCCGCGTCGCCCTTTCTACAGCCGTCACATGACCACCGGTGAGCCTTTCATGACGGCGGTGGCGGAACGCGTCTTTCTGCCAAAATACCGACGATTGGGCCAATTCGGATTGGTGCGTGGCGACCTTCGAAAAGCGGTGCGGGCCAATCCTAACGATGCTTTTCTGCGTGCCTGCCTCGAGCGATCTGAAGAGGAAGTGTAGACACAACACACGATTATCAATTCTCTCAATGATGAATGGTGTATCTGACCCGCCGCAGCCACCGCCCCTAGCGCTAGCGGCCGCACGTAGTCTTAGGTTGTAAAGAAATTTTTTTAGGACTTGAGTGTAACGATTAGGACTTGAATAAAGATTTTCATTGCAAATGGCCAATGCCTACATTTATACATCATACATGGCGCGCGCACATCCTAGCCTACTCGTCAGAGTCGGAGGAGGAGTGGTAGCAGCGACACATGGTTAATGGTCAAGCTGACGCCAAACTTTCTTTTGCCATCGTACGTGAAGATGACGATGTTGCCCGTTTCAATCTGGTGAGAGCGGGCGAAGCGCTCCCGGCCGTTGCCGAGGTACATCTGGCCGAGGTGGTCGGACTGCAGGTCGACTGGGTACCTGCCAATCCTGAAGCCGTTTGCCTGTAGCATGGTGAGCGGGGGAGGCTCGTCGCCGATCAGCGTCACGAACCCCGTGGGCAGGAGCAGCCTGTCACGCGGCATGCCGAGGTGGTTGGCTACGACGAATTGGGTGCCTTGGTCGAAATCTTCGGGCGACGATGTCGTTGAGGGAGAGCGTGGTGGCGCGGTGAGTTGGTCGCGTCCTCCACGCCTCCCTCGGCGTCCATGGCTGCCACGGCCTCCCCTCGAACCAGTACCACCGGACATGGCTAGCTACAAGTAGTGAATAAGGAAAAGAGGAAGGGGGAGATGGATGGTGTTCTGTGTGGGAGAAGATGGCCGCGGGTGGCCTGTTACAAAGGGCCGGCATCGGATGCCGACATGGAGGCCGAAGAGGGGCATTGAAGTGTCCAACCAGTAGGACAGGCGTCGGGCGGCACCTGCAACGGCGGTGTAGAGCATGTAGTCCAGTCAGTCAGCGTGCCGTCATGTCACCATTGATGGCACAGGCTGCCGCCGGTCAGCCTTCCGCCAGCGCCTCTGAATCGCTGCTGCTGCGTGCGTCTGAATCGGTGCCGCTGACCGCGTCTGAAATCAATGTGACGTGTGGATGACGGGTGGACCAGTGACACGCGCGAGCACGATGTCCGCGCTGTCCACGCACGTCCGGACCGACGCAACCGAACCCAATTAGATGCATGGATGAGTCAAGCCGGACGTGTTTTTTCTGATGGATCGTCCTATGAATAGTTTCGGACACGCGCAGACCGTTTAAGTCAGTCCGGTAAAAATACCCAGACACCCGTGAAGGAGCGGGCCACGCGGACATTGGGGCGGCAACCATTACTGACAGCGCCGACATGTCATGAGTAGCCAACAGGGCCAACGTACACAGTCTAGCCATACACTGAGATCCTGAAACGAGATCCAGCAACCAAGCCAACCCAAATAATGGCGGATTATTCATTCTTAACACAGGTCATTCAAGTCATCATAATAGTATTGTGTCCTATGTTTCCCAGTCCCACGGAAGGGAGTCCATTTGCATTAAACTGAACCCACCGTACCTGCGAGGCAGTAGTGTAGTAATAATACGGAAAATGTAGCGTTACACACTAGTGCAAAAGACGTCCTGTGTCATTTCGGGTCTCTCCTTTTGGTTCATAATACGGTCCAGGACAAGTGATCTTCAGCCGGCTAGCTGCACTTTATGAAAACAATTAGTCTTGGCTCATATCATGACTTGAGACTAGTTGTTTTTTTATATAATGCATTTTTATCAATACTCGAGCCATGACCATTTTTCTCCCAAACAAGCCGAGTTCATGCCTTTTTTCAAGATTTTTTTTCAAAACACAGGCAATCAATACTCGAGCCATGTTGTGTTTTGGGTGGGCTTGGCCCTGGTTGTGCCAGTTGCATGTTTTCTTCTGTTTTTGGTTCCAAAAAGGCAAAAAATAAATATTCTCCGAATTGGACGGGACAAAAGCCAAAATCAATATTTTACCATGGGCGACACGAAGTCCAGAGGAGAGACGGAGAGGCGCCACAGGGTGGCCACACCTCCAGGCGCGGCCAGGGTGGTCCCTCGCCTAGGCAGGGTGTGGGCCCCCTGGGCACCCCCACCTCGCCTCTTCGCCTATAAGAAGCCCCCGATACAAAAACCCTAGGCACCCGATCAAAACTCCACGAAACCGTCTGTAGCCGCCGTCACCATCGTCCCTAGATCGGGGGAGGGTGGGGGATGGGGGATCTGAAATTCTTCCCGGCACCCTGCTAGAGGGGAGATAATTCCGGAGGCCTTCTTCTTCGGTATGATGCGTGAGTAGTTCCACCTTGGACTATGGGTCCATGTAGTAACTAGATGATTGTATCTCCTCCTTTGTGCTTTCATGTATAGATCTTGTGAGCTCCGTATATGTTCAAGATCTAATATATTTGTAATCATGCATGTTGTGTTTGCAGGGATCCGGTGGATATTGAGATTACTATGTCAGATTGATTAATGGATTTGTCTTATTGATTCTACCATGTATGTGTTGTTTGTGATCTTGCATGCTCTCCGTTGTTAGTAGATATCTTAGCCAAGTAGTTGCTAGTGACTCCAAGAGGAGGTATTTATGCTCGATAGTGGGTTCATGCCTCTAGTTTCCAAGGGAAGTGACAGAAGTCTCTTCGGTTGTAGATGTGTTGTTTCTACTAGGGAGAAAACAACGGTCTCTTGTTTATGGAACAAGTGGATTATTTACCTTACACACTTTGCTTAAAGCAGTTATCTGTTGCTTGCAACTTAATACTGGAGGGGGTTCAGATGATAACCTGAAGGTGGACTTCTAGTCATAGATCCAGTTGGATGGCGGTATATGTATATTGTTGTATTGCCCAATAAAATCTCATAGGATCTTTTTGTCTGGTATTGCATTGTTATGCCTTGCTCAATTCCTATCAATTGCCCTGCTATAATTTGTTAATCCTTCATGCCATGTTTTTTATCTAAGGAGAGCACCTCTAGTGAACTATGGACCCGGTCCAATCTTTACCATTGATACATCTTCCACTGTTACTGTTTACTTGCTACAAACCATCATCACCTTTCTCACCATACAGTTAATCCTTTATTACAGCAACCGGTGAGATTGACAACCTCACTGTTAGTTGGGGCAAAGTATTGAGTTTCTGTTGTGCAGGTCTCCATGTTGCTTGCAACACCTTTGGGACGTTTCCTTCCTCCTACTGGTTCGATAACCTTGGTTTCTTACTGAGGGAAACTTGTCTGCTGTACTGCATCATACCTTCCGCTTGGGGTCTCCCAACGAAGTGCTGCTGCACTCATCAAGGCTTTTTCTGGCGCCGTTGCCGGGGAGGCTAAGAACGTCTTCGCAAGGGGAGTCCTCCACTTCCTTTCTCTTTACTTTCTCTTTAGTTTTCTTAGTTTATTTTTCTTGGTTTTGTTTGTACCTTTTTATCAAAAACTCCAAAGAAATTAGTTTAGTTTGGTTTGCTTTCTCTTTTAAAAAACACAAAAAAATCAGTTCCTACCCTAGTTGCTACCATGTCTGGTTTTGGTCCAATCTCTATTACACCTATGGAAGAGATCTCTACTTTTAAGCAAAAAAGTGAGGAGAGTTTTAAAGAAGCTTGGTATAGAATCTCCGCTTTACAAAGGGAAACTGAGCCTAAGATGAGTCTTAGCTTGGTTATTAATAGATTCTACCGCGATATTGCTCTTCGTTACAGATATGCTTTAGATGCTGTGGCTGAGGAAGATATTTTTATATGTAATGAGGATGAAGCTTTTGATGCCATAAAGAAATTGATTATAATTTATAATACTCCTCGCAAGTCTGATTCCTCTTTCATAGATATTTTTTCCAGGTTGAACACTCTTGAGTCCAGTATTGCTGCTATAAATAGTTGCTATCACACACTTAGGGCGTACCATGATTATGTTCCAATAAATTCGGAGCCTTCAAAGTAGTTTCCCACAATCAAAGTCTCTATAAATACTACACTTTTTGATGCCCGTTGTGATATCATGTCTGAATTTTGCCTTATGCCTAAAGATATTTATGAATCTTTGAGTCTTTGGGGGCTTTCTAAAGGAGGAGAGGAAATCTCTCTTACTAATAATGCCACTTTATTACCCATTGGAATAGCTGAAGGTGTGGTTACAAAAATCTCAGGTAAAATGGTGTCTACTGATTATCTTGTTATTGAATGTTTAGGCAAAGGACAGATCACACTTGGAAGATCCCTACTGAAACACCTTGGATCAATAATAGATGTGGGAAAAGGCATTATGCATTTTTCTCCTCCAGTAAGCAATCATATTTTCCCTAAAGAGAAGAAGAAAGGTAAGAAAGGAAAGAACAAGAGAGTTAATGCTTTATTTGAAAATACTTGATTTCTTGCTTCTTGTGCCTAACTTAAAGGCGTTAAAGTAAAGTACTTGTTGGAAGATAACCCAAGAGTTTCTTTGAGTCTTGGAAGTTATTACTTCAGTAATGACCTCTCCTTATCCTTTTTGTTTTCTTTTTGTGCCAAGAATGACTTCTAATGAGAGGGAAGTAAGATTTGGGGAGTTGCTGTCCCGAAACAGATTTCTGTCCTCCACCATAAAAATTCGTGAGGAGTCTCTGTAAGTTGGATTGAACTGAAAATTTACGAATAAATCCCCCAGTATGTTAGCTAACTTTCGTTAGTTCAATACTTTTTGATTTGAGAAACATAAGATTTTTCGAAAAAATCGGTTTCTCTCTGCTCGTCTGTTTTGATAGATTTCTGCCATTATTTGCATTTGCTTCTTATCGATTTCTTTTTTAGTTCTATTTTGGGGAAATAAAGCTTTTTAAAGGAAGTTGTTTCAGTAGCTTGTGTTTTTAGTGAAAAGTTTTGCTGTTCCAAAGCTAAACCTAAAGGTCTATTATCTTTTAAATACACTAATGTTGCTAATGAAGATTGTGTGATGTTTTGTATGAAGGAAAAATTTCAGGTGTAGAGAGAGAATAATGTAATGAGACGAAGAATGGAAAAAAGCTCAAGCTTGGGGATGCCACCCCGGTGTCACCCCAAGAAATATCTAAGAGGTACAAGCGTCAAAGCTTGGGGATGCCTTCGGCATCCCCTTCTTCATCAATAAAAAGATCAGGTCTGTCTAGACACTTTGTTTTTATTATTTCATGCACTGTTGTGTTGTTCTTGGAGCGTCTTAGTTTTTGTTTTCTTTGCTTAGTTTGTTTAGTTTGCTTGAATAAATTATTTTGGACCCCCGTTCTTGCTGTGTTGTTTCAAATAAGTCGATTGGTGTTGGAAAGGAGTAGAAAGTTCTTGCTTGGAAGTGCAAGAGGAGCTTGCATTGACTGCGACTTAGACTTTAGCATGACATGCTAGGTGTTGTTTTAACCTTATGCTTAGTGATTATTGCTGTAGCATGTCTTGTTCCAAATAATTGGGATTTCTTAGTGTGCCTTGAAGAAATTATGCATTGTTTTAGCATACAAAAGCATAGTATTGTGGTATTCTCCTTTGATGTTTTGTTTGGGTTGACTTGGCACATGCTCACACCATGTTATGACTACGAACAAGTCACCATAGCCTCTATGATCATTTAGTCCTTGACTTGTAGTACCACTCTATGTTTTGATTAGTAATGTTTTGTCGCTCTACATGATTATGGTCATTATTGCTCTCTTAGTTGGTTGCTCCCAGTCTTTTGCTAGCCTCCACTTGTATGAGTAAGTTCTACTCATGCTTCCAACTCCCAAGAGACCCAGTTATTCCAAAGTGTCCACTATAAATTCCTATGCATGGTGTGTTACACCATTCCAAGTATATTCTTGTTTTTAACTATCTTTCAATTAAAAACTATTTTGTTATGTGAACTTAGTGATTAAATCCCCCACAAACTTGATGTCACACATTATATTCTTTGACCCTAATAAACTTGAACCATTATGTCGTCTATGTTGTATATGCTTGCACTTATACATTGGGATTAGCAGAACCATGCTGTCATGGGGAACGTTTTCAGCATTGCACTTGTACTTTGTACACAGTTGATATCATGCTCTTTTGTCCATGGATGTCACTGGTGTAAAATAAAGAGGGAGCTTGTAAGTCCATGGAGTTATGTATTTTGTGTTAGAGAAACGCCTGGGCTGCTAGCTACTAGCCTAAGCCATGTCCAATCATGGTGGAAACTTGCAGCATCACCATAATGAGCTATCTGTGAAGCATCCTCATTAAAGGGCTATGCACATAGTAAATAAAAAGATCGCTGAGATGCTCATTGTCCGCTTGCCTTGTCATTTTGGTTATGGGATAGCTCCTGTACCATGTGCAAGGGGTACCCCGTTGGCGGTTCTCTATGATATGCATGTACTTACTATGACAAGAACTTACAGGTGACTGAAGTTGAGTAGCATGAGGTGTGGCCCTCGTATTCAAGGGACATGAGATTGCCAACTTATACTTTGTCAAGCATATACTCCATAGTTTGTTCACTTTAACCTTAATCACTTCAAGATGCTTATGATAGGGGCAATGAGGGCTGAAAGTTAACAAGTGCCATAATTTTTGGAAGCTCCTTTTGAAACTTGAAATCCCTACTTCCCTTATGAAGGGCATTTCTTCCACTATTATATTGAGTCTCCACCTTCTACCTTTAGGCACCATTAAGAGAGCATAGTTGCCATTCTTAGTTCTATGTGCAGTATCCCAAAACTTATTGATTGATGCATATTGTGATATTACTTGTTCTTGTGCTACTTGTATCTAGTCACTCTTATGAACTTTGAAGGTGTCCTATGCATCTATTTTCTACTCTATGAGGGACAGGCTGATTGCCACTATGCCATGTTTTCTGTATGTGAAACAAACAAACGTTTTTCAATGCATGTTATTCATGATCTTTGTTTTTAGCCTTTCATGTTGCATGCATAATTACTTTGTCTTATTGTTAGAACTCCATCTTTCATGCACATGTTTAGAGTTCTTCGATCCCAGCTTTCAATGCTTGCAAATGGTTTGATCTTGGTTTCGATGGTGCATGTCACCTAAAAAATTATTCTTTTATCACTTACCTACTTGAGGACGAGCAGGAGTTAAGCTTGGGGATGCTTGATACGTCGGAAACGTATCTATAATTTTTGATGTTCCATGCTTGTTTAGTATCTACTTTGCTTTGCTTTGTCTACACTTTGAGGTGTTTTTATATGTTTTCTGGAACTAACCTATTAACAAGTTGCCACAGTGTCAGTTGCTTGTTTTCTATTGTTTTTGGTTCCAGAAAGGCAGAAAATCAATATTCTTGGAATTGGACGGGACAAAAGCCAAAGTCAATATTTTACCGTGGGCGACACGAAGTCTAGAGGAGAGACGGAGAGGTGCCACAGGGCGCCCACACCCCCCAGGCACGACCAGGGTGGGCCCGCGCCTGGGCAGGGTCTGGGGCCCCTGGGCACCCCCTGCCTCGCCTCTTCACCTATAAGAAGCCCCCAATGCAGAAACCCTAGGCACCCGATCAAAACTCCATGAAACCGTCTGTAGCCGCCACCACCATCGTCCCTAGATTGGGGGGATCTGAAGTTCTTCCCGATACCCTGCCGGAGGGGAGATCATCCCTGAGGCCTTCTTCTCCGGTATGATGCGTGAGTAGTTCCACCTTGGACTATGGGTCTATGTAGTAGCTAGATGGTTGTATCTCCTCCTTTGTGCTTTCATGTATAGATCTTGTGAGCTCCATTCATGATCAATATCTAATCTATTTGTAATCATGCATGTTGTGTTTATGGGGATCCGATGGATATGAGATTACTATGTCGGATTGATTAATTGTTTTGTCTTATTGTTGTTTGTGATCTTTCATGCTCTCCATTGTTAGTAGCTATCTTGGACAAGTAGTTGCTAGTGACTCCACGAGGGGGTATTTATGCTCGATAGTGGGTTCATGTTTCTAGTTTCCAAGGGAAGTGACAGAAATCTCTTCGGTTGTAGATGTGATGTTGCTACTAGGGAGAAAACAACGGTCTCTTGTTCATGGAACAAGTGTATTTTTTACCTTACACACTTTGCTTAAAGCAGTTGTCTGTTGTTTGCAACTTAATACTGGAGGGGATTCGGATGATAACCTGAAGGTAGACTTCTAGTCATAGATGCAGTTGGATGGCGGTCTATGTATATTGTTGTATTGCCCAATCGAATCTCATAGGATCTTTTTGTCTGGTATTGCATTGTTATGCCTTGCTCAGTTCCTATCAATTGCCCTGCTGTAATTTGTTTACCTTTCATGCCATGTTGTTTATCTAAGGAGAGCACCTTTAGTGAACTATGGACCCCGGTCCAATCTTTACCATTGATACATCTTCCACTGTTACTGTTTACTTTCTGCAAACCATCATCAACTTCCACACCATACAGTTAATCCTTTGTTACCACAACCAGTGAGATTGACAACCTCACTGTTAGTTGGGGCAAAGTCCCGAGTTTGTGTTGTGCAGGTCTCCATGTTGCTTGCAGCACCTTTGGGACGTTTCCTTCCTCCTACTGGTTCGATAACCTTGGTTTATTACTGAGGGAAACTTGCCTGCTGTACTGCATCATACCTTCTGCTTGGGGTCTCCCAACGAAGTGCTGCTGCACTCATCAACTGGCAGCTCCGATTCCGAAGACGAGCTCTGGAGAGGAGACAAGCAGGACCCGCGTCGATGAAGATCTTCACCGCCCGACCACCATGCAGGTCATTGTTGCTAAACGCCACTCGAGGTGACAACTCTGACTTCACAACAGGAATGCCACTGGAAAGACGAGTCACACATGCCAGAAGGGAAGCGGGCTAACAAGGTCCAAGACGCGACCAAACCATCACTCGCCATCGTCGTTGTTGCCGCGCAAGCCACCACACGGAACACACCACTGCCCAGACAACCACAACCACCAGCAATCGTAGGTCCCTCTAGTTGGTGCCGACTCCAAGAACGAGGCCCCATGGGGTGAGTGACGCGAGAGGCTACCCTCTCCGATCCCCGACATGATCTAAGGTTTCCCCCAAAGTTCTCCAAGTGGAGGAGCGAGCAACAACCTCAACGACGCCTTGAAGAAGGTAGCGGTGCCGACAAGCGCCGTCGTCGCCTATCCTGGCGACAAACCTGGAGCAAGGCCTTAGCCCGGCGCCGCGCCGCAAACACCACCAAAGTGTGGACCAACTGAACCACCACTGCCCCTCCATGCCCGACGCTTGCTCGTCAGCCCCATGCGCCCACCACAGCACCTCAAGCCGTGACTACCACCATCACCGCTACCCGGAGACCAAGATTGAGCTCCAACGATTTCCAAGGCCGCTGCCCCGGTTTCCTCACCTGGCCACCGCTCTATCGCCCAAGTCCATACCGGGCTCCTGATCCCTAGACTCCAGGACGACCTCAAGGTCACACCGCAACATCACCTCCGCACGCCCGTAGTCCGCGCCTCGCATGAGACCTCCACGCCCAGCCCCGGCCCGCCTGGACCATCTGAGCCCAGATCGGGCCCATTGCCAGTACCCCCGCTAGTAGTTGCAGTGAGGGGCCGCCGATTTAACCCGGAGCAGCACACTGCCCTCCCCCACCGCAACCCGCCTGCAGCCACGCACCACCGCCGTCTGGCCGCCACGCGCACCGGAGCAGAAGAAGACGGGGCGTCGGCCATCCCTCGTGTCCACTGCGGGATCTCCCCCAGTCACCTTTGGCAGCAGGAGCCGCCGCCACCGCGGCGAGGAGGGCGGCATAGGAGGCAGCTGGGGGCCTTGCGGCGGCGCGACACTTGGTTCCCTCGAGTCGCCCGCTGCGGGCGACACGAGGTCTTCTCGGTTGCTATTTGATTCTCTTTTTCAAGGTTTGGTTGCAACCCCTAAATCCAAGGTTTTAAAAGGTTAGGAACTTCAACCTTTCATCTCTTATTATTACTTTAGCTCAATGTGATAGAAGTAGATATGGATTTGCATGCTTTAAAAGTAGAGGATTTTTAGATGTGTAATTTTAGGAAAATTTTGATTAGGCACAAAGTGACTGAAAATTTAAATGTGTAATTTTAGAGTTTCAGAGCTCAGAATGGAATGAGGTTTTTCACTGCTAGAACAATAATTAAAAACTCCACATTTTTTATGGTAATTGTTTTCTCTAATTCAAAAATTGGTGCATGTAATTTTTTCAAAATTCAAATTTAATGCTCTAGAAGATGGCACTATTACTTGTATTAAATTGGTCACTAATATCTATTCCTGATGCTGTGTAATGGTTTTTGATATACTTTTACAATAATGCAGATGGTCCGAAAATGGATGTACGGTACTCACCAACGCTCTGGCGAGTTCATTAATGTCGTGCATGAATTCATCCGTGCGGCTGATGTGAACAAGCGGAATGGTTTTGTATTCTGTCCATGTAGTTGATGTAGGAATCAGAAGGATTACTCTAACTCAAAAACCCTTCACATCCACCTGTTGAAGTCCGGTTTTATGTCCAGTTATATTGTTGTACCAAGCACGAAGAGAGAGAGGGGGTTATAATGAAAGACAATAAAGAAGAGGAAGATGATGAAAACTATCATGGTTTCCCTGAGTACGGTGATACTTTCATGGGGGAAGCTGAAGGGAAGGCTGAAGAAGAGGCACATGATGATCCCACTGCTGATCTTGGTCGGACCATTTCCAATGCACGGAGAGACTGCGAAAATGAAAAGGAGAGGGAGAAGTTCAATCACATGTTAGAGGATCACAAAAAGTTGTTGTACACAAATTGTGAAAATGGTCTAAAAAATTCGGGTAGCACACTGGAATTTCTGCGATGGAAGGAAGAGTGTGTTATACCTGACTCCCCATTGGAAAAGTTGATGAAAATGATGAATAATATGCTTCCAAAGGATAACGTATTGCCCGCCAGTACGAAGCAAAGAAGGTTGTTTGCCCTCTAGGTTTAGAAGTTCAGAAGATGCATGCATACCCTAATGACTCCATCCTCTACCGCAGTGAGGAGTACGAGAATTTAGATGCATACCCAGTATGTACTACATTGCGGTATAAGATCAAACAAGATGACTCTGGTGATGATGAGGTCGAGCCCCCCGGAAGAGGGTTCCTGCCAAGGTGATGTGGTATGCTCCTATAATACCACGGTTGAAATGTTTGTTTAAAAACAAAGAGCACTCCAAGTTGTTGCGATGGCACAAAGAGTGTCAACACCCGGATTTTTAATCCCAGATGCCTGTTATGCCATACATCCCAATCCCAGGATTACCATTTTTGCAAGACATAACAGAATTGGATACCATAGTACATCATCCATTACAAACCGTACATAAGTTCTTACAAAAATAGGGATCTCATGATCGAGTTCTTAATACAACATCAAGCAGCGGAATACGTAATAATAACGGTAGCGTAGGCGAAGCTCCATCTTTGGGGTCACAGGCAATGCTAACGATGGGAGATGATCCTAGTTGTCATAACCTTCCTGAGGTCCAGGTACTCCTCTTCATAGTCTGACCACGGGAATAGCCAGGGACAAAGCCATGAGTACTCTTTAAGTACTCACAAACTAATACTAACAAGTGAAAGGGGTTTTTGATAATAGGACACTAGGCTCTAGGGTTGTTTTGCAAAAGCCATATTTATCTCTACTAAGTTTGGAAGCAACGAATGCTAGTTAAGGTTTTATAACACCTAAGTGGGAACTTGTATCTCATGCCACGACCCTATTGTGGTCAAGTCAAAGTCTCAATTCATTTCACAAGTCATTTTGGAAAAGTCTGACGGGGGAACAGTATGGCCACTCCAACTGTCCATAACCACGGACGCGGCTATTCGAATAGTTTGACACTCTGTAGAGATTGTACACTTTCACCACAACATTCGATACATCCGTCAGGAACAAATCCTGAATTCACCATACTCAGTATGCGGATAATCAATCCTAACCTTTCAATTACACACCCTAGTATAAGCACCTCTCCTGTGAGTTTGGCCTCCCAACCATGACCAACTGTCATCTTGGGTACTACACAGGTGGACAATCTTCACAAGGTAGCCTCAGCTCAGACCTTGGCCGTGAGGGAACTAATACTAAGGTATATAAGTTTCCAGTCAAGCCCTACCCAATCTTCGGGTATTGTGGTAAAATTGGAATGGTATCGCATCTAGAAAACCATCAGTTTTATAAAGGGCTAAGGCTCATGCCTCAACATTTTCTTCACCAAAATCATCGGGTGTTCGGAAACACATGTCAAAACATCTCAGTAGAATGATCCATCATTCTAAGGTTTTCATAACCATTTTCACCAAGTATTCCCACCTAATGTTGATCAATTTTTATGCTTAGCACTAGCATCTACAAGTGGGGGTAAGTACTAATGAGGGGTGGTAAACTAGTGGGGGTTTAAATAAGTTTAATCTCATGCCTTAGGATGACATCAAGATTATCTTAGGCCAAATTTTATGCTCTTTATGCAACCTTCAATTATCCTTCTAGTATCTACCATTTATTCCAGTAAACTCTAAGTAAGAGCTTTGATAAAGAAATAAAGTAATACACTTGCAAGTAAAACTAGGGTTGGTTTATCAAGGGGTTATGATCATATATGCTTTAAGGCATATAGTGGGCATGGTAGCAAGCATGTATTAGCTTGCACATCCAACTAGTAGTATTAGGCTTGCTAAAGTAGAGTATCTTGCAAGTGTTAGCTTGCACATTCACTAGTAGTATTAGGCTTGCTAAAGTAGAGTATCTTGCAAGTGTTAGCTTGCATTGGTCCACTTGGTTAGTAAATCTTGCCTTGTGCAGAGCAGTGGTTGAAGTTCTCCTCGGCTTCTTCTTCGTAGAATCCTCCTTCCTCCTCGTATCCTTGGTAGGTACTAGCGTATATAAATAAATACGAGGTACACAATCACCAAACAATACTTAACTACTTGAAATCATCACACCAAAGGGTCCTATAGATGATCTAGCATCATCACTAATATTACAAGATTAAAGTTTGGTTCAATTCCTTTTATTTTTAGTAAAGTAATTTCTACTCATTGAAAAACTACTTAAGATTTAATATTCTCCAAACCAAACATGGGATCATGTTGACACATGTCATCACCAAATATTTTAGTTCATGGGAATGTGATTTAAAGTGGTGTCACAATTTAATAAGGTTTTACCCTTTTATTTTAATTAAATAAAGTGGCTAGAAATGCCTATGTGGCATTCTTTTATTACTTGAACATTATTTCTGTAAGTAAACCTATATATTTTTATATATTCTGAAAGATATGGTTAAATGTGATTTTTGAGAGTTGGAATCAACTCAAAAGATATTATGGTTTAAATTTGAAAAATGTTTGAATGCAGAAAAGCTTCTGCCTTGTTATTTTTACCAAGGTTTATCTATAGATTCAAATGATTTGAATCCAACGGGCTTGGATTAAGCATTTCAATATCTTTCTAACAAAATTAGTTTCATTCAATTTGGTTCACTGAATCGAGCTGGGTTGATTTTTAAAACTGGGTACAAAAGTGTGTTTGAAATAAAATGGAAAAGGTTTAATTCAAATAACTGAGCTGCGCGGGAAAGGTTAACGGGCCGGCCTGCTAAGCCGAGCTTCGGGGCTGCGTAAGTGGCTGTCCCCAGCGTCGATGAGGCGAAGTGCGAAGTGGTATGGGGCGATGTGGTGCGTTCGATCTGGTTCTAATCCAACAACTGAGAGTCATCGTCGACGTTGGGCAACGCCGGCGAGACAGAAACCTAGCGCGGCCAGTGGGGGTCGTTGGGGGCTCACCGGGGTTCAGGCGAGGGTCGGCGAGGCAGGCGAACGACAAAGTCGACGACGGCGAACCTCCTGGTACCGGCAGCTTCTCCTGGGACGGCTCCAATCGCTGGCCCCCTTCTTCTCCAGCAGCGGCAGACTCCGGTGAAATTCTGGCGCTGCGCTGCTCGCCTTGCTCCGGGAATAGGGTGGAATGATCAGTGCGGAGAGGGGAGTGAGATGGTGTGCTCAATTCGGCTGGGGGTGGCCTCTATTTATAGTGGCGAGAGGGGACCGACGAGGCGCACGGTGAGCTCGTCGTGGTCGATGGTATAGACGGCTATCGGCATGGGCGACAGTAGGGGGCGGTGCGGTGCTCCCTGGCGATGCTCAATGACACGGTGGCGAGACGTGGGGCGGTGCGGTTTGGTCGGGCAGCGGTGCTGTCGTGCCGACGGAAGATTTAATGGTGCTCGGTAGCGGCGTGGTCAGCGCTTAACGAGCGGCGTGTGGGGTTGCTGGGATGGTAGTGATCACGTATGCACGCGGCGAGGGTGGCACGCGGTCTGTGGGCGTCGGTCGAGCATGGCGCACGGGGCGTGCTCTTGGCATGGTTGCTGGCGAGGTTGGCATTATTCGTGCGTGTGGTCCAGTGGCTGGCAACGTTCGAGCGCTGGACAGGGAGTGGCGGTGGGATGTTGGCTTGCTCCCAGACATGCTGGCTAGGCTGGTTTCTCCTCCTAGCTTGCTGTCGACATGGGGGTGACAAGGGTGAATTCGGTACAGGGAAGAAGGCCGACGGTCTGAATCTTCTTGCTTCGTGTAGATCATCGCAACACCACTAACAATGATTCCCTCTCCATCTTGAAATCGGCGACACCACCAACAAAGGTCGGTGCTCACGTTCGTTAGGAGAACACTCCGGAGAAATAAAGGACAAAGGTAGAGGTATCAAAAGATAAGGCCACCTCTAACTTCCATGAGAAGAGGAAAAGTTACATTGATCCACCAGTTCGATGTACAAGAGTGAACAATAAGAGTCGGGTAGGTGATCAGTCCATCCCGCACCCAAACTATCAACTCTATACATGAATAGGAAAATCAGGCAACTCAACTCTCGAAATTTAGAATGAAGATCTTCATAAGCGGTATTCGGAACAAAGGGATGATGCCAGCTCTGCATTGGATCTGATGTAGATGAGGTCATCACATCGGAAAACACCGGAAGATACCAAAGAAATTTTATGAAAATACATAACGATTAGGTTTCACAATGGTTCCATTGGCATGAACAACACATGTTCAAGGTATACTCCAACTTCACCAATGCGCGTCCTTCTCATATGTTTTTCAACGATACTGATATCCAGCAAGGTACACATATAGATAAAGAGTTCAAGAACAAAAAGATTGGATGAAGGGTACAACAGACAAGTTGCAGATTTGATGATCGTAGCACCGCCGTTATAAAAGGGAGAAAGCGAAACCACAGGTGCGGAAACCCAACGCGAGAAATCACGGACTCGAAGAGAGAAGAGAGCGATTCAAAACACGCAGAGGTGAGAGGAGAGCAGAGAGGTAAGGAGTAAAATCAGACCTAACGAGAACTATCCAACCGATTTTGCAAAAATAGTTTTGACACTCTACTTGCCGTTAGCTAGGTTATCCTGAAATGGACTTGTGGGTATCATAGCTCGAGCTCGATACCACTCTAACACCCTCGAGAATCGACCCTATGCAAGTTCTGATTCCCGCCAAACCCGCATAGAAAGCGATTCAAAGGTGCCCGAGCACTTTCGTGCGGGTGGAAAGCGAAGTAATAACATTACAACAGTCCTCGATGGGACCCTGAGCAGATATATAAACAACGACTCAATGAGTCAAGAATACGAATATCGAACAAAGATCCAAATCACCTTGAAAAATGATAGGCGTCGACTACGGACAAGATGCAAATTGAGCTAAGAGCCACGAAGAATAACCAATGGCGTCCATAACCTGCCGAGCCAAGCGGAAGGGTAACCCTACTAACGACGTCGATCTCAAAACCTTCTAAAACGAAAGGGGTGCCGGCAAAGGGCAAAGGAAAAAGAGAGCGGTCGATCGAGGCCAAGCACGGCGAGGCTAGAATTCGGCGGTCCTCGCCTACATAGGTATGGTGGACTGAAGCGGCAGCGCAACATGCACTGAACAACCTATAGAGACTCGATACAACTGGCGGCTATCAGAGAGGGATAAGAAAGACCTATTCGGAACCCACCTGATTCTACCATCAGACAAACCCATCCTGGTGTTTCCCCCTCGAGACCAAACGAGGAAGTCAACCGAGGAACTCACACAGTTGGCAGATTTATTTATTCAGTTATCGTTGCAGCAATTACTAGTCAAGTATAGATAGTCATCCTGATATAATAAGCAGTGGGCACTTTTAGTTAGCCATTCCGTTGTAGTTGCAACACTTACTAGTCAGATACAATTATCATGAGATATCCCCAAACCCAGCAGTTGTTGGTACTTTTATTTAGCCATTCCGTTGTAGTTGCAATACTTACTAGTCAGATACAATGGTCGCAAGCGACAACCCAAACAAGCAATTGTTGGCAGTTTTATTTAGCCATTCCATTATAGTGAAGCTGAATACTAGTCATTATAAAGTCAAATTTATAGCACTACTTTAGTTATAGTTGTCTATGATCGAGATACTGTGCTCCAAGTCGTCCATAACCGCGGACACGGCTTTCAGAAAGTTTTACCCTGCAGGGGTGCACAAATAGGAACACACACTCGATCAACCTCGGAAAAACCAAATCAAAACCCAACGAGGCTTTCACGACAAAGCAATCACAGGATTCAGAAATATTTCAGGCCACCCATTAAGTATACCATAGCGAAGTTAGCTGACTTGAGACGGACTCAAGGTTTGTGGGGCGGCAGAAGCATTGGGAACCCAAAAGCTGGGCTTGTCGATGCAGCGTAAGCGGGTCACGATCCTAAACAGTACAGTGCTCCTCGCACAAACGTAAATAAAGCGATAAGCATGGCATAAGTACAGGATAGTAAATAAAACCTCAAACTAGTTTGTGGCCCCAAGAAATAAGAATGAATCAAGCTCGGCTCGGGGTCCCATAATCCTCCCGGATGTGGATAGCGAATATTCAAGGAACAGGTATCAAGTACTCGGGGTCCACAGGACACAAGTGGACGGTTAACAACCAAATAACATCTATTGCCCACTGTGCCTCGCTTACCTACTTCAATTTTAGTTGTTAAACAGTAATTAAAGTCTTGATCATCTCCAACAATAAACACACGGCAATACTCCAACAACTGTGGTACTTGACGACACACAACAGCACTTGAGCAAGCGACTACGACGCGCAGGTCCAACTATCTACCAAACAACAGGTAATAGGAGGTGTCCAAGGCAATATAAGGCTGCAAGGGAGAACACGGGTACGAAAACTAGAGCATCGCAACACAGATATCAATAGATCAACAGGAGGGAATAAATACTATAAATGCAAAATAGGTAGAAAGGGGGGAGATGCTCGCCTGAAAACATTGCTGAAGGTTCAACCGAAGATCGGTTCGACACTCGCATCAACTCAACGGCCTTATCCGCGAAGAAGCAAAACACTAGAATAAACACCGGATGCACTATTTAATACTACGGCAAAAGATCGGGCATGATGCATGTATGATGCATGACATGGCAAAGATGCGATGCAATTGGGCAATATTAAGCGGAACCGGGGTCCCGACAATTAAATATATGGTTCAAGTTGTTTAGATACCCCGCATATTAAATGTGGTCTTAACCTGGCAAAAGATAGCACCGGTTCGCTACACAAATTTAAATGAGGCCAATATAAGACTAGATTTGCCCGCATATGGGCCCCATATTTATTTTAGGTGAATCGGCATAAGGCCCCCAAACCACATGACAATATGCATGCGAGTATGACAATTTATATTTCATTTTATAAAATAGGGCTCGGGAAGGGAATCACACATCGGGGTTCGGCAGATCTTGGGTTCCGGGGGGTTCGGGGTTCGGTCTCAGGGTTCGACGGGAGAGCGGCTCGACGAGATCGGATACAAGATGGAGAAATTGTCGTGACGGAGAACTTGGGTCCAAGCGACCGATCTTGCCGTCGCGCAGATCTTGTCGGGTCCGTGTTCGGGACGGTCTTGGCGTCCGGGGTGCAGTGCTTGACGTCCTTCGGTTCCACGTCGACGGCCTTGGTGTCCCCGATGGAGAACTCGGTGTATCCGTGTCGACGTCCTTGGCATACGGCATCGCATCCGGGAAGGAGGACTCGATGTTCCAGGGTGACGACCTTTTTTCGGGTCTGGGGATATCCAGGGTCTCGGACGATGCGTTTATCAGCAGGTCATGTCGTAGATGGGCATGTTGGTGATTAACACGCCGTCTAAAGGGGTGCCTGGTTCAACAGAGTTCACACAACTCGAACAGAAGTTGGCGTCGACATCTCCAAAACACACAAGCAGGACATGCAGCGCCTAGGTGAGTACCAAGGCAGCTGGCGACCTCTCTGCAGATGAAAAAGCGGGCCGAGGTGGTCAGGCGGCGGGCGAGCTTCGGCGAGGAGGCGAGGCGGTCGCGTCGGGCGGCCGCGGCTCAGCGAGCCGAGCAGCGAGGCAGGAGGCCCGAGGAGGCATGGCGAGCCGGCGCTGCCTCGGGCAAGCTTGTCGGCGGAGGCGCCGAGGAGGGCGGCGTGGCGGTCGCGGCCTGGTGGAAGGGACGGCGGCGGGCGGCGGGGACAACATGGCCGGGCGGCAGGGCTCGAGGTCGAGGCCGGGAAGGACGGCGGCGCTACGAGGCTAGAGGAGGCCGCGGCGGCCGTGGAGCTCGACGGAGAGGCGCAGGGGAGCCGGTGAGGGGGACGACAAGGAGACGACGGCCGGACTGGGAGGGGAAACCGAACGGCGGTAGAGGGGAGCGGCGCAGCTGGTGGAGGACGATGGCGGCGGGTTTGGTGGTGACGGAGAGGCCGGACCCGGCCGGGCGAGGTGGCGGGCGCGGCGGCGGCGGCTCGACGGGGCTTGGTGAGGGGCGAGCTCGAGCAGGAGCTCGTGGGGGGTCCTGGGCCGAGAGTAGTCGGGGAGGAGGCCGGGCGACGATGCTCGTGGAGAGGTCGCCGCCAGGCGGAGGCGGGCGGGCGGGCTTGCAGCGCGGCGTCGCGTCCGGGTCGAGGAGGCGGGCCCGGGGCTCGCAGGGAGGGGAGGCGGCCTCCGGCGGGGCAGAGAGAGAAGGCCGGCGAGGCGGGGAGCAGCTCGGGGTGGGCGAGGGAGGAGGCGACCGGCGGAAGGAGGGAGAAGGGGGCGGGGTCGCGTGGTGGGGAAGAGGACAGGGAGAGGAGGCTGTCGGGGTGGGCGAGTGCGTGCAGGGCGGTGGGGTCACGTGGGGTGGGTCCGGGCTGGCAGGGAGCGGCCAGGGGAGCGAGGTGGTTGGGCCGGGAGTGGCTGTGGTTGCTGCGTGTGGTGTGCGTCTGTGTGTGTTGTGTGTGTGTGTGGCATGTGTGGGAGAGGGAGTGGGGTGAGGTGGCAGAAGATGAGTGGTGGGGAGGAGGGAGAGAGGTGAGGTGGCGAGAGAGGATTGGGTGGGGTGAGGTGGAGGGGGTTTGGGTAGAATAGGACTAGGTAGAAAAAGATTTAGGTGGACCGTTTTAAACTGGGGGTGGCCGACTGGGTCGGATCGGCCCGGTCTGGCTGCCCCCTAAAAATAATTAAATATTTTATTTACTTAAAACAGGGCTTTTGCAAAACGGCGGTAGACAAAACAAAATAAACCGGAGACCCAGGTTTGAGTTGAATTAAAGACGGGGTATTTAGAAAACAAAAATAGGTTTTTCCGAAATAGTTTTATGCGAACAAATGCAAGATGATGACGATGCTCAAATGCAAGGTGGCATGATGACATGATCATGCGGTTATGATGATGCAATGCACATAAACAACACGATTTTCTAGTAGTGGTTTTTGCGGGATGCCACAAAACTTAAGGGCCGAAACAACCCTCTAGTCTCGGGTCGGGGTTGCACCCGGGACTAGAGGGGGGGTTTTAGTCCCGGGCCATTTCACCGCACTGGACTAGAGGGCCTCTAGTCCTAGGTCGTGGCTTAACCCGGTACTAGAGGGGGAGGGGGGCTATATAAGCGCACGCCTGCCCTACCACGCCCACCCAGCACTTGGCAAAATCAATCGAGGAGCTCCTCGAGGAAGACGGAGGCCGAACGACGCACTGAACGGAGAGGCGCTGCCTGATTCCCGTGTCATCGCCCACGTCTCCGGCCGTCTTGCCGCGCCGCCGCGCTACTCGCCGTGTGCCTCCGCCGCTGCCCTTGCGCATGGCCAGCGCCGCTGCCGCCTCGCCAACCTCACCGCCGCCCCCGACCGTGCCCTCCTCCGGCCGATCGCGTCGTGTCGCCCTGGTACATAGTGTAGAAATTTTGTTTAGTGTAGAAATTTTGTTAGAGTAGAAATTTTGTTAGAGTAGAAATTTTATTTGGTAGTAATATTGCAATGTACTCGATATTTGGTAGTAATATTCAAATTTTATTTGGTAGAAATTTTATTAGTGTAGAAATATGTTAGTAGTAATATTTGTTAGAGTAATATTTATTTGCTAGAATGCTTATTCAACTAAATATAGCAATGCACTTATATTGCAATGTATTAAAAAGGGTCACCTTTTTATGTAGATATGTGCAAATAATATCTTTTTATGTAGATATGAACAAATAATACCTTTTTATGTAGATATGGGCAAATAATATATTTGCTTATATCTACATAAAAAGGTGAACCTTTTTTAGTACATTGCACATTTCTTACTATTTTTTTCTAACTTGTTTTAACTTTCATTCTAGAATAGTTAAGTCATAGATGATCGCACCGGTGAAGATCTTCTTCAGGGCATGATAAGAGGTGAAATTCGTCTTATTACTAGAGGTGAAGATATCAAGCTCGAGGAAGAGATATCCTCATATCTATATCCATCCGGTGATGGACTAGAGCAAGACCTGATGTACGAAGGGCAAGACCAGATGGACGAAGGGCAAACAAACAACAATGATGGCCCCTCAACAACATCCGGCGAGGTATATATATTAAGCCTTGTGTGACCTCTATGAATTAATTGATCTATATATATATTAATCACTCTCTCTTCTTATTTTAGCCCACCGAATCGAAACAATCGACAGCTAGAACGAAATGAGGCCCAAACAAAAAGTTGGATGGTAATCAAAGGTTCACCATCGAGGAAATAGATGATAGTGGAGAACTAATTGCTCTAGAAAAGCATTGGAGGATGTTTGTAAATCAATGCGAGGTTATTTTTAGGGACAACCTCCCGATCACCATTCAAGAATGGAATAAGTCAAAGAAACCAGGTGAAGAATCCAACAGTTATGTCACCGATGATGCCAAAGATGACCTTTGGTAGAAGCTAATAGCACATTTCATACTACCTCCATAGTATGAAGAATTCGAGGCAGATGGT
This sequence comes from Avena longiglumis, assembly GCA_030063025.1. Taxonomy (NCBI): domain Eukaryota; kingdom Viridiplantae; phylum Streptophyta; class Magnoliopsida; order Poales; family Poaceae; genus Avena; species Avena longiglumis. The sequence continues at coordinate 582,511,452 of CP125973.1, read as the reverse complement.
ACTACCCCAAGGCCGTGTGGGCTTGAAAATAGAGCAAAAGTTAAGGAGTGGGCTCTAATGAAGATGGCCAAACTGAACCAGAACCACAATAAAAGTTTATACGCGAAGTATGTCACAAAAAAGAAAACTCCAGAATTCAAAGGAGCATACGAGAAGTTGAGAGAACAGTGGCCCGATTTTGTAACGTACAAGATATCTTCTATATCCAAGACAAAGTCAGAAAAGAATGCGATAAATGCTGCCAAAAAGAAATACTACCATAAAATAGGGACATGTGGCTACAAGAGTGCCGTGCCTAAGTGGAAAACTATGGAGGAGGACATGAGGACTATAGGAATCACTCCCGGTACAGATGGATGTCCCGAGAGGTCAAAGCATTGGTTGTACAGGCACGGGAGATCGTTGGACCCAGAAACAGGGAAGACAATTTTTCAAGCAAAAATTCTAAAACCCTCGAAAGCACTTGTTCAAGCAATGAAAAATGCTAAATTGGATTGTTCCGGCCTGGGAGAGAGAATGACGAGCTAACATGTGCCCTCGGGAATCCTGAAAAAGGTGGACGGACACGAGGCAAATGCGCCAGTGTTACGTGGAAGAAAGGGTTTCCCCAGTACTATGATAGTTACAAAAGCCGTAAGAGAAAGAAGGACCGGGAAGCAGGCCAGATTAGGAAGATAGAAGATGACCTAGCTAGGATGAAGAAGTTGATGGAAGCAATTAGCCAAAGGTCGTCAACTGAGCCACATGCTAATAATCCTGCATTGGATCTTAGCTAGCGAAGAAGCAACGTGGCTTCCATGGAGGTCCGGGATGATGATCAAGCACTGATGGATGATGCACCGGCTCCTCGCTACCCCGTGGATGATGTCAGAGAGATGACACAATGTGAGCTACATCAGCCAATGAACAACCTATCCTTCAAGGTGTCGATCGACACTTCTTTACCTTGTCTACCTAGAGCACTCCACCATTCACTTCCGATTCCAACTGGCTATGCTCGTGTCACTGTAGATGACCTAGTGGAGGATTTCGCTGACCTAGAGATTGACATCGCTATGCCTGAAGGCCTTAGGAAACTAGGAGATGTCAAGCGCAACATCATTCTATGGAATAAAAAGTACATCAAGTTTCCAGGCTCGGCGCCAAGGACGCCGACTCCGAGGAATCCAAATCCACCCTACCCCGATGATTGTCAACCTCCAAGTCCACCCTGCCTCGATGATCGCCAACCTCCAAGTCCACCCATCCTGATGTCGATCGCTGCAACACGAGTACATCAACTCGATCATCGCCTTCGCGCAATATTCGATCTCCTCCTCCGCCTCCGTGCAATACTACCTCATTTAAAAAATGGAAGGTCGCCGCTCCCCCGCGCCCCACATCAAAGAAAGGTAAAACAACGACGATAGTCGACATCCCGCTGGATCTTCCCAAGAGACCTTATGACAAGACTAATGAGGAAAACACCGCGGATGTGGCTGCCCACATTAAGGATTCTTGTGCACCCAAAAAGCCCGAGCCAAAGCCGGTATTTGATAAAAAAATAAAAAGTGGGATAAGTCCTTTCTTGAGAAACCATCCCAAATATCGATGAATCTAGAATCAGACAATGACCATGGAATTATTAAGCAAGAAAAGCAGAAAAGAATAACAAGTGCAAAAAGCGGGAAACAAGTTGCCCAACTCGGACAATAGAAGATTCAATTGGTCCCCCCGATCAAAGTGATTCCAGATACCGACAAAGGCCTATAGAGCCGAAATGGATAAGGACATGCAAATAATGGACCCCAAAGCCAGGGCTGCTGCTGCACTAATTGGCATCATTGTAGCGAAGGCAAAGAACTTGCTACCAACGCATGTATGTCTCTTGGTCAATTTTTAGACTATGAAGATACACCAATGGGTCAGATAGCATAGAAGTATGTCGAAGGGGAGTCTCTAGTCAGTCATGAGGAGCTCACGCATGTATCAACACATATGCGAAATATACACGATTAGTGCACTACGCAAACAAAAAAAGCATAAAAAATAATGGTTTTTGGTGGACGTTAGAAAGGAGCATCACTTCAAAGAATAATCGATACAGATTCAAATGACTGAACTGTTTCAATTATACAATCAGCGCACCCTCGACAAATCTGTCATCGGTTTCTATTGTCTGTAAGTGATTTATTTCTGCAATTAAGTCTCTAGATATATATATATATATATATATATATATATATATATATATATATATATATATATATATATATATATATATATATATATAGGTAAAATGACTGGTGCACCTTGGTGTAGGCACATACAATCTGGCGTATGTTTTGCTTTGAACCATACATACCTGAAGGTATACGTACTCTAGTTATACATACCTAGGTATCATATACCTAAATTACACATATCTAGGTATCATATACCTAAGATGTTGCATACCTAAGGTGTACGTATCCAGGATACGTGTTTATATATGCACTTAGGTACGTATACCTTAGGTATGTGATACCTAGGTATATATAACTTGGATAAATATATTTTACATATGTAAACCTTAGGTATGTGAAATTTAGGTATGTACATCTCGGGTATGTACAAAATGCAGGTTTGGTGCCTGGGCACCTTGGTGTCCCATATGGGCTTCCTATATATATATATATATATATATATATATATATATATATATATATATATATATTCTTTTGTATGATATTATATTCTGTAGAATGAAGATGCTTAAATGCAAATGAACTAAAATATATGATGTTAGATTCATTGACCCATATATCATTAATGAATATACGTTACACAATCATCCCAGGACGTGGAGGAAGACTTGCGCATGTTTTTAATCGAGCATCATTTTGTTAAGAAAATACTATTTCCTTACAACTTCAAGTGAGTGTTTCTGTCTTGTACACATTCTTTTTTTAAGTGTAATTAATGAGTTATGCATGTCCGCTTATGTAAACGTCCGCATGTTCCACTGGATCCTGCTAAAAATTCAAGTTGACAAGTCTCTAGTTGATGTCCATGACTCATTAAGTTGGGATCAAAAGCAGTGGTGCGATATGAAAGCAATGCTCCATAAGTAATTTCAATCATTATTGTATTATACTAGTCTCTTTAGTTCATTTCCTGATATCAAGTAATTAATAACTCCTTTGTTCATTTTCTTTTGCCGAGCATGTGTTAGACACAGTTCAAATAGAAAATAGAAGATCCATTTAAAGATGGGATAACTTATAAAATGATGAAGGGCTTGTAGCAGCCACCGGTGAGTCATTTATTTGGAATCTACGTCTGAGTACATTCACGAGTTGACCATTGAGCGAAAAGTTGATTCACATTATATTCACCGGAGACTTATTTATGAAAGCAGGTGGCTTTAAATGACTCTTGAGGAAGTACGATCCTGCTCATTTTGACATTCAACACATGGACAACACATAAAACCACCCCGTCGCTTGTTCGCCTTGGCCACAAGGTGAAAAGAACGCCAGAGCGTCAGTCACCATACATCCATGGATGGCTCATCTGCATCATACAACTATATATCAAATGCAATCACAATTCTAAAATTAGTACCACGCGGTCTAAACTAGAAAATAGTTGCTAACCTTTTAGGACACTTAGAAATAAAGATGAGAAAACTTAAGTGTGACTCGGGCACCTCATATCATGTTTGTCTTGTGTAAACTCAAGTCGCATCGCTCGAACAAGCATTTCACCGAACACCTCTAGTGCATATGAAGAAAAAATAGCACAAACCTATACCACCTCCCACCAGGAAAAAAACAGTGGTGAGAGGAGGGGCCGTGCCACATATATAGGACCCTCAGCGCGCAGCAGGCCCCAAACCCATTAGTCCAGGTTTGTATCTCATGGTGCCGTACGTAGTGGGTGGCTCCGGGCCGTTGGGTCCGGACCATTAGTCCCGGCCCTAGCCACAACCGGGACTAATGGCCCGGACGAAAGGCCCATTTTCTACTAGTGGTTGTGGAGGCTTGGACAAAGCCCATACAAGATATTGACCCCATCCGACAAGTTCATGTCAAGATCTCTCGAAGAGATAAATCGTTCAAAAAGTGGCAAAGGAAAAGTTTTGGAAACTTAAAAATCCAGAATGCAACCGCTAAAGAAATCATCTGGCGTTTGGACATGAACGAATAGTCACGCCTGATTTCGACCAAGTAAAGAGAGCTTCATCATCAATTAAAATCCTCCTATCTGAGCCTACTTGCCATTCAAAAAGTCAAGCTTCGACAACGCTCCCGCCTAACTTGAATTCGGCTTGGAGATGCCAACACAAAGATTTTTCACGCCCGAGCTAATGGACGAAGATGAAAGATCCACATCCAGGCTCTCTCTCCACGGCTTCTGGTATGGCCATAACTAAAGAAGACAAAGAGGAGGCACTTTTACAACACTTTCAGAGCATCCTTGGAATCAAAGTTTCTAGATAGCTAAGTCTCGACTGGACGACCCTTGAGTACAAACCGCATGGCCTCTCGGATCTTGATTCCCCTTTTGAGGAGCATGAAATAAAGGAGGCGGTCTTTTCTCTTCCCTTGGTAAAATCTTAGGGCCTAGACGGATTCATTGGAGCTTGTTTCAAAACCTATTGGGACATCATTAAAGAAGACATTATTGTGGTAATTTCTCACATGGCTAACAGGAGGGGTGGATGCCTGAATCTAATAACTCTGCAAACATTGTTCTTATTCCAAAGAAGTTGGATGTGTCGATGGTGGGAGACTTTAGGCCAATTAGACTCATCCACATCCTATCAAAGGTCTTCTCTAAACTCCTCGCAAATCTTCTAGCACCCATTTTTCCCAAAATCGTCTCAAAATGCCAGTGTTTTCATAAAAAAAGGAGCATCCATGACAACTTTCTGCATGTGCAAAATCTAATAAAAGAACTCCACTTCTCTAAGACCCCGAGTCTCTTCTTAAAGCTTGACATCTCCAAAGCTTTCGACTCGGTGGGATGGGCTTATCTTCTTGAAGTTATGACGACACTCTCCCTTGCGCCGGCCTCATCTAGAGTTTTGCTTAACGACGATCTGGGAATTCCTTTCTGGCACGCAAGAGGTCTTAGGCAAGGCGAACCACTGTATCCATTATTGTTCATCTTAGCAATCGACCCCCTTTAGCGCCTTCTATCCATTGCAAATGGATGTGGAATCCTCAGTCAGATTAGATCACGCGTGCCACGCTGTCGGGTTGCTCTCTATGCGGACCATGCTAATATTTTCATAAACCCCATAAAATACGAGCTCAAGGCCATCAACGCCATCCTCGACTGCTTTGGAAAAGCCATCGGACTTGTCACAAACTTGAGTAAGACCGAGGTCTTCTTGATTAGATGTGGAGAAATCGATCTCTCGGACTTGTCACAAATTTGAGTAAGACCGAGGTCTTCTTGATTAGATACTGGAGAAATTGATCTTTCCCTGGAAAATACTTAGGCCTTCCCCTTCACTACCGACGTCTCAAAAAGATCGACCTTCAGCTATTGATTGACAAGACAACTGCAAAGCTCCCATGATGGATGGGGAAAAATCTTGCGCGGCCCGGTAGAATTACCCTGGCTAAGACGATTCTTATGGCTATATCCGTGTACCACACCATTGTAATCCCCTATCTAAGTGGGCTCGAGAAAATATTATCCGGATCACAAGAAGTTTTGTCTGGGCAGGAGATGAAGGCGAGCATGCGGCCCAAGGAAAAGCCCTCATTAGTTGGAAAACACTATGTAGACCAAAATATCTTGGGGGCATCGGCATGCCTGACCTTCAGAGGGCCGTTCGTGCCCTCCGACTGCGATGTCCTTGGCTTCAATGGGCAGACCCTCAATGCACTTGGGTGGGCTCAAAGCTTCCATGTGACATTCGACATGGCTCGCTTTTAGAGCATACACCAAGATCACCCGGGATGGGAAGACCGCTTCCTACGCGATAATTGGTCCCACCTTGGACCCATCCACCTCTGGGCACCAGAACTCTTCAGGATTGCTTATAGAAAGAACCGTAGTGTTGCAGACGAACTAATGGACGACAACTGGATTCGCTCGATCGCTCGGCTGAGCACTCCGGTACAAATCTCCCAATATCTAAAATTTTGGGACGTCATCAATGCTACGCAGTTAGTTCCTAATCAGTAGACACCATCACTCTCGGCATACCGGGCGCAATTTTACGGCGCCTTCCCAAAGTTCAAAGCGCAGACAACTTGGAATGCGCATGTAGATCCATAAAGTGCAAGCTCTTTGTTTGGCTTGCCATGCACGACAAACTTCTCACGGCTGACAACCTTGCTACTAGGGGATGAAACCAAGACTCCATCTATGGGCTTTGTTGACAAGCCCCTGAGACGGCGGTACACCTGTGCAAAGACTGCCCGTTCACCGCCGCTATCTGGAACCTCACTGAAACAAATGATACTACCACGGGTGTGTGGCATCCCGCAAAAACCACTACTAGAAAATCGCGTTGAATTTGTGCATTGCATCGTCATCATCATGCATTGTTTGCCAAAACTATTTCGCAAAACCCCGATTTGTTTTCCAAACGCCCCATCTTTATTCAAACGCAAACCCCGGGTCTCCGGATTATTTTGTTTTGTTGCTACCGGGTTCGCAAACGGCCCAATTAAAGCAAATAAAATATTCAGTTATTTTGGCGGGGCAGTCGAACGGGCCGATTGACCCGAACGACCGCCCCAGAAAATAGATCGGTCCACCCCAACCAGCCCCATCTAAATCCTAGACCTACCCAGAAAACTACCCACCCCTATCTCCACCTCACTCCCCCCAATCAGAACATGCCACATCAGCACACCCCTTCCCCCTAGCCAACCAGAAATTGACACTTGTCCCAACCCCTCCCTCTCCCTCTTTCCCCCGGCCCCACACCAACTCTGCCACACCCCACCACACAACCACAAGACACACACCACCTCACGCACGCGCCACGCCCATTTCCACCCCACCGCCACCTGCCACCCGCCTGCCCCACCACCCTTTTTCCCTTGGCCGCGTCACACCACACGCCCCACCTCCCCCACTCTCCACTCAGCCCAGTGGACCCCTGTCCCCCACCCCAGATCCCACCAACCGCTCAAGATTCCTCATGACTTCCCACACGCCCTTTCTCCTCCTTCCCGGCCTTCCTGCTCGCCTCGCCAGCTGCCACCCCTGTTCACCCCGCCTCAAGCTCCCTCCACCTCCCTGCCGCTCAAGGCCAGCTGGCGGCCTCGCTGCCCCACCTCCTTCCGTGGTCGCCTGGCCGCAGCCCTGCAGCCTCCCTCCTCCTGCCTTCCAGCGCCACGCTCTGCGCTCAGCTCCTCGCCTCCCAAAGAAGCAACCGCCCGCCGCTGGCCGCCAAGGCCCTCTGGCACTGCTCCGCCTTGGCTCGCCTCCGCATGCCTGCAGACACTCGCCCGCCTGGCCTCAAGCGCCGCTGCCGACCTCGCTCAAGGCTGCCTGCCTGCCTCGGCGACGCTTCGCCCGCCATGAAGCCGCCTGCCCGCCGCCACGCCGCCGGGCGCCGCCAGGCTTCCCTCCACTAACCTCGCGCTGGCTGGCCAAGGCCCGCCTCCACCGCTTGCTCGCGTCGCCCAAGCCGCCGCCACAGCCTCCGTCAAGCTCTGGCCCCGGCAGCCATCGCGTCTGGTCAGGTCTCCGCGGCACCTCCTCCACATGCACGCGTAGCTTCGTGCGTGTGTTGTGGTGATGCCCAGTTAAGCATGTTGCGCACCACATGTTTGACAGAAATCCCGCAAGGCCTCGACCAGATCGCCAAAGGCCCAGTACCACGAGAACCGATGCCAAGAGCCACTGCCCATGGAGAACCTGGAAAAAACCACAAGATCTTCATCGATGACAAGGCCGCCGTGATCTACCAAGTTCGTCTACCGCCGGTGTCACTCGAGACCGACATCAACCACCGGGATCCAGAATCTGGGGGCAGCGATGCTCGACCCAAGGCCCCTTCCATGGAGTGTCGAGATCGTCTACATGGAACCCGATCACCGCCAAGACCCGTTCACGGAGTCCGAAGACTGATCCCGCCGAACGCCAAGATCGTCAAGAACCCGGAAGCCAAGGTCGTCGATGCGTATACGCCAAGTGCTTCGCCCCGGACGTCAAGACCGATGCAATGGCGCGGGCCCGACAAGATCCCCGTGACGACAAGAACGACAGCGACCGGGAGAACCCGATGCCCGACGCGTAACAAGTCCTTCGTTCCGGAACGCCAAGTTCTCCCTCTCGTAACGCCATGACCGACAACATGCCCCGAGAACCCGGATGCGCCAAGACCTACCCCCGCTATCCGAGAACGCTTCCGTCGAACCCCGAACCCAGATCCGTCGAACCCCGAGACCGACCCCGAACCCCGGAACACCAAGTTCGTCGAGACCCTCTAATGTGTGACCCTTTTCCTCGATACCCTATTTTATAACATAATAACAATTGTTGCACATCAAATCATTCATCTCGCATGCATATCATGTGGTTTGGGGGCCTTATGCCGATTCACCTAATAATTAAATAAGGGGCCCATATGCGGGCAAATCTAGCCTTATATTGGCCTCATTTAAACTTGTGTAGCGAACTCAGTGCTATATTCTTGCCTTGTTAAAACAACATTTAATTGCGGGGGATCTAAACAACATGAACCACCTAACTAATTGTCGGGACCCCGGTTCCACCTAATATGACCTAGTTGCAATGCACCTTTTGCCATGTCATACATCATACATGCATCATGCCGATCTTCTGCCGTGTATTAAATATCGCATCCGGTGTTTATTCTAGTGTTTTGCTTCTTCATGATAAGGCCGTTGAGTTGATGTGAGCTTCGCCGATCTTGGTTGAACCTTCGACAATGTTTTCAAAGTAGCATCTCCCTCTTTCTACCTATCTTACTTTTATAGTCTTTATTCCCTCCTGTTGATCTATTGCTATCTGTGTTGCGATGCTCTAGTTTTCGTACCCGTGATCTCCCTTGCAGCCCTATATTGCCTTGGACACATCCTATTACTTGTTGTTTGGTAGATAGTTGGACTTGCGCGTCGTAGTTGCTTGCTCAAGTGCTGATGTGTGTCGCCATATGCCACAGTTGCTGATGTGTTGCCGCATGTTGATGTTGGAGATGATTCTAGTTTTACTTATCGTCACTTTAATTTCTGTTTAACAACTAAAATTGAATAAGCAGAGACATCGGTGGGTGATAGAAAATATTTGGTTTCCGAACGCCCACTTGTGTCCCGTAAGACCCCGAGTACTTGATACCTGTTCCTTGATTTATCGCGCTATCCACATCCGGGAGGTATATGGGACCCCCCTGAACCAGAGCTTGATTCATTCTTATTTCTTGGGGCCACAAACTAGTTTGAGGTTTTATTTACGATCCTGTACTTATGCCATGCTACTTTCTGTATTTAAATTGTGCGAGGAGCACACTGCATCGCTTTAGGAAGGCGGAGTGATTACGCTGTATCGACAAGCCCAGCCACACTTTCGGGTTCCTACCGCTTAGCCATTGGCTAACCTTGAGGCCGTCTCAAGATAGCTTACTGCTATGGTTCTACTCAAAGGGTGGCCCCTGAAATATTTCTGAATCCTGTGATTGTTCAGTGAAAGCCTCGTTGGGTTTTGATTTGGTTTTTCCGAGGCTGATCGGCGTGTTGCTATTGGTGCACCGCCGGGTAAAACTTTCTGAAAGCCGTGTCCGCGGATATGGACGACTTGGAGCACAGTATCTCGATCATAGACAAGCATAACTAAAGTTTACTGCTATAAATTTGACTTATAATGACTAGTAATCAGCTTCACTATAACGGAATGGCTAATAATACTGCCCACAATTGCTTGTTTGGTTGTCGCTTGCGACAATTGTACCTGATTAGTAAATCTTGCAACTACAACGGAATGGCTGAATAAAAGTAGCAACAACTGCCGGGTTTGTGGGTTATCTCATGCTAATTGTATCTGACTAGTAAGTGTTGCCACTATAACGGAATGATTAACTAAAAGGGCCCACTGCTTATTTTATCAGGACGATTATCTATACCTGACTAGTAATTACTGCAACGATAACAGAATAAATAAAAATGCCAACCGTGTGAGTTCCTTGGTTGACTTCCTCGTTTGGTCTCGAGGGGGAAACATCAGGATGGGTTTGTTTGGTGCTAGCTTCAGGTTGGATCCGGTTAGGTCATTCTCATCCCTCTCTGATATCCGCCAGTTGTATCGAGTCTCTATAGGTTGTTTAGTGCATGCTGCCGCTGCCGCTTCAGTCCACCATACCTATGTAGGCGAGGACCGCCGAATTCTAGCCTCGCCGTCTTGGCCTCGATCGACGCTCCTTCTTTTTCCTTTGCCCTTTGTCGGCACCCCTTTTGTTTAAGCAGGTTTTGAGATCAACGCCGTTAGCAGGGTTACCCTTCCGGCTTGGCCTGGGCAGGGTTATGGACGCCATTGGTTATTCTTCAGGGCTCTTAGCCCCATTTGCATCTTGTCCGTAGCTGGACGCTCTATCGTTTTCAAGGTGATTTGGATCTTTGTATATTATATTTGTATTCTTGACTCTTTGAGTCGCTGTTATATATATCTGTTCTGTGGGTCCCATCGAGGACTGTTGTGTAATGTTATTACTTCGTTTTCCACCCGCACGAAAGTGCCTGGTGGACACCTTTGAATCGTTTCTATGCGGGTTTGGCGAATTTTGCACAAACTTGCATAGGTCCAATTCTGAGGGTGTTACAGGGTGGGAGCCTCGTTCATGAGTACACCTCAGTCTCGGAGTGGTGGGATGGCAATGATCGTGGGAAGACCCGCAAAAGAGAAACAGAGAATTAGTGGACGCCTTCTTTATGTCATATGGGACGCGTGGAAAGAAAGAAATCGGCGGATCTTTACTAATCGGCGGTTAACTTATGTCGAAGTGGCTGGCATTGCCATGGAGGACATCTAGCAACTTGCTTGCGCAGCCTTCGTGCCTGCCATTCCGTCCGAGCCTGATTAGGCAAAATTTTATATCTTTGGATGATTTCGGCAATGTTTACATCTTAACTATAACATGCCACTATATGTACGTTTGGACTTGTTTGTTCTCCCTATCCTTAATGAAAAGGCAGACCCTCCTGCGATTGCTAATTTTTTTTTTAAAATACAATATATATTACTTTTAATGGTTCCTTCCACTCAGCCAATTATTGCATATTGCTCAACTGTGGACTGGATCTGAACCGGACTTGTGTGAGAGCTTATATATATAAATAAGCCAGGGCGCATAGGCAGATTTCAGGCAACAAGCAGCATCGATCGAGGCCATCATGGCTGGTGCACTGCTAGAAAAAGAAACGTCTAGGTTCGCCGTCGGCCCCACGCCGTTCAAAGACGCCGGCCTCTACGAGCAGGGCATGGTGATCTCCCCACCCGAAGAAGAGCAAGAGCAAGAGCAAGAGTACGCGGACATCATCACCTCCCTGCCGAGCTACAGCTACCGATCCATGCGTCTGCGGCAGTACCAGGGCGTGTGGCTGATCCACTGGACCGTCCCCGAAGTGATCTCCTTCCAGCGGCGCTTCACGGCGCGGCCGGGCGGCGGCGACGTTCTGCTGGCAAGCCCGCCCAAGTGCGGCACCACCTGGCTCAAGGCGCTGGCCTTCGGCACCCTGGGGCGGTCCGCGCATCCGCCCTCCGCCGCCGGCCACCCGCTCCTCCGCCTCAACCCGCACGAGTGCGTCCCTACCATGGAGGTGGCGGGCATCTTCAGCGCCGGCCAGGAAGCCAAGCTGGAGGCGCTGCCGTCGCCGAGGCTCCTTCACACGCACATGCACCACTCCCTGCTGCCTGCCTCCGTCGCCCACAACCCCGGCGGCGGTAAGATCGTCTACGTCTGCAGGTATACTATTACTAGCTAAATGCATTGCACATATGCGTACGGCAGCTGTGCCTGTCTGTCGTAGGTAGGTATAATTAATACTACTAGGACTCACTAGGAGTATATGATGATGCGTGCTGTGCAGGGAGCCTAAGGACATGCTGGTCTCTCTCTGCACTTCTCCAAGACGACCATCATCGGAGGCGGCGGCAGCAGCAGCAGCATCCCTTTCTTCGACGACGAGGTGGAGCGGGCATGCGAGGGCAAGAACGCCTATGGCCCCTTCTGGGACCACTTCCTCGGCTACTGGAACGCCAGCAAAGCTTGCCCGGAGACGGTCATGTTCCTGAGGTACGAGGAGATGCTGGCCGATCCGGTCGGCGTCGTCCGGGAGCTCGCCAGGTTCCTCGGTGTGCCCTTCACCGCGGCCGAGGAAGAGGCCGGCTCTCCGGCGGAGATCGTCAAGCTGTGCAGCATCGACACCATGAGGGGCCTGGAAGCCAACAGCAAGGGAGAGAGTGGTGGCAAGTTCATCAAGTTCCCGCACCAATCCTTCTTCAGGAAAGGAGTCGCTGGGGACTGGAGGAACCACATGACGCCCGAGATGGCCAGCCGCATCGATGCAATCGTCCAGGACAAGCTCCAAGGATCAGGCCTCACCTTCACGTCTTGAACCGACTGGCCGTCTGAGCGAGCGAGCAGACGTTGATGCTGTCCATGTACGTTGTGTGTCCATTTCTGAACTGCTTGTAGTCACTTTGTCGGTTACTTGTGAACCATGAAATAAAAGGCTATCTCGATCCAGAGCCGGGGTTTCTCCTTCTTTTTCTTCTTTGGGAGTGACTATTGAACAGCTAGCTGTTTTTCAATTTGAAAACAGACATATTTTAAAGCCAATCAGAAAATGACAGCTGTATGTCTTGAAATCAATGAATTAATGGATGAGCCTAACAAGTGCCTGTTTTCATTTTGGCCAAGCAGATACATTTTCAAGCCTATTTCTCTCGGCCCACGTTCAGTTGCAACGGCTCAATTTTGATTCTCTGTTTTGGGCACAGGAAATTATCCTAATCTTGAGTCCCAGTTTTCATTTCAGAGGAATGCGCATCTCTGCAGCTCCTTGAGTTCGCCTTCTAAGCATGCTCCAAGATCAGGTAAACATGGGTCTTCAAAATCCATATGACGAAGAATTGATGATCAAAATGAGAGCACAAAATGAAAACCAATCTGGTTGCTTGGTTGAGCCAATTTTCTAGCAGTAATTTGACCTACCATGTTCACCTCTCTCAATATAAACACGTCGGCGAAGATCTGGGCCGGAGTGGTCCATCCAGGGAGTTGTGAGTACTGGTGTTGGCTTGGCCACGTCGGCGAAACATCACTCTGGATTGCCATCTCTTAGATTTGCTCTGCTCGAATAAAGGAGATGGTCATTTGGTTTCTTTCGTACGAAGACGAAGATCTGCTTGATGTCTGCCCTTGTTGATCTGGTCTGGAGAGGTGGGTTTCGGAAGGCTCCGCCGGCGAACTCCCATGGGCGTATCATGCCTGGAGATTGCTGGATCGGAAGGTATTCGGTTGTGCGCACCTTGTTTTTCTGGCCGTTTGGTTTCAGCGGGAGCGTTGCGAAGCTCTGTTGTTCGGACCCACCAAGTGTCATTCTTAGAGCCATGGTGAAGTCAGATGCGGAGAATGTCAGGAAAGCGGAAATATGAGGGTAGCGATGGTAATTTTAGTTCTTGTGGCGACGGAGAACTGGCTGCATGATCTGGGACTCGTTGCAGCGACTGTTGGTGCGAGAAGACAACACAAGGGGAGTTCCCAGTTTATCTTGAAGGGTGAAATCCAAGGTCTGGCCTTAATTGGTTGTGCTCGCAATGACCTTGTTGAAGGCATTGTTTATGAGCAAAGACTTTCTCCGGGTGAAAACCTATGATCTTTGATCGGGCAACGGTCACTGTTTTCTTCTTGAAGGCGTTGTTATTGGAGTAGAGGACTACTGGTGTTGTTCTGATGGTGTCAGTGTCGTTGCTTTGAGGATTAGTTCTCTGTAGCGAGACTTTTCTTTTTTGTTATTTTTCTTTCTTTTCTATGAGCTGTGTGTATCCGTAGGGCCGCTAGGGCATGCGTTGTTGCAGAGGCTGGGTGTAATTGGTATCATTGTGATATTAATATATACTCTTTTCCAAAAAAAAACATAAACACAAAATAACGGGAACATATTTCAACTATCTCATTCAGAATTCGAGTATGCCAACTCTGCTGCACTCCCTTGAGTTCCACAAACGACACCATGATTTGCGAGTAGTCTGTTTGTGAAGATTACCTTATTCATGTCGACATGGCATGCCATATTACCTCGTACCTCCAAGCCATCACGCCCACTGCGAGAGCATTTGAAGAGCCATGTACCAACGCCACCTTGCTACAGATATGGCCCCACCGAAGATTCAGAGAAAAGGAAGCAATGATTGAGATCCTGAAGAATTGAATGACTTAAGGAATAAAATGATAATAAAGATGCATGAAATTAGGAGGAGGAAATAAGAAAGATAAATGATACATCAAAAAACTAAGATAATGAGAATGCTGGTTCTCATTATGGGATGAAGAAATGGGAAACTAAGTAGAATGAGAGACAAAATGAAATATGATCGAGAACTTGACAAACCTAAAGAAGAAAGAGCAAAAACTCAGAGATAAAAAATGGCAATGATTGAGAAACTGGAGAATTGAATAACTTAAGAAAAAATGATAAGAAAGATGAATCAACTTAAGAAAGAAGATGAAATATCTATAAATGATATAATGAGAATGCCAACTGAAAAATGGGAAACTAAACAGACAGAGAAAGATAATAATGATATATGATTGAGAAAATGAGAAACTAAAAGAAGAAACACCAAAGATTCAGAGGCAAATAAAATAAAGGATTGAGAAAATGAAGAATTGACTAACTTAAGAAAGTAAATGATAAGAAAGAGAGAAAGATGACTGAACAATGAAGAAAGAGGAAAAATGAATGAAAGAAAGAAGGCCGAGAGCCCGAGAATTAAAAAAACTGGACTGGAAAATGAAAGAAAGATGACTAAGGACTGATAAAGGATAAGAAATATGATTGAAGCACTTTTATGCATTGGAAGAATGTACTAAGTAATAGGGTCATAATAAATCTCTACCTATTGTTCTTTATCCTGTTTGTTCTGATACACGTGAAAAGGGATAGATGAGAATCAAACTAAGGATAAAAATAGAAAATGATTGAACATGGAAACCCACAAGTAATACGAGGAACAATGGACACACACCTTTGTCCAGATATCATAGTCCTTGCAAAAGTTGAAGTCCCTCTTGAGTGATTGGCTACCCGATTACAATAGATGCAATGCATCATAAGTTACGGGACACGAATCACTCACGAAAACTAAATGTCATTTGCACGCGGAAACAGAAAACGATACTAAGATGCAGACTACCTCCTTACCGAAGAACCTAAATGAAGTGTCTCCGAATATCATTTTCCTCTGTGGCTTTACATTTTCCTACATAGAAAAGTAAGAACAGGACTGGATCTAGTTAAGTAAGAAAAATGAACAAAGTTGGATAAACGATCGATGGATTTCTTTTTTGCATAGGAGGAACAATTTGTCACTTGATGAGATGCTAGAGCTCTAGATATAACACATTCTGTAATTAGCTTCATCTTCTGATTGCTAACAAAACCTAAAAGGCCCTAAAGGCAATCTCTCACCGAACCTAATCATCTTTTGATCCCTGCAAATAACAGAGAAAATATTACGGCATGATCATGCTGTACATAACTCTCTTTTTCTATCAATGAATTAAAACGCAAAGCTTTTTGCGTTTTCGCAAAAATCACCCAATACACACAAAAATGATACGTGTTCGTCTAATAATTAACAAATAAAAATGAAAAAAAACCCTAAGAAACTAGCCCTATGATGAATCAATGCAACCGAAAAAATAAATAGAATCAAGCCATGAGCACATTTGAGGTCACTCTGAAATACAGTGATTATAAGATAACCACACCATTGGAGACATACCCAAACATCAGAATCCCTACCCAAAGAATAAGATTATACTAATGCAAATCTATCTGAACGAGCAAGAATATGAAGTGCATCAGACCAAAACCAAAACAGGAAAAGGGGTGAAGGAAGAACATAACCTACACACTAAGCCCTAAAAGAAATTCGAGCTGTTCGAAGACCATATGTTGAACAGGGACACCTAGACAACAAAAGGTAAGGGTAGAATGAGGGGGCAAATCCACCTCACCGTGCTCTCGCCGCCGGAACAACCCGCCGACTGCCATGGTCACGTCGCGGCAGCCCTACGAAATGCGCGCTCGTGCGGCTGGAATCGAGCACTCCCAGTGGCTCCCACGCTGGCCGCGCCAGCAGCGACTCCCCTTCACGTCTTCAACAGGCCTGGCCGTCTGAGCGGGAATTAATATAATGTTGCTTTTTCCCTTCGTTATTTCACCGTGCTAGCTCCCGTACGTACTTCTGCATGCCTCGTTGATGCTGTCCATGTTGTGCTTGTGCCCAAAGTCCATTTCTGAACTGCTTGTTGTCACTTGCTTTATCGGTTTATGAACCAGTTTTAATATGTAATAATGAAATAAAAGGCTATATCTGGAGGTTGGGTAATGAAGAAAATATTGACATTTGGAGTGACCCATGGCTAGCTAGCAGCCCTACTAGGAAGGTTGTGACACCACGAGGAGGAGCCTTGTTGACTAAAGTGTGTGAATTAAGGGACCCTTACTCGGGTCAATGGGATGAAGACTTCATAAGATCTTTATTTCTTCTGGTGGATGCTAACTGAATTCTACAGATTCCAATTAATGATCAAGGGTTTGAGGACTTCATTGCATGGAATCATACGAACCATGGTAGATATACCGTGAGATCGATCAGGGTATCACTTGCAATGGCATCACATATTTGGACCATCGGCGAGTCAAATATCTATTTCTGGAACATCTGCTTCTACCCCAATTTGGAAGATTCTATGGAAGCTTAAAATCCCGAGTAAGATTAAATTTTTTTGTTGGCGTGCCCTGCATGGGATCATCCCCCTCAAGTCAATCCTGGTACACTGCCATATCGGTGAGGAGGAGGGTTGCCCGATATGTGCCCAGGGACCGGAGGATGTGAAGCATTTGCTATTTTTGTGCCCAACTTGAAGGGATACGGGTATGCTACACTAGCGCAAATCAAAATTTTCTACCGCGTAAATCAGGATTACTGTTGTCATAGATCACGAGATTACCACTAGACGCGCAATTGCAGAACTTGATGAAGCGCGTCGAGGCAGTGCAGACGATCTACGTCTCCTCCTCGTTCTCGTCCCACGAGCAGCTCCCCTTGCGCGGCTCGTCCAAGCACTACAGATGCAGCGCCTCCGAGGTATCCACACGTATATGGTGGAAGCGTCAGACGCCGGACTGCTAGGTCCGCGTGTGCAACACAGACGTGAGGAGTGGCGGCTAGGGTGGAATGGTCTAACCTTAGTCAGCTCGCCCACCCTCTCTTATATAGGCGTCCCTGATGGGCTTCTACATTAGCAGCCCATTAGTAGCCTAAGCCTGGTCTAATTCGGATCTAATCCTCATTAGGCTTCCAATCCGTTAAGTGTGTGACCCTATAGGTTCATATACGCATAGACATGACACGAATACAGTTATTCTGTCAATAGTTGGTAGCGGCCTCTAGCAAGACGTGTCAACTCTTAAACGCATATAAAGATCATATCGGATGAACCATCACAAGGTTTAATACAGGTCTTTCCCTTTGCCTCACGATATTTGGTCTAGCTCCAAGCTGACCTCCCTTTCTCGACACTGTGATTCGAAATCCCTTTACTAGGTTAACTCTTAACCATATATAGCACGGCCATGCATTTCTGGATCCGATCACTCGAGGGGCCCAGAGATATCTCTCTCAAGTAGAGAAGGGCAAATCCCATCTTGATTGACCATGCCTTGCAGCATGCTTCAGGACAAACCCGAAAGCTACCTTTATAACTACCCAATTACGGAGTAGCGTCTGATAGCCGCAAAGTAGGTCGATCACATCTGAAGTACATGCGACAATCTAAGGTCTAAGGACAAAACGTACACAATGTATAGAGAGAGAGCTGCAACTAATTGCCACTCTCAAGTTGGGCCAGTCCAACCCCATGTTAATAACATGTGTCCACATCATTGGTTTGACATCTCCATGTCTATGACTTGCGAAACATAGTCATCAACCAATCAATGTGCTAGTGTAATATTCACGTGTGTCCTCACATGAACTTCGACTAGGAAAAACTCTTAAATAACCATACAAGTAAAGAGTTTTACAAACAATTCACATAATTGCCAATCAATACAAGTTGCCTGATATGGATATTTAAAGAACATTACAATAACTCATGGATACATAAGAAATATAATCATCTCTATGATTGCCTCTAGGGCATATTTCCTTCACAACTGCTATTGACATGTGGTAGTCCCTTGGCCTATATGATCGGATTACTGAAGCAATGACAGATGAATTATCGGGCTCGATCATTTTTGGACTGCTTGTTGCGACAAGCAAATACTGAGCATATGTCAAATGTAGGACAACGCGAGCTGATTGCTGTAATAACCTGGTACTTATGGTGGATAAGACGGAGGAGGACACATGGTGAACAGGTCCCTCCGTTATTCTCCTGTAAGTTTTCTATATTGTCCATTTTTGCCAACAATTCAAAAATAACCAAGCCAATCAGTGCTACAATAGACGATTCTTGGAAACGCCCTGAAACAAGGTATGTCAAAGTTCATGTTGATGCATCGTTCCATGCGAACTCTTGTTCGGGTGTGGTTGGATCTGTGATACGGGACTACCAAGGTAAATTTGTCACGGCTTCCTGCAAGTATATTCCTAATATCTCGTCAGCCTCAATGTGGAAGCGGTGGCGATGAACGAAGGTCTTATTAGCTTGGCAAACAGAATGGGCTGTCACAATCTAATTTCAGAGGGTGATTCGACGAAGGTAATAGAAGCTTGTTCTTCTCAAGATACTTGGTGGACGGGGTCGACGACAATCTATGCTGATTGCCTTGACATTTGCTCATCAATAGGCAATGTTATATTCCGTCATTGTTCGAGGAAGGACAATAAGGTGGCACATGAGATAGCTAGATTCTGCTTCAATGCCAAAATTATTTGTAATTGGGACGATGAGCCCTCTACCTTTCTGTTAGACAAACTCATAAACGATGTAACTACTGTATGATGAGCTGCAAGTTTCATACACACTCTTTTTTCTTACCAGGGTACCTAAGGGGACTGAAAGGTTTTAATAAGACGGCTTGCATGCTTAATATATGTTGTTTTATCTAAAAAAGACTATCAGCATCCATCGACTTTTTTAAGAATAATTAAAAAGGGTATTATTTGACTGAATGGCCTATGTTGAACTTTGATTGAGTACGCCCTTGTTCAGAAATAAACGACTTTGATTTGTCGTCTAAATACATATGTATCTAGAGACAATCCAAGTCATTTATTTCTAGACGGAGAGAGTATGTGACTAGTGTACGGAAATCCAATATAACTCCCGAGCTCATTTGCTCTCGAAATATAGACCCACATCATAAATACACATTTGATGTTGGAGCCAATGAAAAATGTGTGGGCTAACAATCTGTTCGGAATATATTTGGCCGTCTAGTACTGTTACCTAAAGACGACATTTACGGTCTTTCTCCTTCGTCCAGCCTCGCCATGGCACCCCCAAACACTGCCAAAAAATGCCATCACAGAATAGCACAAAGCCACTATCCATAGATTATTTTTCTCTTTTGGCCATATCGATCATTGTTAATTGCCCTGATTCGGTCGGCACTGGTATGTGTCCCGGTTGCTCAGAGCCAACTGTAAGTCTGCACCAAAGCATATATAGATGCTTCATGAACTTCTTACACACATGTTTCAGTAGATGCGGAAAAAACAACACAGGCCAACTCTTGACAACAACCCATTAGCAGTTCACATTAGTGAACGAAATGATATTAGCGGCAGTTTGGACACAGTTTCTCCATAGTGTTTGTTTGGCTTCGGACGTCAATGATTCTATAGGCCACAATCTGGAGTGATCCTTTTTTACGGATTGCTGCTCAATTTGGAATAAACTAGTCGGTGCGTGAACTCAAGAAATCTTTCCTCATAGAAACATACCGACAGTTGAAAACTTGAGATTATAGACGAATACTCATCGGAACGTACGGACAGTCCGGGGATCATATTGATACGACAGTATGAATACACTTTCTTAATTTGGAGACTGTTATTAGCAACGGCACATAGCAGTTACCGTGAATGTAGTTTACTTATTTCTGCATCTTTACATAAGATATCGTAGCATGAAATTATCGGAAGGAACTCGTTGCACTCGTTAATAATCCTACAGTCATCGCTACAGAAGACATTCTTGTAATTCGGCCATGCCGCCTTAGATAAGCCACACCCTTTGCTTGTGCACACGCTACTGTACTGTGCTCGAAGTACCCGAGACTTGGTGATCCGGCCATCTTCTTTTCTCTCATCTTTACGACAGCCAATACGGCGACTTGGTGGCAATGTCTGCACTCTCGGTTAGTCCTGCTTGTCTCACACCCGATGCCGGCACAAGACTCACCCTCGACCTGCCGTATGTATCGCTTCGCGGCGTCTCGAGTGCCGTCGGCGCCATAGAGCACGAGACCAAGCATGTATGCCGCGGTCTTGTGGCCGGCGGCTGCTGCCTCCTTGAGAAATGTAAGGCCTGTTTGCTTGCCTTTGTGCATGAAGACGTGCATGAGGCCAGAGAGGAAGCATGCCTCCGGGTTGCTGGCCCTGGCCAGTTTCTTGAGGAGAGTGAGGTAGCGCTTGTTGTCGCGCCAATTCATTGTATCCTCCTTCTCCAATGCCACATGTCTCAACACCTCGGGCTCGTTGGTCATTGTATACATGGCCTTACGCCTGCATATAAGATTAAGTACTCTCTCCTTCACAAATCTATAGCTAATAATAAAACACGAAGTGTTTCTTCTGATCCAACACTTTTTTAAACTATTTTACTCTCCCACCAAATTACATATAAGCTCTCAATGCCATAGTACCGGTTCAAAATAAGAAAAAAAATCCCTAAATCCAACAGCCGCGGCTCTTCCCTTCCTGCAGGTTCAAAATAAGAAAAAAATCCCTACATCCAACAGCCGCGGCTCTTCCCTTCCTGCATGGTCACGATATATATGGGCTGCCAACCATGATGTCCTCCCTATCCGAATAGGCCATGGGCTGCAATCCACAAGTCAACTAAGTTTTTTAAACTAGCGTAACAGTAAATAATTGTCGGTGATAGAGGGGAGACTCACGAGAAATTTTTATACTCATTAGTCCCTTACAAAGAGTTCGACCAGTTTATAACCATCCTCGGGCCGAAAGAGATATCCACAAAACAGAGTGCCGATCTTGTGCAACCGACTCGGGAAACAAAAAGTAGCCGCACATGTGGTATGAGCTAACTGAACGGGAAAGGAATGTGAGTTGCCTGTTGCGCTAATTATTAAAGAGTCCATGCGCTAATTTCTTGGCCGTGGGTCGTGGGCTTGCATGTGCATAAATATCACAAGGAGGAGGAGACTGAACGCGATTCCGTGGGCTGTGTCTTGTGCATGGTGATTAAAAGGGAAGAGAAAGTCCACGAGATTTGAAGCTTTGCATGTGCATAAATATCACAAGGAGGAGACTGAACGCGATTCCGGCGTCTAAATGTCCGTGCACTACAAGGAAAGGATGAGCGAAACCAATCAAGATTTGGTAGGAAACCTATGAAAGGCTTAGATTTCTTTAGTTCTTCGGTTTTTTACTATACTTTCTAAGCAAAAAAAATCAAATTAAGGGGTATTTTTAATCGGAATAGAGAGGAACCTACTGAAGACTTAGGTTTCACTAGCGTCCGATTTTTCGTCGGCACTTTTCCTACAAAAAGTAATCAATTAAGGGGTATTTTTGGACCAAGCGGTTCATCCAAAAAAGTTAGGTTTGCAAATTTACGAGTAAATCGGCTGTTGCGACATGCTAATTCTGGTTCCGTGATGAGAATGATATGTTGCCTTAACAAGCGCTAGGGTCACTGATCTCTTTTTCCAGTTCAACAAATGGTCCTAGCTATCCGATTTCAAAACCATGGCAGATATCGTCTGTGTTGGACCAAATATGAATCTAAAAATCGAATTACCCTAATAATTCAGGTTGAGTTAGTCAAATCCACATCTTGGATCCATCGAACACATATTCTTGTTGTTTAATTGGGGGGCATAGGAAGCAGTGGCGGCACATCTAATTGCAGGAACCGATTTCGGTGGGCTTGGAGAAAGGAAAGCACGCCAAGGAAGAGGGGGTTTGGAGAAAGGAAATATTATGTTTGCGAATTTGAACAGTCAATTAATTGAGGAGCGGATGTCACCGAGCAAGTTAAAAAATGTCTATGCTGCGACGTGTCTATTTTTTTTATAAACTCACCACAGGCACAACAAAGACTAACTTCTTCCGCCGCAAAGCGCGGGCATTTTGCTAGTAATATTAAGATGTAGTATATCAAATAATACTAAGTACTCTCTCCTTCACAAAATGTAGTGCATATAAGATTTTATAATAATTGTAGATATATTTTCAGGAAGCGGGGAAGCATATATTATCCTCCGGGCCGGGATAAGCAACTATGGGATGTGGCATAACTATAGTCTATATCACCCACGATAGCTTCACAAAAGAATGAGTAATAATCAACCATCTGTGACTTTGACAAATCCATTAAAAAAAGTTGGGCACATCGGTTAGATAAACCCAATACTCGTTTTCATATTACAGGTTAATAATATTTTGGACATTGACACGGTTTACCTCCGAGCACTAAATTTTCCTATAATATAGGCATGAAATTTAAACTCAACTATATAGATTTTCAAAAAGCAATCTATCTTAGATACGAAGATGCATAGTCGTACATACGTGGCTGATATGCTGCCGAGGTCAGCAAATGGGCGCGGGGAGGTAGCGGCGACGAGGACGACGATGTCAAGGACGACGTCGTAGGGTAGAGCGGGCGGGGATCCTCTGCTTCGCCGGTGACGTCGTAGGGTAGATACACACGCGCGCTCCTCCTCCGACGACGCTCGCACGCTCGCCTCGTCTCGTCTCGTCTCGTCACGACGCGTCAGGAAAATTGACAGACGTGTCAAACGGTTAGCTTATTCGGGTCGCTCCTGGATCGTGGGCTACTGTAACCGACCCGAACGTGCGTAACGTGGACTCGGCCAACGTTCGCCTCCGTTAGGGTTTCCTGAGCCGCTCTATATAACCCGGTACTAGAGGGGGGGAGGGATATATAAGCGCACGACCGCCCCCACCACGCCCACCCAGCACTTGGCGAAATTAATCGAGGAGCTCCTCGAGGAAGACGAAGGCCGAATGACACAGAGAACAGAGAGGTGCTGCCTGATTCCCATGTCGTCGCCCACGTCTCCGGCCGCCTTGCCGCGTCGCCGCGCTGCTCGCCGTGTGCCTCCGCACCGCCACCCCGCACCGCGCGCTCGCTGCCGCCGTGCAGGCGCCTTGCCTCCGACCTCACCGCCGCCCCCGACCGCGCTCTCCTCCGGCCGATCGCGTCGTGCCGCCCTGGTACATAGTGTAGAAATTTTGTTTAGTGTAGAAATTTTATTTGGTAGTAATACTGCAATGTACTCAATATTTGGTAGTAATATTGAAATTTTATTTGGTAGAAATTTTATTTGGTAGTAATATTTGGTAGAAATTTTGTTAGTGTAGAAATATGTTAGTAGTAATATTTGTTAGAGTAATATTTATTTGCTAGAATGCTTATTCAACTAAATATAGCAATGCACTTATATTTCAATGTATTAAAAAATGGTCACCTTTTTATGTAGATATGTGCAAATAATATCTTTTTATGTAGATATGAACAAATAATACCTTTTTTATGTAGATATGAGCAAATAATATATTTGCTTATATCTACATAAAAAGGTGAACCTTTTTCAGTACATTGCTCATTTCTTACTATTTTTTATAACTTGTTTTACCTTTCGTTCTAGAATAGTTAAGTCATAGATGATCGCACCGGTGAAGATCTTGTTCAGGGCATGATAAGAGGTGAAATTCGTCTTATTACTAGAGGTGAAGATATCAAGCTCGAGGAAGAGATATCCTCATATCTATATCCATCCGGTGATGGACTAGAGCAAGACCTGATGTACGAAGGGAAGACCAGATGCACAAAGGGCAAACAAACAACAATGATGGCCCCTCGACAACATCCGGCGAGGTATATATATATATATTAAGCCTTGTGTGACCTCTATGAATTAATTGATCTATATATATATATATATTAATCACTCTCTCTTCTTATTTTAGCCCACCGAATCGAAACAATCGACAGCTAGAACAAAACGAGGCCCAAACAAAAAGTTGGATGGTAATCAAAGGTTCACCATCGACGAAATAGATGATAGTGGAGAACAGATTGCTCTAGAAAAGCATTGGAAAATGTTTCTAAATCAATGCGGGGTTATTTTTAGGGACAACCCCCGATCACCATTCAAGAATGAATAAGTCCAAGAAACCAGGTGAAGAATCCAACAGTTATGTCACCGATGATGCCAAAGATGACCTTTGGTAGAAGCTCATAGCACATTTCATATTACCTCCAGAGTATGAAGAATTCGAGGCAGATGGTACTACCCCAAGGCCGTGTGGGCTTGAAAATAGAGCAAAAGTTAAGGAGTGGGCTCTAATGAAGATGGCCAAACTGAACCGGAACCACAAGAAAAGTTTATACGCGAAGTATGTCACAAAAAAGAAAACTCCATAATTCAAAGGAGCATACGAGAAGTTAAGAGAACAGTGGCCCGATTTTGTAACATACAAGATATCTTCTATATCCAAGACAAAGTCAGAAAAGAATGCGATAAATGCTGCCAAAAAGAAATACTACCATAAAATAGGGACATGTGGCTACAAGAGTGCCGTGCCTAAGTGGAAAACTATGGAGGAGGACATGAGGACTAGAGGAATCACTCCCGGTACAAATGGATGTCCCGAGTGGTCAAAGCATTGGTGGTACGCGCACGAGAGATCGTTGGACCCAGAAACATGGAAGACAATTTTTCAAGCAAAAATTCTAAAACCCTCCAAAGCTCTTGTTCAAGCAATGAACGATGCTCAATTGGGATTGTTCCGGCCTGGGAGAGTGAATGACGAGCTGACATGTGCCCTCAGGAATCCTGAAAAAGGTGGGCGAACACGAGGCAAAGGCGCCAGTGTTACGTGGAAGAAAGGGTTTCCCTAGTACGATGACAGTTACAAAAGCCGTAAGAGAAAGAAGGACCGGGAAGCAGACCGGATCAGGAAGATAGAAAAGGACCTAGCTAGGATGAAGAGATGACCAGTTTTTTAGTCGCGTTTCCGGGCTGAGTTTCTGGGTTTGGCCAAATTTTATTCAAACTCAGCAAATTTTAGGCGAATATAGACGATTTTCATTAATAGTGGTTGACTTCATTAGGCTAAAACAAAACTTAAAAATGCCGATGCCGAAGGCGCTGGACGCCGCTCACATGCCGAACTTAAGGTAGAAGCTTGTGTAGCCGGGGTCCGCCTCGCCATCGTTGTCGTCGTCGCTCAACGGCTGCGGGGAGCACGAGCTGCCCTGGCCGGCGTCGTCGTACCGCCACGGTTGGGACGAGGGGCCGACGTCATCTTCATCATTGAGGACGACGAGCGGCGCGCCCTGGTAGGCAAGCTCGCGGCGAGCCCTGGCCTGGCACTCGGCCTCCTCCTGCTGGCGCCGAACTCTGATGGACTCCTCGTGCTCCCAGTCCGCCTTGGACAAGGCGATGAGGTTCGGCTCCAGCATCGTCAGCACGTCATACAGAGAGCGTTCCATCGCCATCTTGATGGCGAAGGGGTCCTCATCGACGGGGACCGTCCAATTCTCCGACTCAGGCTTCGGCCGGCGTAGGTGAAGCCGGCCGGTCAGCGGCGACGGCGCGCGGGTCTCGTTGATGACGATTCCCCGCGATATCGTCCTCGGCGGCGAACACACTAGCGTGTCGCCCTGGATAGCCGGTGTCGTGGAGCATCCAGGCCTACCACATGTGGAGGGTATGCCGGCCAAAGTCGTTCACCGCTGCCGGGTCACCTGGGTATCTCTCCACTATGGCTTCGCCGAGAGCTTCTACTCACCGGAGTTTGTTTTCGTGGGTGAGGAAATGGGGAAGCTTGAGACTGTGTGCTATGAGCCGGCGAGGGCGCCGACTTCTATAGGCCGAAATGGGCGGCGAAGGCGGGAGGGGTTTAGCGGCGTGGGCGGGAAAAGGGAAACAGTGGGAAGCCGAGGCAGCGGTGGCGCGCCATTACGGTGACGCGTGGCCGACGAGACGGACAGTCATTGTCCGGCGGTCCGTCGCAGGAGCCGAGACGATGGGATGTCGACGACTCGGCTTCGAGTCGCTGGCAGACAGGGCCACACGTGGAGTCATTTTTTCACCGATTTCGCTTCGTCCGGCATTTCTAGGGCCCCGAGATTGGACTGGGATCCCCGGACGAAAGTTGGGCCAAATTCAGACGAAATCAACGTCCTGAGAACGCGACTGAGCCAATTTTCGGTGTTCGTATAAAAAATCGCCGTGAGAACGGCTTGTTGGAAACCGGAGTGGAGATGCTCTCAGGGCACGTACAATGCGGTGATGTCAGCCTTCCCTTATGCTCGCCACGTTGGATTTTTGCTTAGTTGGAGGAGAGAGAAACAAGAGAGAGAAGGTTGTCTTCCCTTAGCTAAGGGATGATCTCTTAGAAATAAGAGAAGCCTATTTTCTCCATTGTACCATATGTCTTCCCTTAATCAACCAATTTATTACTAAAAATAGTTAATCCTTATTAATTGCTAGAGATAGCAATAAAAGATGATGCATTGTATAAGTTGTATATTGTGTCTTCTCTAGATGATGTGGAGAGCTAAGAGAATGCATGTCTTCCCTAGCATTGTACATGCCCTCAGGTCCCTCTAGGAGTTTGTCGCACACCCAATGTTTTCGGAACCGTAACAAATATTACACACGTACCCGAAATGGGAAAAACCGTTTGCCTATAGGCAAGGAGTTAAGTGCTGAATAAACCGGTAAAAGTGGGGAGCGAAGTTGCAGTGTTCAATACAGGAAAAAATTAGTGAGGATTCAACCAGACTACTAGCACGTATGCATCTATAGCCACCACGATTAAAACTGTTAGCATGATTAGCGGAAGGTGGATTAGAACATGAGAAAAAAACGGGAGAGATCGTTACCGAGATAAACATGGGAAGAAGCGGAATGTTATTGGAGCAATATAATACGTCGGATCCAAGAGGACGGACGGCTCGGACTAAATGTTGTCGGCGGAGAGACCATGTTGGCTCCCACGTGGACGTTTGTGACTGTCTACAATATTAACTTGCACATTTTTCCCCTCAGATTAAGGTACAATCCGCAGGGTACCCAAAAAATAGTGATATGCATGTTTTGACAATAAATGTTTTTCAAGCAACATGTTGCCATATTAGACACCTTCCATACAACTTTGTATTGTGGTCTATACCCGTCTTCGGTTCACTTCAATTCGTGCTTCTTGATCTACATCCTTATTGGTTTTGGTTTGTTCAAATGCATCACATGAAAACCAAATATTTCTTTCCAAAACATTTGGATGGATGGAAAATTATTTCATACAAAATATAATGCGAATGAGTCCTTAGGAAAAAGTAATGTAGGATTCAACTTACAAACCATGCAACCCATGTAGGAAAAACCAAGCCTCCAAAATTCCTATGAGAGTCCTCTTTCATGATGCACCAGCAGCCTTACCAAACATTCGGTAGAAGCTCATGATGCCAGAGAGGAAGCACGCCTCCGGGTTGCCGACGCGGGCTAGATCGTCGATGAGAACGATGTAGCGTTTGTTTTTGCACCACTTCATCATATTCTCATTCTGCAGGGCCACGCGCCTCAAGACCTCGGGCTCCTTGGTCGCGGCATACATGGCCTTACACCTTCACGTACAAATATGAGGACACGGGGAAATCTTAATTAGGGCATCCGTGAACCTATAGTCCATCATGAAATATCTATTTTGTCAATGTATCTTGAGTCGATATCAAAGAAGACCTAGGTAATGGACACTGGATGTCGTGAGAAAGTCTTACTACCTCCATTTCAGAACGAATGCGCATAAATTGTTAAATCCGAACAATATAAAGCATGGTTTTCGAGATTTACCTCTAACGATAAATGTTTCATATGAGATATGTGTAAAACACAATGCAAATAATATAAACTCTTTGTCCAGTAGGTACATGGGAATGTAGACAAATCCCCGAGCTATTTTTTTTTTGGACGGAAGAAGTATTATAATATAATTTTCAAGAAAAATGTAATAAACATATAATTTACAAATATTTGAAAAATAGTGGGAGCATTAAGAGTATGACTTAAGACATATGCAGATGTGATGTGGAGAGTGTCCCAATGCATAGTCGTACTTACGTGGCTGCCATGCTGCCCAGGTCAGCAAATGGGTGCTGCGAGGTGGCGGTGACCAGGCCGACGATGTCAACCACGACGTCGTACGGAAGCACGAGCGAGATCCTCCTCCTCTGCTTCGCCGGCGCCGGCGCCAGCGCCAGCGTGGTCTCCATAGCTACAATGCTTAAACTACTCCCTCCGTTTAGAAATATAAGATGTTTTAGATTTGTAAAGATGATGTATCTAGACATCTTTTAGTGTATAGGTTCAAATGAATCTAGACACTAAAAGTTGTCTAGATACATCTCATTCACAAACCTAAAACATCTTATATTTCCAAACGGAGGGAGTACTAGCTAGTCTGCGTTTCAGAAAAGACTAAAACTACTCTACTAGCTTGCTAGATCGAGACTGGTCAATACAGCATAGCCTTGATATAGACGGCTTTGGTTGCCGATTGTTGGTAAGTAACCCGATCGAGCACTTCATGTCGAGACCGGCTTGATCGAGCTCATGAAAGGAAACTAACTCGACCGCGCTGGACTCCGACCCACTCTATTTCATGACTTTCAAACTTGACAGTAACTTAAAGAATTTGAGAGAGTTTGTAATAAACAGTGCGACCACGAATCTGCTTGGCTTTGTAGTTGTTAGGATTGCAAGCGGGGGTCCGCGTAACCACGCCAAAGCAAAATTTAGTTCAAACAAGACTAATTTTGCTGAAAAATAGACTAAACAATTTTAACTACGAAACAAAATTAGAACTAGACTAAATCAAATTTTTGACTAAAGAAATTTTTGTTCAAACTATACTAGTTTTGCTATTAGCTGTACATATCTCTACTATATAATTTGTCTAGCGGTGGTTTTTGCTTAGTCCATCGTACGTTGTTTCGACCGTGCCCGTTTGCCCGCGATCTGTTCGTTTCCTAAAGAAAAACGACGGGTGATAATAATTGACCTATTTGTAAAGGAAGCCGATGCTATTACTAGAAAAGAACCCCCCAGGGATCGAGGGGATAAGCACCGGCGGCAGGCTGCTGCATGGGGCAAGCAGGCGGCTGCGTTCATGGGGAAGGAAGGGCACATCCCCTGTTGGAAGCATCGAGGACAAGACGACGTTGGGCGACGGTCCTGGTTGGAGTCGAGGCAGATCTTGAAAAATCCTGGTTGGGGTTGAGGCGGACAAGTTCATGGGGAAGGAAGGGCACGTCCCCGATCGAAAGCGTCGAGGACAAGACGATGTTGGGCGACGGTCCTGGTTGGGGTTGAGGCGATCAAGCACTACAGGAAAGAACTAAGGCGCCGACGGCCGGCCGGCTACACCGACGACCAAAGGTCGGGGCCATCAGCGTAGCTGCCTTCCCTGGCCAGCCGACCAGCCCGGCCGTCGGCGTAGATGACAGTGCCGAGGGTAGCCCTCAGCGTAGTGTGGCCGTCGGCGTAGTAGCGAGGTCTGTGCCGACGGTGGCTCTCGGCATAGATATAGCCCTCGGCGTAGCCTAGTTCAGACACGATGACGGAAACGGCGTTAAGCCGTCGGTACAGCTCTTTGAAAAATTTTGTTTGGTCTGTGCCGACGGCCAGGCCGTCGGCATAGGCCTCCAGATTTTTTTCCTTTTTCATTATTTTTTGAAAAATCATAACTAAATCAATCTAATTCAGAAAAATACAAATAGTATATCAAAATTTGCAGAAAAATAAAATCTATCTATCTACACTCAAATATTACACATTTATAAACAAAAATTAAGTAATATATAAAATATTATATATAGTTTAAAACGGGCATTATAAATTCAAAAACGATCCAAACAATTCGAAACCTTCGCGTGGTGTCATATTATGTGACATAGTTAGAAGAAAAAATATCAAACTTGGTATATTGATTATGTCTCAAAAAAACCTTCACAAAATGACCTATCTCGTTCGAGGTTTCTTGGCTTTCGGGTCAAATGACCAATGTTATGGCTAGAATGAAGGCATAGTTTGTGATAATGTGTCCATATTGTGCATAACTGTGCATCATGGAATGGCGAACAATGTTTCAGGAGGAAGTTTTCCTTTTCGTCGCACCAAAAAGCTATTTTCCATTTTCCGGGTGCAAAAACGGACGGTTTTGTGAAGCAACCACCAAATGACTAATTCAAAATGCTACCGTCACTTTTTTCAAAAATACTAGACCATCTTACATGGATAATGTCATAACAGGGGATCTCAAACATTTCCTTCTATCCCTGGTGAAAAAGACAAATTCCTGCCGAATCGGTAGGAAGTGGGTCAGATATGAACTACAGGTACATGATCGGATGCTTATGATTTTTTTTAAAAATCATTTTTAGGTTCAAAATATGTTGTTTCATCATAGATCCACTTCAAGTTTAGCGAGTCTCAGCCCCGAGCTAAGAATCTTAATGCCCGCCCTTCGACAAAGTATAACGATGGTTTAAAACGGGCATTATAAATTCAAAAACGATCCAAACAATGCGAAACCTTCGCGTGGTGTCATATTATGTGACATAGTTAGAAGGAAAAATATAAAACTTGGTATATTGATTATGTCTCCAAAAAACCTTCATAAAATGACCTATCTCATTCGAGGTTTCTTGGCTTTCAGGTCAAATGACCAATGTTATGGCTAGAATGAAAGCATAGTTTGTGATACTGTGTCGGTATTGTGCATAACTGTGAGAAGTTTTCCTTTTCGTCGCACCAAAAAGCCGTTTTCTATTTTCCCAGTGCAAAAAACGGATGGTTTTGTGAAGCAACTACCAAATGGCTAATTCAAAATGCTACCGTCACATTTCTCAAAAAATACTAGACCACCTTACATGGATAAAGTCAGAACAGGGAGATCTCAAACATTTCTGTCTATCCCTGATGAAAAAGGCAAATTCCTGCCGAATCGGCAGGAAGTGTGTCAGATATGAACTACAGGTACATGATCGGATGCTCATGATTTTTTATAAAAATCATTTTTAGGTGCAAAATATGTTGTTTTATCATAGATCCACTTCAAGTTTAGCGAGTCTCAGCCCCGAGTTAAGAATTTTTATGCGTGCCGTTTTAAACGGGCAAATGAAATTATAATAAAAATTACGACATAGTTTGTGATAAGTTGATATTGATATCATATTTGGATTTCTCTCATTTTTCTTATCAATTTAGACATATTATTTGCCGAATTCCGTTTTACAGATTTAAAGATATTAATTATTACATATTAAATAAAAAATACAAAATAAAATAAAATAAAATTATTATATTTTATTTGAATTCAATAATATTTTTACTCATTGTTGTTTACTTAAATGATTGTTTGTAATTTCAAAAAATACAACCATGTGACATGATGATATAAGAGTTAATAGGATTGATATCATAGTAACGACAACAATGTGTAAATTGATTTGCGGAAAGAGATTCTGAAGGAACGAGAAAGTTAATCATGCTAAAGCTGGAGTAGTGCTAGGATGGGTGACCGACTGGGAACTTTGACTAAGACTGCAATTTAATCAATTATTAACTATAAATAGTGTTAAAAATGATCAAAACAAGAGATTAATGAGTCAAACAATTCAAAGACAAAAAAAAAATATATATTTTTTAAGAAAAGTTAAAGAAATATTTTAGGCTAGACCGTCGGCGTAGCTCCCTTCCTGTACCGACGGCCAAGCCGTCGGCGTAGCTCCAGGCTAGGCCGTTATCGGAGACGGCCGTTGTCTGACACGCGGGGCCCGCTGGAAGACGCTGTGCCGAGGAGGAGGGGCTTTGCCGACGGCCACAGAGCTGTGCCGACGAGGACGTACGCCGAGGGGGCTACGCCGACGGCCACCGTGTGCTGATGGCAATTTGGCTGGTCCTGCTGACCGGGCCGAGCTAGAGTGGGAGGAGCAAGGAGGAGACGGCTGCTGCATTCGGCAGCAGAATTCGCCTGGGAGACAGAAGGTGACTGCCGGCGGTATTGGAGGATGATGGCGGCGACTTCCTTGAGACAGAAGGTGGATCTATAAAGCTATACGGAGGATATGGCAACGGATTGTGTAGGGAGACCACAGTGAGCTAGCTAGCGGCGGAAGTGATTCTGCTGACTATGGAAGGGGCCGAGGCGGCGCCTGGACGCGGGCGCGCGGCGGCATTGAAAGCTTCATCGGTGACGGATGTTTGTCTCACGGCGACGAAGGGACCAATCTGGACTGGATGCAGTGCCCCGTGTGCAGCAGTGGGCCATCATCGTTTTATCGGCCGTGGAAGGTGTTGCCAACTATCTGCTGTTCTTTTTTACGCAGCGCAAGGTCAGGGCGCTGCAGCCGATCGAGGCCCAGGGTCGAGGGTCGTCGTGCCGGCGGCAAGGAGCCCGGCCGTGCCATGTTCTCAATAGCCTTGAATCCTTGATTGCACCTCGGTTCGAACAAACTGAACAGGCAAGCACAAACACACACGTACCATGTTCTCGATAGCCTTGAAATCCTTGACTTCTGACACGATGTATTGCTAGATTAACTAATTAATCGCAGGACATGTACGAGTGTCTGAATCCAGCCGGAGCTAGCTAGCACGCAGCTCGCCCGCGCATGCAAGCATGCCTCCTTGCATGGCTAGCTAGCGCCGCCTGCATGCATGCATGCCTCGGAGAAGGAAGGAGCAGCATAAGGATTAGCATGGGAGAAGGAGCAGCAGCATCAGCTCTACACATCCGATATGAAAATGCAACATGTCAACGGAGAGGGTGCAACCAGCTTACTCATGAATTGTAAGTAGGCATCAGAGAGTAGAGTGCTGTTTTTTCCTGCGTATATTGTTAAGCTCTATCTCTTATAAGATACAGTATATAGCAATCAAGGATGTTGCTTTTAGCTACCTCAACAAAGAAAAGGCGGGGTGCCAAGTTGATTAAATATAGACGACATCACCGTTGTCACTCTTTTCTGGCTATAAGATACATGTGGAGCGCTCATTCGATTCACTGAAAACTTGGCACATTTTTCTTTCTTAAAGAATACAAATTTATTCATATGAAAGAATTTTAAAAATTGTTACGCACATGTGTAAATTAGAAAACCATAATTGGGCAACAAATATATAGCTTCCCCTTTATCACCATGAAATATAAGTTGCTCGAGCTGAAAAGGCATGGTGTGGTTCAAAGAAAATATATAACACATAACTCATCTTCTCACGACGAAGATGAAGGATGGCCGAGAAGACACGTAACATGGAGAGAAAGAGCAGGCCATATCGTGGTAGCTGAAGGACAAAGATAACAAATTCATATTTAGCACGACACATTTTAAAAAAGCCACATGATAGTATTATTACTAGAGGTGAAGATATCAAGCTCGAGGAAGAGATATCCTCATATCTATATCCATCTGGTGATGGACTAGAGCAAGACCTGATGTACGAAGGGCAAGACCAGATGGACGAAGGGCAAACAAACAACAATGATGGCCCCTCAACAACATCCGGTGAGGTATATATATTAAGCCTTGTGTGACCTCTATGAATTAACTGATCTATATATATATATTAATCACTCTCTCTTCTTATTTTAGCCCACCGAATCGAAACAATCGACAGCTAGAATGAAACGAGGCACAAACAAAAAGTTGGATGGTAATCAAAGGTTCACCATCGAGGAAATAGATGATAGTGGAGAACTAATTGCTCTAGAAAAGCACTGGAGGATGTTTGTAAATCAATGCGAGGTTATTTTTAGGGACAACCTCCCGATCACCATTCAAGAATGGAATAAGTCAAAGAAACCAGGTGAAGAATCCAACAGTTATGTCACCGATGATGCCAAAGATGACCTTTGGTAGAAGCTCATAGCACATTTCATACTACCTCCATAGTATGAAGAATTCGAGGCACATGGTACTACCCCAAGGCCGTGTGGGCTTGAAAATAGAGAAAAAGTTAAGGAGCGGGCTCTAATGAAGATGGCCAAACTGAACCAGAACCACAATAAAAGTTTATACGCAAAGTATGTCACAAAAAACAAAACTCCAGAATTCAAAGGAGCATACGAGAAGTTGAGAGAACAGTGGCCCGATTTTGTAACGTACAAGATATCTTCTATATCCAAGACAAAGTCAGAAAAGAATGCGATAAATGCTGCCAAAAAGAAATACTACCATAAAATAGGGACATGTGGCTACAAGAGTGCCGTGCCTAAGTGGAAAACTATGGAGGAGGACATGAGGACTATAGGAATCACTCCCGGTACAGATGGATGTCCCGAGAGGTCAAAGCATTGGTTGTACAGGCACGGGAGATCGTTGGACCCAGAAACAGGGAAGACAATTTTTCAAGCAAAAATTCTAAAACCCTCCAAAGCACTTGTTCAAGCAATGAAAAATGCTAAATTGGGATTGTTCCGGCCTGGGAGAGAGAATGACGAGCTGACATGTGCCCTCGGGAATCCTGAAAAAGGTGGACGGACACGAGGCAAAGGCGCCAGTGTTACGTGGAAGAAAGGGTTTCCCCAGTACTATGACAGTTACAAAAGCCGCAAGAGAAAGAAGGACCGGGAAGCAAGCCGGATTAGGAAGATAGAAGAGGACCTAGCTAGGATGAAGAAGTTGATGGAAGCAATTAGCCAAAGGTCGTCAACTGAGCCACATGCTGATAATCCTGCATTGGATCTTAGCTAGCGAAGAAGCAGCGTGGCTTCCATGGAGGTCCGGGATGATGATCAAGCACTGATAGATGATGCACCAGCTCCTCGCTACCCCGTGGATGATGTCAGAGAGATGACACAATGTGAGCTACATCAGCCAATGAACAACCTATCCTTCAAGGTGTCGATCGACACTTCTTTACCTTGTCTACCTAGAGCACTCCACCATTCACTTCCGATTCCACCTGGCTATGCTCGTGTCACTGTAGATGACCTAGTGGAGGATTTCGCTGACCTAGAGATTGACATCGCTATGCCTGAAGGCCTTAGGAAACTAGGAGATGTCAAGCGCAACATCATTCTATGGAATAAAAAGTACATCAAGTTTCCAGGCTCGGCGCCAAGGACGCCGACTCCGAGGAATCCAAGTCCACCCCACCCCGATGATTGTCAACCTCCAAGTCCACCCTGCCTCGATGATCGCCAACCTCCAAGTCCACCCACCCTGATGTCGATCGCTGCAACACGAGTACATCAACTCGATCTTCGCCTTCGCGCAATATTCGATCTCCTCCTCCGCCTCCGTGCAATACTACCTCATTTAAAAAATGGAAGGTCGCCGCTCCCCTGCGCCCCACATCAAAGAAAGTTAAAACAACGACGATAGTCGACATCCCGCTGGATCTTCCCAAGAGACCTCATGACAAGACTAATGAGGAAAACACCGCGGATGTGGCTGCCCACATTAAGGCTTCTTGTGCACCCAAAAAGCCCGAGCCAAAGCCGGTATTTGATAAAAAACAAAAAGTGGGATACGTCCTTTCTTGAGAAACCATCCCAAATATCGATGAATCTAGAATCAGACAATGACCATGGAATTATTAAGCAAGCAAAGCAGAAAAGAATAACAAGTGCAAAAAGCGGGAAACAAGTTGCCCAACTCGGACAATAGAAGATTCAATTGGTCCCCCCGATCAAAGTGATTCCAGATACCGACAAAGGCCTATAGAGCCGAAATGGATAAGGACATGCAAATAATGGACCCCAGAGCCAGGGCTGCTGCTGCACTAATTGGCATCATTGTAGCGAAGGCAAAGAACTTGCTACCAACGCATGTATGTCTCTTGGTCAATTTTTAGACTATGAAGATACACCAATGGGTCAGATAGCATAGAAGTATGTCGAAGGGGAGTCTCTAGTCAGTCATGAGGAGCTCACGCATGTATCAACACATATGCGAAATATACACGATTAGTGCACTACGCAAACAAAAAAAGCATAAAAAATAATGGTTTTTGGTGGACGTTAGAAAGGAGCATCACTTCAAAGAATACTCGATACAGATTCAAATGACTGAACTATTTCAATTAAACAATCAGCGCGCCCTCGACAAATCTCTCATCGGTTTCTATTGTCTGTAAGTGATTTATTTCTGCAATTAAGTCTCTAGATCAGCTCATTCATTGCATATATATATATATATATATATATATATATATATATATATATATATATATAATGACTGGCGCACCTTGGTGTCCAGACACCGTACATAATACACGTATGTTTTGCTTTGAACCATACATACCTAAAGGTATACGTACTCTAGTTATACATACCTAGGTATCATATACCTAAGTTACACATATCTAGGTATCATATACCTATGTTGCATACCTAAGGTGTACGTATCCAGGATACGTGTTTATATATGCAACTTAGGTACGTATATCTTAGGTATGTGATACCTAGGTATATATAACTTGGATAAATATATTTTACATATGTAAACCTTATATATATATGATGTAAACCTAGGTTTATATATATTTTACCTAGGTATATATAACTTGTATGATATTATATTCTGCAGAATGAAGATGCTTAAATGCAAAAGAACTAAAATATATGATGTTAGATTCATTGACCCATATATCATTAATGAATATACGTTACACAATCACCCCAGGACGTGGAGGAAGATTTGTGCATGTTTTTAATCGAGCATCATTTTGTTAAGAAAATACTATTTTCTTACAACTTCAAGTGAGTGTTTCTGTCTTGTACACATTCTTTTTTTAAGTGTAATTAATGAGTTATGCATGTCCGCTTATGTAAACGTCCGCATGTTCCACTAGATCCTGCTAAAAATTCAAGTTGACAAGTCTCTAGTTGATGTCCATGACTCATTAAGTTGGGACCAAAAGCAGTGGTGCGATATGAAAGCAATGCTCCATAAGTAATTTCAATCATTATTGTATTATACTAGTCTCTTTAGTTCATTTCCTGATATCAAGTAATTAATAACTCCTTTGTTCATTTTATTTTGCCGAGCATGTGTTAGACACAGTTCAAATAGAAAATAGAAGGTCCATTTAAAGATGGGATAACTTATAAAATGATGAAGGGCTTGTAGCAGCCACCGGTGAGTCATTTATTTGGAATCTACGTCTGAGTACATTCGCGAGTTGACCATTGAGCGGAAAGTTGATTCACATTATATTCACCGGATACTTATTTATGAAAGCAGGTGGATTTAAATGACTCTTGAGGAAGTACGATCCTGCTCATTTTGACATTCAACACATGGACAACACATAAAACCACCCCATCGCTTGTTCGCCTTGGCCACAAGGTGAAAAGAACGCCAGAGCGTCGGTCACCATACATCCATGGATGGCTCATCTGCATCATACAACTATATATCAAATGCAATCACAATTCTAAAATTAGTACCACGCGGTCTAAACTAGAAAATAGTTGCTAACCTTTTAGGACACTTAGAAATAAAGATGAGAAAACTTAAGTGTGACTCGGGCACCTCATATCATGTTTGTCTTGTGTAAACTCAAGTCGCATCGCTCGAACAAGCATTTCACCGAACACCTCTAGTGCATATGAAGAAAAAATAGCACAAACCTATACCACCTCCCACCAGGAAAAAAACAGGAGTGAGGGGAGGGGCCGTGCCACATATATAGGGCCCTCAGCGCGCAGCAGGCCCCAAACCCATTAGTCCAGGTTTGTATCTCATGGTGCCGTACGTAGTGGGTGGCTCCGGGCCGTTGGGTCCGGACAACCGGGACTAATGGCCCGGACGAAAGGCCCATTTTCTACTAGTGGTTGTGGAGGCTTGGACAAAGCCCATACAAGATATTGACCCCATCCGACAAGTTCATGTCAAGATCTCTCGAAGAGATAAATCGTTTAAAAAGTGGCAAAGGAAAAGTTTTGGAAACTTAAAAATCCAGATTGCAACCGCTAAAGAAATCATCCGGCGTTTGGACATGAACGAATAGTCATGCCTGATTTCGACCAAGGAAAGAGAGCTTCATCATCAATTAAATCCTCCTATCTGAGCCTACTTGCCATTCAAAAAGTCAAGCTTCGACAACGCTCCCGCCTAACTTGAATTCGGCTTGGAGATGCCAACACAAAGATTTTTCACGCCCGAGCTAATGGACGAAGATGAAAGATCCACATCCAGGCTCTCTCTCCACGGCTTCTGGTATGGCCATCAGTAAAGAAGACAAAGAGGAGGCACTTTTACAACACTTTCAGAGCATCCTTGGAATCAAAGTTTCTAGATAGCTAAGTCTCGACTGGACGACCCTTGAGTACAAACCGCATGGCCTCTCGGATCTTGATTCCCCTTTTGAGGAGCATGAAATAAAGGAGGCGGTCTTTTCTCTTCCCTTGGTAAAATCTTAGGGCCTAGACGGATTCATTGGAGCTTGTTTCAAAACCTATTGGGACATCATTAAAGAAGACATTATTGTGGTAATTTCTCACATGGCTAACAGGAGGGGTGGATGCCTGAATCTAATAACTCTGCAAACATTGTTCTTATCCCAAAGAAGTTGGATGTGTCGATGGTGGGAGACTTTAGGCCAATTAGACTCATCCACATCCTATCAAAGGTCTTCTCTAAACTCCTCGCAAATCTTCTAGAACCCATTTTTCCCAAAATCATCTCAAAATGCCAGTGTTTTCATAAAAAAAGGAGCATCCATGACAACTTTCTGCATGTGCAAAATCTAATAAAAGAACTCCACTTCTCTAAGACCCCGAGTCTCTTCTAAAAGCTCGACATCTTCAAAGCTTTCGACTCGGTGGGATGGGCTTATCTTCTTGAAGTTATGACGACACTCTCCCTTGCGTCGGCCTCATCTAGAGTTTTGCTTAACGACGATCTGGGAATTCCTTTCTGGCACGCAAGAGGTCTTAGGCAAGGCGAACCACCGTATCCATTATTGTTCATCTTAGCAATCGACCCCCTTTAGCGCCTTCTATCCATTGCAAATGGATGTGGAATCCTCAGTCAGATTAGATCACGCGTGCCACGCTGTCGGGTTTCTCTCTATGCGGACCATGCTAATATTTTCATAAACCCCATAAAATACGAGCTCAAGGCCATCAACGCCATCCTCGACTGCTTTGGAAAAGCCAGCGGACTTGTCACAAACTTGAGTAAGACCGAGGTCTTCTTGATTAGATGTGGAGAAATTGATCTCTTGGACTTGTCACAAATTTGAGTAAGACCGAGGTCTTCTTGATTAGATACTGGAGAAATTGATCTTTCCCTGGAAAATACTTAGGCCTTCCCCTTCACTACCGACGTCTCAAAAAGATCGACCTTCAGCTATTGATTGACAAGACAACTGCAAAGCTCCCATGATGGATGGGGAAAAATCTTGTGCGGCCCGGTAGAATTACCCTAGCTAAGACGATTCTTATGGCTATATCCGTGTACCACACCACTGTAATCCCCCTATCTAAGTGGGCTCGAGAAAATATTATCCGGATCACAAGAAGTTTTGTCTGGGCAGGAGATGAAGGCGAGCATGCGGCTCAAGGAAAAGCCCTCATTAGTTGGAAAACACTATGTAGACCAAAATATCTTGGGGGCATCGGCATGCCTGACCTTCAGAGGGCCGTTCGTGCCCTCCGACTGCGATGTCCTTGGCTTCAATGGGCAGACCCTCAATGCACTTGGGTGGGCTCAAAGCTTCCATGTGACAGCTCTGACATGGCTCGTTTTAGAGCATGCACCAAGATCACCCCGGGGGATGGGAAGACCGCTTCCTTCTGGCACGATAATTGGTCTCACCTTGGACCCATCCACCTCTGGGCACCAGAACTCTTCAGGATTGCTTACAGAAAGAACCGTAGTGTTGCGGACGAACTAATGGACGACAACTGGATTCGCTCGATCGCTCGGCTGAGCACTCCGGTACAAATCTCCCAATATCTAAAATTTTGGGACGTCATCAATGCTACGCAGTTAGTTCCTAATCAGTAGACACCATCACTCTCGGCATACCGGGCGCAATTTTACGGCGCCTTCCCAAAGTTCAAAGCGCAGACAACTTGAAATCCGCATGTAGATCCAAAGTGCAAGCTCTTCGTTTGGCTTGCCATGCACGACAAAATTATCACGGCTGACAACCTTGCTACTAGGGGATGAAACCAAGACTCCATCTGTGGGCTTTGTGGACAAGCCCCTGAGACGGCGGTACACCTGTGCAAAGACTGCCCGTTCACCGCCGCTATCTGGAACCTCACTCAAACAAACGATATTACCACGGGTGGGAGCCTCGTTCATGAGTACACCACGGTCTTGGAGTGGTGGGATGGCAATGATCGTGGGAATACCCGCAAAAGAGAAACAAAGAATTAGTGGACGCCTTCTTTATGTCATATGGAACGCGTGGAAAGAAAGAAATCGGCGGATCTTTACTAATCGGCGGTTAACTTATGTCGAAGTGGCTGACATTGCCATGGAGGACATCTGGCAACTTGCTTGCGCAGCCTTCGTGCCTGCCATTCCGTCCGAGCCTGATTAGGCAAAATTTTATATCTTTGGATGATTTCGGCAATGTTTACATCTTAACTATAACATGCCACTATATGTACGTTTGGACTTGTTTGTTCTCCCTATCCTTAATGAAAAGGCAGACCCTCCTGCGATTGCTAAAAAAAATTTAAAATACAACATATTACTTTTAATGGTTCCATCCACTCAGCCGATTATTGCATATTGCTCAACTGTGGACTGGATCTGAACCGGACTTGTGTGAGAACTTATATATAAATAAGCCAGGGCGCATAGGCAGATTTCAGGCAACAAGCAGCATCGATCGAGGCCATCATGGCTGGTGCACTGCTAGAAAAAGAAACGTCTAGGTTCGCCGTCGGCCCCACGCCGTTCAAAGACGCCGGCCTCTACGAGCAGGGCATGGTGATCTCCCCACCCGAAGAAGAGCAAGAGCAAGAGCAAGAGTACGCGGACATCATCACCTCCCTGCCGAGCTACAGCTACCGATCCATGCGTCTGCGGCAGTACCAGGGCGTGTGGCTGATCCACTGGACCGTCCCCGAAGTGATCTCCTTCCAGCGGCGCTTCACGGCGCGGCCGGGCGGCGGCGACGTTCTGCTGGCAAGCCCGCCCAAGTGCGGCACCACCTGGCTCAAGGCGCTGGCCTTCGCCACCCTGGGGCGGTCCGCGCATCCGCCCTCCGCCGCCGGCCACCCGCTCCTCCGCCTCAACCCGCACGAGTGCGTCCCTACCATGGAGGTGGCGGGCATCTTCAGCGCCGGCCAGGAAGCCAAGCTGGAGGCGCTGCCGTCGCCGAGGCTCCTTCACACGCACATGCACCACTCGCTGCTGCCTGCCTCCGTCGCCCACAACCCCGGCGGCGGCAAGATCGTCTACGTCTGCAGGTATACTATTACTAGCTAAATGCATTGCACATATACATGCGTACTGCAGCTGTGCCTGTCTGTCGTAGGTAGGTATAATTAATACTACTAGGACTCATTAGGAGTATATGTGCTGTGCAGGGAGCCTAAGGACATGCTGGTCTCTCTCTGGCACTTCTCCAAGACGACCATCATCGGAGGCGGAGGCAGCAGCGGCAGCAGCATCCCTTTCTTCGACGACGAGGTGGAGCGGGCATGCGAGGGCAAGAACGCCTATGGCCCCTTCTGGGACCACTTCCTCGGCTACTGGAACGCCAGCAAAGCTTGCCCGGAGACGGTCATGTTCCTGAGGTACGAGGAGATGCTGGCCAATCCGGTCGGCGCCGTCCGGGAGCTCGCCAGGTTCCTCGGTGTGCCCTTCACCGCGGCCGAGGAAGAGGCCGGCTCTCCGGCGGAGATCGTCAAGCTGTGCAGCATCGACACCATGAGAGGCCTGGAAGCCAACAGCAAGGGAGAGAGTGGTGGCAAGTTCATCAAGTTCCCGCACCAATCCTTCTTCAGGAAAGGAGTCCCTGGGGACTGGAGGAACCACATGACGCCGGAGATGGCCAGCCGCATCGATGCAATCGTCCAGGACAAGCTCCAAGGATCAGGCCTCACCTTCACGTCTTGAACCGACTGGCCGTCTGAGCGAGCGAGCAGACGTTGATGCTGTCCATGTACGTTGTGTGTCCATTTCTGAACTGCTTGTTGTCACTTTGTCGGTTACTTGTGAACCATGAAATAAAAGGCTATCTAGATGAAGAGCCGGGGTTTCTCCTTCTTTTTCTTCTTTGGGAGTGACTATTGAACAGCTAGCTGTTTTTCAATTTGAAAACAGACACATTTTAAAGCCAATCAGAAAATGACAGCTGTATGTCTTGAAATCAACGAATTAATGGATGAGTCTAACAAGTGCCTGTTTTCATTTTGGCCAAACAGATACATTTTCAAGCCTATTTCTCTCGGCCCACGTTCAGTTGCAACGGCTCAATTTTGATTCTCTGTTTTGGGCACAGGAAATTATCCTAATCTTGAGTCCCAGTTTTCATTTCAGAGGAATGCGCATCTCTGCAGCTCCTTGAGTTCGCCTTCTAAGCATGCTCCAAGATCAGGTAAACATGGGTCTTCAAAATCCATATGACGAAGAATTGATGATCAAAATGAGAGCACAAAATGAAAACCAATCTGGTTGCTTGGTTGAGCCAATTTTCTAGCAGTAATTTGACCTACCATGTTCACCTCTCTCAATATAAACACGTCGGCGAAGATCTGGGCCGGAGTGGTCCATCCAGGGAGTTGTGAGTACTGGTGTTGGCTTGGCCACGTCGGCGAAACATCACTCTGGATTGCCATCTCTTAGATTTGCTCTGCTCGAATAAAGGAGATGGTCATTTGGTTTCTTTCGTACGAAGACGAAGATCTGCTTGATGTCTGCCCTTGTTGATCTGGTCTGGAGAGGTGGGTTTCGGAAGGCTCCGCCGGCGAACTCCCATGGGCGTATCATGCCTGGAGATTGCTGGATCGGAAGGTATTCGGTTGTGCGCACCTTGTTTTTCTGGCCGTTTGGTTTCAGCGGGAGCGTTGCGAAGCTCTGTTGTTCGGACCCACCAAGTGTCATTCTTAGAGCCATGGTGAAGTCAGATGCGGAGAATGTCAGGAAAGCGGAAATATGAGGGTAGCGATGGTAATTTTAGTTCTTGTGGCGACGGAGAACTGGCTGCATGATCTGGGACTCGTTGCAGCGACTGTTGGTGCGAGAAGACAACACAAGGGGAGTTCCCAGTTTATCTTGAAGGGTGAAATCCAAGGTCTGGCCTTAATTGGTTGTGCCTGGCAATGACCTTGTTGAAGGCATTGTTTTATGAGCAAAGACTTTCTCCGGGGTGAAAACCTATGATCTTTGATCGGGCAACGACAGCGCTTGGTCACTGTTTTCTTCTTGAAGGCGTTGTTATTGGAGTAGAGGACTACTGGTGTTGTTCTGATGGTGTCAGTGTCGTTGCTTTGAGGATTAGTTCTCTGTAGCGAGACTTTTCTTTTTTGTTATTTTTCTTTCTTTTCTATGAGCTGTGTGTATCCGTAGGGCCGCTAGGGCATGCGTTGTTGCAGAGGCTGGGTGTAATTGGTATCATTGTGATATTAATATATACTCTTTTCCAAAAAAAAACATAAACACAAAATAACGGGAACATATTTCAACTATCTCATTCAGAATTCGAGTATGCCAACTCTGCTGCACTCCCTTGAGTTCCACAAACGACACCATGATTTGCGAGTAGTCTGTTTGTGAAGATTACCTTATTCATGTCGACATGGCATGCCATATTACCTCGTACCTCCAAGCCATCACGCCCACTGCGAGAGCATTTGAAGAGCCATGTACCAACACCTTTACTCTGATATGGCCCCAGAAGATTCAGAGAAAAGGAAGCAATGATTGAGATCCTGAAGAATTGAATGACTTAAGGAATAAAATGATAATAAAGATGCATGAAATTAGGAGGAGGAAATAAGAAAGATAAATGATACATCAAAAAACTAAGATAATGAGAATGCTGGTTCTCATTATGGGATGAAGAAATGGGAAACTAAGTAGAATGAGAGACAAAATGAAATATGATCGAGAACTTGACAAACCTAAAGAAGAAAGAGCAAAAACTCAGAGATAAAAATGGCAATGATTGAGAAACGGAGAATTGAATAACTTAAGAAAAATGATAAGAAAGATGAATCAACTTAAGAAAGAAGATGAAATATCTATAAATGATATAATGAGAATGCCAACTGAAAATGGGAAACTAAGCAGACAGAGAAAGATAATAATGATATATGATTGAG
The DNA here is from genome assembly GCA_030063025.1 of Avena longiglumis. Classification (NCBI taxonomy): domain Eukaryota; kingdom Viridiplantae; phylum Streptophyta; class Magnoliopsida; order Poales; family Poaceae; genus Avena; species Avena longiglumis. The sequence goes on along the minus strand of CP125973.1, from coordinate 582,466,728 downwards.
AAAATGAGAAACTAAAAGAAGAAACACCAAAGATTCAGAGGCAAATAAAATAAAGGATTGAGAAAATGAAGAATTGACTAACTTAAGAAAGTAAATGATAAGAAAGAGAGAAAGATGACTGAACAATGAAGAAAGAGGAAAAATGAATGAAAGAAAGAAGGCCGAGAGCCCGAGAATTAAAAAAACTGGACTGGAAAATGAAAGAAAGATGACTAAGGACTGATAAAGGATAAGAAATATGATTGAAGCACTTTTATGCATTGGAAGAATGTACTAAGTAATAGGGTCATAATAAATCTCTACCTATTGTTCTTTATCCTGTTTGTTCTGATACACGTGAAAAGGGATAGATGAGAATCAAACTAAGGATAAAAATAGAAAATGATTGAACATGGAAACCCACAAGTAATACGAGGAACAGTGGACACACACCTTTGTCCAGATATCATAGTCCTTGCAAAAGTTGAAGTCCCTCTTGAGTGATTGGCTACCCGATTACAATAGATGCAATGCATCATAAGTTACGGGACACGAATCACTCACGAAAACTAAATGTCATTTGCACGCGGAAACAGAAAACGATACTAAGATGCAGACTACCTCCTTACCGAAGAACCTAAATGAAGTGTCTCCGAATATCATTTTCCTCTGTGGCTTTACATTTTCCTACATAGAAAAGTAAGAACAGGACTGGATCTAGTTAAGTAAGAAAAATGAACAAAGTTGGATAAGCGATCGATGGATTTCTTTTTTGCATAGGAGGAACAATTTGTCACTTGATGAGATGCTAGAGCTCTAGATATAACACATTCTGTAATTAGCTTCATCTTCTGATTGCTAACAAAACCTAAAAGGCCCTAAAGGCAATCTCTCACCGAACCTAATCATCTTTTGATCCCTGCAAATAACAGAGAAAATATTACGGCATGATCATGCTGTACATAACTCTCTTTTTCTATCAATGAATTAAAACGCAAAGCTTTTTGCGTTTTCGCAAAAATCACCCAATACACACAAAAATGATACGTGTTCGTCTAATAATTAACAAATAAAAATGAAAAAAAACCCTAAGAAACTAGCCCTATGATGAATCAATGCAACCGAAAAAATAAATAGAATCAAGCCATGAGCACATTCGAGGTCACTCTGAAATACAGTGATTATAAGATAACCACACCATTGGAGACATACCCAAACATCAGAATCCCTACCCAAAGAATAAGATTATACTAATGCAAATCTATCTGAACGAGCAAGAATATGAAGTGCATCAGACCAAAACCAATACAGGAAAAGGGGTGAAAGGAAGAACATAACCTACACACTAAGCCCTAAAAGAAATTCGAGCTGTTCGAAGACCATATGTTGAACAGGGACACACCTAGACAACAAAAGGTAAGGTAGAATGAGGGGGCAAATCCACCTCACCGTGCTCTCGTCGCCGACTGCCATGGTCACGTCGTGGCAGCCCTACGAAATGCGTGCTCGTGCGGCTGGAATCGAGCACTCCCTGTGGCTCCCACGCTGGCCGCGCCAGCAGCGACTCCCCTTCACGTCTTCAACAGGCCTGGCCGTCTGAGCGGTAATTAATATAATGTTGATGTTTCCCTTGGTTATTTCACCGTGCTAGCTCCCGTACGTACTTCTGCATGCCTCGTTGATGCTGTCCATGTTGTGCTTGTGCCCAAAGTCCATTTCTGAACTGCTTGTTGTCATCACTTGCTTTATCGGTTTATGAACCGGTTTTAATATGTAACTAGGTGAATGCCCGTACGTTGCTACGGGAAAACAAAATATAAAGGAACGTGATTTCATTTGATTAGGCGTCACCCATGATATCATATATATCTGCATTTTTCATTCTGTTCTTTTTTATCCTTTTCAACATGTCATGTGATTGCTTTTATAGCATAGTCTTATTAGCCATCTTTGCACAAGATAATTAGCAGCACATTAATTGTGAAAGTGCATCGATAACAAGAACAACTTAGCTGGTCTTAATTCAGTGTCTAAATCAATTCTAAAACACAAAATATAAAATAATGTGAAGCAGCAAGAAAGAACGAAAATATATAACGTATTAGTTTATATAGTGACAACAATTTTTAATAGGAAAATATTATATAAGTCACATACACAAAACTACATTTACAATTTCATGCAATGCATACAACAGTTTTTTTTTCTAAAAACCAATAATTATCCCTTTTTTTACTTGATCCCTTATTTATTTCCTCCCATCAGCGACATTTGCAGGGTAGCTGCTCGTTGTGTACTTAGGCATAGGCGGGCACTTCATAAGATGGTTTCAACTAAACACACACCTTCTTGCACCATAAAATTGAAAGCACCCCTACATAAAAAAGGCTTTCTAATTTCTTAACATAAAAAGTAAACCATCTCAGATGTACCCATGAAACGAGTCTTCCATTCATGTTGGAATGGAGGGGTATATATTTAACAAACAGAAACACCACCTGGAAATGAGAAAATAACACATGTAGGACTATTTAAATCATATGCAAGCATTTTAGTCAAATTTTCATACTCAATGAACGATTTCCTACTCCTGCTGGGGTTTCTACTCATAGATTTTCCAGGAGAGGCCTGCAAAAGAGTTACATTAGTTGCCTTGAACAATTGAATGTAGTGAAGATTCAATCAGCTCACCATGAAAGACTTACAGAAAAAGCAAAAGGTTTCACAAACAAAGTCCAGTCATCCTAACACCAAAAACCTACTTAAATGCCAATCAGCTACGTTTGAAATCACAATGTGTATTGCTCATTGCCTAGCAGATCTGATTACTAAAACTGAAACTGGACAAAAATACTAACCAAGATAAACATCCTCATTTATAAATGACAACCTCTTAGCATGCACACTGGCCCAAAAAATTGATGTAATACTTCCTAGAGCAGGCAATGTAAAAGTAATCCAATCTAAAATCTACATCAGTTTAACTATCAAATGGAGTACTACAATTTAGAAGAGATCCAAAGGGATGTATATTGAATGACAAATTTAAGGAAGATGCAACTATCTAAAAGAGAGGCTGACGATATGGCCATCCGCACCAAATTTTCATCTCATAAACTAAGCACATACTTTTTGCGTGCCTTCAGCATACCGACATTGAAAGGAGAAAATCTAACTAATCAGACACGCATATGATAAATGAGTATCAGCAAAAATTGGAAATACCTTATAAATCACCAATAGATGAACTGACGAGTCTCCTCTCAGAATATCCCTAGCCGGCAATAAGCACACTCGTGGCCACATTAACAAATCATTTCCATCTCGTTTTCTTCACACCATGCTAAATCGCTCAGGCACAAGCATCAAGCAGCAATAGCTGCCAATACAACATGCAGTCATGGAAGTTCCAACCGGCGAAGCTTCTAGCACCTTGTTCCCTCCTCGAATGAACTAAAACTGATGTCGATGTGAAGAAATTCTGCCAATACAACATGACAAATCAGCTAAGTGGGCATGCTCGTAGATAGCCGCTAGCGTGCTGCTTGTGCATGTGTGATTAAGCCATATGACGCTGCTTGCATGCTGGTCCTGTACTGTTGAACAACTACGGCTATACACATGAGCCTCCTACACATGGGTAGAATAAGAAAAATGTGAATATTGAAACAAAGTTATGCACATCAGACAGCGCACTTCGATGCATCACAACTGAGTTAGTAAGCTCCTCAATTTAGCCATCCTCTTCTTCAACAAAAAGATTAGTAAAAGGAGGACAAAATCAAGAAATATACCTTTTTCATCTCCTGGGTATTCATATATGTCGGATGTGTAATGCGAAGCTCGCTCCCACCCTTTGTAGGAGTACAAATAGGAGGGTAGAGATCTTGGTAGCTGTAGTGGTATGGGTCTGCCTGTACCGACGCCTTGGTATGGAGGCAGCGCCGCTTGTGCCCTTGTCCCTCAGATCTGCATGTGACATGGACTTAGTCTAATATGTCATAATAAAATTCGCAAGGTTTTACACTTGGTGGTGTTTTATCGATGAGTAGGATAGAGTATGATATAAATAAGTAGTTCTGAACATCGATTTTTTCAAACAAAGATATTTGCATGGAATGTACACACTGGTTATAGCAAGTTAGATACCACTCTTCAAATGTACACACCGGTCATGGAAAAATAATTTAAACTGAAACCCGTTTTGCTATCACTCTTCAAATGTGCTTCAGTTATAGCCGGCTAGCATCTAACCTGCAGGTCACAACTCAAGCATGTGTCAATGTAGACAAGGCAATTATTCCCGTTCCTCCAAAACAATACACATACAAATGAGGATTCAGAAACTCTGAGCAGTAGCTAGAGGCATCAAAAAAAAAGAAAATACAAATCACCAGAGAGAAATAGGTAAGTCCCTTGTTTTCACTTCTTCAACTTGTACCAATATTCAAGACCAAAGTAATCTTGTAGGTAGTATCAAGGATTTTTCTAATAATTTTTTATGAATTTACATCAAGCTATCAAACAACAATAAGTAGGAATGAAATTAGGGCCAGGCTAACCTTCCATAGTTAGAATTGCAGGAAAAGTACATATGAGTATTTCCAATTCATCATGATGAGCCCTTGTACTTGATAGGAAAGATGTAACTCAAAGACCTTGCAACTCAGGTACTCCATGTACTAACGGCATTTCCAAGATTTTATGTTAGGTATGTGATCACTATTACAATATAAAGTATAAAATTTTCTGTATCATTACATGCCAGGTCACTTATCACGTCAAGCGGAAGAGGACTCTAACATCACAGGTGAAGCGAGTAGGTTGAGGCTGAAAAATGCAGAGCCGTAGTATGTAGGCTACTATCCAAACCAATGTATTATGCATTTGTTACTGCATGGAATGCTGCATAATGATACTGCATGGAAAGGCTAAAAATCGTTGACCTGAAACGAGTGAGCAGAAAATTTAATGACACAACACATGGTGTAATAGCAAACCTTGAAGCTTCATTTTGATATGTGTTAAAGTCGTATGCCTGCTCTTCTTACCTGCCATATGAGAAACATGAGAACCTTCCCATCCAATCTTTCTAGAACTTTACTTATTCAAAGATTAATTTATTTGGCAATTTATAAACACATGGCATAAAAATTCAGTTATTGGATTTTCGGGTCTTCATAATTTGTAGACATAATCGATTAGATGACAAGTCACTATCAGGATAAACATTTTAAATAATAGAGGGAATGTAAAAAAACATAGTTACAATAATTAAATCATATCCCAATTTCGTAGGAAGGATTGACATATACAAGTAAGAATCCACTTTGCTGGTTTACCTTGAATCCATGGATGGAAGAATATAATATATTTAATACAGATATGAGTGTGAGCGCTCCATGAGTTACTGTCAGAGTGTAGACAAAATCCATATGCTAGCCAAAGTATCAAACACAAATGCTTCTATGCTTCTGGTGCGATGTTATACAAAACAAATCTAGGTGAAGTCACATGAATGTGCTAAGAGAGATTTAGCGGATACCAAAGAAATCATGGATGTGGACCAGCTCCAGGTTGGAAACGGCTTCATCGAACATCTCAAAACTGCACCGTCATCCTCAAAAAAGGATGCCTCCAGGGTCATGGAAACATGCGTGCTGGCAACTTCGTGGAAAACATACCGCGACATCCTCCGAAGAACCCAATAAAGCAAACTCAATTCCGTCATTGAAATCGTGGATGTGGTGGTGCTGGGGAACATGCATGGGAGGCGGTGGAGATGGGGATCGAGGGGACCTCCCTTCGGGTGTAGATCGAGGAATTCCTCGGCACTCATGACGTCCTTCAAGATCACGATCAAGCAAACTTGATTCCGTCTTGAAATCGTGGATGCGGTGGTGTTGGGGCACGTGAGGATGGCGGTAGAGATGGGGATCGAGGCGGTGGTGGTGATGGGGTTTGATGGCGTGGCGGGGTGGGATTGATGGGGTGGTCAGCGTGGAGACGGTCGTGGTGATTGGGATTGAGGAGGTGGCTGCTGTAGTAATGGGAGGAGAGATCACGGTCTCGTGGCGTCAGGCGGGCCTAAAACACTTCGTCGCGGGATGTCGAAGGAAGCGACGTATTGGCGAAGACGGAACGCGAGATTCTTTTTAGGCAGTAGAGATAATGAAATAAAAGGCTATATCTGGAGGGTGGGTAATGAAGAAAATATTGACATTTGGAGTGACCCATGGCTAGCTAGCAGCCCTACTAGGAAGGTTGTGACACCGCGAGGAGGAGCCTTGTTGACTAAAGTGTGTGAATTAAGGGACCCTTACTCGGGTCAATGGGATGAAGACTTCATAAGATCTTTATTCCTTCTGGTGGATGCTAACTGAATTCTACAGATTCCAATTAATGATCAAGGGTTTGAGGACTTCATTGCATGGAATCATACAAACCATGGTAGATATACCATGAGATCGATCAGGGTATCAGTTTCAATGGCATCACACATTTGGACCATCGGCGAGTCAAATATCTATTTCTAGAACATCTGCTTCTACCGCAGTTTGGAAGATTCTATGGAAGCTTAAAATCCCGAGTAAGATTAAAATTTTCTGTTGGTGTGCCCTGCATGGGATCATCCCCCTCAAGTCAATCCTGGTACACTGCCATATCGGTGAGGAGGAGGGTTGCCCGATATGTGCCGAGGGACCGGAGGATGTGAGGAATTTGCTATTTTTGTGCCCAACTGCTATTGACATGTGGCAGTCCCTGGGCCTATATGATCGGATTACTGAAGCAATGATGGATGAATTATCGGGCTCGGTCATTTTTGGACTGCTTGTTGCGACAAGCAAATACCGAGCATATGTCAAATGTAGGACAACGCGAGCTGATTGCTGTAATAACCTGGTACTTATGGTGGATAAGACGGAGGAGGACACATGATGAACAGGTCCCTCCGTTATTCTCATGTAAGTTTTCTATATTGTCCATTTTTGCCAACAATTCAAAAATAACCAAGCCAATCAGTGCTACAATAAATGATTCTTGGAAACGCCCTGAAACAAGGTATGTCAAAGTTCATGTTGATGCATCGTTCCATGTGAACTCTTGTTCGGGTGTGGTTGGATCTATGATACGGGACTACCAAGGTAAATTTGTCGCGGCTTCCTGCAAGTATATTCCTAATATCTCGTCAGCCTCAATTTGGAAGCGGTGGCGGTGAAGGAAGGTCTTATTAGCTTGGCAAACAGAATGGGCTGTCACAATCTAATTGCAGAGGGTGATTCAACGAAGGTAATAGAAGCTTGTTCTTCTCAAGATACTTGGTGGACGGGGTCGACGACAATCTATGCTAATTGCCTTGACATTTGCTCATCAATAGGCAATGTTATATTCCGTCATTGGTCGAGGGAGGACAATATGGTGGCACATGAGATAGCTAGATTCTGCTTTAATGCCAAAATTATTTGTAATTGGGACGATGAGCCCTCTACCTTTCTGTTAGACAAACTCATAAACGATGTAACTACTGTTTGATGGGCTGCAAGTTTCATACGCACTCTTTTTCCTTAGCAGGGTACCTAAGGGGACTGAAAGGTTTTAATGAGGCGGCTTGCATGTTTAATGTTGTTCTATCTAAAAAAAGACTATCAACATCCATCGACTTTTTTAAGAATAATAAAAAAGGGTAGTATTTGACCAAATGGCCTATGTTGAACTTTGATTGAGTACTCCCTTCGTTCAGAAATAAACGACTTTGATTTGTCATCTAAATACATATGTATCTAGAGGCAATCCAAGTCACTTATTTCTAGACGGAGAGAGTATGTGACTAGTGTACGGAAATCCAATATAACTCCCGAGCTCATTTGCTCTTGAAATATAGACCCACATCATAAATACACACTTGATGTTGGAGCCAATGAAAAATGTGTGGGCTAACAATCTGTTCGGATTATATTTGGCCGTCTAGTACTGTTACCTTAAGACGACATTTACGGTCTTTCTCCTTCGTCCAGCCTCGCCATGGCACCCCCAAACACTGCCAAAAACTGCCATCACAGAATAGCTCAAAGCCACTATCCATAGATTTTTTTTCTCTTTTGGCCATATCGATCATTGTTAATTGCCCTGATTCGGTCGGCACTGGTATGTGTCCCGGTTGCTCAGAGCCAACTGTAAGTCTGCACCAAAGCATATATAGATGCTTCATGAACTTCTTACACACATGTTTCAGTAGATGCGGAAAAAACAACACAAGCCAACTCTTGACAACAACCCATTAGCAGTTCACATTAGTGAACGAAATGATATTAGCGGCAGTTTGGACACAGTTTCTCCATTCTGTTTGTTTGGCTTCGGACGATCAATGATTCTATAGGCCACAATCTGGATTGATCCTTTTTTATGGATTGCTGCTCAATTTGGAATAAACTAGTCAGTGTGCGTGAACTCAAAGAAATCTTTCCTCATAGAAACATACCGACAGTTGAAAACTTGAGATTATAGTCGAATACTCATCGGAACGTACGGACAGTCCGGGGATCATATTGATACGACAGTATGAATACACTTTCTTAATTTGGAGACTGTTATTAGCAACGGGCACATAGCAGTTACCGTGAATGCAGTTTACTTATTTCTGCATCTTTACATAAGATATCGTAGCATGAAATTATTTAAAGGAACTCGTTGCACTCGTTAATAATCCTACAGTCATCGTTACAGAAGACATTCTTGTAATTCGGCCATGCCGCCTTAGATAAGCCACACCCTTTGCTTGTGCACACGCTACTGTACTGTGCTCGAAGTACCCGAGACTTGGTGATCCGGCCATCTTCTTTTCTCTCATCTTTACGACAGCCAATACGGCGACTTGGTGGCAATGTCTGCACTCTCGGTTAGTCCTGCTTGTCTCACACCCGATGCCGGCACAAGACTCACCCTCGACCTGCCGTATGTATCGCTTCGCGGCGTCTCGAGTGCCGTCGGCGCCATAGAGCACGAGACCAAGCATGTATGCCGCGGTCTTGTGGCCGGCGGCTGCTGCCTCCTTGAGAAATGTAAGGCCTGTTTGCTTGCCTTTGTGCATGAGGCCAGAGAGGAAGCATGCCTCCGGGTTGCTGGCCCTGGCCAGTTTCTTGAGGAGAGTGAGGTAGCGCTTGTTGTCGCACCAATTCATTGTATCCTCCTTCTCTAGTGCCACATGTCTCAATACCTCGGGCTCGTTGGTCATTGCATACATGGCCTTACACCTGCATATAAGATGTAGTGCATATAAGATTAAGTACTCTCTCCTTCACAAATAATATTAAGATGTAGTATATCAAATAATATTAAGTACTCTCTCCTTCACAATATGTAGTGCATATATGATTTTATAATAATTGTAGATATATTTTCAGGAAGAAGGGGAGCATATATTATCCTCGGGACCGGGATAAGCAACTATGGGATGTGGCATAACTATAGTCTATATTACCCACGATAGCTTCACAAAAGAATGAGTAATTAATCAACCATCTGTGACTTCGACAAATCCATTTAAAAAAAAGTTAGGCACATCGGTTAATTAGATAAACAAATTACTGGTTTTCATATTACATGTAAATAATATTTTGGACATTGACACGGTTTACCACCGAGCACTAAATTTCCCTACAATATAGGCATGAAACACGATAAAGTAACGAATTATAATTATATATGCTATTACTAACAAATCTGAATATATAATTCACAAGTACACAGTCTAAATATCATTCAAACTAAATAATCTATACTAAGAAATTTAAACTCGTCTATATACATTTTCAAAAAGCAATTCGATCTATCTTCGATACAAAGATGCATAGTGGTACATACATGGTCAGCGAATGGGTGCGGGGAGGTTGCGGCGACGAGAGAACGACGATGTCAAGGACGACGTCATAGGGTAGAGCGGGTGGGATGATCCTCTGATTCGCCGGCGACGGCGTGCTCCATGGCTAGGTACCTGGATCGATCGCCTCCAAGGATTAGATCGAGGTCGATAGGTATAGCGTCGATATCTTTTCCTGGAATCATATGGAGAGTAAGACTTGTCCACTGTGGCACGAACAAAATTAGCTAGACAAGTTATACGAGTACCTTTCTTTCTTCCCTCGTTGTCCCTGATTTTGACGGTGTTGCCGACCGGCCGTGCAGCCGCTGAGCCGCACGCGCTTTGGATTGCTGCTGCTTTCTCAGATCTTGTTTGAATATTTGAGATTGCTGAACTGGAGCCTTGGGGACAGACGGCGCAGCAGATTGGCGACGACGGAAGAAGAAACCAAATGTCGGTCGAATTGGGAACGACGATCCGATCTACTACCTCCGTTTCAAGGCTTAAGCCGCACACACTTTCCAAAGCAAAGTTTGACCAAAAGAATTGAGCAACAAAATTTTAATTATATTATACATAATTAGTACCGTTGGATTCGTATTGAAAAAATACTTTCGGTGATACTAGTTTTATACCAAAACTCTTAGTCAAAGAAAAAACACGCAAAACGAGAACGCCTTAAGCCGAGCGGTACGTGCTTGGCTGCGTGCGTGTTGTTTGTGATTTGCAAGTAGAGTAGATGGCCCTCTTTTGCTGCTTCCAAATGGGCAGTTGCCACGTTTGGGCCTAGCACTAGTAGCCAATCTGTTTGCAGGCCTTGGCCTAGCTCTCAAGGGCGCAGTCTTTTTTTTTTATAGATGCTCAAAGACGCGGTCTTTACTTGAGTTGCCCATGGACAGGGGGCGAAATTAGTTGTGGAAGTGAGAGATTAGCGCTTTAACTCATCGCTATCCGTCACTAATGGAGAATCTAAGGACGACCGTCGACGTAGATGGCTGTGTCGAGGGTAGCCTTTGGCGTAGCGCAGCGGTCGGCGTAGTAGAGAGTGCCGTGCCGACGGTGACCGTCGGCGTACGTACAGCCCTCGGTATAGCCCTAGTTCTGACGTGGCAACGAAAAGGGCGTTAGATGGCCAGGCTGTACCGACGATCTGGTCGTCGGCGTAGCTCTTTGGAAAAAATTGGTTGGTCTGTGCCGACGGTTAGGCCACCAGCGTAGGTCTCCAGATTCTTTCCATTTAATTTTAGCCATAGCTAATTTTCCTTTTACCTCATTAATTTTTTAAAAATCATAACTAAATCATTCTAATCCAGAAAAATATAAATAATAAATTAAAATTTGTAGAAAAATAAGATCTATTTATCTAAACTCAAATATTACATATTTGTAAATAAAAATTAAGTGAAACATAAAACATTATATATAGCTTAAAACGGACAATAGAAATTTAAAAACGATCCAAACAATGCGAAACCTTCGCGTGGTGTCATATTATGTGACATAGTTAGAAGGAAAAATATCAAACTTAGTATATTGATTATGTCTTAAAAAAACCTTCACAAAATGATCTATCTCATTCGAGATTTTTTGGCTTTCGTGTCAAATGACCAATGTTATGGCTAGAACGAATGCATAGTTTGTGATAATATGTCCATATTGTGCATACATATGCATCATGGGATGGCGAACAATGCTTCAGGAGAAAGTTTTTCTTTTTGTCGCATAAAAAGCTATTTTCCATTTTCTGAGTGCAAAAAATGGGCGGTTTTGTGAAGCAACCACCAAATGGCTAATTCAAAATGCTATCAGCACATTTTTCAAAAATATTATACCACCTTACATGGACAATGTACTAACAGGAGAAATCAAACCTTTCCGTCTATCTCTGGTAAAAAAGACAAATTCCTGCCGAATCGGTAGGAAGTGGGTCAGATATAAACTACATGTACATGATCGGATGCTCATGATTTTTTATAAAACTCATTTTTAGGTTCATAATATGCTGTTTCATCAGAGATGCACTTCAAGTTTAGAGAGTCTCATCCCCGAGCTAAGAATCTAAATGCCCGCCCTTCGACAAAATTTAACGATAGTTTAAAATAGGCATTAGAAATTCAAAAATGATCCAAACAATGCGAAACCTTTGCGTGGTGTCATATTATGTGACATAGTTAGAAGGACAAATATTAAACTTAGTATATTGATTATGTCTCAAAAAAACCTTCACAAAATGACCTATCTCATTCGAGATTTTTTGGCTTTTGGGTCAAATAACCAATGTTATGGCTAGAATTAAGACATAGTTTGTGATAATGTGTCCATATTATGCATACATATGCATCATGGGATGATGAACAATATTTCAGTAGGAAGTTTTCCTTTTCGTCGCACCAAAAAGCCATTTTCCATTTTCTGAGTGCAAAAAACAGGCGATTTTGTGAAGCAACCACCAAATGGATAATTCAAAATGCTACCACCATATTTTTCAAAAATACTATACCACCTTAATTGAACAATGTCCTAACAGGGGAAATTAAACTTTTCCGTCTATCCCTGGTGAAAAAGACAAATTCCTACCGAATCGGTAGGAGGTGGATCAAATATGAACTACATGTACATGACAGATGCTCATGATTTTTTACAAAACTTATTTTTAGGTTCACAATATGCTGTTTCATCAGAGATCCACTTCAAGTTTAGAGAGTCTCATTCCCGAGCTAAGAAACTCCATGCCCGCCCTTCGTCAAAGTTTAACGATAGTTTAAACAGGCATTAGAAATTCAAAAACGATCCAAACAATGCGAAACCTTCGTGTGGTGTCATATTATGTGACATAGTTAGAAGAAAAAATATCCAACTTAGTATATTGATTATGTCTCAAAAAACCTTTGACCTATCTCGTTCGAGGTTTTCTGGCTTTCGGGTCAAATGACCAATGGTATGACTAGAATGAAGGCATAGTTTGTGATAATGTGTCCATATTATGCATACATGTGCAATATGTACAAATTACAATAAGTTAGTCATTCGTTCTTTCAGGCCTTTGAACTAAGTTTCAATTATCTCTAGGAAAGTATCACAAGCGTCATTTGATCAAAATCAAAAGACTTCAAAATTTCATCAACATGGAGTTTCTACATGTTTTCTTTTCAATATAACTTAAATGGTGATGTCACTTCTTAACTGATCTTTCAATCATTTGTCTTTTGACATTTTTGGCATTAGTTTTATGGACGTGATTTCTTCAACCATATTTGTAAATCATGCATCTTATATGGAGTAGGTAATTATTTGAACAACCTTTTGTTCTCATAATACCTGATCATAATAACAATTATTGAAACAAATCTTAAAGGTAAGCTTTGATGTCAACGAGAAACACAACAACACCTTGTTTGTTTTCGACGAACATCATCACATATTCTTTTGCTGGTTACTTAGGCTATTGCAGTTCATGAATTATGTTGTCCTGTATGACATTTCACACCAACCAATTCGGTATCCAATACCCAAGAACCATATTGTTTAACAAGCAAAGAATACAGACATAACATGCATATCATCTATATATACCTAAGCTGGACTATTCCAGTCTTTCCTTTTTTTCCAAATATTTCTGAGATTCTCTTACAACATTTCCTTTCCCTTTTTAAAAGAATCTATCAACATTAACATTGGCGCCATACACATGACAAATAGTCCAAAGTGAAGGAAATATGCCCGAGAGGCAATAATAAAGTGGTTATTATCGTATTCCTTATTTATGATACATGTTTATTTTGCATGCTATAATTGTATTAATATGGAAACGTTAATACATGTGTGTTTAATAAACAAAAAGGAAGTTCCTAGTTATGCCTCTCTTATAAACTAGCTCGTTGATTAACATGATGATCAAAGTTTCCTGATCATGGACATTGGATGTTGTTAATAACGAGGTCACAACATTAGTGTAATGATGTGATGAACATTCATCCGAAGTATAGCATTACGATCAAAGTCATTGAGTTTATATTGCTATAACAACTTACGAAGTGATCCTAATCCTTATACCATGAGATCATGTCAATCACTAACACCGGAAGAGTTTCTCGATGACATCAAACGTCACACCGTAACTGGGTGATTATAAAGATGGCTTCAGAACTACTAAAGTGTTATGTTGAGACCCATGGATCAAGAGTGGAATTTGTTCATCCCTATGACGGATAGATATACTCTGGGCCCTCTCGGTGATATCACATTGGTTAGCTTGCAAGCAAGTGATTTGACCACTAGAATGTTATATCACGGGAACGAGAAAAGAGTGCATGTCGGTAACGAGATCAAACTAGGTATGGAGATACCGATGATCGAATCTCGGACATGTAATATATCTTGAAACAAAGGGATTAAGATACTAGCGTAAAAGGTTCACACGATCACAGAAGTCTTCGTTGAATGTGTGGGAGTAAGTATGGATCTCTGTGTCCGCTCATCGATTATTGATCGGAGAAGGGTCTCGATCATGTCCGCATTATTCATGCGAACCGTAGGGTGACACACTTAAGGGATACCGACACCATTCGAGCAAATGATATGCGAGAAAAAAAAGGAAAGCGCAGGAATTTATTTTACTAGACAATCAAACTGTTTGGTTGAAATTCAAACTGGTTCTGCATGTGAAATGGAATACTAGCAAGGGGTTTTATGTGAATTTTTGTTAATTAAAGTAATTAACAAAATTCTGAATAAATAAATAAAAGAGTTTTATTTAAATGAGAGCTTGCATTAATTTTGGTGGAAAATTAATGCATGTGAGTGGAGAGGTTTTTATGTGAGTGGAGCTTCCACCACATGAATGAGGGAGAGGTGGGGGCACCCTCCTTGGCCGGCGGCCATGCCCCCTTGGGCTGCCCCCCTCCCCTATAAAAGGACCCCTCCTCTCACTTGTCTCTCACACCTCCTCGCGAAGGATCTCTCTCCCCCCTTTAGAATGTCCCCATGGTTTCGGATCAGCGAGATACATGTTCCCGGTGGCTTTTTCTGGAAGGATTTGTTGCTTCCGCTGCTTCGCTGGAGAGAGGGCACGAAGGTTGTCGGGGTACCTGTACGTGTGTGCGATCACGGATGCACCACTGCTTTGAGGTGCTGGACTTGATCGTGCTGGACCAGCTGGACCAGATGGACTTCATCACGATCTTGAGATCGGCAAGCGTTCGTCTACATCATCCACGAGTACAACCTCGTTAACGCTATTCGGTCTTCGAGGGTATGTATTCTATGGATGTATATCCACCTTTTGCTTGTATCTAGTATATAGATCTTGGTACATAGATGTTCCCATCGTAGGAAATTTTTTGTTTTCTATGCTGCGAACCCTACAGTGGTATCAGAGCCGGATCTATGCGTAGATACTTTGCACGGGTAGCACACATATGAGTATGTGGGCGATGATGATCATTTTTTTTGCTTCTTAGTTGTACTTTGGATATTGGTGGCATAGCGGGATGAAGCGGCTCGGACAAACTTTACATGTCCTCGCACATGAGACCTGTTCCACGCTTGACATGCAACTAGTTTGCATAAGTGGCTAGCAGGTGTCTGTCTCTCCTACTATAGTCAATTTCTAATTTGCAATAATTTGGTTATCCTCGTTGTGGTTCATGTTCGTAGGTAAGAACGGTTCTATCTCGAAAGCCCTAAGCCACGTAAAATTTGCAATGGATAAATTAGAGGCATCTAGTTTAGATTGTTGCTGGGCTAGTGTTATGATATGGTGATGTTGTAAGTAGAAGTATGAGATGATACTCTTACAACATACATAACGTGTGAACTCCATAGACCTTGGATTTACACATAAAGGTATGATAGTGATCATACCACGGTGCACATGATAGAGATCATATGCGGGAACCATATCATTCCACTAATAAACATGTGATGTTCGATAGCATCTTATATTGCTTGTTTGGCGTTTTATTAGCATAATAAGATGATCCCTCATTTAGATATCAAGATAAAAATGTGTTCTTTCTTAAGTATGCACCGACAATGTTTCGTCGCTTCAAGGCATCACGTGATGATCGGGTGTACTTGAATCCACGAGCATATCTCGGGTGTAAGACAGTTACATACGCGAATACTAAGGTTCTTACTTACGAGCCTAGCATGTATGAAATGGCCTCTAACACGGACCGAAAGGTTAAGCATGAGTCATATAGTAGATATGATGCCCATTTGATGCTCTCCTTTGAAGCTATACCGACTCACGTGATGATCGGACTTGGTGTAGTGGATTTGGTTCATGTAATCACCAAAAAGACACGAGGGGTGTCGTTTTTGAGTGGGAGTTCATTTCTAATTTGGATTAGTAGAACTCAATTTATCATAAATTAAATCAAAGTGAATTTGCATAATTTGTTGTAGTCATTGGCATTCGTTCACCACCTTATGCATAGTTGTAATTGAGATAATAGAACTATAGAATTCTGGATATATACTTTACGAATTGGTATTGTATTGTGTTGAGTGTCAATATAAAGTTTAAAGTCCTATTGCAAACTTTCAGCAAAATTCTATTTACTCCATGAAATTTAATAATTGGTATTAAATCGAGAGTAATAATTCCAGTGTTAGTATCTTAAGTATCATGTTTGCCTCTATGATTCTTGATTGTTTTAATATCAAGTTTATCTAGGAGCTGAAATAATTGTTTCAGAAACCATCATGTGTGGCAGATATAAAGATATCTAAAATAATGTTTTGGTTGCAATATGATAGAGTATAATATATGTTCTCATATTGGATGAGAATTTACAAAGGTTGGAGATGCTAGACATCCTAATCATCCAAAAAGGGTTTTGGAAAGTAATGTTATACTCACGATTCGCCTTTATAAGCTACAGTAGCTTGATCATGAAAGTCGTCATGATAAGGATGAATAGAAGATGTATGTAAAGTGTTTACTATACTAAAAGATTACTAAAGAATGGATTTTGAAAGAATACCGATCATTTTGATGATGGTGATCTACTTCAAAGTGCAAGTCCAAAGGTATTATTATTTGAATATACACGCTTTGGACTATGTGTCATGTATATGGCGCCTCTTTTGATGTTGATAGATTCTTTTAAAAAGGAAAAGGAAATGCTGAAAGAGAATCTATAAAATATATTTGGAAGAAAAGAAAAGATTGGAAATATCCAATTTAGGTATATAGATGATATACATGTTATGGTTGTATTCTTTGCTTGTTAAACAATGTGGTTCTTGGGTATTGGATACCGAATTGGTTGGTATGAAATTTCATACTAACGGCGCAATTCATGAACCACAATGGCCTAAGTAACTAGCAAGAGAATATGTGATGATGTTCATCGAAAACAAACAAACCGTTGTTTGTATTTCTCGTTGACATCAAAGCTTGACTTCAAGATTTGTTTTAATAATTGTTATTTAAATCAGGTATTATGAGAACAAAGGTTGTTCAAATAATTACCATATTCCATATTAGATGGATGATTTACAAATCTAGTTGGAGAGATCACATCCATAAAACCTAATGCTAAAATGTCGCAAGACAAATGATTGAAAGATCACTTACGAAGTGACATCGCCGTTTAAATTATATTGAAAAGAAAACATGAAGAATCTCCATATTCATGGATTTTTGGAGTCTTTGATTTGATCAAGGTACGCTTGTGAGACTTTCCTCGGTTTAATTAAAAACTTCGTTCAAAGGCCAAACAAGAACGAACGACTAAAATATTGGAATTTATACATATCGATGTATGTAGTCCATTATTTATAGTCGTAAGCGATGGGTTTCAACTTCATATACTTTCTCCGGAAATTTGAGTGAATGTTCACTTAATGAGAATGAAGTATGAAATATTTGAAAATGTTTCAAAGACTTTCAAGATGAAGTGAAAAATCATTGTAACAAGAAAATGAATAGTTTATGATTTTATCATAAGGGATTTATTTGAGTTACAAGTGTAACAAGAAAATAAATGAATTATGATTTTATCATAAAGGGATTTATTTGAGTTACAAGTTTAGCAAAACACCTAGATTTACATATCCCGAAACACCATAGTATTATGGAGTGTTTGAGATTTGTAATGAAACCTTGTTTGACATGGTTGGATCAAAGGTGTTATTGATAAAACTGCCATTATGTTTTAAAAGATTAAAGCTTTAGAGACTACCGCTTTTACACTGAAAAGATCTCCATCTTGATCCGTTGAAATGACACCATATGAGTTATGGTTTGGGGTAAAACCCAAGTTGTCATTTCTTAAATTTTGGTATGCTAAACATAAGTAAGATGTTTACGACCGAAGTCGGATAAGCATGTCTTTGTAGGTTATTTTGAATAACAATTGGGTATTCCTCCATAACACCAAGGACAAAAGGGTTTGTCGCTTGAAATGTGAAGTTTCTTGGAGAAGAAATTTTTCGTAAAATGTTAAGTGGGAGGACAATAGAACTTCGATAAGGTTAACGAACCTTAGCTAAATGTGCTGAGTTGCGCAACACCGGAAATCGTTTCGAAGGCTGCCATAATGCTCATAGCTTATGTGCCTCAAAGGTTGTGGTCACGGAGATCTAAGTTCCTATTGAAACAAGTAGGTCGGTTAAACAATCAAATGCTAAGATTTGAGAGTAAATCATTATTGTTTGACAATGATTAACCGAATACATACAAAGAAGCAATGATGGGCCCTTACTCCATCAAATGGCTTGAAGCCATAAAATCCGTGATAAGTCCATACACGATAAATCAAGTTTTGAACTTGGAAGACCCTCCGGAAAGGTGTAAAAACCTATCGGTCGTATTTGGATCTATAAAGAAACAGACATGGATGTTTCACATCTATGAAATAGTTGACATGTCGTAAAGTATTTTACGACAATGTTCAAGGAGTTGACTATGACAAGATTTGATCTTTCATAGCGATATTTATTCTGGACGGATTAAAGTAGCAACCACTACATATAATTTGTTATATGGTAGATGAATAAACAAAACAAAGTTCTTCTAATAGAATGGTTACCTAGGACGTGTAGATGACACGATCCAAAGGGTTTTGTTAATTCAAAGGATGCTAAAAGGGCATGCAAACTTCAATGGTTGAAGTAAGCATCGCGGAGTTGGAATCTTCACCGTGATGAAAAAGAGTTTTCATCAGGAGACGATGAAGATGCTTGCATTTGCAAGAAATTAAGTGGGAGCGCTGAGACATATTTCTAATACATTATGTGGAGGACATCTTGTTGATTAGAAATGATGTAATTTTTATTGACAAAGGTTAAGAATTTCATTTCGATGAAATACTTAGGCAAAACCCGAATATTTAGCATGAATGTCTATAGTGGATAGACTGCGACGCTAATATGGTTGTGCCAAACGTACATATATGAGATATTGAAGGAGTTCAATATAGAAACGACAAGAAAAGGTTCTTGTTGCATGGAAAAGGAATTGAATCAAGATTCAAGTGTATCGACACTTGATAAGTGAAACAAGATTCAAGTGCTTTCACACTTGATGAGTGAAATCACGAGAATGTTTTGATCAATCATACCATGATATGTACACATCCAGATATGTCCTATGCTCTAAGTGTTATGAGCATATACCAGAATGAATCATAAAATGATCATTGGACGATAGTAAGGATATTCTTATGATCTTTTGGAAGAACTAAGAATATATTTGTGTAGAGGTGACAAACAATTACAAATAGTTCATTGTAAAGCGTTACATTGATACTAGTTTTGTCGCAAGATACAAATTAAGTTTATCTCAATTTAAACTATGGGTGACACAATGTAATGGAAAGGAGATTCCATGATGGATTTGGAAGAGTTCCAAAGTTAAGACATTGTGACGAATACTACAACAAAAGGCTAAGTATATGACTGCTATAGTAGCAGCAAAGGAGGGAATTTGTGTCAAGTAGTTTGTTATCAAACTAAGGTGTGGTTCGCAACGGGCTAACACTAAAGATATATTGTGTGACAATTGTATCGACATGTTTTAACCCCAAGGAACTAAAGGTCTCACCGAAAGACCAAATTTATACAATGCCATCTCATTGGAGAATGAGTGACGCGTGAAGACGCAAAGACATGCAAATACACAAGGACCTGAAATCGTCAGATCCGTAGATTATGTTAACCACTTGAAGTTGCGTATATGGAACACCAGAAAGCCATAGGTGTTCAATACGCAAAGTTTTCAAACTAGATTATTGTCTCTAGTGCAAGTGGGAGACTGAAGGGAATATGCCCGAGAGACAATAATAAAGTGGTTATTATCGTATTCCTTATTTATGACACATGTTTATTTTGCATGCTATAATTTTATTAATACAAAAACGTTAATACATGTGTGTTTAATAAACAAAAAGGAAGTTCCTAGTTATGCCTCTCTTATAAACTAGCTCGTTGATTAACATGATGATCAAAGTTTCCTGATCATGGACATTGGATGTTGTTAATAACGAGGTCACAACATTAGTGTAAGGATGTGATGAACATTCATCCGAAGTATAGCATTACGATCAAAGTCACTGAGTTTATATTTCTATAACAACTTACGAAGTGATCCTAATCCTTAGACCATGAGATCATGTCAATCACTAACACCGGAAGAGTTTCTCGATGACATCAAACGTCACACCGTGAATCGGGTGATTATAAAGATGGCTTAACTACTAAAGTGTTATGTTGAGACCCATGGATCAAGAGTGGAATTTTTCATCCCGATGATGGATAGATATACTGGCTCTCGGTGATATCACATTGGTTAGCTTGCAAGCAAGTGATTTGATCACTAGAATGTTATATCACGGAACGAGAAAAGAGTGCATGTCGAACGAGATCAAACTAGGTATGGAGATACCGATGATCGAATCTCGGACATGTAATATATCGTGAAACAAAGGGATTAAGATACTAGCGTAAAAGGTTCACACGATCACAGAAGTCGTCGTTGAATGTGTGGGAGTCAGTATGGATCTCCAGGTCCCGCTACTGATTATTGATAAGAGAAGGGTCTCGATCATGTTCGCATTATTCGCGAACCGTAGGGTGACACACTTAAGGGATACCGACACCATTCGAGCAAAATGATATGCCGTAAAAGAAAAGGAAAGCGAGGAATTTATTTCACTAGACACCAAATCAAGCTGTTGAAATTGTCAAACTTCTGCATGTGAAATGGAATACTAGCAAGGGTTTTATGTGAATTTTTGTTAATTAAAGTAATTAACAAAATTCTGAATAAATAAATAAAAGAGTTTTATTTAAATGAGAGCTTGCATTAATTTTGGTGGAAAATTAATGCATGTGAGTGGAATTGTGAGAGGAGAGGGTTTTATGTGAGTGGAGCTTCCACCACATGAATGAGGGAGGTGGGGCACCCTCCTGGCGCGCCATGCCCCTTGGGCTGCCCTCCTCCCCTATAAAAGGACCCCCTCCTCTCACTTGTCTCTCACACCTCCTCGCGAAGGATCTCTCTCCCCCCTTTAGAATTTCCCCATGGTCTCGGATCAGCGAGATACATGTTCCCGGTGGATTTTTCTGGAAGGATTTGTTGCTTCCGCTGCTTCGCTGGAGCGAGGGCGTGGAGGTTGTCGGGGTACCCGCACGTGTGTTCGATCACGGATGCACCACTGCTTTGAGGTGCTGGACTTGATCGTGCTGGACGAGCTAGACCAGATGGACTTCATCACGATCTTGAGATCGACAAGCGTTCTTCTACATCATCCACGAGTACAACCTCGTTAACGCTATTCGTTCTTCGAGGGTATGTATTCTATGGATGTATATCCACCCGTTGCTTGTATCTAGTAGATAGATCTTGGTACATAGATGTTTCCACCGTAGGAAATTTTTTGTTTTCTATGCTGCGAACCCTACACAAAGTGTGTATAGTCAAATACTAATACTTTTGGACTTACACTTTGAAGTAGATTAACATCATCAAATGTTTGGCGTTCTTTCAAAATCCATTCTTAAGTAATCTTTTAGTGTAGTAAAATTTTTACCTACAACTTCTATTCATCATTGTCATGACAACTTTCATGATTAATCTACCATAGCTTATAAAGGTGAATCGCGATTATAATGTTGCTTCCAAAACCTTTTGGAGGATTAGGACGACTAGCGTCTTCAACCTTTGCAAATTCTCAAACAAATATGAGAACATAAATTTTGCTAAATTGTACTCTATCATGTTTCAAACAAAAACATTGTTTCAGATATCGAAATATCTTCCACACATGACGGTTTCTGAAATAATCCTTTCAGCTCCTAGATAACCTTGATATTAAAACAATCTTTTAAATATCAAGAATCATGGAATCAAACATGATACTTTAGATACTAACACTAGAATTATTACTCTTGATTTAATACTAATTATCAGACTTTACGGAGTAAACAAAGTTTGCCGAAAGTTTGCAATAGGACTTTTTAAACTTTAGATTGACACTCAAAACAATACGATACCAGTTCTTAAAGTAACGTAACTATTCAGAATTCTATAGTTCTATTATCTCAATTATAACTAAGAGTAAGGTGGTGAACGGATGCCAATGACTACAACAAATATGCAAATTCACTTTGATTTAATTTGTGATAAATTGTGTTCAACTTTAATCATATTACTTTTTGAACTCACACTCAAAACAACATTCCTCAAATCGTTTTGGTGATTATACGAATCAAATCCACTACACCAAGTCCAATCATCACGAGAAATGATGTAGATTTCAAAGACGAACAATCAACATGTTCATCATATCATCCATATGAATCATTCTTTACCTTTCGGTATTCCTTGTTCGGAGACCATGTCTGTACATGCTAGGCTCGTCAAGGTTAACCTTAGTATCGGCACGTGCAAATCTGGCTTGCATCCGTTGTATGCACACATAGAATCTATCACACCCGATCATCACGCGATACTTCGAAACGACGATTCTTAACAACGATGCCTACTAAGGACAAACACTTTTTACTTGATATTTAGAGAGAGGGATCATCTTATAGTGCTAACGTCGCTATCTAAGCAATACAAGATGCATAAAAAGGATTAACATCACATGTAATTCATAATATGTGATATGATATGGTCTTTCTTCTTGTGCCTTTGATCTCCATCTCCAAAGCATGAACATGATCTCCATCATAAACAACGTGGCGTCAAGGTCAATGGCACCGCTTCATGGTTGTCCATCACCAACAACAGCTATTACAACTACTTGGAATAAAGTGATTACATGATGAATAGACACGCATGTCTTAACGAATTTAAAGAGAACCATACGGCTCTTTCCGGTTGCCAAATTACAATAAGGATCAATGCATACATCAAATATAATCACAATCACATCATGGCCATATCACATCACATCACATGCCCTGCAAAAACAAGTTAGACGCCTCTAATTTTCTTTGCATGTTTTATGTGGCTTGGGGCTTTCGAATAAGAACCGTTCTTACCTACGAAGAAGAACCACAACGCTGATACAAGTATTGTCAAGTGCTCATTGTAAATTTAAACTTAACTATGGTGGGAGAGAAAGACACCGGCAAAGCCAATTGTGTGATGAAAGTTGCACATTGAGCGTGGAGCAAGTCTCATGTACGGCGACATGTAAGGTTAGACCGGGCCGCTTCATCCCACCATCCCGCAAGATGCAAAGTACACAAAAAGAAAGCGATAGCAAAAGCTTCAATGCCCACAAAACCATTGTGTTCTACTCATGCAACAGATCTACGCATAGAGTCGGCTCTGACACCACTGTAGGATTCGTTGCATGGAAAACAAAAAAATCTATCGCAAGAACACATAAAACCAAGATACAATCTATGGCAAATCCAAGATCTAATCCACGAGATCTGTGCAACGAGATTGAAGAGAACTAACCCTTGGTAGATCCAAAGAGTTTAACGAGATCAGATTCTCGTGGTTGATGTAGGCGATCACTTGTTGATCTCAAGATCATGTAGATGATCCTTCCGACGCTGCATTCTAGCAGTGCTTCCGCAGTCGGTAACATGTATGATAGTCGATGAAGACTTCCTCTCCCTTATTCCAGCAGGGAAGCGGAGGTTGTAAATCTCCTCGGAATCCCAACAACACGACGGTGTGGTGGTGGTGGAGGAGGAGAGATTTCTGCAGGGCTTCGCCTAAGCCGGAGCAGGACGGTGGACGAGAGAGAAGAGAGGAGGCGGCTTGTGTTAGGCTCCAATGGACAAGGGTGTGGGGGGGTGCGCCCCCATCCCTCATTATATAGGGGGGGTGGCCGGCCAAGGGTTCCCAGCCCAGGCCGTGGCCATCCCAACTCGGCCACCAAGGGAAGAGCTTGAAACCTTTTCCACCAAGTCTTCCTTGTTACCAAAAACTAGAGTTTGACTTTTCAAACTAGGATTTGACTATCCAAACTAGGGTTTGACCCTTTTACTAGTCTTAGACGAATTGGCCCTTTTGGGTTTGGTGCGGCTGGCCCCTAGGGCATTCCACTGTCCAAGTTACGCCCTCCAGGGGTGGTGGAACCACTGGTAGTTCCTCTAGAATATTCTAGAAGTATTCGTTCAAAGCACTCAAACTTTTCCGAACTTCGGAAAAACACTTTCCTTATATGAATCTTATTCTCCGGACCATTCCGGATCTCCTCGTGATGTCCTGGATCCAATCCAAGACTCCGAATAACATTCGTTCTCCAACTCATATTCCATATCTACTTAAACAACATTGATTCCTATGCGTGTCTCCCTACGGTTCGCGAACTATGCATACATGATCGAGACACCTCTCTAGTCAATAACCAATAGAGCGATCTGGAAATCCATATGGCTCCCACATATTACAACAATGACTTCATGATCTAATGAAACATTTACATACGATACCAATTCCCTTTGTCATGCGATACTTTACTTATCTGAGGTTCGATCGTTGGTATCTCTTATACCTAATTCAACCTCGTTACCGATAAGTACTCTTTACTCGTATTGTGATGTGACATTAATTGTGACCTAGTCACATGATTGCAAGCTAATTGGATGACACTCCACCGAGAGTGCCCAGAGTATATCTATCCTTCATATGGATGGACAAATCCCACTCTTGATCCATGTGCTTCAACGCATACTTTAAGAATACCTAATGTCACCTTTATAACCACCCAGTTATGGAAGTGGCGTTTGATGTTATCAAAGTACTCATCCGGTGATGGTGATTAACATGATATCATGCTCGAAGGATTAGGTTACTATGTATCTGAAAGCTTGTATCAAACAAACTCTAAATGACTTGATCTTATGCTATGCTAACTATAGAAGTGTGTCCATCACATTATTATCCTAATGATATGATCTTGTTGTTAATAACATCTAATGTCCATGATCATCTATTAATCAACAAGCTAGCTTAACAAGGGGCTTACTAGGGACTCTTTTATGTTTACAAAACACATAAGTATTAATGTTTCCGGTTAATACAATTATAGCATGATATGTAAATATTTATCATAAACACAAAGATATAATAATAACCACTTTTTATTACTGCCTCTTGGGCATATTTCCAACTGGTTTAACTATCTCTAAAGACAAACCGGTAAAACCTCCAATATCGAAAACGCAATAGAGAATACATATGAAATCCATTTTCGATGAATTAGATCTTGTTATGAATATTACGATAAGCTCTCGAACCTCATATGGATAAGATCCAAATAAAAACCAAGAATGATGATGCCAAGTATGCAAAGGTGTGATCTCTATTCGAAGGATATGAACTCACTTAAGCACATCTTTGTCAACTCAACCATCATTATCATATGTGCTTAGGAACTATCTTTATCAAATCTTTCTCATAAGTTAGCCTAGAAAACAATCCCACTATTTTATTTTAAATGGTGATATCATTAAAAATCACACACTTAAAGACAATGTGTTTAGCCATTTATCTTTATTCACATCAACAAAAGAATATAAGTATATTAAGTACCCTAAACCCTAGGGTAAGCATTTATAATCTCAAATCTTTAACTCTTAAGTTAGTAATAATAAAATATTTATATTGATATTTCCTAAATTCATAGGAATAATATCAACCCCATTAGTATTTAGAACTTTATGTACCAAATACTTATGAAGGATCACTAAATATAAAAGTTGCCTTAATATTATGTATTAATGAGAATAAAATCTCATTAGTTAGTAGTAATGCATTCTATAATAAGTTTATAAATTTTTGCCCAAATAAATTCATATTAAAGGCCCTCTAATAGAAAAGGAATATATATAAAGGAAATAAAGAAAAAATAGCACAATATATAACAAAAGTTGACAAATTGATTCTTAATAACTTTATTGTCGCTGCAAGTATTCAGTAAATAAACCCTCTAAGGAAATTTAAATCAAATAATCAAATTAATAAACTGAAAACACAAAATAGAAAACAAAAAGGTATAAAAAAGAGATAGTCAGTAAAACTCTATTCGTCGTCCACAAGTCACAGCCAAAACTCTCCGCTCCCTCTGCAACAGCCCAATCGGCCCAAGCCAGCCCACGTACCCCTTCGATCCTTTTTTCCTTTCTTCTTCCTCTCGCCAGCAAGCACGCCGTGACGGCACCGGCACCACGCCGGTCGTCATTGCCGTCGCGATGCCCGCTGACGCCAAGATCCGCGCCGCCGCTGTTCGTTGCCTATAAGTAGACCATCACGCGTCGGAGATCCTTATCCTCATTCTTCCTCCCCAATTTCCCCTCTGACCGAAAACTAAGCTCGCCGGAGCTGCACATCACCGTCGATCCGGAGCCCCCTAGCCTCCCTAAAGGTGTCGTGGGACTCACCTCGTGGTCCTCGTTCTCCCTAGACAAGCCATGGAAGCCGAAGACCCCTATATCAGATCAATCGATATCTCACTGCCGCCAATCACCGTCGTCACCGTCGATTCTGAGCTCGCCTCCACTCACCGACACCTCTGTGAGCTTCCTGGTGAGTTACCGAGTCTCCCCGTATTCCCCAAGGCTTCAATTGCTTCCTGTATCACCGCATACGTGGTTGCCTGCGAGCGCCGCCGTGAAAGCTCGCCGCCAACCCTTCTCCGTTGACCAAGAGAGGGCTGCGCTAGTACCCGTAGAATCGTCTACTCGTTAGGATTCCTATACCGCCCACGCACGGGTAACCTAATTCCTCGGCGACCATCTCTTGGCGTGGACACCGTTGACGTCGGCAACGTCATGCTTGCGATATCTGCGGTTGACCAATCTTGATGAGGTGGAGGCGACGTGGCCCCGCCCATCTCATCCTCTCAGTGAGGATAACTCAAGTAACAAAACATTAATCAAACGGGTATGCCATGTAGTAATCGCCCACTGTCGGACCGTGGGTAGATTTAGCTTAGGTGCACAATGTCTTTTCTGTTTAGGAATTAAATAAAACCATATTAATTCCAATATAAATAAAATAATTAAATCTTGTTTAATTAATAACTTTTGTTTTATAATTCAGAAAAATATGTTTAATATATGACAATTTTC
This sequence comes from Avena longiglumis, assembly GCA_030063025.1. NCBI lineage: Eukaryota > Viridiplantae > Streptophyta > Magnoliopsida > Poales > Poaceae > Avena > Avena longiglumis. The sequence goes on along the minus strand of CP125973.1, from coordinate 582,439,337 downwards.
AGAAAAGTAAAATATACAACTTAAAACTGTTATCAAATATTATTATGATGATTATTTAAATAAATATAATTTAATAAAAGTTTTATAAGTAATAAAACTTTGATAAATCATATTTTAATATTTGTAAATATTAAAAATATAAATAAAAACCAAAAAACTTAGAAAAATAAGAATTATAATTTAAAACTATAATCATGCATTATTATTCCACTTAATTAAATATTTGTTATTTATTAAGTCCTTATAAAATAATAAGTATTATAAAAATCATATCTTATTATTTTTATATCACAAAGTGTAATATACCAAAATGATCACAAAGATAATACCTGTATGATAAAAATATAATATCCCACTTTTGAGTTAGATAAAAATTTGAACAACTTTAATAACTTGAATTTAAACCTATTTCCTTAATTAATAATTTATATAAGGTAAATAAAATTTGTTAATAATTATAAAAATTAGTCAATTGAGTTTAATAAATAGTATTAGTATTGAATATTGGTTATGTGCATTCAAAAAGAATGAATACACTTTAAATACAATTTTATTAAATTATCTCTCAACCATTAATGTAAATTATTTTATAAAAGGATCCTTATCCAATCTAAAATCTCAAAGAATAATTGTAATCAGATAAAAACCATTCCTTTACTTTACTTTAATCACAAGTTTATAAACAAATAAAAACACCATAGTAAGTTCATAAGTAGTGAATAATATTGTTTACTTATTCATAAACCTTAACCACACCCTTATAAGGAGATAAATCCCTTTATACAATTATAATGTAAAGAAACCATTACCAACTAAAAATAATGTCATTCTTAAGTAACTTTAAAGAAACATTATGAAGTGAACAAGATATAAGTATAACAAGCATTACACCTAAAGTCCATCTATGTTTTAAAGTTAACTTTAGTCTATAATACTTTAAATAATGTTAAAGACTTTATTATATGCTTTACATTTAACTTTGGTTTGTTAAAATTAATTTATAAAAGTATTTTAATACCAAACCAACCAAGTTAAAAACCAATATAGATAAGTCTCAAATACCAATGCTAACATTATTCAAATGAAGTAATTATTTCTTATTTAAAGACTATAACTAGAAAGAACACCTCATAAGGTTAACTTAAAAGCTTAAATGCTTCTGCTTAGTTAAGTAAGATTTTCTTCAAATGTTATTCTTTTTGCCACTTCAAACATCAAATGACAATTAATAATAATCACATTACATTAAGCTTTACTTATATACCTAGAATTGTTAACACTTAAGTTCATTATAAATGTCATTACTTGCAAGGTAAAAGTTGAAGATAAGATAATTCTCATGTAAGCAGTCCTTGAGTAGCACATCTCATTAGTATATCTTATTGTTATATGCCATTATGTCTACATGTTATTTCACACATACTCACAAGTCACAAGCCTTAATAAGAAGCACATGTGTGAAACTTAATCTAAAAGGACAACACATTCCAAGGAAACATTTCTAGTATCCAAGCCCTAGATCAACGTTATCCTCGGGATTCGTGTTTATCAACTTGCATTACATTACTTATGCATAAAAGCATCTTGCTTCTTTAAACATTAGTCCTTACCGGACCAATGACGCAGATTTTAGCTGTTGGATCTTATATTTTCTTGAAGACCGTGAGTGCATAATCTTGCAATCACAAAAGGCAAGTTCACACTTGCTCATGTCCTTTGATTATTTTCTGTAAAGTATTTTACAAATCCAGTCTTGTCATCACCTACATTTGAAAAAGGTCAGAAAACACTATTTTCATAATAATGTGATTATAGGTTATTTACCATGAAGTAATAACCTACTATAAGAGTTCCGGTGGTAAAGGAACATATTATCTAGGACTTAACAACCAATTTCGCCAGTGATTCTTGCGCCGTATATTACGCGTTGACCATGAGATTTGGAATGGGACGAAGAAGTCAGCTGTATCTTTTCCCTCTCGCATGGAGCCGAATGTGCGGGTCGTGGTTGTTATCACTCGTAGCGTGCATATTAATTGGTAATTCGTAGAGGATATGCAGCATATGGGTCGAAGCCCTCAACGTCCCACGATAGTTCCGGCATCTGAACGGTCTATACAAACATTGCCGTAATTCAATAGGTGGGCATGGTGTACACCAAGGATACATGCGGGGTCACGGAGAAGGAAGTGATTGGCTTGGATCTTAGGTTAGGCCTCAAACCAAGGAAGTTTGAACGGGGACATACTCCCGGCCGTGCAACAAAACCTAAGGTCTCTCATGGGTAAAGTGACGCACCTCTGCAGAGTGTAAAAACTGTAACTTGTTACTCCCTGTTCCGGGAAGGAGCTGCGAACGCGGTGGAAAATGAACTACATGAAAGTTCTGGTAAACCCGTGAAGGCTGACAGACATAGCTTTTCAGAATAAAAGCAACCTTTGAAGAAATGTTTACGAAAACCTGCATTGCCTACGACCTACGGTCGTGGCTGTATATATAGTGCATCAAACACTCCTTTTCTAGTGAATTTGCTGAGTACGCTCATACTCAAAGTTTCTTCTTAACCTTTGCTAGGTTCTAAAGCCAGTACAGACAACGTCTACATCAAGTTATGCTCCAGGAATCATCACCAGAAGCGAAAGCTCTTCCATGAAGTCAAGAAATTCGACATATACATCAAATCGAGTGAAGACAAAGTTACTGATTAGATAGGAATATAATCTCTAGCCATAGAACCTATTTCTGTAGCGTATTGCGATAGCAGCAATACCAGACCATTAATTAAAATACTAGTCATAATAGTATGATAGTCCTGAGTTGTTTATATCTAATTCTTGTTTGTAAGAAGTTTCTTTCTCTCTCTTTAACCTAGAGTGTTCTCTGGATCTTGTGTAAAGAGTTGAGTTGTAACCTATAGTCATGTCTTGGACCTGCTGTGTTTCTGTTGTACCACTCTGAGGGATGTAATGCTAGTGAACGGTGTTTCATTGGTGTTATGTCAACGACTATAGTATACTACATCATGCAGTGGTATGCTGGGTCATCGCAGTTGGTATCAGAGCATATGCTTTGACCTTAGGATTAAAACCCTTTTAGGAAGATCTGTAGGTTGGATAGTGACTATAGGAGCCATCTTATCTAAACCAAATATTCTTATGACTCGTGATGAGTATCCACTTGAGGATAACTTTGTCACACCTAAGTCAGATTTTTAAGTCATTCTTTTCTTAAGAGTAATTATTTTATCCTTTCTCAGTATAGTGCTCTTTAGTGTCTTCCAAGGGATACATAAAGCACCAAGATACTGTAGGAAAGTGTAATACATCATATAAAGTAGTTCTAATAGTATAGCTTAACCCTAGAATTTAAGTAAGTGAAGTGGAATCTTATGGTTAGCTAATAACCAAAGATAACATGATGAATACCATTAGGATAAATATTGAGGTAATAAGTAGTAATCATGTGGAATTCACTTGGGAATTCTACGTGATTAAGTGATATTATGCTAAGACTTAATAATAGAGTAATGTGAAACAAAGTCATTATGACTAGATTAACTCTTAAATCATGATGAATAAGTAAAACATAAAAGGATCATGGTGAGATTAGCTCTGAAACCATGATGTAAGTGTAAATATGACAAGTACTTAGTGAATTATCTGAGGTATAAGTACAAAAATAACATGGTAGAACTATGATATAAATCATAAGTGCTAAAAAATTCTAATAATCTTTGGTTTAAGTTATCAAATAGAATCTGAATAGTCATTTGGAGAGATCATGTGAGATTAACTTACTAATAAAGAAGGGTTGGTGATATTATCCATTCTAAGAGCGAGACTAAAGGTTAGTCAAAACCAAATTGAGACCACTTTGTTTAAGATTATCCTATTGCAATTGAGCAATTTGGGTAAATGTCGAGACATAGAATAGTTTGACCCCTATGTGCTAAGTATCACAATGTAATCCTATATGAGGAGGTGTCATATACTACATAGCTAAGCCTGAATTCTAGAGATATTATACTCAACTACTATATTCCGGGCTTAGAGAATTGTGTGCTATATTTACCACATTTGGATTTATTTGTTTTTCTTGGATCTTCGTGATTGACTAGATCTGTACATGAAGTCTGACCTAGTGTGCAAATGCATGTTTCAACATCCAGTTAATACTTGATGTTATAGACCTAGATAGGAATGGGAATTCGTGTAAGGGAGTGACGAGTTCCAAAGATCAAGATGAAGACCTACATGAAGGGTAAAGCCAAAGATGAGGAGTATCAATCCAATTTGGAGGATGGATCAAGCTCAGATCATTCTTAGACAGCTATGAGAAGGAAGATTAGTGTAGAAGATGTATGGAGCAACAAGAAGTGATGAAATTAATCTCACCAAAAATAGGAAATACTGTTAAGAAGTTAATGAATTAGTTGTACCAATATCATGGAAGTATCATGAATAAGTGCAAAGAATAATCTTCGGAACCAAATTGGTATTCAAGCTTTGACAATTCAGAGAGAATGCCATAAGGATGTTGAAAGCTGTAGGGTAATACCTACAACCTAGGATGGTTCGCAGCTGGTAATTATCTGCAGCTGGTATTTGATCCATAGCTAGTATTTGATCCACAGTTGGTATCTTGTCCACAGCCGGTGTTGGTTGACATAGTTACCCAGATCATCTTAAAAGTTGCATAAAGAGCATAAAACTTGGCTTAAGCTAAGTACGACCTAAAGGAGTATAAAATTTTAAGAGATCATCTTTCGAGACTCTTCGCGAAAATTGACCTATCAAAGCAAAAATGTTCAAATAATAATTAAGACAAATAATGCTGAAAGATTCACTTCGGAGATCCACCATCATGTGGATACACCGTACAATCTTTCATAAGACCCTAACTTGGTAGAGTATAAGATGGATAGAGACCAATATTCTAATTATAAGCCAATAAATACTAAATAGATAATTTGAAGACTATTAGTAAACCCTATGGGGGAGAGTAAACATTATAAATGAAAGTTGAAGAAGTACTATAGCTGATAATGAAAATATTATCTAAAGCTTGCTAAGACAAAAGTTCAGGGGTGATAAAATAGATTAATCTTAATAGACTAAGTCTAGAGGAAACAACCCTTAAGTGACCCCTTTAAAAGGTAATAAAACATATCCAATTGGACATGTGTAGAGGAACAAGAAATTCCAATGGGTATGGACTAAATGTGTTCAAAACCAATATATGGAAGAATTACCAGTACAACTCATACAATGACAAATCAAAGATTAGTCTTTTGACCACACAATTGACTAATAAATTTTAAAACCTGTTTTAGTGAGACTTCCTAGACCTTACATAATATAGTAGGGAAGTTCGATGATCAAGTAAGGGAATTGGATTAGGATACCTAATTAGGGAAATGAACTAGATAAGAGACATCAATTAAAGAATTGTAAAATAAGGAGATATTCCTAAGGGAGTATAGTAAAAGAAACTTTGGAGTATTAAAGACAACAAGTTGGAGAATTCCAAGTATAATGAGGATTTTAGGAAAGGATTTGGATATGGAATACTGTAGGGTTCGCAGCATAGAAAACAAAAATTTTCCTACAATGTGAACTATGTACCAAGATCTATCTACTAGATACAAACAACTGGCGGATGTATATCCGTAGAGAACATATCCTTGAAGACCAACAAAGCTTAACGAGTTCGACTCGTGGTTGATGTAGACGATCTCTTGCCGATCTCAAGATCGAGAGGAAGTCCTAGCGCCGCAAATCAGTAGCGCATCCGTGCTCGCACACATGTTCGAGGCACCGAGCAACCTCCGCCTCCTCGCTCCAGCGATGCAGCGGAAGCACAACTCTTTCTTGCCGAATAGCCACCGGGAACATGTATCTCGCTAGTCCGAGACCATGGGGGATAAATTCTAGAGGGGGAGAGAGATCCTTCACGAGGAGGTGTGAGTGAGAGAGAGGAGAGGGGGTGCCTTTTATAGGAGGAGGGGCGCACCCAAGGGGGTGGCCGCCGGCCATGGGGGCTGCCCCTTCCCCTCCTTAATTCATGTGGGTGGACACTCCACTCACAAAAATCCATTCAAATCCCTCCACTCAAAATCCCACTCAAACATGCCATTAAATTTCCACCAAATTTAATGCAAACTCTCATTAAATAAAACTCTTTTATTTTATTCAGAATTTTGTCAATTACTTTAATGACAAACATTCACAAATAACCCCTTGCTAGAATTCTATTTCACATGCATAACCACTTTATGCAATTTCACCCGAAAACCTGTTTCGGTATCTAGTGAAATAAATTCCTGCGCTTGTTGATTCTTTCGGCATGAAACTTTTGCTCCAATTGGATGTCGGTGTCTCTTAAGTGTGTTACCCTACGGTTCTTGAATAATGCGGACATGATCGAGACCCCTCTCGGATCAATAATCAGAAGTGGGATCTGGAGACCCATACTAACCTCCCACACATTCAATGATGACTTTCTTGTGATCGCCGGAACCTTTTACGCTAGTATCTTAATCCCTTTGTTTCACGATATATTACATGTCCGAGATTCGATCATCGGTATCTCCATACCTAGTTTGATCTAGCATCGACATGCACTCTTTTCTCCTTCCCGTGATATAACATTCTAGTGATCAAATCACTTGCTTGCAAGCTAACCAATGTGATATCACCGAGAGGGCCCAGGTATATCTATCCTTCATCGGGATGAAAAAATTCCACTCTCGATCCATGGGCCTCAACATAACACTTTATTAGTTCTGAATCCATCTTTATAATCACCTCATTACGGTGTGACGTTTGATGTTATCAAGAAACTCTTAGGTGTTAGTGATTGACATGATCTCATGGTCTAAGGATTAGGATCACTTCGTAAGTTGTTATAGCAATATAAACTCAATGACTTTGATCGTAATGCTATACTTCGGATGAATGTTCATCACACCATTACACTAATGTTGTGATCCCGTTATTAACAACATCCAATGTCCATGATCAGGAAACCTTGATCATCTTGTTAATCAACGAGCTAGTTTATGAGAGAGGCATAACTAGGAACTTTCTGTTTGTTTATTAAACACACATGTATTAACGTTTCCGTATTAATACAATTATAGCATGCAAAATAAACATCTAACATATACTTGGAATACACATAATAAACACTTTATTATTGCCTCTCAGGGCATATTCCCTTCAGTCTCCCACTTGCACTAGAGACAATAATCTAATTACATAGTGATAAATCTAACACCCATTGAGTTCTGGTGTTGATCATGTTTTGCTCTAGGGAGAGTTTTAGTCAACGGATCTGCTACATTGAGATCCATGTGTACTTTACAAATTTTATATCTCCATCCTTGACATGCTCGCGGATGGAGTGAAACCGGCGCTTTATATGCTTGGAATGCTTGTGAGACCTTGGCTCTTTGGCATTGGCAATGGCACCATTGTTGTCACAATAGATCACCATTGGGTCCAACGCGTTTGCAACCACTCCTAGTTCGGATATGAACTCCTTCATCCAAACTGCTTCCTGAGCCGCTTCCGAAGAAGCAACATATTCGGCCTCCATTGTTGATCCCGCCACTACAGGTTGTTTGGAGCTCCTCCAACTATCCGCTCCGCCATTCATGAGAAATACGTATCCGGATTGAGACTTAGAGTCATCCGGATCGGTGTCAAAGCTAGCGTCAACATAACACTTAGCGACGAGATCTTCTTCACCTCCGTATACAAGAAACATATCCTTAGTTCTTCGTAAGTACTTAAGGATATTCTTGACCGCTATCTAGTGTTCCGAACCTGGATCCGATTGGTACCTACTAGTCAAACTAATAGCATGTGCCACATCCGGTCTTGTACATAGCATGGCGTACATTATAGAGCCTATGGCTGAAGCATAGGGGACTTTGTCCATTATCTCTCTTTCTTCCGCCGAAGCCATACTTTGAGTCTTACTCAATGTCTTGCCTTGCAACATAGGTAAGAACCCCTTCTTACTTCCGTCCATTTTAAACTTCTTTAAAATCTTATCAAGGTATGTACTTTGCGATAGCCCTATTAAGCGCCAAGATCTATCTCTATAGATATTTATGCCTAATATGTATGACGCTTCACCTAGGTCCTTCATTGAAAATTTGCTGTTTAGATAACTTTTAACACTGTTTAAAAGATCTATATCATTTTTGATCAATAATATGTCATCCACATATAATATCAGAAATGCCACATTTCTCCCACTCACTTTCTTGTAAATACAAGCTTCTCCATAAGTTTGGACAAATCCAAACTCTTTGATCACCTCATCAAAGCGGAGATTCCAACTTCGTGATGCTTGCTTCAATCCATAGATGGATCGCTGAAGCTTGCACACCTTGTTAGCATCCTTAGGATCGACAAAACCCTTTGGTTGTATCATATACAACTCTTCTTCAATATTACCATTGAGAAACGCGATTTTTACATCCATCTGCCATATCTCATAATCGAAATATGCAGCAATTGCTAACATAATCCTAACTAACTTTAGCATCGCTATGGGAGAGAATGTCTCATCGTAGTCAACTCCTTGAATTTGTCGAAACCCCTTTGCGACAAGTCGAGTTTTATAGACGGTCACATTACCATCAGCATCAGTTTTCCTTTTGAAAATCCATTTGTTCTCCACGGCCTTTCGGTCGTGAGGTAATTCCACCAAGTTCCAAACTTGATTTTCATACATGGATTCCATCTCGGATTTCATGGCTTCTAACCATTTGTTGGAATCCGGTCTCATCATCGCTTCTTCATACGTCGCAGGGTCATCATTTTCATCAACCATGAAATTCATGATAGGATTTCCGTACAGCTCGGGAGCTGCACGCGTCCTGCTAGACCTGCGAGGTTTGGTAGTATTCTATTTTGGAGTTTCATGATCATTATCATTAGTTCCCTCTTCAACTGGTGGACCCAACTCCAGAACGACTTCCGGCGCTACGCTACTCGCCATACTTTGAAGAGAAGGTTCAATAACCTCTTCGAGTTGTACCTTTCGACTACTCACACCTTTCGCGAGAAATTCTTTCTCTAGAAAGGATCCATTCTTGGCAACAAAAACTTTGCCCTCGGATCTGTGATAGAAGGAATACCCAATAGTTTCCTTAGGGTATCCTATGAAGACGCATTTTTCCGCTATGGGTTCGAGTTTATCTGGTTGAAGTTTCTTCACATAAACATCGCATCCCCAAACTTTAAGAAATGACAGCTTAGGTTTGTTTCCAAACCACAATTCATACGATGTCTTTTCAACAGATTTAGATGGTGCCCGATTTAAAGTGAATGCAGCAGTTTCTAGTGCATAACCCCAAAATGACAACGGCAAGTCCGTCAGAGACATCATAGATCGAACCATATCTATAAAGTACGATTACGATGTTCCTACACACCATTTCGCTGTGGTGTTTCGGCAGGTGCGAGTTGTGAAACAATTCCACACTCTTTCATGTGAGTGCTAAACTCGTAACTTAGATACTCACCTCCACGGTCGGACCGTAGAAATTTGATCTTTCTATTACGATGATTTTCCACTTCATTCCGAAATTCCTTGAACTTTTCAAAGGTTTCAGACTTGTGTTTCATCAAGTAGATATAACCGTATCTACTCAAATCATTAGTGAAAGTAACAAAATAACGATATCCACCTCGCGCCGACACACTCATTGGACCACATACATCAGAATGTATGATTTCCAATTAATCTTTCGCCCGTTCCATTGAACCGGAAAACGACGTTCTAGTTATCTTGCCCATAAGGCATGGCTCACATGTATCAAATTATTCAAAATCAAGTGATTCCAAAAGTCCATCCGAATGGAGCTTCTTCATGCGTTTAACGCCAATATGACCTAGACGGCAGTGCCACATATATGCGGATATATCATCATTAAGTTTAATCCTTTTAGAATCAATATTATGAATATGTGTAACATTATAATCGAGATCTAATAGAAATAAACCATTCATCATCGGTGCATGACCATAAAAGATTTCATTCATATAAATAGAACAACCATTGTTCTCGGATTTAAATGAATAACCACTTCGCATCAAACATGATCCAGATGCAATGTTCATGCTCAGTGCAGGCACCGGATAACAATTATTCAAGTTTATAACTAATCCCGACGGCAAATGGAGAGGTAGTGTTCCGACGGCGATCACATCAACGCTTGATCCATTGCCGACACGCATCTTGACCTCATCCCTTGCTAGCGGTCGCTTGTTCCGCAGCCCCTGATTCGAGTTACAAATATTAGCAACTGAACCGGTATCAAATACCAGGTGCTATTGCGAGCACTAGTCAAGTACACATAAATAACATGTATATCATATATACCTTTGTTTGCCTTGCCGGCCTTCTTGTCTGCCAAATACTTGGGGTAGTTGCGCTTCCAATGGCCAGTCCCCTTGCAATAGTAGCACTCGATATCAGACTTAGGTCCAACTCGGGGTTTCTTTTCAGGCACGGCAACCGGCTTGCCGCCCTTACTTCCCTTCCGTTTTCCCTTCTTGTCTTTCTTGAAACCAGTGTTCCTATTGATCATCAACACTTGATGTTCCTTTTTTATCTCCACTTCTGCAGTTTTAAGCATTGACAGAAGCTCGGGGAGAGACTTCTTCATGCCTTGCATATTATAGTTCATCACAAAGCTCTTATAGCTAGGTGGCAGAGACTGCAGAACACGATGGATGCCTAAGTCAATGGGAATCGATATTCCCAAGGACACAAGCTTATCGGTGTAACCCGATATCTTGAGTACATGCTCACTAACGGAGCTGTGCTCTTCCATCATGCAGCTAAAGAACTTTTCTGATGAATTGTAGCTCTCTACAGCATCATGTGTGTCGAAAATCATTTTCAACTCACCCATTGTATCAAATGCATTGCCGTTTTCAAAATGCTTTCGAAGTTCCGGCTCTAGCCCATACAATATGCCGCAATGAACTAAGTTGTGGTCCTCCTGACGAGTCTGATAGACATTCTTCTCCTCGTCAGGGGCATCCTCAAAAGGTAGGGGGCCTAGCGGCGCTTCTAGCACATATTGCTTTTGTGCAGCAGAGAGGAGAATCCTCAAATTCATGGCCCATTCGGTAAAGTTGCTACCGTTCATTGCAAGTTTCTCTCTCTCCATGAACACATTGAAATTAAAAATAGGTGGTGCCATCTACAACAGAATTTGTAAAGTATAGACTAAGTTTATGATAGATTGAGTTCAACTAATCCATATTACGAATGAACTCCCACTCAAAAACGACATCCCTCGTGCCTTTTTGGTGATTACATGAACCAAATCCACTACACCAAGTCTGATCATCACGTGAGTCGGTATAGCTTCAAAGGCGAGCATCAAATGGGCATCATATCTACTATATGACTCATGCTTAACCTTTCGGTCTGTGTTCCGAGGCCATGTCTATACATGCTAGGCTCGCCAAGTTAGAACCTTAGTATTCGCGTGTGTAACTGTTTTACATCCAAAATATGGTCGTGGATCCAAGAACACCCGATCATCACGTGATGTCTTGGAGCGACGAAAAGATAATCGGTGCATACTAAAGGAAGAACACATTCTTATCTTGATATTTAAATGAGGGATCATCTTATTATGCTAACAAAGCGCTAAACAAGCAATATAAGATGCTATCAAACATCACATTTTTATTAGTGGAATGATATGGTTCCCGCATATGATCTCTATCATGTGTATCGTGGTATGATCACTATCATACCTATATGTGTAAGTCCAAGGTCTATGGAGATTACACGTTATGTATGTTGTAAGAGTATCATCTCATACTTCTACTTACAACATCACCATATCATAACACCAGCCCAGCAACAATCTAAACTAGACGCCTCTAATTTATCCATTGCAAGTTTTACGTGGCTTAGGGCTTTCGAGATAGAACCGTTCTTACCTACGAACATGAACCACAACGAGTATAACATAATTGTTGACAACTCGTTGTAAAATAGATATTGACTATAGTAGGAGAGACAGACACCCGCTAGCCACTTATGCAAACTAGTTGCATGTCAAGCATGGAACAGGTCTCATGTGCGAGGACATGTAAAGTTTGTCCGGGGCGCTTCATCCCACTATGCCACCAATATCCAAAATTACAACTAAGGAGCAACAACATGATCATCATCGCCCACATACTCATATGTGTACTACCCGTGTAAAGCATCTACGCATAGATCCGGCTCTGATACCACTGTAGGGTTCGCAGCATAGAAAACAAAAAAATTCCTACGATGTGAACTATGTACCAAGATCTATCTACTAGATACAAACAACGGGCGGATCTATATCCGTAGAGAACATACCCTTGAAGACCGACAAAGCTTAACGAGTTCGACTTGTGGTTGATGTAGACGATCTCTTGCCGATCTCAAGATCGAGAGGAAGCGCTGCAAATCAGCAGCGCATCCGTGCTCGCACACACGTTCGAGGCACCGAGCAACCTCCGCCTCCTCGCACCAGCGATGCAGCGGAAGCACAACTCTTTCTTGCCGAATAGCCACCGGGAACATGTATCTCGCTAGTCCGAGACAATGGGGGATAAATTCTAGAGGGGGAGAGAGATCCTTCACGAGGAGGTGTGAGTGAGAGCAGGAGAGGGGGTGCCTTTTATAGGAGGAAGGGGGCACCCAAGGGGGTGTCCACCAGCCATGGGGGCTGCCCCTTCCCCTCCTTCATTCATGTGGGTGGACACTCCACTCACAAAAATCCATTCAAATCCCTCCACTCAAAATCCCACTCAAACATGCCATTAAATTTCCACCAAATTTAATGCAAACTCTCATTAAATAAAACTCTTTTATTTTATTCAGAATTTTGTCAATTAATTTAATGACAAACATTCACAAATAACCCCTTGCTAGAATTCTGTTTCACATGCATAACCACTTTATGCAATTTCACCCGAAAACCTGTTTCGGTATCTAGTGAAATAAATTCCTGCGCTTGTTCATTCTTTCGGCATGAAAGTTTTGCTCCAATTGGATGTCGGTGTCTCTTAAGTGTGTCACCCTACGGTTCGTGAATAATGCGGACATGATCGATACCCCTCTCGGATCAATAATTAGAAGCGGGATCTGCAGACCCATACTGACTCCCACACATTCAACGATGACTTTCTTGTGATCGTCGGAACCTTTTACGCTAGTATCTTAATCCCTTTGTTTCACGATATATTACATGTCCGAGATTCGATCATCGGTATCTCCATACCTATTTTGATCTCGTTACTAACATGCACTCTTTTCTTGTTCCCGTGATATAACATTCTAGTGATCAAATCACTTGCTTGCAAGCTAACCAATGTGATATCACCGAGAGGGCCCAGAGTATATCTATCCGTCATCGGGATGAACAAATTCCATTCTCGATCCATGGGCCTCAACATAACACTTTATTAGTTCTGAATCCATCTTTATAATCACCCTGTTACGGTGATGTTATCAAGAAACTCTTCCGGTGTTAGTGATTGACATGATCTCATGGTCTAAGGATTAGGATCACTTCGTAAGTTGTTATAGCAATATAAACTCAATGACTTTGATCGTAATGCTATACTTCGGATGAATGTTCATCGCACCATTACACTAATGTTGTGATCCCGTTATTAACAACATCCAATGTCCATGATCAGGAAACCTTGATCATCTTGTTAATCAACGAGCTAGTTTATGAGAGAGGCATAACTAGGAACTTTCTGTTTGTTTATTAAACACACATGTATTAATGTTTCCGTATTAATACCATTATAGCATGCAAAATAAACATCTATGATATACTTGGAATACACATAATAAACACTTTATTATTGCCTCTCAGGGCATATTCCCTTCAAATACTACAATTATTTCCATCTAAGGTTACCATGGAGTAGAGACATATCGTAATCAATGCAAGACAATTCCTTACTCCGAAACGTGAGAGTTTACGAACTTCGAGGACAAAGTTTATTTTAAGGGGGAGAGTCTGTAACATCCCAGCATTAGAGCTTAGGAATAAGCTGAACACAGATGTGTGCATTGCATTCATGCATAGAAAATCTGAATAATTTTCGCGCTTTTAAATAAAAACTTGTCAAAGAGTTTGAAGCTTCTCTCAACTTGGTGGAATTGAAGTAGATCGTCAAGTTGACTGTGAAAGGTTTCTATATGATCTTTGCTAAAACCTTATTTTGGGTAAGGGAGATTTGATCTAAGGGTAGATCAAATGTAATAAAAGTTAACCCTACTATATTACTTAATGGTTCATATTTGATCCTTAAGTAATCATATCCTTGAATTCATTACACGTTCATGAATACCAAGTTATAAATATAACTTAAGTAATAAGAATGTAACAACTAATTTTTGATCTATCTTAATCTCATCTACTTATACCATGAGTATCATGGTAACACTTAACCTTAACTCTTTAGTGAGTTTGAGTAGGAAAGAAACCAAGTCAAGATCATTCATCATATATCTTTCTCTCCATATCAATTCTTATGGAATCCTATCTCAATATCTGTTGTTCATCAATGTTGAGTAATCAACTGATACCCAATTCTTAATCTATCAACTCTAAAACTTTTAGAAAAGTAAGAAGAGATAGGTGGTAATGATAGATTTAGATATCATCTATAGGATGAGAGTGATTGGAGGAAATCAAATCAATATGGTAACAAAGAAGATTACAAGGATGAATCCTGAAGATAGTTTCCAGTGGTAGTCCTATTGAATCAAGTAGGTATAGTCAATGAATTATATCTCTTAATCCAATAGAGCTAAACAGAAGATAATTAAAATACAACTGTAATGTTGTATGGATCGAAGCCTTGTTTAGACAACTGGAAACCTAAGCCCTAAAGGATCAAAGGATTATAATGATCATGCTTTAGTCACCAAGATTGAATGCTTATATCATGTATAAGTGACATTGGTGGATAAAACATGATTGAACCCTAGTATAGATATGTTATCCTAAGATAGCCATGACAAGTCACCATGACATGATGTGAAGTTTGAATATAAGATAGTATGACTAAGATGAAGTTGGAGTAGCATGAAGTTATTGAAATAATAATATTCCTCTTAAATAATAGTAAGCACTTGAGGTGAATTAGTTTGATGTATACATCCATTGAAGTAATGATAGTGATGGATGATTAGGAAAGAGTATGAATGGAGTTAGAAGTAGCTACCTGTGGGATTGGAGATTATTAGTGGTAAAGTAATTGATATAACCAAATATATATATGAGAAGATTATGAAAAGCTTTAATGTTAAGCTCATTGCATTTATAAATGGATTTATAAGAATAAAGGGTGGATAAGAAGATTCTTGTGAAGTAAATCTCATCATGTTAACACATGATGATGGATAAGAAGTAGTATATGAAGGGTTTCGCAGCATAGTAAATCAAAAAATTTCTACGGATGCGAACGGGAAAGCCAAGATATAATCTAGGAGATGCAAACAACGAGGGGGAATAGATGAGATCTTCATACCCTTGAAGATTCGCAATGAACGCTCGGAGAACGTGGGTGATGTAGTCGTACTCGCTTCTCCTCCTCGCGATCCGATCCGATCTAACACCACAAGTGGCGATGCCTCAGAGATGCACATGCGGCACCTCGGCGTCCTCCTTCCTTGGTCCAGCAAGTATGGTGGAGAGCGGATTGGATCTACAACGTGACGGCGGTGCAAGTGGTGGAGAGTTTGCAGCAGGCTTCGCCACACGCAATCGGGAGGAGAGAGGCGAGGCGGCAGGCGGCTAGGGCTTGAGGAGGAGGTGTGGGAGGGTGTGCCCCAGCCCTCTTTATATAGAGGGTGGGCGGCCAGCCTGCCCTCCCAAACCCTAGGGTCGACGACCAAGGAGGGAGGAGTGGGGGGCAAGTTTCCCCCCCTTCTAGAAGCTCCCCTAGGTTTGGCCGGCTGGGCCCTATGGGGCCTTGTGCCCCTGGCCCAATGCGGCCAGGGCACTCCCTCATAGGCCCATGCCCCCTCCCGGCAGGTGGGGCCACGTTGGTCCCCTTCCGGAAGGTTCTAGAAGCTTCCGGTACAATACCGATTTACCCAAAACAATTCCGAACTCGAAAAACTGCATTGCCTTATATGAATCTTATTCTCCGGACCATTCCGGAACCTCTCTTGATGTCCCGGATCCCATCCGAGACTCCGACCAAAAACTCATAAACCAATTATCCAATCTATCCTAGCGTCGAGACACGTTAAGTGTGTGACCCTTCGGGTTCAAGAATATGCAGACATGATCTTCTATCAATAATCAACAGCAGGGTCTGGAAAACCATATTGACTCCCGCACATTCATCGATGATCATATCGGATGAACCACGATGCCAGGATTCAATCAATCCCATAAATATTCCCTTCATCTCGCGATATTTTACTTGCCCGATATTTGATCGTCGATTGCATCATACCTAGTTCAATCTCGTTCACAAGTACTTTACTCGTTCGTACTCGATATCACTTTTTTATTTACTCCTTAACTACATGCTTGCAAGCTATGTTGATATCGATTACCGAGTGGGCCCGAAGTATATCTCTCCGACTTGGGAGGGACAAATCCCATCTCGATACATACAACCCAACAGGTACTTTCTAATCACCTGAGAGACACCTTTATGATCACCCTCTCATAGGATGATGTTTGATGACCTCAAAGCTCTCTTCCGATACCAGGGAGTTGTATTATCTCATGGTCTAAGGAATACAATATTTTACATAAGAAAAGCTTCGCAAAGATGAACACGATGACACGATCTAATTGTTCCGCTTAGTTTGGGTTTGTCCACCATATTATTCTCCCAATGATATGATCTCATTATTAATCGACAACTCATGTCTATGGTTAGGAAACCTTAACCATCATTAATCAATGAGCTAGTCCATAGAGGCATACTAGGGACACGGTGTTGTTCATAAACCACACAAGTATTAAAGTTTCCGCTTAATACAATTCTAGCATGGAATATAAACTTTATCATGAACAAGAATTATAATAATAACATCTTTATTATTGCCTCTAGGGCATAATTCCAACAGTATATCTAGGAAAGGAATTCCTTAGTTAGAAGTCCATGATTGTGAATTAAGGAATATAGAAATTCTTGGTAAACACCCAAACCTAATATCCATATCAACTCATTGATTTATCACCTTATGTCCACAATGATTAATAGGAGTATTTTCCTATATCAACTCACTTAAGCACATCTTTCTCATTCTCAACCATCATTATTATATGTGCTTAGGAACTATCTTTATCAAATCTTTCTCATAAGTTAGCCTAGAAAACAATCCCACTATTTTACTTTAAATGGTGATATCATTAAAAATCACACACTTAAAGACAATGTGTTTAGCCATTAATCTTTATTCACATCAACAAAAGAATATAAGTATATTAAGTACCCTAAACCCTAGGGTAAGCATTTATAATCTCAAATCTTCAACTCTTAAGTTAGTAATAATAAAATATTTATATTGCTATTTCCTAAATTCATTGGAATAATATTAACCCCATTAGTATTTAGAACTTTATGTACCAAATACTTATGAAGGATCACTAAATATAAAATTTTCCTTAATATTATGTATTAATGAGAATAAAATATAATTAGTTAGTAGTAATGCATTCTATAATAAGTTTATAAATTTTTGCCCAATTAAATTCATATTAAAGGCCCTCACAAATAATAATAGAAAAAGAATATATATAAAGGAAATAAAGAAAATATCACAATATATAATAAAAGTTCACAAATTGATTCTTAATAACTTTATCGTTGCTGCAAATATTCAGTAAATAAACCCTCTAAGGAAATTTAAATCAAATAATCAAATTAATAAACTGAAAACAGAAAATAGAAAACAAAAAGGTATAAAAAAGGAGATAGTCAGTAAAACGAAGCTCACAACCCATTTCATCTTCTCTCTATTCGTCGCCCGCAAGTCATAGCTGAAACTCTCCGCTCGCTTTGCAGCAGCCCACATCAGCCCAAGCCAGCCCACGTACCCCTTCGATCCTTTTTTTCCTTTCTTCTTCCTCTCGCCAGCAAGCACGCCGGCAAAGCAGCTGCCTGGCACCACGTCGGCTGTCTACCGTCGTCGCGATGCCCGCTGACGCCAAGATCCGCGCCGCCGATGTTCGTTGCCTATAAGTAGACCATCGACGCGCCGGAGATCCTTATCCTTATTCTTCCTCCCCAAATTCCCCTCTGACCGAAAACTAAGCTCGCCGGAGCTGCACATCACCGCCGATCCCGAGCCCCCTGGCCTCCCTAAAGGTGTCGTGGGACTCACCTCGTGGTCCTCGTTCTACCCAGACAAGCCATGGAAGCCGAAGACCCCTCTATCGGATAAATCGATACCTCACTGCCGCCGCCAATCACAGTCGTTCGCAGTCGATTCTGACCTCGCCTCCACTCACCGACACCTCTACGAGCTTCCTGGTGAGTTACTGAGTCTCTCTGTATGCCCCAAGGCTTCAATTGCTTCCTGTATCACCGCCTACGTGGTTTCCTGCAAGCGCCGCCGTGAAAGCTCGCCGCCAACCCTTCTCCGGTGACCAAGATAGGGCTGCGCTAGTACCCGTAGAATCGTCTACTCGTTAGGATTCCTATACCCTCGTCCACGCTTGCCGGGGTAACCTGATTCCTCGGCGGCGACCATCTGCTGGCGGTGGACACCGTGCTGACGTCACAACGATGTCATTCTTGCGTCGTGTCTGCAGGGTTGACCAATCTTCGCTGAGGTGGAGTATGACGTGGCCCCTGGCCCATCTGTCATCCTCTGTGAGTAGGGATAACTCAAGTAACAAAAACATTAATCAAACGGGGTATGCCATGTGGCAACTGGCCCACTGGTCAGTGACCGTGGGTAGATTTAGCTTAGGTGCACAATGTCTTTTCTGTTTAGGAATTAAATAAAACCATATTAATTCCAATATAAATAAAATAATTAAATCTTGTTTAATTAATAACTTTTGTTTTATAATTCAAAAAAATATGTTTAATATATGAAAATTTTCAGAAAAATAAAAGCTACAACTTAAAACTATTATCAAATATTATTATGATGATTATTTAAATAAATATAATTTAATAAAAGTTTTATAAGTAATAAAACTTTGATAAATCATATTTTAGTATTTATAAATATTAAAAATACAAATAAAATACCAAAAATCTTAGAAAAATAAGAATTATAATTTAAAACTATAATCATGCATTATTATTCCACTTAATTAAATATTTGTTATTTATTAAGTCCTTATAAAATAATAAGTATTATAAAAATCATATCTTATTATTTTTAAATCACAAAAATAAGTGTAATATACCAAAATGATCACAAAGATAATACCTATATGATAAAAATATAATATCCCACTTTTGAGTTAGATAAAAATTTAAACAACTTTAATAACTTGAATTTAAACATATTTCCTTAATTAATAATTCATATAAGGTAAATAAAATTTGTTAATAATTATAAAAATTAGTCAATTGAGTTTAATAAATAGTATTAGTATTGAATATTGGTTATGTGCATTCAAAAAGAATGAGCACACTTTAAATACAATTTTATTAAATTATCTCTCAACCATTAATGTAAATTATTTTATAAAAGGATCCTTATCCAATCTAAAATCTCCAAGAATAATTGTAATAAGATAAAAACCATTCCTTTGCTTTACTTTAATCACAAGTTTATAAACAAATAAAAACACCATAGTAAGTTCATAAGTAGTGAATAATATTGTTTACTTATTCATAAACCTTAACCACACCCTTATAAGAAGATAAATCCCTTTATACAATTATAATGTAAAGAAACCATTACCAACTAAAAATAATGTCATTCTTAAGTAACTTTAAAAAAACATTATGAAGTGAACAAGATATAAGTATAACAAGCATTACACCTAAAGTCCATCTATGTTTTAAAGTTAACTTTAGTCTATAATACTTTAAATAATGTTAAAGACTTTATTATATGCTTTACATTTAACTTTGGTCTGTTATAATTAATTTATAAAAGTATCTTAATACCAAACCGACCAAGTTAAAAACCAATATAGATAAGTCTCAAATACCAATGCTGACATTATTCAAATGAAGTAATTCTTTCTTATTTAAAGACTATAACTAGAAAGAACACCTCATAAGGTTAACTTAAAAGCTTAAATTCTTCTGCTTAGTTAAGTAAGATTTTCTTCAAATGTTATTCTTTTTGCCACTTCAAACATCAAATGACAATTAATAATAATCACATTACATTAAGATTTACTTATATACCTAGAATTGTTAACACTTAAGTTCATTATAAATGTCATCACTTGCAAGGTAAAACTTGAAGATAAGATAATTCTCATATAAGAAGTCCTTCAGTAGCACATATCATTAGTATATCTTATTGTTGTATGCCATTATGTCTACATGTTATTTCACACATACTCACAAGCCTTAATAAGAAGCACATGTGTGAAACTTAATCTAAAAGGGCAACACATTCCAAGGAAACCTTTCTAGTATCCAAGCCCTAGATGAACGCTATCCTTGGGATTCGCGTTTATCAACTTGCATTACATTACTTATGTATAAAAGCATATTGCTTCTTTAAACATTAGTCCTTACCAGACCAATGACGCAGATTTCAGCTGTTGGATCTTATATTGTCTTGAAGACCGTGAGTGCATAATCTTGCAATCACAAAAGGCAAGTTCAGACTTGCTCATGTCCTTTGATTATTTCCTGTAAAGTATTTGACAAATCCAGTGTTGTCATCACCTGCATTTGAAAAAGGTCAGAAAACACTATTTTCATAATAATGTGATTATAGGTTATTTACCATGAGGTAATAACCTACTATAAGAGTTCCGGTGGTAAAGGAACATATTATCTAGGACTTAACAACCAATGTCGCCAGTGATTCTTGTGCCGTATATTACGCGTTGACCATGAGATTTGGAATGGGACGAAGAAGTCAGCTGTATCTTTTCCCTCTCGCATGAAGCCAGATGTGCGGGTCGTGGCTGTTATCACTCGTAGCGTGCATATTAATTGGTAATTCGTAGAGGATATGCATCATATGGGTGGGAGCCCTCAACGTCCCACGATAGTTCCGGCATCTGAACGGTCTGTACAAACCATTACCGTAATTCAATAGGTGGGCATGGTGTACACCAAGGAGACATGCGGGGTCGCAGAGAAGGCGGTGATTGGCTTGGATCTTAGGTTGGGCCTCAAACCAAGGAAGTATGAACGGGGACATACTCCCGGCTGTGCAACAAAACCTAAGGTCTCTCATGGGTAAAGTGACGCACCTCTGCAGAGTGTAAAAATTGTAACTTGTTACTGCCTGTTCCGGGAAGGAGCTGCGAACGCGGCAAGAAAGGAACTCCATGAAAGTTCTGGTAAACCCGTGAAGGCTGACGGACATTGCTTTTCAGAATAAAAGCAACCTTTGAAGAAATGTTTACGAAAACCTGCATTGCCTACGACCTACGGTCTATGGCTGTATATATAGTGCATCAAACACTCCTTTTCTAGTGAACTTGATGAGTACGCTCGTACTCAAAGTATATTCTTAACCCTTGCTAGGTTCTAAAACCAGTACATACGACGTCTACATCAAGTTATGCTCCAGGAATCATCACCAGAAGCGAAAGGTCTTCCATGAAGTCAAGAAATTCGACATATACATCAAATCGAGTGAAGACAAAGTTACTGATTAGATAGGAATATAATCTCTAGCCATAGAACCTATTTCTGTAGCATATTGCAATAGCAGCAATACCAGACCATTAATTAAAGTACTAGTCATAATAGTATGATAGTCTTGAGTTGTTTATTTCTGATTCTTCTTTGTAAGAAGTTTCTTTCTCTCTCTTTAACCTAGAGTGTTCTCTGGATCTTGTGTAAAGAGTTGAGTTATAATCTATAGTCATGTCTTGGACCTGCTGTGTTTCTGTTGTAGCACTCTAAGGGATGTAATACTAGTGAACGGTGTTTCATTGGTGTTATGTCAACGACTATAGTGTACTACATCATGCACTGGTATGCTAGGTCACCGCACTTGGTATGCCTATTAGGGAGACTCGGGTGCTGATTAAGGAACTTGCCCCCTAGTCACTAGGGTCCGATCAAAAGATGAGCCCTGATGAGCTAGGCTCACGACCAAGGGGATCAAAACGCTCCTAATCAACTCCTACCTCTCTAGCATCCCCATGTATCATATGGGGCTCTACATGCTCCCAGAAGGAACACACGCGGACTTTGCTAAAGAGATGTTCCGGTTCTTCTGGGCTACTAGGGACGGGCATCAGAAGTACCATATGGTGAAGTGGGTGGACTTTTGCACCCCCAAAATCCTTGGGGGCATAGGTATCCTTGACTCGTGCCGCTTTATTGTGGACCTGCTACTGAAGTCGATTTGGCGCATCCTTAGGGATGATGGGGTTCTTTGGTTGCATCTCATCAAAGCCAAATACCTCCGGGGTTGGCCCCCTTTAGCCTGCGAGCGTCGTGATGGATCCCAATTATAGCGAGCCATTCAGGACATTAAGCAATTCATTTGCAAGGGGGGCACCTTTAGTATCGGGGATGGGAGAGGGGTGCGCTTGTGGCTGGATCCATGGTTGGGAGTCCCTCTCTATGAGGAATTCTCGACCTTGTTCACTATTTGCGCCTCCCCCTCTAAGCTCGTGGTCAAGGACTTTCTAGAGGATCGCTAGAACATCTTGTTCAGTCGAACCTTTAGCCTAGCCGAGGAAATGGAGTATCATAGGCTACGGTCACTACTCCCTACTTCCCTGCCTAGGGAGAGGCACTGTCTCTAGAGACCCCGCTGGGGAGTTTTTGTTAGATTGGCCTACTGTGCTCTTCCATGGCCAGAGCTAGGTTGGACCACCCCTCTTTGGAAGGCTCCCCTTCCCCTTAGTATCCGCATCTTCGTCTGGCAACTCCTCCGAGATCGCCTACCCTCTAGGATGGAGGTGGCAAAGCGTAACGGTCCTGGCAATGGCATGTGTAGGGTTCGCAGCATAGAAAACAAAAATTTTCCTACGATGTGAACTATATACCAAGATCTATCTACTAGATACAAACAACGGGCGGATGTATATCCATAGAGAACATACCCTTGAAGACCGACAAAGCTTAACGAGTTCAACTCGTGGTTAATGTTGACGATCTCTTGCCGATCTCAAGATCGAGAGGAAGTCCTAGTGCCGCAAATCAGCAGCGCATCCGTGCTCGCACACACGTTCGAGGCACCGAGCAACCTCCGCCTCCTCGCTCCAGCGATGCAGCGGAAGCACAACTCTTTCTTGCCGAATAGCCACCGGGAACATGTATCTCGCTAGTCCGAGACCATGGGGGATAAATTCTAGAGGGGGAGAGAGATCCTTCATGAGGAGGTGTGTGAGACAAGCGAGGAGGGGGGCTCCTTTTATAGGAGGGGGGGGACCCCAAGGGGGTGGCCGGCGCATGGGGGCTGCCCCCTTGCCCTCCCCTCTTCATGTGGGTGGACACTCCACTCACAAATCTCCTTTAAATTCCCTCCACTCAAAAGTCCACTTAAATTCCCATAAAATTTCCACCAAATTTAATGCAAACTCTCATTAAATAAAACTCTTTTATTTTATTCAGAATTTTGTCAATTACTTTAATGACAAACATTCACAAATAACCCCTTGCTAGAATTCTATTTCACATGCATAACCACTTTATGCAATTTCACCCGAAAACCTGTTTCGGTATCTAGTGAAATAAATTCCTGCGCTTGTTCATTCTTTCGGCATGAAACATTTGCTCCAATTGGATGTCGGTGTCTCTTAAGTGTGTCACCCTACGGTTCGTGAATAATGCGGACATGATCGAGACCTCTCGGATCAATAATCGAAGCGGATCCGGAGACCCATATCGACTCCCACACATTCAACGATGACTTTCTTGTGATCGTCGGAACCTTTTACGCTAGTATCTTAATCCCTTTGTTTCACGATATATTACATGTCCGAGATTCGATCATCGGTATCTCCATACCTAGTTTGATCTCGTTACCGACATGCAATCTTTTCTCGTTCCTGTGATATAACATTCTAGTGATCAAATCACTTCCTTGCAAGCTAATCAATGTGATATCACCGAGAGGGCCCAGAGTATATCTATCCGTCATCGGGATGAACAAACTCCTCTCTCGATCTATGAGCCTCAACATAACACTTTATTAGTTATGAATCCATCTTTATAATCACCCTGTTACGGTGTGACGTTTGATGTTATCAAGAAACTCTTCCGGTGTTAGTGATTGACATGATCTCATGGTCTAAGAATTAGGATCACTTCGTAAGTTGTTATAGCAATATAAACTCAATGACTTTGATTGTAATGCTATACTTCGGATGAATGTTCATCACACCATTACACTAATGTTGTGATCCCGTTATTAACAACATCCAATGTCCATGATCAGGAAACCTTGATCATCTTGTTAATCAACGAGCTAGTTTATGAGAGAGGCATAACTAGGAACTTTCTGTTTGTTTATTAAACACACATGTATTAACGTTTTCGTATTAATACAATTATAGCATTCAAAATAAACATCTATCATATACTTGGAATACACATAATAAACACTTTATTATTGCCTCTCAGGGCATATTCCCTTCATCATGTGCCCCCTATGTGGGACACCGGAGACATGCACCCACATTATGTTCATGTGCACTATGGCTTAGTTCCTATGGAGCTTTATCCGGAATGCCCTGGGTCCTGCGTGCCAGGCCCACGATCTTGGAGAGTTCCTACAGAGTGAGGCGAACCGGGCCAGAAGGAGGCGCCGAATCTTCTGGCTAGTGTTCGCAGCTCTCTCTTGGACCTTATGGAACATGCGAAATAAGATGGTGATTGAGCGGATCTTCCCCAGTCGGGTGTCCGACTCTGTTTTCTCTTTCCTTGTCCACCTGCAGCAGTGGCTCCCGCTTGCTAGGCAGTGGGACCGAGAGCACCTCGAAGACACCCTCCGGGCCCTGAGGATGGCGGCGACCCCCTTCTTGGCCCCAGTCGTGACCTAGGTCTCTGTTGTGTCTTCGGTCCTGCCCTCTCGGCGCCGCACTTTTCTTTCTCTTTTGGGTCATCTTGTGCTAAGACCCCCAACGTGTTGTTGTACTCCTTTTTTCCCTTTGGCTTCAGCCAACACTGTCCTATGTTGGATCTTATATGTATTTGGATGTTGCTTTATTTATAAAGCGAGGCGCGGGCCTATTTCGAGGAATGGAACACATGTATTGTCTGAACAAAACAACATAGTTGTGTACGTTAGCAAATGTCTCAGAAGTTTAGTACAGGCTAGAGCGTGAAGAGCTGCAAATATGCTAGTTCTTGTTCAGCTGGTTGCTCTCGGTGCGCTCTAGGTCAACCCGGAGTTAGACCAAACAAAGTGTTCAAAGGAACTTCAGATCAAGCAGAAAACATCTGAACATTTCATCGTATCTGTGCGAGACAATTATATCTCATGGTAAGCGTGTAGGTCATCGATTTATAGCCTTTGATGTCAATGAAAGATTCATGGAGGTCAGCTATGTGTAAACTGGTTCTTCCTAGACTTTTTGGTGTTCTTCCCAAATCGGATGCCATGGAGTCCGCATTGGAATCGGAAACATGCATGGGAACAAAGGTGGTCTTATGGAAATTGATGGTGAGGCCCGTCGCCTCCGCAAAGTCATCAAGGCTGGATCGAATGTGGGTTGCGGCATGGGGAGTGGCTTTGGCTAAGATCAAGGTGTCACCGGCGTACTGCAGGATAGGGAACGGGAGGGTAGGGGAGAGAGGGTGAGCAAGAAGGCCAAGAGAGCAGGAGTAAAAATAAGCTTGTGGAGGACGTCGGAAACAATATTGAAGTGGAAGGCGACAAAGGATCACCTTGGAGCCCATTTCTACCGTTAATCCAAGGACCAGGAATTCCATTACAGAGAATGGCGGTTTGCGGTAGTGGGAATGTCACAGATCCAGTCGCAAGAGGGAAACCCCTATATTATTGATGCGTGTTGTTGGCAGTTCTTGTTTAGCAAGCATCACCAGTTACTAGTTTCAAGTCTGGAGGTGGGGATACATTCGGAACTCGGAAGCATGTATATTTGATTCTTAGCTACAAAAATGAGAACAAACAAGTATTCTACATGTCTGACAAGGACGACTGAATTACGCCCAAGTAACATAATGAGAACAAAGTCCTTCAAAAATAGAAGGTGACACAGTTTCAGTCGTGTACAGCTAAGCCATACCACTTGCATAATTAAAAAAGAAAAGCATCTATGCTGTATTCGCAAAAAAAAAAAGAGGATCTATGCTGAATGCGTACGTGATCTCCATGATCAAACATCGGTTAAGTTCAAGGAGACGAGACAATGCCATAGCTGCAAGTAGACAATATAATGCTGAAGAAACCGTGAGATAGTTGACTAATGAAATTTTCCTTACCACAATTAAAGCTTTGTTCCTGACAAAGTTTGCCAACTTCAGAGAGACACCAATGGTTTAGGAAATATACCTTGACTTCTTGCCATGGATGGAAAATTATGAAAACACCAATGGATTATGGTGCTATATTTCAGGCGCAGCTATAACATTGTGGCCCGCCCCTGCTGTTCAATTTAACAAGAAAAACGATTCAGCCCGAGTGGTCTCCATGACCAAACAAAATTCAGCAATCTAGCTAGCGTGAGTGGGTGATCATGCCACCACCATCTCCTAACCAACTATAAGTACACCAGGCATACCGCTTCTGTTCCTCACACCTCCCATTCCCATAGCCAAAGCCAAAGCCAAAGCAGCCATTCCAAGAGGTTGTTCACCAGCAAGAAGCTAGGCAGCGATATGGCCCTAGCAGCGCACACAAGGGCAGTGTTGCTGGTGGTGGCGCTCTCTGTGCTGGGGCTGGCCACCGGCGGCCTCGCGCAGCTGAAGAGCGGGTTCTACACGGGCAAGTGCAGCGGAAACGATGTGGAGACGATCGTGCAGGGTCTCGTCAAGGCCCGCGTCGCCAGTGACGCTTCAATCGTCGCCCAGCTCCTACGCCTACAGTTCCACGAGTGCGCCGTCAATGTAAGTGTTACTACTCTAGTGCTTGCAATTGCATATGCGCGCCGCCATTGATCTTCCGCATATGAATCTAAATGATCTGTATGGTATAGGGCTGCGACGGCGGGCTTCTGGTCGACGGTCCTGGGACGGAGAAGACGGCATCGCCGAACCTGAGCGTGAAGGGCTACGACCTAATTGCGGCCATCAAGACGGAGCTCGAGAAGCGGTGCCCCGGCATCGTGTCCTGCTCCGACATCGAAATCCTCGCTACGAGGGATGCGGTCGCCCTGGCCGGTGGGCAGAGGTACACCGTGCGCACCGGGCGGAGGGATAGGCGACGGTCCAGCGCTACCGATGTGAGGCTTCCGGGAGCAGAGGACACGGCCACACAGGCAACCTCTTACTTCGGCGGCCTCGGTTTCGACCAGCTGGAGACGGTGGTTCTCCTAGGCGCACACACGGTGGGCGTGACACACTGCAGCAAGATCAAGAGGACACGTCTTTATAGCTACGGTGGCAAGATAGGCGCGACGGACCCGAGCTTGCATCTAGATGACGCACAGGTGTACAAAAAGTACGTGTGCCCTAACACGGCAACGTCGGACAACAACATCCTGTACCTGGACGTCCAGTCGAGCGTGGCCAAGCTGGACAACAGCTACTACAAGAGGCTACAGGGAGGCCACGGCGTGCTCTCCGTCGATCAGAACCTCTACGCCAACAGCACGTCCACCAAGTGGCATGTCGACAGGCTCGCCAACACAAACGACTTCTACTGGCTCTTCCCAAAGGCGCTCGTCAAGCTCAGCGAGATCAACGTGCTTACTGGCACGCAGGGAGAGGTCCGCAGGGTGTGCAGCAAGTTCAACTGATCGGCCGTTAGTTCTTCTCCAACCACGTTCATGTGTGACGACCGAGACTTCATCAAATTATATTCCTTAATTTCGGATTTGGTTATCTCAATCGATGCTCTATCTCATCTGTTTTCCTCTCTCATTTTGGTTTTGGTCGAATTGAATTACTACTTATTTTTTTATTCCATGTCCGATTCAATTATTTGCGTCCTGGTTGCACATTCTTTTTTGTCTTACGAAGATCATGAAGAAGATAATTGATGTCGTCCATACATCCTATTCCCATAGAAGAGATCATGAGCATCATCATATGCGCATCTGTATTCATTACATGGCCATTATATCTTCGATCTGTTGCAGAACATCTTCAACTTAAAATGTTCATCAAGGTTGAGTGCAGCGAGCTAAAACTAAATGGGAAACATGCCAACTAAGGGTAAAAGCAATATGCAAAATAACGATTCAGGGTTATCTCATCCACATTGATTGCGGATAAATCACATAAACCTGCTGGCACAAATAAACTTGCAAAATTCGATCTCCACATTTACTTAATAGACCACCCCAACCGCATAAGACTATCCAGTTCTCCTGTAGTCGGCTAAGATAGACACGAGTCAGTATCATATTCAAGCCTCGCTCAGAGGAGCATGACATGAAAAAAAACCTAGCCCGACCCAGCCTAGGGCGCTGAATATGAGGGTAGCGGCTGTAGGCCTACGTGCTGCAACATGGTGGCGGGGACTTTACGGACCTTCCTTGGGTCTGGCCGGGCATTCAGCCTAGTGTGTCCTTGCTACCGCGCCCGATCAGCGCCCGTCGTCGGCGGTGGAGGATGCCCTCCAGCTGGCTTTGCGGCTGCCGCCCTCCGGCTCCCAGTAGCCATGTCTGCTCTTGCCGCTGCGTTCGTCCGGCTATCGCCTTTGGCGGTGGAGGTTGTTCCCTCCCACGGGGTTGCGGTACCGCCGCTCCTTTCCTATAGCTCCTTCCTTCCGGTCCGGCCGGCCTCGCAATGTTTGCTACGGGGAGACGGCGATGGTGTTCTCAAGACCGTCTTGGTGCATGTTGGTGGACGGCAAGATTGGAGGAGCGCTTCGGACTGGCCGGGTAGTAGGCTCGGCGGGCCGAGAGAAATCCATGTCGGTGTTGCCGGCACCAACGCGGTGACGTTTGCTGGCACCACCTTCCTTGTGCAGGGCGTCGGGTGTACCCCTTCCCTCCCATTCCCTTCCGTGTACCGGGAGAAATCCTAGGATCTGTCCAGGCAACAGCGTCGTCGTCGTCGCCCCCCATTCTTGAAGGTGTTGCTTGGTACACGGGGATCCGAAGGCATATGAGTGTGGTGGGAATTCTCGGAGGGCACATCGATTGCGAGTCATTAGCACTTTTGTCGATCCGATGCCGTTGGCATTTTTTCTCTTTTCTTTCACTTATTTTTTTTTTGGGCTTGGTTGTGCCGTCTGTCCCAGCAGTGGTCTCGTGCTTGTACCGTTTTGTGTTAATTGCTATATTAATATAGTGGGACGAAAGCCTAATTTGAGGCAGTTGGCTAAACTTTTTTTTTTGAATATTGTCAAGTTCCATCATAAATGGTTTGCATTTTATTTGCTCCGTCCCCGCTTATTTTCTTGCCAAGGGTCAGCCATTTTACTCATTAACATGACATATCTTGTTGTACTGTCTGTCTTCTCTAGGCATTTTCCCATGTACTGTTACTCCTCTTCTTTGAATTTAGCAGTCCATCTGGGCACTATGTATTGCCCCGGTATTTGATTCATTCCAAACTGTGTGAAGAAAGTTTAAAAATGTGACAGCACAGTATTCCATCTCTGGCAAACTTTGCACATTGTCATATGAAAGCATTGTTGCCAGGTTAAACTAACACTTCAAAATATTTTCTATCAAACTCTTGGTTCTGGTAGTTGAAAAGATCTGCTTGATGTCTGCCCTCGTTGATCTGGACTGGAGAGGCGGGTTCCGGAAGGCTCCGCCGACGAACTACCATGGTCATATCATGCCCGGAGATTGTTTTCTGGCCGTTTGGTTTCAGCGGGAGCGTTGCGAAGCTCTATTGTTTGTTCCCACCAAGTGTCATTCTTAGAGCCATGGTGAAGTCAGATGCGAAGAATGTCAGGAAAGCGGAAATATGAGGATAGCGATGGTGATTTTAGTTCTTGTGGCGACGGAGATTTTGCTGCATGATCTGGGACTCGTTGCAGCGACTGTTGGCCAGTCTTACCTTGCAGGGTGAAAATCCAAGGACTGGCCTTAACTGGTTGTGCCTGACAATGACCTTGTTGAAGGCATTGTTTTGTGAGCGAGGACTTTCTCCAGGGTGAAAACCTATGGTCTTTGATCGGGCAACGACGGCGCTTGGGCACTGTTTCCTTCTTGAAGGCGTTGTTATTGGAGTGGAGGACTACTGGTGTTGTTCTGATGGTGTCAGTGTCGTTGTTTTGAGGATTAGGTCTCTGTAGCGGGACTTTTCTTTTTTTATAATTCTTTTTTCTTTTCTTTTGGGCTGTGTGCATCCGTAGGACTGTTAGGGCATGCGTTGTTACAGAGGCTGGGTGTAATTGATATCCCTGTGATATTAATATATACTCTTTTCCAAAAAAAAGTTGAAAGCCTTCTCCAGTTGATACACATGCCCCTTTTGTACCTCCTTCACATTGAATGTTGTAGAATGAAGTAGTTTTCTCTGTATTTTCAGGAATATTTTCCTTGTGTAAATATTAGATGCATTATCTTTTCTATTGGCTGAAATAAGAAGCATGAAGGTACACACTATAGGAAAACTAGACAGTGCCGAGGGCTGGGATACTACGCCGACGGCCAATTGTCAGGGCCCTCGGCGTAGGTCCCTTCCTAGCCCAGGCCAGCATGCCAGCCCGCCTTGGCACTGAAATGCCGTCGGTGTAGCCTATCTAGGCTGAGGGAGGCCCTCGGCGTAGCTACCGCCCGTGGGATGGCGTTAAGGCTACACCGACGGTATTGTCCTCGTCATAGGTTTTACAGCTGTGCCGATGGTAATGTGCTCGGCATTGGAAGATGTTCTTAATACACCAGTTCCTGGTTGCTGTCTATCTTTGCCATCCATTTTATCTGTCTTCTTTTATATCTCCTCATATCTTTCGATGAACTACTCAACACTGTCCTTTGGAAGAACGGATATCACTGGCCAGACCAGAAGGTTCAACAACGGCCATCAACTCACAAACTGTTGATCTTCGTCTAAAAAAATGAACTATGGATCTTTAAGGCGATGCAAACAATTATCCATGCTGAATTCGTTACCGAGGCATATCACGAATCAATCCATAAAAATGGACCAAGTCTGCCAAAATGTTTACCTATCTAATATGCACAAAGATGCTTGACATTCAGTTATTAATCTTCTATATAATGTAAAAAAGATGATATGATCCTGTAAAAAGAAATACAGCAGATTTGATGTCATGCTTGCGTCGTGTCTGCAGGGTTGACCAATCTTCGCTGAGGTGGAGTATGACGTGGCCCCTGGCCCATCTGTCATCCTCTGTGAGTAGGGATAACTCAAGTAACAAAAACATTAATCAAACGGGGTATGCCATGTGGTAATCGCCCATGGTGTGACCGTGGGTAGATTTAGCTTAGGTGCACAATGTCTTTTCTGTTTAGGAATTAAATAAAACCATATTAATTCCAATATAAATAAAATAATTAAATCTTGTTTAATTAATAAATTTTGTTTTATAATTCAAAAAAATATGTTTAATATATGAAAATTTTCAGAAAAATAAAAGCTACAACTTAAAACTATTATCAAATATTATTATGATGATTATTTAAATAAATATAATTTAATAAAAGTTTTATAAGTAATAAAACTTTGATAAATCATATTTTAGTATTTATAAATATTAAAAATACAAATAAAATACCAAAAATCTTAGAAAAATAAGAATTATAATTTAAAACTATAATCATGCATTATTATTCCACTTAATTAAATATTTGTTATTTATTAAGTTCTTATAAAATAATAAGTATTATAAAAATCATATCTTATTATTTTTAAATCACAAAAATAAGTGTAATATACCAAAATGATCACAAATATAATACCTATATGATAAAAATATAATATCCCACTTTTGAGTTAGATAAAAATTTAAACAACTTTAATAACTTGAATTTAAACCTATTTCCTTAATTAATAATTCATATAAGGTAAATAAAATTTGTTAATAATTATAAAATTAGTCAATTGAGTTTAATAAATAGTATTAGTATTGAATATTGGTTATGTGCATTCAAAAAGAATGAGCACACTTTAAATACAATTTTATTAAATTATCTCTCAACCATTAATGTAAATTATTTTATAAAAGGATCCTTATCCAATCTAAAATCTCCAAGAATAATTGTAATAAGATAAAAACCATTCCTTTGCTTTACTTTAATCACAAGTTTATAAACAAATAAAAACACCATAGTAAGTTCATAAGTAGTGAATAATATTGTTTACTTATTCATAAACCTTAACCACACCCTTATAAGAAGATAAATCCCTTTATACAATTATAATGTAAAGAAACCATTACCAACTAAAAATAATGTCATTCTTAAGTAACTTTAAAAAAACATTATGAAGTGAACAAGATATAAGTATAACAAGCATTACACCTAAAGTGCATCTATGTTTTAAAGTTAACTTTAGTCTATAATACTTTAAATAATGTTAAAGACTTTATTATATGCTTTACATTTAACTTTGGTCTGTTATAATTAATTTATAAAAGTATCTTAATACCAAACCAACCAAGTTAAAAACCAATATAGATAAGTCTCAAATACCAATGCTGACATTATTCAAATGAAGTAATTCTTTCTTATTTAAAGACTATAACTAGAAAGAACACCTCATAAGGTTAACTTAAAGCTTAAATTCTTCTGCTTAGTTAAGTAAGATTTTCTTCAAATGTTTTTCTTTTTGCCACTTCAAACATCAAATGACAATTAATAATAATCACATTACATTAAGCTTTACTTATATACCTAGAATTGTTAACACTTAAGTTTATTATAAATGTCATCACTTGCAAGGTAAAACTTGAAGATAAGATAATTCTCATATAAGCAGTCCTTGAGTAGCACATATCATTAGTATATCTTATTGTTGTATGCCATTATGTCTACATGTTATTTCACACATACTCACAAGCCTTAATAAGAAGCACATGTGTGAAACTTAATCTAAAAGGGCAACACATTCCAAGGAAACCTTTCTAGTATCCAAGCCCTAGATCAACGTTATCCTTGGGATTCGCGTTTATCAACTTGCATTACATTACTTATGTATAAAAGCATATTGCTTCTTTAAACATTAGTCCTTACCAGACCAATGACACAGATTTCAGCTGTTGGATCTTATATTGTCTTGAAGACCGTGAGTGCATAATCTTGCAATCACAAAAGGCAAGTTCAGACTTGCTCATGTCCTTTGATTATTTTCTGTAAAGTATTTGACAAATCCAGTGTTGTCATCACCTGCATTTGAAAAAGGTCAGAAAACACTATTTTCATAATAATGTGATTATAGGTTATTTACCATGAGGTAATAACCTACTATAAGAGTTCCGGTGGTAAAGGAACATATTATCTAGGACTTAACAACCAATGTCGCCAGTGATTCTTGTGCCGTATATTACGCGTTGACCATGAGATTTGGAATGGGACGAAGAAGTCAGTTGTATCTTTTCCCTCTCGCATGGAGCCAGATGTGCGGGTCGTGGCTGTTATCACTTGTAGCGTGCATATTAATTGGTAATTCGTAGAGGATATGCATCATATGGGTGGGAGCCCTGAACGTCCCACGATAGTTCCGGCATCTGAACGGTCTGTACAAACCATTACCGTAATTCAATAGGTGGGCATGGTGTACACCAAGGAGACATGCGGGGTCGCAGAGAAGGCGGTGATTTGCTTGGATCTTAGGTTGGGCCTCAAACCAAGGAAGTATGAACGGGGACATACTCCCGGCTGTGCAACAAAACCTAAGGTCTCTCATGGGTAAAGTGACGCACCTCTGCAGAGTGTAAAAATTGTAACTTGTTACTGCCTGTTCCGGGAAGGAGCTGCGAACGCGGCAAGAAAGGAACTCCATGAAAGTTCTGGTAAACCCGTGAAGGCTGACGGACATTGCTTTTCAGAATAAAAGCAACCTTTGAAGAAATGTTTACGAAAACCTGCATTGCCTACGACCTACGGTCTATGGCTGTATATATAGTGCATCAAACACTCCTTTTCTAGTGAACTTGATGAGTACGCTCGTACTCAAAGTATCTTCTTAACCCTTGCTAGGTTCTAAAGCCAGTACATACGACGTCTACATCAAGTTATGCTCCAGGAATCATCACCAGAAGCGAAAGGTCTTCCATGAAGTCAAGAAATTCGACATATACATCAAATCGAGTGAAGACAAAGTTACTGATTAGATAGGAATATAATCTCTAGCCATAGAACCTATTTCTGTAGCATATTGCAATAGCAGCAATACTAGACCATTAATTAAAATAGTAGTCATAATAGTATGATAGTCTTGAGTTGTTTATTTCTGATTCTTCTTTGTAAGAAGTTTATTTCTCTCTCTTTAACCTAGAGTGTTCTCTGGATCTTGTGTAAAGAGTTGAGTTATAACCTATAGTCATGTCTTGGACCTGTTGTGTTTCTGTTGTAGCACTCTAAGGGATGTAATACTAGTGAAAGGTGTTTCATTGGTGTTATGTCAACGACTATAGTGTACTACATCATGCACTGGTATGCTGGGTCACCGCACTTGGTATGCCTATTAGGGAGACTCGGGTGCTGATTAAGGAACTTGCCCCCTAGTCACTAGGGTCCGATCAAAAGATGAGCCCTGATGAGCTAGGCTCACGACCAAGGGGATCAAAACGCTCCTAATCAACTCCTACCTCTCTAGCATCCCCATGTATCATATGGGGCTCTACATGCTCCCAGAAGGAACACACGCGGACTTCGCTAAAGAGATGTCCCGGTTCTTCTGGGCTGCTAGGGACGGGCATCAGAAGTACCATATGGTGAAGTGGGTGGACTTTTGCACCCCCAAAATCCTTGGGGGCATAGGTATCCTTGAATCGTGCCGCTTTATTGTGGCCCTGCTACTAAAGTCGATTTGGCGCATCCTTAGGGATGATGGGGTTCTTTGGTTGCATCTCATCAAAGCCAAATACCTTCGGGGTTGGCCCCCTTTAGCCTGCGAGCGTCGTGATGGATCCCAATTATAGCGAGCCATTCAGGACATTAAGCAATTCATTTGCAAGGGGGGCACCTTTAGTATCGGGGATGGGAGAGGGGTGCGCTTGTGGCTGGATCCATGGTTGGGAGTCCCTCTCTATGAGGAATTCTCGACCTTGTTCACTATCTGCGCCTCCCCCTCTAAGCTCGTGGTCAAGGACTTTCTAGAGGATCGCTAGAACATCTTGTTCAGTCGAACCTTTAGCCTAGCCGAGGCAATGGAGTATCATAGGCTACGGTCACTACTCCCTACTTCCCTGCCTAGGGAGAGGGACTCGGTCTCCTAGAGACTGACCCCATCAGGGGAGTTTTCGGTTAGATTGGCCTACCAGGCTCTCTTCCATGGCCAGAGCTAGGTTGGACCACCCCTCTTTGTAAGGCTCCCCTTCACCTTAGTATCCGCATCTTCGTCTGGCAACTCCTCCGAGATCGCCTACCCTCTAGGATGATGGTGGCAAAGCGTAACGGTCCTGGCAATGGCATGTGTAGGGTTCGCAGCATAGAAAACAAAAATTTTCCTACAATGTGAACTATATACCAAGATCTATCTACTAGATACAAACAACGGGCGGATGTATATCCGTAGAGAACATACCCTTGAAGACCGACAAAGCTTAACGAGTTCAACTCGTGGTTGATGTAGACGATCTCTTGCCGATCTCAAGATCGAGAGGAAGTCCTAGCGCCGCAAATCAGCAGCGCATCCGTGCTCGCACACACGTTCGAGGCACCGAGCAACCTCCGCCTCCTCGCTCCAGCGATGCAGCGGAAGCACAACTCTTTCTTGCCGAATAGCCACCGGGAACATGTATCTCGCTAGTCCGAGACCATGGGGGATAAATTCTAGAGGGGGAGAGAGATCCTTCACGAGGAGGTGTGTGAGACAAGTGAGGAGGGGGGCTCCTTTTATAGGAGGGGGGGACCCCAAGGGGGTGGCCGGCGCATGGGGGCTGCCCCCTTGCCCTCCCCTCTTCATGTGGGTGGACACTCCACTCACAAATCTCCTTTAAATTCCCTCCACTCAAAAGTCCACTTAAATTCCCATTAAATTTCCACCAAATTTAATGCAAACTCTCATTAAATAAAACTCTTTTATTTTATTCAGAATTTTGTCAATTACTTTAATGACAAACATTCACAAATAACCCCTTGCTAGAATTCTATTTCACATGCATAACCACTTTATGCAATTTCACCCAAAACCTGTTTGGTATCTAGTGAAATAAATTCCTGCGCTTGTTCATTCTTTCGGCATGAAACATTTGCTCCAATTGGATGTTGGTGTCTCTTAAGTGTGTCACCCTACGGTTCGTGAATAATGCGGACATGATCGAGATCCTCTCGGATCAATAATCGAAGCGGATCCGAGACCCATCGACTCCCACACATTCAACGATGACTTTCTTGTGATCGTCGGAACCTTTACGCTAGTATCTTAATCCCTTTGTTTCACGATATATTACATGTCCGAGATTCGATCATCGGTATCTCCATACCTAGTTTGATCTCGCTATCGACATGCACTCTTTTCGTTCTCGTGATATAACATTCTAGTGATCAAATCACTTGCTTGCAAGCTAATCAATGTGATATCACCGAGGGCCCAGAGTATATCTATCCGTCATCGGGATGAACAAATTCCACTCTCGATCCATGAGCCTCAACATAACACTTTATTAGTTCTGAATCCATCTTTATAATCACCCATTACGGTGACGCTTGATGTTATCAAGAAACTCTTCCGGTGTTAGTGATTGACATGATCTCATGGTCTAAGGATTAGGATAACTTCGTAAGTTGTTATAGCAATATAAACTCAATGACTTTGATTGTAATGCTATACTTCGGATGAATGTTCATCACACCATTACACTAATGTTGTGATCTCGTTATTAACAACATCCAATGTCCATGATCAGGAAACCTTGATCATCTTGTTAATCAACGAGCTAGTTTATGAGAGAGGCATAACTAGGAACTTTCTGTTTGTTTATTAAACACACATGTATTAACGTTTTCGTATTAATACAATTATAGCATGCAAAATAAACATCTATCATATACTTGGAATACACATAATAAACACTTTATTATTGCCTCTCAGGGCATATTCCCTTCAGCATGTGCCCCCTATGTGGGACACCGGAGACATGCACCCACATTATGTTCACGTGCACTATGGCTTAGTTCCTATGGAGCTTTATCCGGAATGCCCTGGGTCCTGCGTGCCAGGCCCACGATCTTGGAGAGTTCCTACAGAGTGAGGCGAACCGGGCCAGAAGGAGGCGCCGAATCTTCTGGCTAGTGTTCGCAGCTCTCTCTTGGACCTTATGGAACATGCGAAATAAGATGGTGATTGAGCGGATCTTCCCCAGCCGGGTGTCCGACTCTGTTTTCTCTTTCCTTGTCCACCTGCAGCAGTGGCTCCCGCTTGCTAGGCAGCGGGACCGAGAGCACCTCGAAGACACCCTCCGGGCCCTGAGGATGGCGGCGACCCCCTTCTCGGCCCCAGTCGTGACCTAGGTCTCTGCTGTGTCTTCGGTCCTGCCCTCTCGGCGCTGCACTTTTCTTTCTCTTTTGGGTCATCTTGTGCTAAGACCCCCAACGTGTTGTTGTACTCCTTTTTTCCCTTTGGCTTCAGCCAACACTGTCCTATGTTGGATCTTATATGTATTTGGATGTTGCTTTATTTATAAAGCGAGGCGCGAGCCTATTTCGAGGAATGAAACACATGTATTGTCTGAACAAAACAACATAGTTGTGTACGTTAGCAAATGTCTCAGAAGTTTAGTACAGGCTAGAGCGTGAAGAGCTGCAAATATGCTAGTTCTTGTTCAGCTGGTTGCTCTCGGTGCGCTCTAGGTCAACCCGGAGTTAGACCAAACAAAGTGTTCAAAGGAACTTCAGATCAAGCAGAAAACATCTGAACATTTCATCGTATCTGTGCGAGACAATTATATCTCATGGTAAGCGTGTAGGTCATCGATTTATAGCCTTTGATGTCAATGAAAGATTCATGGAGGTCAGCTATGTGTAAACTGGTTCTTCCTAGACTTTTTGGTGTTCTTCCCAAATCGGATGCCATGGAGTCCGCATTGGAATCGGAAACATGCATGGGAACAAAGGTGGTCTTATGGAAATTGATGGTGAGGCCCGTCGCCTCCGCAAAGTCATCAAGGCTGGATCGAATGTGGGTTGCGGCATGGGGAGTGGCTTTGGCTAAGATCAAGGTGTCACCGGCGTACTGCAGGATAGGGAACGGGAGGGTAGGGGAGAGAGGGTGAGCGAGAAGGCCAAGAGAGCAGGAGTAAAAAATAAGCTTGTGGAGGACGTCGGAAACAATATTGAAGTGGAAGGGCGACAAAGGATCACCTTGCCGGAGCCCATTTCTACCGTTAATCCAAGGACCAGGAATTCCATTACAGAGAATGGCGGTTTTGCCGGTAGTGGGAATGTCACAGATCCAGTCGCAAGAGGGAAACCCCTATATTATTGATGCGTGTTGTTGGCAGTTCTTGTTTAGCAAGCATCACCAGTTACTAGTTTCAAGTCTGGAGGTGGGGATACATTCGGAACTCGGAAGCATGTATATTTGATTCTTAGCTACAAAAATGAGAACAAACAAGTATTCTACATGTCTGACAAGGACGACTGAATTACGCCCAAGTAACATAATGAGAACAAAGTCCTTCAAAAATAGAAGGTGACACAGTTTCAGTCGTGTACAGCTAAGCCATACCACTTGCATAATTAAAAAAGAAAAGCATCTATGCTGTATTCGCAAAAAAAAAAAAGAGAATCTATGCTGAATGCGTACGTGATCTCCATGATCAAACATCGGTTAAGTTCAAGGAGACGAGACAATGCCATAGCTGCAAGTAGACAATATAATGCTGAAGAAACCGTGAGATAGTTGACTAATGAAATTTTCCTTACCACAATTAAAGCTTTGTTCCTGACAAAGTTTGCCAACTTCAGAGAGACACCAATGGTTTAGGAAATATACCTTGACTTCTTGCCATGGATGGAAAATTATGAAAACACCAATGGATTATGGTGCTATATTTCAGGCGCAGCTATAACATTGTGGCCCGCCCCTGCTGTTCAATTTAACAAGAAAAACGATTCAGCCCGAGTGGTCTCCATGACCAAACAAAATTCAGCAATCTAGCTAGCGTGAGTGGGTGATCATGCCACCACCATCTCCTAACCAACTATAAGTACACCAGGCATACCGCTTCTGTTCCTCACACCTCCCATTCCCATAGCCAAAGCCAAAGCCAAAGCAGCCATTCCAAGAGGTTGTTCACCAGCAAGAAGCTAGGCAGCGATATGGCCCTAGCAGCGCACACGAGGGCAGTGTTGCTGGTGGTGGCGCTCTCTGTGCTGGGCCTGGCCACCGGCGGCCTCGCGCAGATGAAAAGCGGGTTCTACACGGGCAAGTGCAGCGGCAACGATGTAGAGACGATCGTGCAGGGTCTCGTCAAGGCCCGCGTCGCCAGTGACGCTTCAATCGTCGCCCAGCTCCTACGCCTACAGTTCCACGAGTGCGCCGTCAATGTACGTGTTACTACTCTAGTGCTTGCAATTGCATATGCGCGCCGCCATTGATCTTCCGCATATGAATCTAAATGATCTGTATGGTATAGGGCTGCGACGGCGGGCTTCTGGTCGACGGTCCCGGGACGGAGAAGACGGCATCGCCGAACCTAAGCGTGAAGGGCTACGATCTAATTGCGGCCATCAAGACGGAGCTCGAGAAGCGGTGCCCCGGCATCGTGTCCTGCTCCGACATCGAAATCCTCGCAACGAGGGATGCGGTCGCCCTGGCCGGTGGGCAGAGGTACACCGTGCGCACAGGGCGGAGGGATAGGCGACGGTCCAGCGCTACCGATGTGAGGCTTCCGGGAGCAGAAGACACGGCCACACAGGCAACCTCTTACTTCGGCGGCCTCGGTTTCGACCAGCTGGAGACGGTGGTTCTCCTAGGCGCACACACGGTGGGCGTGACACACTGCAGCAAGATCAAGAGGACACGTCTTTATAGCTACGGTGGCAAGACAGGCGCAACGGACCCGAGCTTGCATCTAGATGACGCACAGGTGTACAAAAAGTACGTGTGCCCTAACACGGCAACGTCGGACAACAACATCCTGTACCTGGACGTCCAGTCGAGCGTGGCCAAGCTGGACAACAGCTACTACAAGAGGCTACAGGGAGGCCACGGCGTGCTCTCCGTCGATCAGAACCTCTACGCCAACAACACGTCCACCAAGTGGCATGTCGACAGGCTCGCCAACACAAACGACTTCTACTGGCTCTTCCCAAAGGCGCTCGTCAAGCTCAGCGAGATCAACGTGCTTACTGGCACGCAGGGAGAGGTCCGCAGGGTGTGCAGCAAGTTCAACTGATCCGCCGTTAGTTCTTCTCTAACCACGTTCATGTGTGACGACCGAGACTTCATCAAATTATATTCCTTAATTTCGGATTTGGTTATCTCAATCGATGCTCTATCTCATCTGTTTTCCTCTCTCATTTTGGTTTTGGTCGAATTGAATTACTACTTATTTTTTTATTCCATGTCCGATTCAATTATTTGCGTCCTGGTTGTACATTCTTTTTTGTCTTACGAAGATTATGAAGAAGATAATTGATGTCGTCCATACATCCTATTCCCATAGAAGAGATCATGAGCATCATCATATGCGCATCTGTATTCATTACATGGCCATTATATCTTCGATCTGTCGCAGAACATCTTCAACTTAAAATGTTCATCAAGGTTGAGTGCAGCGAGCTAAAACTAAATGGGAAACATGACAACTAAGGGTAAAAGCAATATGCAAAATAACGATTCAGGGTTATCTCATCCACATTGATTGCGGATAAATCACATAAACCTGCTGGCACAAATAAACTTGCAAAATTCGATCTCCACATTTACTTAATAGACCACCCCAACCGCATAAGACTATCCAGTTCTCCTGTAGTCGGCTAAGATAGACACGAGTCAGTATCATATATTCATATTCAAGCCTCGCTCAGAGGAGCATGACAGGAAAAAAAACCTAGCCCGACCAAGCCTAGGGCGCTGAATATGAGGGTAGCGGCTGTAGGCCTACGTGCTGCAACATGGTGGCGGGGACTTTACGGACCTGCCTTGGGTCTGGCCGGGCATTCAGCCTAGTGTGTCCTTGCTACCGCGCCCGGTCAGCACCCGTTGTCGGCGGTGGAGGATGCCCTCCAGCTGGCTTTGCGGCTGCCGCCCTCCGGCTCCCAGTAGCCATGTCTGCTCTTGCCGCTGCGTTTGTCCGGCTACCGCCTTTGGCGGTGGAGGTTGTTTCCTCCCACGGGGTTGCGGTACCACCGCTCCTTTCCTATAGCTCCTTCCTTCCGGTCCGGCCGGCCTCGCAATGTTTGCTACGGGGAGACGGCGATGGTGTTCTCAAGACCGTCTTGGTGCATGTTGGTGGACGGCAAGATTGGAGGAGCGCTTCGGACTGGCCGGGTAGTGGGATCGGTGGGCCGGGAGAAATCCATGTCGGTGTTGCCGGCACCAACGCGGTGACGTTTGCGGGCACCACCTTCCTTGTGCAGGACGTCGGGTGTACCCCTTCCCCCCCAATTCCCTTCCGTGTACCGGGAGAAATCCTAGGACTTGTCCAGGCAACAGCGTCGCCGTCGTCGCCCCCCATTCTTGAAGGTGTTGCTTGGTACACGGCGATCCGAAGGCATATGAGTGTGGTGGGAATTCTCCGGAGGGCACATCGATTGTGAGTCATTAGCACTTTTGTCGATCCGATGCCGTTGGCATTTTTTCTCTTTTCTTTCACTTATTTTTTCTTTTGGGCTTGGTTGTGCTGTCTGTTCCAGTAGTGGTCTCGTGCTTGTACCGTTTTGTGTTAGTTGCTATATTAATATAGTGGGACGAAAGCCTAATTTGAGGCAGTTCGCTAAACTTTTTCTTTTGAATATTGTCAAGTTCCATCATAAATGTTTTGCATTTTATTTGCTCCGTCCCCGCTTATTTTCTTGCCAAGGGTCAGCCATTTTACTCATTAACATGACATATCTTGTTGTACTGTCTGTCTTCTCTAGGCATTTTCCCATGTACTGTTACTCCTCTTCTTTGAATTTATCAGTCCATCTGGGCACTATGTATTGCCCCGGTATTTGATTCATTCCAAACTGTGTGAAGAAAGTTTAAAAATGTGACAGCACAGTATTCCATCTCTGGAAAACTTTGCACATTGGCATATGAAAGCATTGTTGCCAGGTTAACCTAACACTTCAAAATATTTTCTATCAAACTCTTGGTTCTAGTAGTTGAAAAGATCTGCCTGATGTCTTCCCTCGTTGATCTGGACTGGAGAGGCGGGTTCCAGAAGGCTCCGCCGGCGAACTACCATGGTCATATCATGGCTGGAGATTGTTTTCTGGCCGTTTGGTTTCAGCGGGAGCGTTGCGAAGCTCTGTTGTTTGTTCCCACCAAGTGCCATTCTTAGAGCCATGGTGAAGTCAGATGCGGAGAATGTCAGGAAAACGGAAATATGAGGGTAGCATGGTGATTTTAGTTCTTGTGGCGACGGAGATCTTGCTGCATGATCTGGGACTCGTTGCAGCGACTTTTGGCCAGTCTTACCTTGCAGGGTGAAAATCCAAGGACTGGCCTTAACTGGTTGTGCCTGACAATGACCTTTGTTGAAGGCATTGTTTTGTGAGCGAGGACTTTCTCCATTGTGAAAACCTATGATATTTGATCGGGCAATGACGGCGCCTGGGCACTATTTCCTTCTTGAAGGCGTTGTTATTGGAGTGGAGGACTACTGGTGTTGTTCTGATGGTGTCAGCGTCGTTGTTTTGAGGATTAGGTCTTTGTAGCGGGACTTTTCTTTTTTATAATTCTTTTTATCTGAGCTGTGTGCATCCGTAGGGCCGCTAGGGCATGCGTTGTTACAGAGGATGGGTGTAATTGGTATCCCCGTGATATTAATATATACTCTTTTCCAAAAAAAAGTTGAAAACCTTCTCCGGTCGATACACATGCCCCTTTTGTACCTCCTTCACATTGAATGTTGTAGAATGAAGTAGTTTTCTATGTATTTTCAGGAATATTTGCCTTGTGTAAATATTAGATGCATTATCTTTTCTATTGGCTGCAATAAGAAGCATGAAGGTACACACTATAGGAAAACTAGACAGTGCCGAGGGCCGGGATACTACGCTGACGGCCATTTGTCAGGGCCCTCGGCGTAGGTCCCTTCCTAGCCGAGGCCAGCAGGCCATCCCGCCTTGGCACTGAAATGCCCTCGGTGTAGCCTAGCTAGGCTGAGGGAGGCCCTCGGCGTAGCTACCGCCCGTGGGACGGCGTTAAGGCTACACCGACGGTATTGTCCTCGTCATAGGTTTTACAGCTGTGCCGATGGTAATGCGTTCGGCATTGGAATATGTTCTTATTAATACATCAGTTCTTGGTTGCTGTCTATCTTTGCCATCCATTTTATCTGTCTTCTTTTATATCTCCTCATATCTTTCGATGAACTACTCAACACTGTCCTTTGGAAGAACGGATATCACTGGCCAGACCAGAAGGTTCAACAACGGCCATCAACTCACAAACTGTTGATCTTCGTCTAAAAAAATGAACTATGGATCTTTAAGGCGATGCAAACAATTATCCATGCTGAATTCGTTACCGAGGCATATCACGAATCAATCCATAAAAATGGACCAACACTGGTAGAAAAGGGCCCATGCGTCCCGGTTGGTAAGGGCCATTAGTCCCGGTTGCCCAATCGGGACGGGGCAATCGGGACTAAAGCTCCAACCATTAGTCCCGGTTGCCCCACCAACCGGGACAAATGGGGGCACACGTGGCGGCATCAGAGCGCGAGGGGGGTGGAGCATTAGTCGGTTCGTAACCTAACCGGGACTAATAACCTGCCGCCGCAGAGATTTGCCATTTCTTCCGCCATGCGAGAATTCATTTTGGCACATTTTGTTGCCGCGACAGCATTTTCACCACTTTTTGTGCCGCGGAAGAGAATTCATTTAGGTTGTTTTATTGTTTATTTAGTGTTTTGCACTTATCAATGAAGGAACCTTATATTACACAAGATCATCA
Source organism: Avena longiglumis (assembly GCA_030063025.1). Lineage (NCBI taxonomy): Eukaryota > Viridiplantae > Streptophyta > Magnoliopsida > Poales > Poaceae > Avena > Avena longiglumis. The sequence continues at coordinate 582,394,875 of CP125973.1, read as the reverse complement.
TGACAATATTACATTCAATACACGGATCGAGTTCATGCACTACATACAAAAGTTGCTATTCGATGCTACCGCCAATTTCTTGAAAGTTGTTATTTTTACAATTCCTATTGTCTATACACAGCCGAGTAGTATTCCCCTTGTGTTTAGGACTTGCATCCAAGAATCCCGCCAATTCCTCTGTATTGCTCAGATGCGATCCTTTGGCGTAAGACCGTCCCGTAGACGTTCGATCTGATTTAAAAAAGGAGTCAGCCTATATGAATATGAAACTAAACACAATTTGATTGTAATTAAAAACTATAGAAATTGTTTACGTACGTGGAGTTGCTCTAAATTTCTGCCCTTCTCATCGCACGTCTGCCGGATGAACTCGCATACATAGTATCCACATAGATTGTTACTGGTCCTCGCGGGCACTTTACGAGAACAGAGTTCAATCAAAATAATAATCAAGCATGATAATAACTGTATCAAAACTAGAATCAAAGAGATGCGCGGATATAGCTAGTGGTGCTTACATCTAGTGGTTGAAATGTAAGCTCTTCTTTCCAAACACCCCTAGCCTTCTTGGTGAACCGTTTCCAAGCGCTGCCAGGCGTAGAAAACGAATAAAATAAGTTATTAAGTACTTGATATCATAAAATTCACTTAACGTTGCCGATATAGTGTCGTAATGATTAGAATTACCGGAGAAGTATCGCATGTCCTTCCACGTCTCAAGGGGTTTATGTTTCGAGTCCATGACTAGTACACGCCCTTTGTCAAGTTGAATGATTAACAGAATATAGTGGTACCTGCGAATGCAGAACTAATCAATTATATACTTAACATCGAGTAAGCGAAATAGAAAGTGTATACAAGACAATAACACTCACTGGAAGTTGTAAGGAAATAGTATTTCCCTTTTGGTTTCTTGAAACCTTAACGCGTGTACTATATTATCCTCCGTATCCTGGGGGCTTATTTTGAGATTAGCTTCATGAACCCAATATGGATCAATGAAGCCAATGTCATAGATTTGTCCTCTACTGCATTCGAGAATCTTCATTCTGCATATTAAAGTATGATTATATACATGCAATAAACAAAATATTATAGATGGAGACTAAATTAATTATAGAATTAGTACTTACAGACAATAGGCACTCATGATCGATTTGTCCAAGGCGTCTTGATTGAATAATTGAAATAGTTCATCAAATTCAATGGATATCATGTCATCCTTATCTTTCCCATGATGCTTTTTTGTAACCCTCAGCACTATCCAGTTAGCCCCGGCCCTTGTGGCATGCATGTACCAGTTATGCAATCTTCACATTTTTGTTGGAAGATTGTTTACCTCCTCAGGTTTGACGAGAGGTTTTCCGTACTGGTATTTGTATGCTACTTCACTCACGGGGAAGAACTCTAACTGGGATAAGTACTGGGCAATACTCATACCTTGAGCAACGGCAGCTTCTCCGTATTGTGCAACTACCTCTGGATCATACTGCTCTTCGGCCCCATATTTGCTCGACCCCACATTGGTTTGAGAAATCACCTTGAGAGGGGCGCAAGTCTGTTTTGCTTGTTCTCCGATCTGGGCAACAGATTTCCCGCTTGCATCAGTACTGCTCTTCGAGGCTTTTTGTGCTGCATGTGACTTGAGAATAGAACGCTCATAGTCTGATGACAGCTTTGGCTCGGGTTGATGAAGAGTCTTTAGCATTTTCAACACTTTGGCTTTTTCTTCTTTGGTGCTGGGGAACTCTGGCTCTTTCGGCCTCCTAGCTTAAACGCTGTCGCTTCGCATCAACGATCGCCGCAGTCTCCTCTTGATCGATCATAAGCTCTCTTGGGAGGAACCGTTGGTACTTTTGGAAGAGGCTCTTGTTTATGTTTCGCAATCGCTACGACGACAAGAGCGGTACGCTTACGCTTTTATCCCGAGGCGTCGGCGATGGCTCATGGCGATGGCTGCACCGGAGATTGGTGAGGCGACGAGCCGGTGAGGCGACGAAGACGCCGTCATGGCGGCGACCTCATTGGAGACAGGTGAGGCGGCGGCGAAGATGGCCTTGTGTGATTTGAAGCACGATACAATCCTTCGACCATAGAATGGTGACGTTTTTGGCCACCCGACAGCCACATCCCCTTCACCAGGGGTAGTGAAGATCCAAAACCTCAAAGGTGGGCATGATTTCATCCACGCCGACAACAACGTAGCCCTCTGGAACCGGACGACTGTGGTAAGTTGGTGTGGGTCCAATTGGTAAGGCATAGCCGACCGCCACCTTCATTGATATGTTCACAACTTTGACATGTAGCTCGCAGTGTGTCATCTCTGTGATATCATCCACTGGGTAGCCAACAGGAGCCATCGTCGGTGCATCATCGGCATCGCCATTGTCATCACCCGGGACCTCGGTGGAAGCCACACTGCTTTTTCGATTATTCGATAGGCCGGTAGCATCGAATGCAGTGTGATGCTGAGATGGGCCGGTAGTACTTTTCTCTTTAAGTGAGTTAATTTCATCTTGTTGTTGCTTTAATCGGTCTTCAATTAAACGCATTCGCTCTTTCTGACTTTCAACTGCCGCCTGCCCTTACTCCTCTGACGGCTTCTATCAGGATATTTCTTCCTCTCTTCGGGAAACCCAGTCCTCCATGATTGGGAGCCTATTGTGCCTCGTGTTCGTCCATCATGTTCCTTATTTCCAAGGGCGAGTGTGAGCTCATCATTCTCTCTATCGGGAATGAAGTCCCCATCTTTAACAGCCTTTACTGCTTTTCTCATCCTCTCGATTGGCAAGGGGTCTTCTTTATGTTGTATGTTATATATACACCTCCTTCCGAGTCCAACGTGCCCCATGCCCGTAAAACCAATTCCTTGCATGTTCTACCCAATCGCCTGTCTCGGGTGATATTTTTATCACGCAGCCTGCTCAAGTTTCTCCCACTTAGGAATGCCAACCTTGTAGCCACCTTGCCCCATAGTATGGTGATACTTCTTCTTAGCGATTCATCTTATTCGTTTGAGACATTTTCTTAGCTTTTTCTGATTTCTTGTATTCCACAAACTCATCCCGTAATGGTTTTATCTTCTCAAACTGAATATTCTTGAAATCGAGTCTTCTTTTTCACGACATAGTCAAGGTGCAATCTTTTCTTCCATTGGTGAAACACCGGGCCATCTTCTTCAAAGCCCACTCCACGACCTTAGCCTCCATGGCTCTCCCATGTTGTAAGGCATCCTCAACTGGATCCTCCGCATTTGGATCCAGCTCTATCTTCGTAGTTTGAAATTAACCATGAGCCTCTTCCACAAGAAATCTTTGGCGTGGTTAGGGACAAATAAACATGTTCCTCTTCATCCGCATTAGCAGGCCTATTCCAATTTCTAATGGTGATCGGGACTAAGTCCCTAACGACATTCGCATTGTGCCACAAATTTGGTTGCGACAACCGAGCTGTCGGCTGCCGTCTACTGACATCTTGATCTGAACCTCTCATGGTCTTGCAACTTTTTGGTTGGGCCTCGTCGCTTTTTCAAGAGATTCCTTCGATCCGAGGGCTAAAAGAAGAAAGATCTCCATTACTATTTCTATATAGATACCAGATGATTAATTAATGAATTGATTTATATTACATGCACCTTGCTTGAGCGTCTTCTCGATTACACAAGGCATCGCCTTCTCCCTCATGAAGGCAACACCTTCAACCTCAAACAAGTTGTCTACTCCGGTAAAAAGAGGATCACCCTCACCGGAGTTGTTCAGAAACGTTGATACGTCTAAATTATCTTCCCCACGGATCACACCTTGGATCAACTCTACCTTTTCTTCGTCTCTGACGTGTGGGTCCATATTTTCTGCATAGGTGGAAAAACGAATAAGTTAAAGCGGCTAAAGGAGAAAGTTAAGTACGGCGTTGAGAGATATAAACCCTAATTCAGAGAAACCCTAATATATACATACACAATAATAAAAATGAAGAGAAAGGGAAACCGTGTAGTAGATAGGCACATCTTCGAACCCACATGCACCTAAGTTGCTTGACAATGTGAATCGGGTCTGGGGCTACCCACAGTCACTGACCAGTGGGGCCGAAGACCAATAATACCAAAGTAATTAATAAACCTAATAATACCTAACTAATAATAAACCTAATAATCGAAACACCGAAAAGAAAGGGAAACAATCAACACATGGCATCGATGCAATGCTCAAGCAAGTATGATGATATGACAAGTTAATTTGCATTGGAATGTAACCCTAAGACATGCTCGATGATTTAATCGGGGTTCCGAGGGGTGAAAACCCTAACTCGGAGAAACTCCGGAACATATGAGAGGGGTGCATTTGTTCTTCTAATTATACTTGTCATTTAAGTTGTTTAACAATGCATGATTATATGTTAAATAGATAGGTTTCATTTTTCTGAACAATTTGATATATTATTTGTATTTTTCTGACTTATAAACAATAAGTTATTGATTTTACAATATTAAATCATTTTCTGGAATTAAAAACAAAAAGGCAAATAGTTTTTACACCGGGGCGACCCCTAGCCAGTGAGACTGACAGATGGGCCCTAGTGCCAACTCAGCCTCCACGCAAGCAAGCAGGCCCCACCGAACCCTGGTTATTTTTCACGAGTTCACAGTCTACCCACTGGGGCTGGCCGGTGGGCTAGGGCCATGGCCACCTCGGCGCCCGCTCGGCTCGCCGGTGAGCACTGTGCGGTGGCCGGCGACGTTGCTAGAGGGATCGGGAGGGGGCGTGCGTGGGTTTGTTCGAAAGAGGGCGTCGAGGCGAACCTAACTAGTAGGGCACCGCCCGGATTTGGTCACCGGAATAGGGCACGCGACGACATGCAACGGCGGCGGATGGCGGCGGACGGCGCGAGAGAAGGACAGAGCGCTAGGGGAGGAAAGAAGGGGTCCCAGAGAGTTACAAGCTCACCCTCGACGCGTGTGTAGCCTTGGCGGGGACGGAGGAGATCGGCAGAACGGGTGATGGCAAGGCGGAGCTGCCGGTGATGGGGAAGACGCGGTCGATTCTGGCCATGGCTTCGATTCTTCGGCGAGGAGGATAAGCACAACGAGGCAGCGTGGAGGCCGACAACGAGACGATGGTTGGGCAGCCTGACGGCGTCCGAGCGGTTGTCCTCGCGGCGGCGATCTCTGTTGCGGGTGAGGGAGAAAGAGGAACGGGGAAGAAGGAGAAGGGGCATGGTTAACTAGTAGGGGGCCTTTAGTCGGTTGGTGGCTCCAACCGACTAAAGATATCGTCCGGTTGGAGCCACCAACCGGACGATAGTCCAATATTTTCAGAGACCAAGGGTTGGCGTTAGGTCTTTAGTCGGTTGGTGGCTCCAACCGACATATTCCCGATTTCAAATTTTTCACGTATTTTCTCTCTGTTCGCCTTTATTTTTATATTGGGGTTTAAATTTGTATTGTTTTTAAATGATAATTAATTTGGAATTTAGAAAACTTTAAACATAAGTGTTTGGATTTGAATAAATAATTCAAAACATTTTCATTTTAAAAATAATTAATGTAACCATTTAAAATATGAACCATTTACAATTAAAATGAATTAACTTATATTTTTAATATCAATTTGGAATTTAGAAAAACTTTAAACATAAGAAGTGTTTGATTTGAATAAATAATTCAAAAACATATTCTATTTTTAAAAATAATTAATGTAACCTTTAAAATGAATTAACTTATATTTTTGAATATTAATTTGGAATTTAGAAAAATTTTAAACATAAAAAGTGTTTGGATTTAAATAAATAATTCAAAAACATTTTCTTTTAAAAATAATTAATGTAACCATTTAAAATATGAACCATTTACAATTAAAATGAATTAACTTATATTTTTTAATATCAATTTGGAATTTAGAAAAATTTAAACATAAAAAGTGTTTGGATTTAAATAAATAATTCAAAAACATTTTCTGCTTTTAAAAATAATTAATGTAACCATTTAAAATATGAACCATTTACAATTAAAAATGAATTAACTTATATTTTTTAATATCAATTTGGAATTTAGAAAAACTTTAAACATAAGAAGTGTATGGATTTGAATAAATAATTCAAAAACATATTCTATTTTAAAAATAATTAATGTAACCTTTAAAATGAATTGACTTATATTCTATTTTTGAATATTAATTTTAAAACGACTTTTTATGCTTTCGGAAAATGGAAAAGGGCTTTTCCGCGACAAAAAGGAAAACTTCCTCTGCAACATTGTTCTCCATACCAATGTCCACACACATGCATAATATGGGCACAACATCACAAACTATGCCGTGATTCAGACATAACATCGGTCATTTGGACCGAAAGCCATGAAACCTCGAACATGATAGGTCATTTTGTGAAGGTTTTTTGAAACATGATCAATATACCAAGTCCGTATTTTTCCTTTCAACTATGTAACATAATATGACACCACGAAGGATTTTCATTGTTCGGATTTTTTTGAATTTATTATGCCCGTTTTGAATTATCTGAATTTCTAACTATGGTCGAACCGGTGTGCATGAAGATAGGGACGCATCGTTAGAACTTGCATTGGATCTCTGAAGAAACCACATATTGCGAGTCTAAAATGATTTTTCAAAAATCACGGGCGATAGATCATGTACCGTAGTACAAACCGGACCCACTTCACCGATTCGGAGACATTTGTCATTTTACCCGGATGGACGAAAAGGTTTGAGATGTAACGTTGGGAGATAGTCCATGTAAGTTGGTCTAGTATTTTAGGAAAATGGGAAGGTAGCATTGTGAAACGGCATTTTGGTGGTTACTTCAATAAAGCGACCCGCTTTTTGCGCTCGGAAAATGGAAAAGGGCTTTTCCGCACATAAAAAGATAAACTTCCTCCTGCAACATTGTTCTCCATACCAATGTCCACACACATGCATAATATGGGCACAACATCACAAACTATACCGTGATTCAAACATAACATCGGTCATTTGGACCGAAAGCCATGAAACCTCGAACATGATAGGTCATTTTGTGAAGGTTTTTGAAACATGATCAATATACCAAGTCTGGTATTTTTCCTTTCAACTATGTAACATAATATGACACCACGAAGGATTTTCATTGTTCGGATTTTTTGAATTTATTATGCCCGCTTTGAATTATCCGAATTTCTAACTATGGTCGAACCGGTGTGCATGAAGATAGGGACGGCATCGTAGAACTTGCATTGGATCTCTGAAGAAACCACATATGTAGTCTAAAATGATTTTTCAAAAAATCACGGGCGATAGATCATGTACTGTAGTACAAACCGACCCACTTCACGATTCGGCAGAATTTGTCCTTTTACCCGGATGGACGAAAAGGTTTGAGATGTACCGCTGGGAGACAGTCCATGTAAGGTGGTCTAGTATTTTAGGAAAATGGGACGGTAGCATTGTGAAACGGCATTTTGGTGGTTACTTCACAAAACGACCCGCTTTTTTGCTCGGAAAATGGAAAAGGGCTTTTCGGTCGACAAAAGGAAAACTTCCTCCTGCAACATTGTTCTCCATACCAATGTCCACACACATGCATAATATGGGCACAACATCACAAACTATGCCGTGATTCAGCACATAACATTGGTCATTTGGACCGAAAGCCATGAAACCTCGAACATGATAGGTCATTTTGTGAAGGTTTTTTCGAAACATGATCAATATACCAAGTCTGGTATTTTTCCTTTCAACTATGTAACATAATATGACACTACGCAAAGGATTTTCATTGTTCGGATTTTTTTTGAATTTATTATGCCCGTTTTGAATTATCTGAATTTCTAACTATGGTCGAACCGGTGTGCATGAAGATAGGGGACGGGCATCGTTAGAACTTGCATTGGATCTCTGAAGAAACCACATATTGCGAGTCTAAAAATGATTTTTTCAAAAAATCACGGGCGATAGATCATGTACCTGTAGTACAATCCGGACCCACTTCCTACCGATTCGGCAGACATTTGTCCTTTTTACCCGGGATGGACGAAAAGGTTTGAGATGTACCGTTGGGAGATAGTCCATGTAAGGTGGTCTAGTATTTTAGGAAAATGGGACGGTAGCATTGTGAAACGGCATTTTGGTGTTTACTTCACAAACGACCCGCTTTTTGCGCTCGGAAAATGGAAAAGGGTTTTGAAACATGATCATTGTTCGGCACAAATTTAGTCCCGATGTATTCAAACCGGACTAAAAATATTTTCCGCCATTTCCCACCTCTTCCCGCCAAGTTTTCCGCCTTTCCTTTCTACTAGAGCTTTTAGTCCCGGATGTAGTCACTAACCGGGACTAAAGATATTTCCGCCATTTCCCAAAGCTTCACGCCAAGTTTTCCGCCTTTCCTCTATATTTAGGGTGATCGTGTCATGGCTATCCACACATCCACACCTTCCTCTCTTAGAACAATGGACAACGCCATCGGGCCATTCGACCCTCGAGGACCGAGGCCAGCGCCCAACTACCCTTGTCCACCGGGTATCGCCACGGCCGGATGCCGAGCCGAGGGGTTCTGCCCTCTGTCCCTCAAGGTTCCGCACGTCAGCGCCATCACAAACCACTTCTACCACGAGCTCACGCCGAGAGCGGATGGATCCCAGTGGGATCCCGACAACTATGACACTGGAATGCCTTCTTCGCTAATAGGCATGAAAGGGAGCTCGCCAGTACGAGGGTGATGGCCCGCCACCGTGAACCACAGAAGTCGGCCGTCGTCTGTGGTGGGAGAACCGTACTATCATCGAAGTGATGCGCTACATCGCCGGGGGAGACCATCCTCGCCTACGGTGCCCACGAGTCCACCCGCCACAGGCCCCACACTGTACCGGCGGTAGCGGCATCGTCTTCCAGGAGACCCCTCTCCCACCCGCCGTGAACCCGAGGCTGGAATGGCCCTTGGTAGATGCCATGGATGGGCTGAGGATCCCCGGAGTGGCAGGTGACGATGACGATGACGACGACGATGAAGACCACAAGCTGCATTATAGGACTAGGCATGATTATGACTAAAGGGGCTTTTAGGCCTGAGTGTTAGTTAGTCCCGATTTGTCGGTTTTAATATTAATAAATGTCTTAAGTGTTACCTAATAAATAGAGGGAAATGCCTATATAAAGAGAGGGTTCATATTTAGTCTCGGTTGGAGAAACCAACCGCGATCAAGGGATTATGCAGAGTGGGCGGACAACACTAATAATAGGGGTGAGTGTCGACATTATGTCGTATGGCTTGTACCTTGTCCCGATGGTGTCACCAACCGGACTAAAGATGAACTTAGTCGGTTGGAGACACCAACCGAGACTAAACATGAGTCAGCACTAATAATAGGGGTGAGTGTCGACATTATGTCGTGAGTGTCGACATTATGCCAAGCTGCTTGTACTATAAATAGGAATCCTTGTGAGTCCAGTCCTCCAGCCAGTTTGAGGCATCTCCAAGATGGTTTTCCAGAGCAGGGACACCACTACGGCGCCAGTTCGGGGAGATGCGACGAGCCCAGTCCTCCGGCATCTCCGAGAACTGGTCATAGAGGCACTCCTAATATGTGAAATTAGTTAGCTCGAGGCGTATTGATCTAGTTAGTGAAGTTACAAGCTGCAAGATGGTTTTCGAGCAGGACACCATCGCGGCCAGTTTTAGGAGATGCCGACGAGCCCAGTCCTCCGCATCTTCAAGAAACTGGTCATAGAGGCACTCTAATATGTGAAATTAGTTAGCTGAGGCGTATTGATCTAGTTAGTGAAGTTACAAGCTGCAAGATGGTTTTGAGAGCAGGGGACACCATCATGGACAGTTTCGAGGAGATGCCGACGAGCCCAGTCCTCCGCATCTCCGAAACTGGTCATAGAGGCACTCCTTAATATGTGAAATTAGTTAGCTCTGAGGCGTATTGATCTAGTTAGTGAAGTTACAAGATGCAAGATGGTTTTCGAGAGCAGGGACACCACTGCGGCCAGTTTCAGGGAGATGCCGACGGAGCCCAGTCCTCCGGCATCTCCGAGAAACTGGTCATAGAGGTACTCCCGGTCCAGCCACAAAATGGGACTAACACTCAAGACATTTATTAATATTAAAAACTGAGACTACAAAACCGGGACTAAAGGCCACAAACCGCGAAAGATATCCTTCGGTCAAGCCACAAACCGCGAAAGACATGAACTAGAGTTACATAATATGAGCATGAACTTCTTGGCATATGTCATTCCTTATGACCGCAGACGTAACCATGGAGCATCTTCTTTACTTAACGGAATGCTTGGGCCGTTTTCACCGTGAAGGGCGGAATTTCATCAAACTTATTATAATCTTCGACATGTCTTGTCCTCGATTCCCACGATGTTTCTTTTCCCCGAAAGAACTATGTGACGCTTTGGCTCATCATATGATGTATTCGTTTGCATATTTTTTCTTTTTTCGTCCGAGGACATGTCCTTCACATAGAAAACCCGAGACACATCATTGGCTAGGACGAATGGTTCATCTCTATAACCAAGATTGTTGAGATCCACTGTTGTCATTCCGCATAACCGGTCTATCTTTAACCCTTCCCCATTCAGTTGACCCATTTGCAAATAAACAAAGGGACCTTAAAAGAGACTCCATAGTCTAGTTCCCATATCTCCTCTATGTAACCATAATATGTGTCCTTTTTCCATTCTCGTCTATTGCATCAAAGCGGACACCACTATTTTGGTTGGTGCTCTTTTTATCTTGGGCGATCGTGTAGAATGTATTCCCATTTATTTCGTACCCTTGGAAATTCAATACGAGAAGATGGTGACGGCCAACAAGTATAGATGATCTCCAACAGTGGTGTCATTCAAGAGATGTGTCCGCATCCAACCACCGAAGACTTCATGTGTTCATCTGTAATCCATGATTCAGCTTCCCGGGTTTTGAGCGTACAATATTCTTGTGTTCCTCCATATACTGGAGCTGCCAAGGTGGAATTATGTAGAACTGTAGTGTGCTTTAGTGAAAGAATCCCGTCCTACATATCATTACTTTCTTTCCCAGCGTGCCTTTTCCACTTAGTCTTCCCTCATGCCATGAGTCGAAACACCAATCGGCTTAAGGTCAGGAATAAAGTCAACACAAAACTCAATTACCTCCTCTGCTCCATATCCCTTGGAGATGCTTCCTTCTGGTCTATACGGTTATGAACATATTTCTTTAAGACTCCCATGAACCTCTCAAAGGGAACATATTGTGCAGAAATACCGGACCGAGAATGGCAATCTCTTCCACTAGATGAACCGGAGATGTGTCATAATATTGAAGAAGGATGGTGGGAACACCAATTCAAAACTAACAAGACATTGTACCACATCCTTCAGAACCTTGGCGAATATCTGGATTGATTACCTTACGAGATATTGCATTGAGGAATGCACACAGCTTCACAATGGGTACTCGAACATTTTACGGTAGAAGCCCCTCAATGCAATCGGAAGCTGCGTCATAATCACGTGTGATCATGAGACTTCAGGTTTTGGAACTTTTCTCGCCATATTTATTATCCCTTTATATTAGATGAGAAGCCCGGCACCTTGAGGTGTAAAGGACTTCAAAAAAGATTTCCTTCTCTGCTTTGGTAAGAGCATAGCTATCACGACTTAAGTGACGCCCTTTATCCGTCTTGTTATCTGTATGCATGTTCTTTGGTCTTTCATAATTTGTTGGTCCTCCGTGCGGTGTATCTTTTGTCTTCCCATACACGCCTAGGAATCCTAGCAGGTTCACGCAGAGATTCTTCGTCACGTGCATCACGTCGATTGAAGAGCGGACACGCAGGACTTTCCAATATGGCAGCTCCCAAAATATAGATTTCTTCTTCCACATGGGTGCGTGTCACGTAGCGGCGTCGTTCGAACTGATTGACCGTCGGGACCCTTTCCAAAGATTACTTCTATGTCCTTGACCATACCAAATACATCATCACCGGTGGGAGTTCAGGGCTTCTTCCGGTGATCTGCCTCACCTTTGAAATGCTTGCCTTTCTTTCTTACGGATGATTGGTCGGAAGAAATCGTCGATTCGCTAGGTACACAACCTTCTTGCATTTATGCAAATATGTACCTTCGATCTTATCTAAACAGTGGGTGCATGCCTTATATCCTTTGTTTGTCATCACGAAAGGTTACTAAGAGCAGCCAATCATTGATGGTTCTGAATAACAACCCTCGTAGATTAAATGGCTCTGTTTGTTCTCATCCCACGACGTACACTGGTTTCCCACAACCGTAAGAGTTCTTCAACTAATGGCCTAAGGTACACATCAATGTCGTTGCTTGCTTGGGCCTTGGATGAGCACTTGGCATCATAATGAACTTACGCTTCATGCACAACCAAGGAGGCAGGTTGTAGATACATAGAGTCACGGGCCAGGTCTTGTGCTGCAGCTCTGCTCCCCAAAAGGATTCATGCCATCCGTACTTAGACCAAACCATAAGTTCCTAGCGTCACACCGCAAAGTGGAAGTCTCTCTCGATTTTTCTCCACTGTGACCCATCGCCAGGTGTCTCAACTCCCGTCTTTCTTACGGTCTTCTTTGTGCCATCGCAACAACTTTGGCATGCTCTTTGTTTACGAACATGCGTTTCAACCTTGGTATTATAGGAGCATACCACATAACCTTAGAAGGAACCCTCTTAGGGGGCTCTCCCTCAACATCACCGGGGTCATCTCGTCGATCTTATACCGCAGCATTGCATACCGGCATTTATCTAAATTCTCATACTCCTTACATGTAGAGGATGCGATCATTAATGCATGCATGTATCTTTTGCACATCTAATCCTAGAGGATGAGAGTCTTCTTTGCTTCGTAGGTACTCTCGGGAAGTTCGTTATGTTTTGGAAACTTGGCTTCATTATTTTCAGCATCTTTTCAAATGAGGAGTCGGTTAGACCACACTCTACCTTCCATCGCAACAATTCGATGGTCGTCGAGCTTTGTGCTGCCATCTTCACAATTTGGGTACAACAATTTCTTGTGATCTTCTAACATGCCCTCTAACTTCAACTTCTCATTTTACATTTCACAGTCTCGCTTTGCATCGAAATGACCCTACCAAGTTCATCACCGGCTCATCTAATGCCCGTTCTTCACCTTTTCCTCTCCATTATCTTCCATTGCGGTATCACGTATTCAGGAAACATATGATGATAGTTGTTATCATCATCTTCTTCTTCACCATCTTCCATCATAACCCCTCTTTCCCGTGCTTGGTCCATCAATTATAGTTGGGCATGAAACCTTTCATAATCGGTGGCTGAATGATTTTCGGAAGAGTACTCCTTGTTGTTCCGACATTGAACACATGGACAACGTATAAATCCATTCTCTTTGTTTGCTGTAGCCACATCGATAAATTTATCCACGCCTTTGATATACGGCTACCACGCGGTCACCGTACATCCATTCCCGACCGTTCATACGCATCATATAAGTAAGTTTATCAAAAACAGGACATCATAAATAGTGAAATAACCAATTCACACCGACACATGAATTGTATCAATGACCTAGAAAAGATAAGATTGCTAACCTCGATCGAGGAAATAAAGAGGAGAAAGCTCAAGTGCGTCTCGGACACCTTCTATATTTTTGTTCTATGAGAAATTCAACGGGATTTTCACTCAAACATTTCAACAAACACCTTCAATGCATGCATGAAAAAAACTAGCACACACCTCACCTTACACCATTCGAAAAAAGCAGTGGAGGCAGAGGAGGCGTTGCATTTATAGGCGACAAGGGTCTTTAGTCGGTTGAAGCGACAAGGACTAAAGGTGCGTGCCACGCCACATGGCTATGGCCAAACCTTTAGTCCCGGTTGGTGGCTCCAACCGGGACGCATGCCCCCTTACCAACCGGGACCCATGCTCCCTGGCCCCGTGCCCGCTCCAACCGGGACGCGTGCCAGCATTAGTCCCGGTTGGTGGCGCAACCGGGACTAATGCTCCGAGGGATCGCGAACGGATGACCCTTTTTCCTCTAGTGCAATGCAAGTCTGCGAAAATGTTTACCTATCTAATATGCACAAAGATGCTTGACATTCAGTTATTAATCTTCTATATAATGTAAAAAAGATGATATGATCCTGTAAAAAGAAATACAGCAGATTTGATAAGCATGGCAAAAAGTGCAGTATGTAGTAGCTGGCAGATCCAACGGCAATTACATCACTATACATCACCAAAAAAAACATGTGGCGATGTGTTGTGCCATAATCCCTCTGGTTCCAATTAGAAAGGGTAAAATAAAATAAAGACCCACAAAATGGAACATATATGCACCAACAAAAAGATCATGGAAGCGGGAGCGATGTCGTTTTTTTTGAATTCCCCTCCCGCGTGGCCCGCGGCGGTGACGCCGTTGCCTGATGGACGGTGGCTGGTCGTGTGGGCCGGCGTCCCCGCCCTCGCGCCACAGAACGCGCACGGTGGTGGTTTGCCCCCTCCCGGACCTGGTGCCGCCACTCCGCTGGCTGGCGCATGCCTCCTCGTCGCTCGAGGAGTGCCGTCCCGGTGAGTCGCCAGCGTCCGTCCTCCTCCGCTCCATCGCGCGTCGCCTCGTCCCTCTCGACCACCGGGACATGGTCATCGATGCTCGGCCGGTCCGGCGCGGGGAATTGATCCGCGAGGGAGGGTCCGTCCTCATGCTGGCCCACCGCGTGCTCATCAGTGTCCGCGTCCTTCTCCAAGAACTCACTGGGATCTTGCGCATCAGTGTCCGCGTCGCCTCGTCCTTCTCCAAGAACTCACTGGGATCTTGAGCATGTCAGACAGGTCCTGGGGCTTCTTGGATAAAGCTCCAAAAAAACCGAGTGGTCGGGCATGTGAACATGATATGGGCACACGTCTCCAACTTCCCACATAATGGTCACAACCCGTCCCTAGGGCCGTTACGTTTCGAAACCTCTACTCCTAAAAGAAGACGGCCCCATAGCAGCTACCACAGGAATATCTTTAAGCTCAGGGGTAGTTGGGGCCTTCCACAGGGGGGGGCATTCACGCGAGCTCTAGTCCCTGGAAGAGCGTCCTATAGGCCGAACTAAGCGAAAAAGCTCCTGTAGGAGATTGACGCCAAGTTACCTCGTCCCTCTCCTCTGATAGGGGCACAGGTAGGGCGCCCCGCAGTCTCAAGAAATTAGTGGCCTCGACGCCACAATTTAGAGAGCTTGTCGTTAACTTGGTGACAGCGGAGGAGGACAAGGCCGCCATGATACATCATGGGAAGGTAGTCACCAAGGAGGTAATCCGTGTGAGCGTGGCATGTCAGGGGACATACGGTCATCCAAAAACAACATGGCGGTGGGCGTGGACGGGTGGACCAAAGAGAGGTGTGCCAGCGGATCATCCACGTCATCGTGGTTGTTGATGTAGGCGAGGATGGACGAGGGCACGATGCCTCCTTGTTGGGTGACGCTGACATGGTTATACCCCACGGGTATACGACATCAGTATACCTGGTCCAGCCCAAGGAAGGCCCACAAGAATACACGCGGTCCATAAAGATTTTCGGGTGGCCCAAGCCCATGACATCTTCGGATCCTTGGAGAGCAAGACTAGATTAGATAGAATATTCAAACAGGCAAACCCTAAAACCTGTAACCGACTCGATCTGCGGCTGGGACCTGTCTACCTCTATATAAATGCTAGGAGGGCACGACGAGGAGGGCACCTCTGAAAGAACATTTCTTAATCCCTAGTGTTTTGTGTGTTAGATAACAATACCAAGGATCATTTAATGTGTGTTGAAGTGTTGCAGCTCTATTTGAGTATAAAGGGAAAAGAACTCTGCCTTTGGGGGCGGATAATTCGGCCCCACCAGGGGCGGATAATCTGCCCCTCCCTTTGCCCAAGCAGGAGCAAGCCCCAGAAGGGGGGCGGAATTTTGGCCGGATTTTCCGGCCCCGCCGGATAATCCTCCCCTCAGGGGGGCCGGATAATCCGCCCCCCTGCTCATCGCCAAGGCGCAAGCCCTAGAGAGGGGGCGGAGTTTTGGCCAGACTTTCCGGCCTGGCCGGATAATCCGCCCCTCAGGGGGCCGGATTATCCGCCCCCCAAGATCTTCACCAAGCTTCACCAAGGCGCAAGCCCCAGAGAGGGGGCGGAGTTTCCCCCGGAGAATCCGCCCTTGGGGCGGAGTTTTCCCAGGGGGCGGATAATCCGCCCCAAGTGGGGGGCGGATAATCCGCCCCCAAAGTTGTGCAACGGCCAGATCTGGGGAGGGGGTATTTAAGTCAGCCATCCCCCTCCTGCCAGAACGATTGATTCATCTCGAAAAAGACCAGATCAGATCTGAAAGCTTCATCCAAGAGTGCTCCACCTAGATCCACCCAAAGGCCCCATACCTTGGGGAATCGAAGGAGGAGAACTCGATCTTCAACATCAGCAATCAAGCGCTTCATCTCCTCTCCATTCATTTGGAGAACCTCCGATCTAGTATTTCTTGCAAATATCTAGATCCTCGTTTTTGTTTATATTGATAAACCTTGTTCTTGTGGCAGCTTGTTGTCATCTCGGGAGCCCCCAATTCGGTTGTGGGTGTGTGCCCCGATAGTGTTGTAGAAGGCACCGGTTCCCGCCTCGAAGGGATCCAATAGTGGAGAAGGTGGATCAGGCCTCTCGTGGCGAGATCCATCGGAGAATAGGGTGAGGCCTATTGTGGCGTGGTGGTCTTAGAACCGCCCACCCCTCCAACGCAGATGTACTTCCCTTAACAAGGAAGGAACTGCGGTAAAACAAATCCCTGTGTATCCGCGTGCTCCACTACGGTTTCCTCGCTCCTCCTTTACATGCTTAGTAGTTAGGGTTACATATAGGGAAATTCTCGTAGTTGCATATCTAGAGAATTTACTTTATGTCAAGCCTAAAATTGAAAAAGTATTAAAAATTGGTTAGCACCTATTCACCCCCCTCTAGGTTCCCATACGATCCATTTCAACCTCTCATACCACCGCATACACACCTCCACGCCAGATTGCATCTGCGCACCCCTATAACTTTCGGTTCCGCCATAATCAAGAGCAGACAAGCAGGAGTAGGGTTTTTCCTCTGGGGCCTAAACCTGGTTAAATCTCATGTCCCCTGGTTGCTTGTCTGTTAACCGTTCCGCGATCTCCAGCACCCTTATATTCTCCAAAACCCAAGCTCATAACAATGGGCATTGACGAGATAAAACCTTGTCAATTGGCACCGTTTGTGGGAAACGGGGGCGCTGATTGTGCGATCGTGACGGTCCCGACCAAAGCGATCTACAACTCTTCGGCGACGGAGAGCCATCTCCTCTTTGGCTCTTTCGACTTCACCGCCCACTCGCCAGCCACCATGAAGGACTTCGAGCCCGTAGGCGACGGACTCGAGATCCTGTTCGAGAGCTTCTGCTTCCAGGTGGGACAGACCGGCACTCTCCGCCTCCTAGAGCGGGTTCCACTGCCATAGATCAGGCCCGCCTGGTGGGATTCGCATCCCGCGCTACGCACGTCAACATCGATAGATGAGTCATACGACAGCAGCAGCTGCAACTCAGATCTGTGCGATCCTCCGTCGGATGAAGGGACCTACGGTTCCAGATCCGAAAGTTGCATAAGCAGCGACCCAACCTACGGACGCTACCAATGCGTCGTAGTCATCCAAAGCGACGTGGAGCAACAACCACTAAGTTCGGTGCTCACGTCGCCACCGAACTTCGCAGGGTAGAAGCGGCGAAAATAGGAGGAACGAATCCCCCGTAGCGAGAAGACACCGATGCCAATCGAGTAATCCACCTCGGCAAGGAGGGATGGAACCAAGCACGCGAAGCCATGGCGGGCAACAAGATCTTTCCTGTGGGTGCCTCATGGGACCTACTGATGGCATACCACCTCCTCTTCATCGAAGAGCACAAAAAGCAGGTGAAGATGCAAGAAGTGCTCGACAAACGCAAGAAAGCGGCCTCAGAGTCCAGCGCGCGGCGAGTTGCGCTCTCCGCCATGGGCGGCTCCAGCTCGCACGACAACAACGCCAACAAGCACCGTTCTCGCATAGAGAACATGGACCCCACTGCACGTCGCGAGATGACCCGAAACCTCAACACGTCCTTCATGGAGATGGACGCTAACGGCAACATCACCCCGAAGACGCCACAGGCCGCGATTATAACGGCTACAACATATCTCGCATCCCATCCACCTCCGGTGGGGGACCCGAAGAGAGCCATGCACAAGTCCGCGCTAGCCGGACTCGGACTCATCGGAGCTGCGCTCCATGATGAAACTCCCGTGGAGCCGAAAAAGAAGGCTGCGGTCAGATTCAACCGCAGTCCAATACCCTCATCCGACGAGGAGGAACACGATCTACCTCGACGACGCAAGAGTCCACGATGTCGCAGCCACGACTACGACGCTTGAAGTGAACTCGCTCAGCGCAAGATCGACAAAGAATGCGCCAAGCGCGCGAATCCGAAGAGGATGACGACGAAGGCGAACTCTGCGGAGCTCGATGCTTTATCAGATTTGTTTGGCATACGCGGATGCCGAGGAACTTCAAGCTTCCCTCGGACACTCCGAAATTGGACGGCACGCAGGACCCTAAGGCGTGGCTCAGAAACCACCTATCATCCGTCAAGCTACACGACAACAACAAAAACACCACCCTGCAATGCCTTCAGCTGCAGCTGACAGGCGCAGCCCGGATCTGGCTCAACAGCCTGTCCTTAGGCTCGATCCGAAACTAGGAGGAGCTGGCATACAGCTTCATCCGAAACTTCAAAGGCACCAGCAAGAGGCCAACTTCGATCGAAGAGCTTCGGGCCTGCACCCAGTGTACAAGCGAATCCATTCGCTCATACATACTGCGGTGGACCAACATCAAAAACTCCGCGGTGCACATCTCATAAGAGAGAATGATCGATGCCTTCAAGGATGGCGTCAAACATGTTGCATGTCAAGCATGGAAACTAGCCACTTATGCAAACTAGTTGCATGTCAAGCATGGAACAGGTCTCATGTGCGAGGACATGTAAAGTTTGTCCGGGGCGCTTCATCCCACTATGCCACCAATATCCAAAATTACAACTAAGGAGCAACAACATGATCATCATCGCCCACATACTCATATGTGTACTACCCGTGTAAAGCATCTACGCATAGATCCGGCTCTGATACCACTGTAAGGTTCGCAGCATAGAAAACAAAAAAATTCCTACGATGTGAACTATGTACCAAGATCTATCTACTAGATACAAACAACGGGCGGATCTATATCCGTAGAGAACATACCCTTGAAGACCGACAAAGCTTACCGAGTTCGACTTGTGGTTGATGTAGACGATCTCTTGCCGATCTCAAGATCGAGAGGAAGCGCTGCAAATCAGCAGCGCATCCGTGCTCGCACACACGTTCGAGGCACCGAGCAACCTCCGCCTCCTCGCACCAGCGATGCAGCGGAAGCACAACTCTTTCTTGCCGAATAGCCACCGGGAACATGTATCTCGCTAGTCCGAGACCATGGGGGATAAATTCTAGAGGGGGAGAGAGATCCTTCACGAGGAGGTGTGAGTGAGAGCAGGAGAGGGGGTGCCTTTTATAGAAGGAGGGGGGCACCCAAGGGGGTTTCCACCGGCCATGGGGGCTGCCCCTTACCCTCCTTCATTCATGTGGGTGGACACTCCACTCACAAAAATCCATTCAAATCCGTCCACTCAAAATCCCACTCAAACATGCCATTAAATTTCCACCAAATTTAGTGCAAACTCTCATTAAATAAAACTCTTTTATTTTATTCAGAATTTTGTCAATTAATTTAATGACAAACATTCACAAATAACCCCTTGCTAGAATTATGTTTCACATGCATAACCACTTTATGCAATTTCACCCGAAAACCTGTTTCGGTATCTAGTGAAATAAATTCCTGCGCTTGTTCATTCTTTCGGCATGAAAGTTTTGCTCCAATTGGATGTCGGTGTCTCTTAAGTGTGTCACCCTACGGTTCGTGAATAATGCGTACATGATCGATACCCCTCTCGATCGGATCAATAATTAGAAGCGGGATCTGCAGACCGATACTGACTCCCACACATTCAACGATGACTTTCTTGTGATCGTCGGAACCTTTTACGCTAGTATCTTAATCCCTTTGTTTCACGATATATTACATGTCCGAGATTCGATCATCGGTATATCCATACCTAGTTTGATCTCGTTACTAACATGCACTCTTTTCTTGTTCCCGTGATATAACATTCTAGTGATCAAATCACTTGCTTGCAAGCTAACCAATGTGATATCACCGAGAGGGCCCAGAGTATATCTATCCGTCATCGGGATGAACAAATTCCACTCTCGATCCATGGGCCTCAACATAACACTTTATTAGTTCTGAATCCATCTTTATAATCACCCTGTTACGGTGTGACGTTTGATGTTATCAAGAAACTCTTCCGGTGTTAGTGATTGACATGATCTCATGGTCTAAGGATTAGGATCACTTCGTAAGTTGTTATAGCAATATAAACTCAATGACTTTGATCGTAATGCTATACTTCGGATGAATGTTCATCACACCATTACACTAATGTTGTGGTCCCGTTATTAACAACATCCAATGTCCATGATCAGGAAACCTTGATCATCTTGTTAATCAACGAGCTAGTTTATGAGAGAGGCATAACTAGGAACTTTCTGTTTGTTTATTAAACACACATGTATTAATGTTTCCGTATTAATACCATTATAGCATGCAAAATAAACATCTATGATATACTTGGAATACACATAATAAACACTTTATTATTGCCTCTCAGGGCATATTCCCTTCAAATACTACAATTATTTCCATCTGAGGTTACCATGGAGTTGAGACATATCGTAATCAATGCAAGACAATTCCTTCCTCCGAAACGTGAGAGTTTACGAACTTCGAGGACAAAGTTTATTTTAAGGGGGAGAGTCTGTAACATCCCAGCATTAGAGCTTAGGAATAAGCTGAACACAGATGTGTGCATTGCATTCATGCATAGAAAATCTGAATAATTTTCGCGCTTTTAAATAAAAACTTGTCAAAGAGTTTGAAGCTTCTCTCAACTTGGTGGAATTGAAGTAGATCATCAAGTTGACTGTGAAAAGTTTCTATATGATCTTTGCTAAAACCTTATTTTGGGTAAGGGAGATTTGATCTAAGGGTAGATCAAATGTAATAAAAGTTAACCCTACTATATTACTTAATGGTTCATATTTGATCCTTAAGTAATCATATCCTTGAATTCATTACACGTTCATGAATACCAAGTTATAAATATAACTTAAGTAATAAGAATGTAACAACTAATTTTTGATCTATCTTAATCTCATCTACTTATACCATGAGTATCATGGTAACACTTAACCTTAACTCTTTAGTGAGTTTGAGTAGGAAAGAAACCAAGTCAAGATCATTCATCATATATCTTTCTCTCCATATCAATTCTTATGGAATCCTATCTCAATATCTGTTGTTCATCAATGTTGAGTAATCAACTGTTGATACCCAATTCTTAATCTATCAACTCTAAAACTTTTAGAGAAAGAAGTAAGAAGAGATAGGTGGTAATGATAGATTTAGATATCATCTATAGGATGAGAGTGATTGGAGGAAATCAAATCAATATGGTAACAAAGAAGATTACAAGGATGAATCCTGAAGATAGTTTCCAGTGGTAGTCCTATTGAATCAAGTAGGTATAGTCAATGAATTATATCTCTTAATCCAATAGAGCTAAACAGAAGATAATTAAAATACAACTGTAATGTTGTATGGATCGAAGCCTTGTTTAGACAACTGGAAACCTAAGCCCTAAAGGATCAAAGGATTATAATGATCATGCTTTAGTCACCAAGATTGAATGCTTATATCATGTATAAGTGACATTGGTGGATAAAACATGATTGAACCCTAGTATAGATATGTTATCCTAAGATAGCCATGACAAGTCACCATGACATGATGTGAAGTTTGAATATAAGATAGTATGACTAAGATGAAGTTGGAGTAGCATGAAGTTATGGAAATAATAATATTCCTCTTAAATAATAGTAAGAACTTGAGGTGAAGTAGTTTGATGTATACATCCATTGAAGTAATGATAGTGATGGATGATTAGGAAAGAGTATGAATGGAGTTAGAAGTAGCTACCTGTGGGATTGGAGATTATTAGTGGTAAAGTAATTGATATAACCAAATATATATATGAGAAGATTATGAAAAGCTTTAATGTTAAGCTCATTGCATTTATAAATGGATTTAGAAGAATAAAGGGTGGATAAGAAGATTCTTGTGAAGTAAAGCTCATCATGTTAACACATGATGATGGATAAGAAGAAGTAGTATATGAAGGGTTTTGACATAGTAAATCAAAAATTTCTACGGATGCGACGGAAAGCCAAGATCTAATCTAGGAGATGCAAACAACGAGGGGAATAGATGAGATCTTCATACCCTTGAAGATTCGCACAATGAGCGTTCGACGGAACGTGGGTGATGTAGTCGTGCTACTTCTCCTCCTCGCGATCCGATCCGATCTAACACCACAAGTGGCGATGCCTCAGAGATGCACACATGCGGCACCTCGGCGTCTCCTCCTTCCTTGGTCTAGAAAGTATGGTGGAGGCGGATTGGATCTAAACGACGGTAGCGGTGCAAGTGGTGGAGAGTTTCGCAGCAGGCTTCGCCACAGTCGGGAGGGAGAGAGGCGAGGCAGGGCGGCTAGGGCTTGAGGAGGAGGTGTGGGAGGGGGTGCGCCCCCAGCCCTCTTTATATAGAGGGGTGGGCGGCCAGCCCTTGCCCCTCCCCCAAACCCTAGGGCCGGCGGCCAAGGAGGGAGGAGTGGGGGGCAAGTTTCCCCCCCTTCTAGAAGCTCCCCTAGGTTTGGCCGGCTGGGCCCTATGGGGCCTTGTGCCCCTGGCCCAATGCGGCCAGGGCACTCCCTCATAGGCCCATGCCCCCTCCCGGCAGGTGGGGCCACGTTGGTCCCCTTCCGGAAGGTTCTAGAAGCTTCCGGTACAATACCGATTTACCCAAAACAATTCCGAACTCCAAAAACTTCATTGCCTTATATGAATCTTATTCTCCGGAACATTCCGGAACCTCTCTTGATGTCCCGGATCCCATCCGAGACTCCGAACAAAAACTCATAAACCAATTATCCAATCTATCCTAGCGTCGAGACACGTTAAGTGTGTGACCCTTCGGGTTCAAGAATATGCAGACATGATCTTCTATCAATAATCAACAGCAGGGTCTGGAAAACCATATTGACTCCCGCACATTCATCGATGATCATATCGGATGAACCACGATGCCAGGATTCAATCAATCCCATAAATATTCCCTTCGTCTCGCGATATTTTACTTGCCCGATATTTGATCGTCGGTACCGTCATACCTAGTTCAATCTCGTTCACAGCAAGTACTTTACTCGTTCCGTACTCCGATATCACTTTGTGATTAACTCCTTAACTACATGCTTGCAAGCTGTGTTGATATCGATTACCGAGTGGGCCCGAAGTATATCTCTCCGACTTGGGAGGGACAAATCCCATCTCGATACATACAACCCAACAGGTACTTTCTAATCACCTGAGAGACACCTTTATGATCACCCTCTCATAGGATGATGTTTGATGACCTCAAAGCTTTCTTCCGATACCAGGGAGTTGTATTATCTCATGGTCTAAGGAATACAATATTTTACATAAGAAAAGCTTCGCAAAGATGAACACGATGACACGATCTAATTGCTCCGCTTAGTTTGGGTTTGTCCACCATATTATTCTCCCAATGATATGATCTCATTATTAATCGACAACTCATGTCTATGGTTAGGAAACCTTAACCATCATTAATCAATGAGCTAGTCCATAGAGGCATACTAGGGACATGGTGTTGTTCATAAACCACACAAGTATTAAAGTTTCCGCTTAATACAATTCTAGCATGGAATATAAACTTTATCATGAACAAGAATTATAATAATAACATCTTTATTATTGCCTCTAGGGCATAATTCCAACAGTATATCTAGGAAAGGAATTCCTTAGTTAGAAGTCCATGATTGTGAATTAAGGAATATAGAAATTCTTGGTAAACACTAAAACCTAATTCTATACCCAAACCTAATATCCATATCAACTCATTGATTTATCACCTTATGTCCACAATGATTAATAGGAGTATTTTCCTATATCAACTCACTTAAGCACATCTTTCTCATTCTCAACCATCATTATTATATGTGCTTAGGAACTATCTTTATCAAATCTTTCTCATAAGTTATCCTAGAAAACAATCCCACTATTTTACTTTAAATGGTGATATCATTAAAAATCACACACTTAAAGACAATGTGTTTAGCCATTAATATTTATTCACATCAACAAAAGAATATAAGTATATTAAGTACCCTAAACCCTAGGGTAAGCATTTATAATCTCAAATCTTCAACTCTTAAGTTAGTAATAATAAAATATTTATATTGCTATTTCCTAAATTCATTGGAATAATATTAACCCCATTAGTATTTAGAACTTTATGTACCAAATACTTATGAAGGATCACTAAATATAAAAGTTGCCTTAATATTATGTATTAATGAGAATATAATCTCATTAGTTAGTAGTAATGCATTCTATAATAAGTTTATAAATTTTTGCCCAATTAAATTCATATTAAAGGCCCTCACAAATAATAATAGAAAAAGAATATATATAAAGGAAATAAAGAAAATATCACAATATATAATAAAAGTTCACAAATTGATTCTTAATAACTTTATCGTTGCTGCAAATATTCAGTAAATAAACCCTCTAAGGAAATTTAAATCAAATAATCAAATTAATAAACTGAAAATAGAAAACAAAAAGGTATAAAAAAGGAGATAGTCAGTAAAACGAAGCTCACAACCCATTTCATCTTCTCTCTATTCGTCACCCGCAAGTCACAGCCAAAACTCTCCTGTCGCTTTGCAGCAGCCCACATCAGCCCAAGCCAGCCCACGTACCCCTTCGATCCTTTTTTTCCTTTCTTCTTCCTCTCGCCAGCAAGCACGCCGGCGAAGCAGCTGCCTGGCACCATGTCGGCCGTCCGCCGTCGTCGTGATGCCCGCTGATGCCAAGATCCGCGCCACCGCTGTTTGTTGCCTATAAGTAGACCATCGACGCGCCGGAGATCCTTATCCTCATTCTTCCTCCCAATTTCCCCTCTGACCGAAAACTAAGCTCGCCGGAGCTGCACATCACCGCCGATCCCGAGCCCCCTGGCCTCCCTAAAGGTGCCGTGGGACTCACCTCGTGGTCCTCGTTCTCCCCAGACAAGCCATGGAAGCCGAAGACCCCTCTATCGGATCAATCGATACCTCACTGCCATCGCCAATCATCGTCGTTCGCAGTCGATTCTGAGCTCGCCTCCACTCACCGACACCTCTGCGAGCTTCCTGGTGAGTTACTGAGTCTCTCCGTATGCCCCAAGGCTTCAATTGCTTCCTGTATCACCGCCTACATGGTTTCCTGCGAGCGCCGCCGTGAAAGATCGCCGCCAACCCTTCTCCGGTGACCAAGATAGGGCTGCGCTAGTATCCGTAGAATCGTCTACTTGTTAGGATTCCTATATCCTCGTCCACGCTTGCCGGGATGACCTGATTCCTCGCCGGCGACCATCTGCTGGCGGTGGACACCGTGCTGATGTCACAACGACGTCATGCTTGCGTCGAGTCTGCAGGGTTGACCAATCTTTGCTGAGGTGGAGTATGACGTGGCCCCTGGCCCATCTGTCATCCTCTGTGAGTAGGGATAACTCAAGTAACAAAAACATTAATCAAACGGGGTATGCCATGTGGCAACTGGCCCACTGGTCAGTGACCGTGGGTAGATTTAGCTTAGGTGCACAATGTCTTTTCTGTTTAGGAATTAAATAAAACCATATTAATTCCAATATAAATAAAATAATTAAATCTTGTTTAATTAATAACTTTTGTTTTATAATTCAAAAAAATATGTTTAATATATGAAAATTTTCAGAAAAATAAAAGCTACAACTTAAAACTATTATCAAATATTATTATGATGATTATTTAAATAAATATAATTTAATAAAAGTTTTATAAGTAATAAAACTTTGATAAATCATATTTTAGTATTTATAAATATTAAAAATACAAATAAAATACCAAAAATCTTAGAAAAATAAGAATTATAATTTAAAACTATAATCATGCATTATTATTCCACTTAATTAAATATTTGTTATTTATTAAGTCCTTATAAAATAATAAGTATTATAAAAATCATATCTTATTATTTTTAAATCACAAAAATAAGTGTAATATACCAAAATGATCACAAAGATAATACCTATATGATAAAAATATAATATCCCACTTTTGAGTTAGATAAAAATTTAAACAACTTTAATAACTTGAATTTAAACCTATTTCCTTAATTAATAATTCATATAAGGTAAATAAAATTTGTTAATAATTATAAAAATTAGTCAATTGAGTTTAATAAATAGTATTAGTATTGAATATTGGTTATGTGCATTCAAAAAGAATGAGCATACTTTAAATATAATTTTATTAAATTATCTCTCAACCATTAATGTAAATTATTTTATAAAAGGATCCTTATCCAATCTAAAATCTCCAAGAATAATTGTAATAAGATAAAAACCATTCCTTTGCTTTACTTTAATCACAAGTTTATAAACAAATAAAAACACCATAGTAAGTTCATAAGTAGTGAATAATATTGTTTACTTATTCATAAACCTTAACCACACCCTTATAAGAAGATAAATCCCTTTATACAATTATAATGTAAAGAAACCATTACCAACTAAAAATAATGTCATTCTTAAGTAACTTTCAAAAAACATTATGAAGTGAACAAGATATAAGTATAATAAGCATTACACCTAAAGTCCATCTATGTTTTAAAGTTAACTTTAGCCTATAATACTTTAAATAATGTTAAAGACTTTATTATATGCTTTACATTTAACTTTGGTCTGTTATAATTAATTTATAAAAGTATCTTAATACCAAACCAACCAAGTTAAAAAACAATATAGATAAGTCTCAAATACCAATGCTGACATTATTCAAATGAAGTAATTCTTTCTTATTTAAAGACTATAACTAGAAAGAACACCTCATAAGGTTAACTTAAAAGCTTAAATTCTTCTGCTTAGTTAAGTAAGATTTTCTTCAAATGTTACTCTTTTTGCCACTTCAAACATCAAATGACAATTAATAATAATCACATTACATTAAGCTTTACTTATATACCTAGAATTGTTAACACTTAAGTTCATTATAAATGTCATCACTTGCAAGGTAAAACTTGAAGATAAGATAATTCTCATATAAGAAGTCCTTGAGTAGCACATATCATTAGTATATCTTATTGTTGTATGCCATTATGTCTACATGTTATTTCACACATACTCACAAGCCTTAATAAGAAGCACATGTGTGAAACTTAATCTAAATGGGCAACACATTCCAAGGAAACCTTTCTAGTATCCAAGCCCTAGATCAACGTTATCCTTGGGATTCGCGTTTATCAACTTGCATTACATTACTTATGTATAAAAGCATCTTGCTTCTTTAAACATTAGTCCTTACCAGACCAATGACGCAGATTTCAGCTGTTGGATCTTATATTGTCTTGAAGACCGTGAGTGCATAATATTGCAATCACAAAAGGCAAGTTCAGACTTGCTCATGTCCTTTGATTATTTTCTGTAAAGTATTTGACAAATCCAGTGTTGTCATCACCTGCATTTGAAAAAGTTCAGAAAACACTATTTTCATAATAATGTGATTATAGGTTATTTACCATGAGGTAATAACCTACTATAAGAGTTCCGGTGGTAAAGGAACATATTATCTAGGACTTAACAACCAATGTCGCCAGTGATTCTTGTGCTTATATTCTGGCGTTGACCATGAGATTTGGAATGGGACGAAGAAGTCATTGTATCTTTTCCTCTCGCATGGAGCCGGATGCGGTCGTGGGCATTATCACGTGGCGTGCATATTAATTGGTAATTCGTAGAGGATATGCATCATATGGGTGGGAGCCCTCAACGTCCCACGATAGTTCGGCATCTGAGCAGTGCATACAAACCATTACCGTAATTCAATAGGTGGGCATGGTGTACACCAAGGAGACATCGGGTTGCAGAGAGGCGGTGATTGGCTTGGATCTTAGGTTGGGCCTCAAACCAAGGAAGTATGAGCAGGGACATACTCCGGTGTGCAACAAAACCTAAGGTCTCTCATGGGTAAAGTGGCACCTCTGCAGTGTAAAATTGTAACTTGTTACTGTTAGGGAAGGAGTGCTGAACGGCAAGAAAGGAACTCCATGAAAGTTCGTAAACCCGTGAAGGCTACGGACATTGCTTTTCAGAATAAAAGCAACCTTTGAAGAAATGTTTACGAAAACCTGCATTGCCTACGACCTACGGTCTATGGCTGTATATATAGTGCATCAAACACTCCTTTTCTAGTGAACTTGATGAGTACGCTCGTACTCAAAGTATCTTCTTAACCCTTGCTAGGTTCTAAAGCCAGTACATACGACGTCTACATCAAGTTATGCTCCAGGAATCATCACCAGAAGCGAAAGGTCTTCCATGAAGTCAAGAAATTCGACATATACATCAAATCGAGTGAAGACAAAGTTACTGATTAGATAGGAATATAATCTCTAGCCATAGAACCTATTTCTGTAGCATATTGCAATAGCAGCAATACCAGACCATTAATTAAAATACTAGTCATAATAGTATGATAGTCTTGAGTTGTTTATTTCTGATTCTTCTTTGTAAGAAGTTTATTTCTCTCTCTTTAACCTAGAGTGTTCTCTGGATCTTGTGTAAAGAGTTGAGTTATAACCTATAGTCATGTCTTGGACCTACTGTGTTTCTGTTGTAGCACTCTAAGGGATGTAATACTAGTGAACGGTGTTTCATTGGTGTTATGTCAACGACTATAGTGTACTACATCATGCACTGGTATGCTGGGTCACCGCACTTGGTATGCCTATTAGGGAGACTCGGGTGCTGATTAAGGAACTTGCCCCCTAGTCACTAGGGTCTGATCAAAAGATGAGCCCTGATGAGCTAGGCTCACGACCAAGGGGATCAAAACGCTCCTAATCAACTCCTACCTCTCTAGCATTCCCATATATCATATGGGGCTCTACATGCTCCCAGAAGGAACACACGCGGACTTCGCTAAAGAGATGTCCCGGTTCTTCTGGGCTGCTAGGGACGGGCATCAGAAGTACCATATGGTGAAGTGGGTGGAATTTTGCACCCCCAAAATCCTTGGGGGCATAGGTATCCTTGACTCATGCCGCTTTATTGTGGACCTGCTACTAAAGTCGATTTGGCGCATCCTTAGGGATGATGGGGTTCTTTGGTTGCATCTCATAAAAGCCAAATACCTCCGGGGTTGGCCCCCTTTAGCCTGCGAGCGTCGTGATGGATCCCAATTATAGCGAGCCATTCAGGACTTTAAGCAATTCATTTGCAAGGGGGGCACCTTTAGTATCGGGGATGGGAGAGGGGTGCGCTTGTGGCTGGATCCATGGTTGGGAGTCCCTCTCTATGAGGAATTCTCGACCTTGTTCACTATTTGCGCCTCCCCCTCTAAGCTCGTGGTCAAGGACTTTCTAGAGGATCGCTAGAACATCTTGTTCAGTCGAACCTTTAGCCTAGCCGAGGAAATGGAGTATCATAGGCTACGGTCACTACTCCCTACTTCCCTGCCTAGGGAGAGGCACTCGGTCTCCTAGAGACTGACCCCGTCAGGGGAGTTTTCGGTTAGATTGGCCTACCAGGCTCTCTTCCATGGCCAGAGCTAGGTTGGACCACCCCTCTTTGGAAGGCTCCCCTTCCCCTTAGTATCCGCATCTTCGTCTGGCAACTCCTCCGAGATCGCCTACCCTCTAGGATGGAGGTGGCAAAGCGTAACGGTCCTGGCAATGGCATGTGTAGGGTTCGCAGCATAGAAAACAAAAATTTTCCTACGATGTGAACTATATACCAAGATCTATCTACTAGATACAAACAACGGGCGGATGTATATCCATAGAGAACATACCCTTGAAGACCGACAAAGCTTAACGAGTTCAACTCGTGGTTGATGTAGATGATCTCTTGCCGATCTCAAGATCGAGAGGAAGTCCTAGCGCCGCAAATCAGCAGCGCATCCGTGCTCGCACACACGTTCGAGGCACCGAGCAACCTCCGCCTCCTCGCTCCAGCGATGCAGCGGAAGCACAACTCTTTCTTGCCGAATAGCCACCGGGAACATGTATCTCGCTAGTCCGAGACCATGGGGGATAAATTCTAGAGGGGAGGGAGATCCTTCACGCGGAGGGGTGTGAGACAAGTGAGGAGGGCTCCTTTTATAGGAGGGACCCCAAGGGGTGGCTTGGCGCATGGGGGCTGCCCTTGCCCTCCCTCCTCATGTGGGTGGACACTCCACTCACAAATCTCCTTTAAATTCCCTCCACTCAAAAGTCCACTTAAATTCCCATAAAATTTCCACCAAATTTAATGCAAACTCTCATTAAATAAAACTCTTTTATTTTATTCAGAATTTTTTCAATTACTTTAATGACAAACATTCACAAATAACCCCTTGCTAGAATTCTATTTCACATGCATAACCACTTTATGCAATTTCACCCGAAAACCTGTTTCGGTATCTAGTGAAATAAATTCCTGCGCTTATTCATTCTTTCGGCATGAAACATTTGCTCCAATTGGATGTCGGTGTCTCTTAAGTGTGTCACCCTACGGTTCGTGAATACTGCGGACATGATCGAGACCCCTCGGATCAATAATCGAGCGGGATGGAGACCCATCGACTCCCACACATTCAACGATGACTTTCTTGTGATCGTCGGAACCTTTTACGCTAGTATCTTAATCCCTTTATTTCACGATATATTACATGTCCGAGATTCGATCATTGGTATCTCCATACCTAGTTTGATCTCGTTACTGACATGCACTCTTTTCTCGTTCCTGTGATATAACATTCTAGTGATCAAATCACTTGCTTGCAAGCTAATCAATGTGATATCACCCAGAGGGCCCAGAGTATATCTATCCGTCATCGGGATGAACAAATTCCACTCTCGATCCATGAGCCTCAACATAACACTTTATTAGTTCTGAATCCATCTTTATAATCACCCTGTTACGGTGTGACGTTTGATGTTATCAAGAAACTCTTCCGGTGTTAGTAATTGACATGATCTCATGGTCTAAGGATTAGGATCACTTCGTAAGTTGTTATAGCAATATAAACTCAATGACTTTGATTGTAATGTTATACTTCGGATGAATGTTCATCACACCATTACACTAATGTTGTGATCCCATTATTAACAACATCCAATGTCCATGATCAGGAAACCTTGATCATCTTGTTAATCAACGAGCTAGTTTATGAGAGAGGCATAACTAGGAACTTTATGTTTGTTTATTAAACACACGTGTATTAACGTTTTCGTATTAATACAATTATAGCATGCAAAATAAACATCTATCATATACTTGGAATACTCATAATAAACACTTTTTATTGCCTCTCAGGGCATATTCCCTTCAGCATGTGCCCCCTATGTGGGACACCGGAGACATGCACCCACATTATGTTCACGTGCACTATGGCTTAGTTCCTATGGAGCTTTATCCGGAATGCCCTGGGTCCTGCGTGCAGCCCACGATCTTGGAGAGTTCCTCAGTGAGGCGAACGGGCAAGGAGGCGCGAATCTTACAGCTAGTGTTAGCAGCTCGCTCTTGGACCTTATGGAACATGCGAAATAAGATGGTGATTGAGCGGATCTTCCCCAGCCGGGTGTCCGACTCTGTTTTCTCTTTCCTTGTCCACCTGCAGCAGTGGCTCCCGCTTGCTAGGCAGTGGGACCGAGAGCACCTCGAAGACACCCTCCGGGCCCTGAGGATGGCGGCGACCCCCTTCTCGGCCCCAGTCGTGACCTAGGTCTCTGCTGTGTCTTCGGTCCTGCCCTCTCGGTGCCGCACTTTTCTTTCTCTTTTGGGTCATCTTGTGCTAAGACCCCCAACGTGTTGTTGTACTCCTTTTTTCCCTTTGGCTTCAGCCAACACTGTCCTATGTTGGATCTTATATGTATTTGGATGTTGCTTTATTTATAAAGCGGTAGCGAGCCTATTTCGAGGAATGGAACACATGTATTGTCTGAACAAAACAACATAGTTGTGTACGTTAGCAAATGTCTCAGAAGTTTAGTACAGGCTAGAGCGTGAAGAGCTGCAAATATGCTAGTTCTTGTTCAGCTGGTTGCTCTCGGTGCGCTCTAGGTCAACCCGGAGTTAGACCAAACAAAGTGTTCAAAGGAACTTCAGATCAAGCAGAAAACATCTGAACATTTCATCGTATCTGTGGGAGAGACAATTATATCTCATGGTAAGCGTGTAGGTCATCGATTTATAGCCTTTGATGTCAATGAAAGATTCATGGAGGTCAGCTATGTGTAAACTGGTTCTTCCTAGACTTTTTGGTGTTCTTCCCAAATCGGATGCCATGGAGTCCGCATTGGAATCGGAAACATGCATGGGAACAAAGGTGGTCTTATGGAAATTGATGGTGAGGCCCGTCGCCTCCGCAAAGTCATCAAGGCTGGATCGAATGTGGGTTGCGGCATGGGGAGTGGCTTTGGCTAAGATCAAGGTGTCACCGGCGTACTGCAGGATAGGGAACGGGAGGGTAGGGGAGAGAGGGTGAGCGAGAAGGCCAAGAGAGCAGGAGTAAAAAATAAGCTTGTGGAGGACGTCGGAAACAATATTGAAGTGGAAGGGCGACAAAGGATCACCTTGCCGGAGCCCATTTCTACCGTTAATCCAAGGACCAGGAATTCCATTATAGAGAATGGCGGTTTTGCCGGTAGTGGGAATGTCACAGATCCAGTCGCAAGAGAAACCCTATATTATTGATGCGTGTTGTTGGCAGTTCTTGTTTAGCAAGCATCACCAGTTACTAGTTTCAAGTCTGGAGGTGGGGATACATTCGGAACTCGGAAGCATGTATATTTGATTCTTAGCTACAAAAATGAGAACAAACAAGTATTCTACATGTCTGACAAGGACGACTGAATTACGCCCAAGTAACATAATGAGAACAAAGTCCTTCAAAAATAGAAGGTGACACAGTTTCAGTCGTGTACAGCTAAGCCATACCACTTGCATAATTAAAAAAGAAAAGCATCTATGCTGTATTCGCAAAAAAAAAAAAGAGGATCTATGCTGAATGCGTACGTGATCTCCATGATCAAACATCGGTTAAGTTCAAGGAGACGAGACAATGCCATAGCTGCAAGTAGACAATATAATGCTGAAGAAACCGTGAGATAGTTGACTAATGAAATTTTCCTTACCACAATTAAAGCTTTGTTCCTGACAAAGTTTGCCAACTTCAGAGAGACACCAATGGTTTAGGAAATATACCTTGACTTCTTGCCATGGATGGAAAATTATGAAAACACCAATGGATTATGGTGCTATATTTCAGGCGCAGCTATAACATTGTGGCCCGCCCCTGCTGTTCAATTTAACAAGAAAAACGATTCAGCGAGTGGTCTCCATGACCAAACAAAATTCAGCAATCTAGCTAGCGTGAGTGGGTGATCATGCCACCACCATCTCCTAACCAACTATAAGTACACCAGGCATACCGCTTCTGTTCCTCACACCTCCCATTCCCATAGCCAAAGCCAAAGCCAAAGCAGCCATTCCAAGAGGTTGTTCACCAGCAAGAAGCTAGGCAGCGATATGGCCTAGCAGCGCACAAGGGCAGTGTTGCTGGTGGTGGCGCTCTCTGTGCTGGGGCTGGCCACCGGCGGCCTCGCGCAGCTGAAGAGCGGGTTCTACACGGGCAAGTGCAGCGGAAACGATGTGGAGACGATCGTGCAGGGTCTCGTCAAGGCCGCGTCGCCAGTGACGCTTCAATCGTCGCCCAGCTCCCTCGCCTACAGTTCCACGAGTGCGCCGTCAATGTAAGTGTTACTACTCTAGTGCTTGCAATTGCATATGCGCGCCATTGATCTTCCGCATATGAATCTAAATGATCTGTATGGTATAGGGCTGCGACGGCGGGCTTCTGGTCGACGGTCCCGGGCGGAGAAGGCGGCATCGCCGAACCTAGCGTGAAGGGCTACGATCTAATTGCGGCCATCAAGGCGGAGCTCGAAGCGGTGCCCGGCATCGTGTCCTGCTCGACATCGAAATCCTCGCAACGAGGATGCGGTCGCCCTGGCGGTGGGCAGAGGTACACCGTGCGCACAGGGCGGAGGGATAGCGACGGTCCAGCGCTACCGATGTGAGGCTTCCGGGAGCAGAAGACACGGCCACAGGCAACCTCTTACTTGGCGGCCTCGGTTTCGACCAGCTGGAGACGGTGGTTCTCCTAGGCGCACACGGTGGGCGTGACACACTGCAGCAAGATCAAGAGGACACGTCTTTATAGCTACGGTGGCAAGACAGGCGCAACGGACCCGAGCTTGCATCTAGATGACGACAGGTGTACAAAAGTACGTGTGCCCTAACACGGCAACGTCGGACAACAACATCCTGTACCTGGACGTCCAGTCGGCGTGGCCAAGCTGGACAACAGCTACTACAAGAGGCTACAGGGAGGCCACGGCGTGCTCTCCGTCGATCAGAACCTCTACGCCAACAACACGTCCACCAAGTGGCATGTCGACAGGCTCGCCAACACAAACGACTTCTACTGGCTCTTCCCAAAGGCGCTCGTCAAGCTCAGCGAGATCAACGTGCTTACTGGCACGCAGGGAGAGGTCCGCAGGGTGTGCAGCAAGTTCAACTGATCCGCCGTTAGTTCTTCTCTAACCACGTTCATGTGTGACGACCGAGACTTCATCAAATTATATTCCTTAATTTCGGATTTGGTTATCTCAATCGATGCTCTATCTCATCTGTTTTCCTCTCTCATTTTGGTTTTGGTCGAATTGAATTACTACTTATTTTTTTTATTCCATGTCCGATTCAATTATTTGCGTCCTGGTTGTACATTCTTTTTTGTCTTACGAAGATTATGAAGAAGATAATTGATGTCGTCCATACATCCTATTCCCATAGAAGAGATCATGAGCATCATCATATGCGCATCTGTATTCATTACATGGCCATTATATCTTCGATCTGTCGCAGAACATCTTCAACTTAAAATGTTCATCAAGGTTGAGTGCAGCGAGCTAAAACTAAATGGGAAACATGCCAACTAAGGGTAAAAGCAATATGCAAAATAACGATTCAGGGTTATCTCATCCACATTGATTGCGGATAAATCACATAAACCTGCTGGCACAAATAAACTTGCAAAATTCGATCTCCACATTTACTTAATAGACCACCCCAACCGCATAAGACTATCCAGTTCTCCTGTAGTCGGCTAAGATAGACACGAGTCAGTATCATATATTCATATTCAAGCCTCGCTCAGAGGAGCATGACAGGAAAAAAAACCTAGCCCGACCAAGCCTAGGGCGCTGAATATGAGGGTAGCGGCTGTAGGCCTACGTGCTGCAACATGGTGGCGGGGACTTTACGGACCTGCCTTGGGTCTGGCCGGGCATTCAGCCTAGTGTGTCCTTGCTACCGCGCCCGGTCAGCACCCGTCGTCGGCGGTGGAGGATGCCCTCCAGCTGGCTTTGCGGCTGCCGCCCTCCGGCTCCCAGTAGCCATGTCTGCTCTTGCCACTGCGTTTGTCCGGCTACCGCCTTTGGCGGTGGAGGTTGTTTCCTCCCACGGGGTTGCGGTACCACCGCTCCTTTCCTATAGCTCCTTCCTTCCGGTCCGGCCGGCCTCGCAATGTTTGCTACGGGGAGACGGCGATGGTGTTCTCAAGACCGTCTTGGTGCATGTTGGTGGACGGCAAGATTGGAGGAGCGCTTCGGACTGGCCGGGTAGTGGGATCGGCGGGCCGGGAGAAATCCATGTCGGTGTTGTCGGCACCAATGCGGTGACGTTTGCGGGCACCACCTTCCTTGTGCAGGGCGTCGGGTGTACCCCTTCCCCCCCAATTCCCTTCCGTGTACCGGGAGAAATCCTAGGACTTGTCCAGGCAACAGCGTCGCCGTCGTCGCCCCCCATTCTTGAAGGTGTTGCTTGGTACACGGCGATCCGAAGGCATATGAGTGTGGTGGGAATTCTCCGGAGGGCACATCGATTGTGAGTCATTAGCACTTTTGTCGATCCGATGCCGTTGGCATTTTTTCTCTTTTCTTTCACTTATTTTTTCTTTTGGGCTTGGTTGTGCTGTCTGTCCCAGTAGTGGTCTCGTGCTTGTACCGTTTTGTGTTAGTTGTTATATTAATATAGTGGGACGAAAGCCTAATTTGAGGCAGTTGGCTAAACTTTTTCTTTTGAATATTGTCAAGTTCCATCATAAATGTTTTGCATTTTATTTGCTCCGTCCCCGCTTATTTTCTTGCCAAGGGTCAGCCATTTTACTCATTAACATGACATATCTTGTTGTACTGTCTGTCTTCTCTAGGCATTTTCCCATGTACTGTTACTCCTCTTCTTTGAATTTATCAGTCCATCTAGGCACTATGTATTGCCCCGGTATTTGATTCATTCCAAACTGTGTGAAGAAAGTTTAAAAATGTGACAGCACAGTATTCCATCTCTGGCAAACTTTGCACATTGGCATATGAAAGCATTGTTGCCAGGTTAACCTAACACTTCAAAATATTTTCTATCAAACTCTTGGTTCTAGTAGTTGAAAAGATCTGCCTGATGTCTGCCCTCGTTGATCTGGACTGGAGAGGCGGGTTCCAGAAGGCTCCGCCGGCGAACTACCATGGTCATATCATGCCTGGAGATTGTTTTCTGGCCGTTTGGTTTCAGCGGGAGCATTGCGAAGCTCTGTTGTTTGTTCCCACCAAGTGCCATTCTTAGAGCCATGGTGAAGTCAGATGCGGAGAATGTCAGGAAAACGGAAATATGAGGGTAGCATGGTGATTTTAGTTCTTGTGGCGACGGAGATCTTGCTGCATTATCTGGGACTCGTTGCAGCGACTTTTGGCCAGTCTTACCTTGCAGGGTGAAAATCCAAGGACTGGCCTTAACTGGTTGTGCCTGACAATGACCTTTGTTGAAGGAATTGTTTTGTGAGCGAGGACTTTCTCCATTGTGAAAACCTATGATATTTGATCGGGCAATGACGGCGCCTGGGCACTATTTCCTTCTTGAAGGCGTTGTTATTGGAGTGGAGGACTACTGGTGTTGTTCTGATGGTGTCAGCGTCGTTGTTTTGAGGATTAGGTCTTTGTAGCGGGACTTTTCTTTTTTATAATTCTTTTTGTCTGGGCTGTGTGCATCCATAGGGCCGCTAGGGCATGCGTTGTTATAGAGGATGGGTGTAATTGGTATCCCTGTGATATTAATATATACTCTTTTCCAAAAAAAAGATGAAAACCTTCTCCGGTCGATACACATGCCCCTTTTGTACCTCCTTCACATTGAATGTTGTAGAATGAAGTAGTTTTCTATGTATTTTCAGGAATATTTGCCTTGTGTAAATATTAGATGCATTATCTTTTCTATTGGCTGCAATAAGAAGCATGAAGGTACACACTATAGGAAAACTAGGCGTTAATAGGGCCGGGATACTACGCTGACGGCCATTTGTCAGGGCCCTCGGCGTAGGTCCCTTCCTAGCCGAGGCCAGCAGGCCAGCCCGCCTTGGCACTGAAATGCCCTCGGTGTAGCCTAGCTAGGCTGAGGGAGGCCCTCGGCGTAGCTACCGCCCGTGGGACGGCATTAAGGCTACACCGACGGTATTGTCCTCGT
This sequence comes from Avena longiglumis, assembly GCA_030063025.1. Taxonomy (NCBI): domain Eukaryota; kingdom Viridiplantae; phylum Streptophyta; class Magnoliopsida; order Poales; family Poaceae; genus Avena; species Avena longiglumis. The sequence continues at coordinate 582,356,950 of CP125973.1, read as the reverse complement.
CATAGGTTTTACAGCTGTGCCGATGGTAATGCGTTCGGCATTGGAAGATGTTCTTATTAATACATCAGTTCTTGGTTGCTGTCTATCTTTGCCATCCATTTTATCTGTCTTCTTTTATATCTCCTCATATCTTTCGATGAACTACTCAACACTGTCCTTTGGAAGAACGGATATCACTGGCCAGACCAGAAGGTTCAACAACGGCCATCAACTCACAAACTGTTGATCTTCGTCTAAAAAAATGAACTATGGATCTTTAAGGCGATGCAAACAATTATCCATGCTGAATTCGTTACCGAGGCATATCACGAATCAATCCATAAAAATGGACCAATGCAAGTCTGCGAAAATGTTTACCTATCTAATATGCACAAAGATGCTTGACATTCAGTTATTAATCTTCTATATAATGTAAAAAAGATGATATGATCCTGTAAAAAGAAATACAGCAGATTTGATAAGCATGGCAAAAAGTGCAGTATGTAGTAGCTGGCAGATCCAACGGCAATTACATCACTATACATAACCAAAAAAAAAACATGTGGCGATGTGTTGTGCCATAATCCCTCTGGTTCCAATTATAAAGGGTAAAATAAAATAAAGACCCACAAAATGGAACATATATGCACCAACAAAAAGATCATGGAAGCGGGAGCGATGTCGTTTTGAATTCCCTCGCTGGCCCCGCGGTGGCGCCGTGCGATGGCGGTGGCTGGTCGTGTGGGCCGGCGTCCCCGCCCTCGCGCCACAGAACGCGCACGGTGGTGGTTTGCCCCCTCCCGGACCTGGTGCCGCCACTCCGCTGGCTGGCGCATGCCTCCTCGTCGCTCGAGGAGTGCCGTCCCGGTGAGTCGCCAGCGTCCGTCCTCCTCCGCTCCATCGCGCGTCGCCTCGTCCCTCTCGACCACCGGGACATGGTCATCGATGCTCGGCCGGTCCGGCGCGGGGAATTGATCCGCGAGGGAGGGTCCGTCCTCATGCTGGCCCACCGCGTGCTCATCAGTGTCTGCGTCCTTCTCCAAGAACTCACTGGGATCTTGCGCATCAGTGTCCGCGTCGCCTCGTCCTTCTCCAAGAACTCACTGGGATCTTGAGCATGTCAGACAGGTCCTGGGGCTTCTTGGATAAAGCTCCAAAAAAACCGAGTGGTCGGGCATGTGAACATGATATGGGCACACGTCTCCAACTTCCCACATAATGGGCACAACCCGTCCCTAGGGCCGTTACGTTTCGAAACCTCTACTCCTGAAAGAAGACGGCCCCATAGCAGCTACCACAGGAATATCTTTAAGCTCAGGGGTATTTGGGGCCTTCCACAGGGGGGGGGCATTCACGCGAGCTCTAGTCCCTGGAAGAGCGTCCTATAGGCCGAACTAAGCGAAAAAGCTCCTGTAGGAGATTGACGCCAAGTTACCTCGTCCCTCTCCTCTGATAGGGGCATAGGTAGGGCGCTCCACAGTCTCAAGAAATTAGTGGCCTCGACGCCACAATTTAGAGAGCTTGTCGTTAACTTGGTGACAGCGGAGGAGGACAAGGCCGCCATGATACATCATGGGAAGGTAGTCACCAAGGAGGTAATCCGTGTGAGCGTGGCATGTCAGGGGACATACGGTCATCCAAAAACAACATGGCGCCGGGCGTGGACGGGTGGACCAAAGAGAGGTGTGCCAGCGGATCATCCACGTCATCGTGGTTGTTGATGTAGGCGAGGATGGACGAGGGCACGATGCCTCCTTGTTGGGTGACGCTGACATGGTTATACCCCACGGGTATACGACATCAGCATACCTGGTCCAGCCCAAGGAAGGCCCACAAGAATACACGCGGTCCATGAAGATTTTCGGGTGGCCCAAGCCCATGACATCTTCGGATCCTTGGAGAGCAAGACTAGATTAGATAGAATATTCAAACAGGCAAACCCTAAAACCTGTAACCGACTCGATCTGCGGCTGGGACCTGTCTACCTCTATATAAAGGCTAGGAGGGCACCTCTGAAAGAACATTTCTTAATCCCTAGTGTTTTGTGTGTTAGATAACAATACCAAGGATCATTTAATGTGTGTTGAAGTGTTGCAGCTCTATTTGAGAATAAAGGGAAAAGAACTCTGCCTTTGGGGCGGATAATTCGGCCCCACCAGCGGATAATCCGCCTCCCTTGCCTAGCAGAGCAAGCCCGAAGGGCGGAATTTTGGCGGATTTTCCGCCCTGCGAATAATCCTCCCTCGGGGCGGATAATCCGCCCCATCGCCAAGGCGCAAGCCCTAGAGAGGCGGAGTTTTGGCGATTTCCGGCCTGGCGGATAATCCGCCCTCGGGGCGGATTATCCGCCCCCCAAGATCTTCACCAATCTTCACCAAGGCGCAAGCCCCAGAGAGGGGGCGGAGTTTCCCCCGGAGAATCCGCCCTTGGGGCGGAGTTTTCCCAGGGGGCGGATAATCCGCCCCAAGTGGGGGGCGGATAATCCGCCCCCAAAGTTGTCTGTGACCAGATCCGGGAGGGGTATTTAAGTCAGGCATCCCCCTCCTGCCAGAACGATTGATTCATCTCGAAAAAGACCAGATCAGATCTGAAAGCTTCATCCAAGAGTGCTCCACCTAGATCCACCCAAAGGCCCCATACCTTGGGGAATCGAAGGAGGAGAACTCGATCTTCAACATCAGCAATCAAGCGCTTCATCTCCTCTCCATTCATTTGGAGAACCTCCGATCTAGTATTTCTTGCAAATATCTAGATCCTCGTTTTTGTTTATATTGATAAACCTTGTTCTTGTGGCAGCTTGTTGTCATCTCGGGAGCCCCCAATTCGGTTGTGGGTGTGTGCCCCGATAGTGTTGTAAAAGGCACCGGTTCCCGCCTCGAAGGGATCCAATAGTGGAGAAGGTGGATCAGGCCTCTCGTGGCGAGATCCATCGGAGAATAGGGTGAGGCCTATTGTGGCGTGGTGGTCTTAGAACCGCCCACCCCTCCAACGCAGATGTAATTCCCTTAACAAGGAAGTAACTGTGGTAAAACAAATCCCTATGTCTCCGCGTGCTCCACTACGGTTTCCTCGCTCCTCCTTTACGTGCTTAGTAGTTAGGGTTGCATACAGGGAAATTCTCGTAGTTGCATATCTAGAGAATTTACTTTGTGTCAAGCCTAAAATTGAAAAAGTATTAAAAATTGGTTAGCACCTATTCACCCCCCCCCCCTCTATGTGCCCATACGATCCATTTCAATTGGTATCAGAGCCTCGGCTCTTATTTCGGGCTTAACCGCCTAAGAGAAGTATGGGTTCCAAGGGAGATGGGAGTGATGCTCCGGAGATAGTCACCATGAACGATCTCAAGACGTTGGAAACAACCTTGGTGAGTTCAATGGAGGCTAAGATGGAAGAGATGCGTCAATTGATAATGCGTCTCTCCACATCATAACATCACCTCCATCTAACTCGAGGATACCACTCCAGAATCCAAGGAAACGGGTAAAACTGTTTCCAAAGATAACGAGGTGGTAGGTGATGATACTAGCAAGAGCTCCTCCTCGAAAAAGGATAGCGGTAAGGATGGATACAATGAGGTTTCTCATGTGTATTCCCCTGATCCGCCTATTCCTAACCCACATATACATAATAGGGGTGATCCACCCAAACTTTCAGCATCTACTTTCTCTCAATGGCAATTTTTGATGAAATCTCATGTGTGCAGTTCCTCCATAGAGTTGTGGAAGATCATCGAAAATGGTCGTCATGTTGGAAATCCTAACAATCTCACAAGAAGAGAAGTGGTCGATAGCCAACTCAATGCTACAGCTCTACACATGATACATCTTGGTGTGGGTGACAAATACATGCCACACATTCAGCATCTTAGCACAGCTAAAGAAGCTTGGGATGCTCTCACCGGGCTCTTCATCGGAAATGAAAGTATGAGAAGGAATAGATATGATGCCTTGAGCAATGAAGCTGAAGGATTTTATATGCTGGATGGAGAAGACCACGAGGACATGTATAGGAGGCTCAAGACAATAGCCACAACCTTCAGAAACCACGGTGCAGCTCATTTTGATGATGCTTGGATCAAGCGCAAGTATGTCAGTGCTCTTATGCCATTTGAGCCCACAGATTTGAAACACGATGCCAGGATTCAATCAATCCCATATATATATTCCCTTCGTCTTGCAATATTTTACTTGCCTGAGATTCGATCGTTGGTACCGTCATACCTAGTTCAATCTCGTTCACAGCAAGTACTTTACTCGTTCCGTAATCCGATATCACTTTGTGATTAACTCCTTAACCACATGCTTGCAAGCGGTGTTGATATCGATTACCGAGTGGGCCCGAAGTATATCTCTCCGACTTGGGAGGGACAAATCCCATCTTGTGGCATCCCGCAAAACCACTACTAGAAAATCGCGTTGTTTTTGTGCATTGCATCGTCGTCATCATGCATTGTTTGCATAAAACTAGGTTCGTAAAGCCCGTTTTGGTTTCTAAAACGCCCCGACTTTTATTCAAACGCCAAACCCCCGGATGTTCCGGATAATTTGTTTGTCTAAAACTAGTTATAAAAGCTATTTGAAAATAAATAAAATATTAAATTATTTTTAATAGGGGCAGTCGAACGGGCCGATTGACCCGATCGACCACCCCAGAAAAATACAAACGGTCCGCCTCTAATCCTAAACCTACCAGAGAATCTACCCACCCTCTTTGGCCACATCACCCCACCCAATCCCCACCTGCCACCTCGCCTCTCTCCCTCCCTCCTCCACTCCCTAGCTGACACATCACCCCACCAGCCACCCACCCTCTCTCTCTCCTTTTTCCCACCCCTCTCCCTGAACCGCCTAGCCCACTCGCCCACGTGGCCCCGGCCACCTGCCCACTCCCACTCATCCCCAGCGCCCACCCCGGTCAACCCTTCCCCCCGGCCACCCGCGTGGACCCCGCACCCGACCCCACCCACTCGGTCCCACCTCACGCACGTCTTTCCCTCCCCCGCGTTGCTTCTCCCTCCTCTGGCTCCTTCCTCCGCCAACCATCCGCGCCGGCGCCCACCTCTTCCGCCTCCGCGACGGCCGGCCCTCCTCGCCTCGCTCCCCTTCCTCCGCGCGGGCTCGCGCGCCTCCCGCCGTGCGGCTCCGCCCGCCCGCTCGGTCACCGCAGCCTGCCGCCCGGCCTCTCCCCACCCCCTCGCCTGCGTCGCCTTCCCCAACCTCCGCGCAGCAGTCTCCTCCGGCGCGCCGTCCCAGCGCCTCCCGTCGCGTCTGCGCCCGAGCCTCTCCGCCGCCTCGTCGCCGCCCGCGCGGCTCCTCCGGCAGGCCTCGCCCGCCCGCCCGGCGTGCTGCCGTCCCGCCGCCCTAAGCGTCGCGCTCGGCCCGAAACTCCTCCGAGCCGCTCCGCCTCGGCTGCCGCCGTGCCCCGTGCTCCTCCGCCTCGCCCGAGCCTCTCGCCGCCCGCGCCCGCCTGCCGTGGCCGCGGCTCGGCCGTCGGCGCGCCCATGACCGCCCGCTCAGCCCGTCGCCGGCCCCCCATCTCTGCGCTGCCGTCCAGTCTCTGCTGGCGAGTCCTCCGTTGCCGGCCGTCCCTCCGCCTCTGCCGCCTCGGCCTCCGGCCAGCGTCCCCGCGGATGCTCCCCTCCGTCGCCGCCTCCGCCGGTGCTATCGTCGCCGTCCGGGGTGGACCACACCGCCGCCGCAGCGTCTCCCCTCCTCGAGTCGCCGACGCCGCTCACTGGTGCTCCCTCCCACCACCGCGCGCGTCGCTGCCTCGCAGGCAACCGCCGCCGGGCCCTGCTCCCTCCAGCGCGTACGCCCTGCCCGAGATGCTTGAGCCGCCTCGCATGCGTATGCCGGACGGCCAAGTTTCCTGCTCCTAAGAGGCTCACCAAGATCTTCTGGAAGCCGATCCAAGACCAAGCCCGAAGACCATCAGCGCCGGATTCCAAGACCCTCGTCACGTAACCGCATGGCGATGCCTCTCCCAATATCGTATTCAAGAACCAGATCCCGGACCCGATGACCGCCAAGCTCGGCACCAAGACGACTAGCCTTCACCGCGGAACACCAAGGACGCCGACATGATAACCCAAGACCGACATGAGGCCCCGACAAGATCTCCGTAACGACAAGCTCGCCTACCCGGAACACCGAGTGCACCGACATGGATCCGGAACCCGAACCGGGAGGACGCAAAGATCGCCACGAGACCGACAAGCACTTCGGACACCGAGACCGATCGACAAGTACCGTCCAACGCCACAACCGTCGACATGACCGAAGCCCACGGATGCGCCAAGATCGACCTCCGTTATCCGAGAACGTTTCCGAACCGGACCTGAGACCGGACCTCGAACCGGAACCCCAAGACCGCCGAGACCCTAATGTGTGAACCTTTTCCTCGATACCCTATTTTCATAAATGATATCAACTTGTTGCATTTTAATTGTCATCTTGCATGCATATTTGTGTGGTTTGGGGGCCTTATGCCGAGTCACCTTATAATTAAATATGGGGCCCATATGCGGGCAAATCTAGTCTCATATCGGCCTCATCTAAACTTGTGTAGCGCACCGGTGATATATTCTGGCTTGTTAAACAACAATTAAAATTGCGGGGTAGCTAAACAACTCGAACCATATAATCATTTGTCGGGACCCCGGTTCCACTTAATATGACCTAATTGCATCGCACCTTGCCATGCCATACATCATACATGCATCATGCCGATCTTCTGCCGTTGTATTAAATACTACATCCGGTGTTTCTTCTAGTGTTTTGCTTCTTCGCGGATAAGGCCGATGAGTTTATGTGAGCTTCCGATCTTGGTTGAACCTTCGGCAATGTTTTCAAAGCAGCATCTCCCTTTCTACCTATCTTACTTTTATAGTCTTTATTCCTCCTGTTGATCTATTGCTATACGTGTTGCGATGCTCTAGTTTCCGTTCCTGATATTCCTCGCAGCCTCATATTGCCTTGGACACATCCTATTGCTGTTGTTTTGGTAGATAGTTGGACTTGCGTCGTAGTCGCTTGCTCAAGTGCTGTTGTCGATCATATGCCACGATTCTTGATGTATTGCCGCATGTTGATGTTGGAGATGATTCTAGTTTTACTTATCGTCACTTTAATTTCTGTTTAACAACTAAAATTGAAATAAGCAGAGGCATCGGTGGGTGATAGAAAATATTTGGTTTCCGAACGCCCACTTGTGTCCCGTAAGACCCCGAGTACTTGATACCTGTTCCTTGATTTATCGCGCTATCCACATCCGGGAGGTATATGGGACCCCCCTGAGCCAGAGCTTGATTCAGTCTTATTTCTTGGGGCCACAAACTAGTTTGAGGTTTTATTTACTATCCTGTACTTATGCCATGCTACTTTCTGTATTTAAATTGTGCGAGGAGCACACTGTACTGTTTAGGATCGGGACACGATTCCGCGGTGTCGACAAGCCCAGTTTTGGGTTCCCAGTCGTTCACAGCCGTCCACCCAAACCTTGAGTCCGTCTCGGAGCTTGCTTACTGCTATGGTGTACTTCAAGGTGGCCCCTAAAATATTTCTGAATCCTGTGATTGTTCACCGTGAAAGCCTCGTTGGGTTTTGATTTGGTTTTTCCGAGGTTGATCGAGCGTGTTGCTATTGGTGCACCGCCGGTAAAACTTTCTGAAAGCCGTGTCCGCGGATATGGACGACTTGGAGCACAGTATCTCGATCATAGACAAGCATAACTAAAGTTTATTGCTATAAATTTGACTTTATAATGACTAGTAATCAGCTTCATTATAATGGAATGGCTAATAATACTGCCCACAATTGCTTGTTTGGTTTGTCGCTTGCGACCATTGTACCTGACTAGTAAATCTTGCAACTACAACGGAATGGCTTAATAAAAGTACCAACAACTGCTGGATTTCGGGTTTACCTCATGCTATCTGTATCTGATTAGTAAGTGTTACAACTATAATGGAATGGTTAATTAAAAGTGCCTACTGTTTACTTTATCAGGATGATTATCTAAACCTGACTAGTAATTGCTGCAATAATAACTGAATAAATAAAACTGCCCACCGTGTGAGTTCCTCGGTTGACTTCCTCGTTTGGTCTCGAGGGGGAAATACCAGGATGGGTTTTTTTGGTGTTAGCTTCAGGTTGGATCCGAATAGGTCTTTCTTACCCTCTCGATTGCCGGTTGAATCGAGTCTCTATAGGTTGTTTAGTGCATCTTTGCCGCCGATCCACCATACCTTTGTAGGCGAGGACCGCGAATTCTAGCCTCGCTGTGTCTTGGCCTCGATCGACGCTCCTTCTTTTCCTTTGCCCTTTGTCGGCACCCCTTTTTGTTTAAGCAGGTTTTGAGATCGGCGTCGTTAGCGGGGTTACCCTTCCGGCTTTGGGCAGGTTATGGCATTATTGGTTATTCTTCAGGGCTCTTAGCCCCATTTGCTTCTTGTCCGTAGTCGGACGCTCTACCGTTTTCAAGGTGATTTGGATCTTGTATATTATATATGTATTCTTGACTCTTTGAGTCGCTGTTATATATATCTGTTCTGTGGGTCCCATCGAGGACTGTTGTGTAATGTTATTACTTTGTTTTCCAGCCGCACGAAAGTGCCTGGTGGGCACCTTGAATCGTTTCTATGCGGGTTTGGCGAATTTTGCTCAAACTTGCATAGGTCCGATTCTGAGGGTGTTACAGAGTGGTATCAGAGCTCAGCAGTTGCGATACCCCACAAGTCCAGCCTGTAGGATAACCTAGCTAACGGCCGAAGTAGAGTGTCAAAACTATTTTGCAAAATCGGTTGGATAGTTCTGATTAGGTCTGATTTTACTCCTTACCCCTCTGCTATTCTCCTCTTACCTCTACGTGTTTTGAATCCGCTCTCTTGCCTTTCTTCGAGTCCAGGATTTCTCGTGGTTGGGATTCCGTCGTACCTTCAGGGTTCGCTTCCTCCTTTGGTAACGGTGTTGCTACATCTGGTCTTCATGCTATCCGAGGAATCCTTTATCTGTGGTGCCATTCTTTGTTCCTTGTTTGTGCCTTCCGGTGTTTTCCGACGCGACGACATCATCTATGCCAGATCCGATGCAGAGTCTGAGTCACTCCGTTGTTCCGAACCTCGCTTGTCGAGATCTTCAGTCTAATTCCGAGAATGGTTGCACTCCCTTCTACTGATTGTGCAGAGTAATAGTTTGGGTGCGTGATGGATTGGCCCCCATGCCGACAACCCCTTCTATTCGCTTTGGTACATTGAAGTGGACGAGAATGCATCGGTTCCCCCTTTCCGGTAGTTAGAGGTGGCTTTATTTGTTGATACCTCCACCTTCGACATTTTGTTCCCGGGGTGTTCTCTCGACGATCACGGACAACAACTCTTGTTAGTGGTGTCGCGAGGATCTACACGAAGCGAGAAGACGCAGTTCGCCGACCTTCCTTCCGGTACCATGAGGCGGATCTCGAGGGCGAGATCCATTGTTAGTGGTGTCGAATTGTGGCATCCCGCAAAACCACTACTAGAAAATCGCGTTGTTTTTGTGCATTGCATCGTCGTCATCATGCATTGTTTGCATAAAACTAGGTTCGTAAAGCCCGTTTTGGTTTCTAAAACGCCCCGACTTTTATTCAAACGCCAAACCCCCGGATGTTCCGGATAATTTGTTTGTCTAAAACTAGTTATAAAAGCTATTTGAAAATAAATAAAATATTAAATTATTTTTAATAGGGGCAGTCGAACGGGCCGATTGACCCGATCGACCACCCCAAAAAAATACAAACGGTCCGCCTCTAATCCTAAACCTACCAGAGAATCTACCCACCCTCTTTGGCCACATCACCCCACCCCATCCCCACCGCCACCTCGCCTCTCTCCTCCTCCTCCACTCCCCTAGCCGACACATCACCCCACCACCACCCACCCTCTCTCTCCTTTTCCCACCCTCCCCTGAACTTTGCCCACTCGCCCACGTGGCCCCGACCCCCTGCCCACTCCCACTCATCCCCAGCGCCCACCCCGGTCAACCCTTCCCCCCGGCCACCCGCGTGGACCCCGCACCCGACCCCACCCGCTCGGTCCCTCCTCCCGCACGTCTCTCCCTCCCCCGCGTTGCTTCTCCCTCCTCTGGCTCCTTCCTCCGCCAACCATCCGCGTCGGCGCCCACCTCTTCCGCCTCCATGACGGGCCGGCCCTCCTCGCCTCGCTCCCTTCCTCCGCGGGCTCGCGCCGCCTCCGGTTCAGCTCCGCCTGGCCCAGTCACCGCAGGCCTGCCGCTGCCTCTCCCCACCCCTCGCCTGGCGCCCTTCCCCAACCTCCTTGCAGAGTCCCCTCCGCGCGCCGTCCCACCGCCTCCCGTCGCGGCATGCCTGCACCGAGCCTCTCCACGCCTCGTCGCCGCCCGGCCTCCTGGGCCTCGCCCGCCCGCTGCCGTGCTGCTCCGCCGCCGCCTGCCTGGCGCTTTCGGCCAAGGCTGCCCAGAGCTCCGCCTGAAAGGCCTGCTCCCGGCCGCCTTCGCGGCCGCTGCCCGCCGTGCTCCTCCGCCTCCGCCTGCCGCGCCCGCTCGCCGTGGCCCCGGCTCGAGCCGGGCCAAGGCCATGAGCCGCTTCGCCAGCTCGCCGTCGCTGCCCCATCTCTGCGCTGCCCGTGGTCTCTGTGCGAGTCCTCCGTCGCCGTCCCTCCGCCTCTGCCGCCTCGGCCAACGCCCTCAGCGGATGCTCCGCTCGCCGCCTCCGCCCGGTGCTGCGTCGCCGTCCGGGGTGGACCACACCGCCGCCAGCGTCTCCTCCTCGAAGTCGCCGACGCCGCTCGCGGTGCTTCCTCCCACCGCTGCTGTCGTCCTCGCGAAAGCAACCGCTCGGGCCTGCTCACCTCCACAGCGTCGCCCTGAGATGCTTGAGCCGCATGCGTATGCCGGACGGCCAAGTTTCCTGCTCCTAAGAGGCTCACCAAGATCTTCTGGGAGCCGATCCAAGACCAAGCCCGAATACCATCGGCCGATTCCAAGACCTCACACGTAACCGCATGGCGATGCCTCTCCCAATATCGTATTCAAGAACCAGTTCCCGGACCCGATGACCGCCAAGCTCGGCACCAAGACGACTAGCCTTCACCGCGGAACACCAAGAACGCCGACATGATAACCCAAGACCGACATGAGGCCCCGACAAGATCTCCGTAACGACAAGCTCGCCTACCCGGAACACCGAGTGCACCGACATGGATCCGGAACCCGAACCGGGAGGACGCAAAGATCGCCACGAGACCGACAAGCACTTCGCCCCGGACACCGAGACCCCGATGCGACAAGTATTTCGTCCCGAACGCCACAACCGTCGACATGACCCGAAGCCCACGGATGCGCCAAGATCGACCTCCGTTATCCGAGAACGTTTCCGTCGAACCCCGGACCCTGAGACCGGACCTCGAACCCCGGAACCCCAAGACCGTCGAGACCCTAATGTGTGAACCTTTTCCCTCGATACCCTATTTTCATAAATGATATCAACTTGTTGCATTTTAATTGTCATCTTGCATGCATATTTGTGTGGTTTGGGGGCCTTATGCCGAGTCACCTTATAATTAAATATGGGGCCCATATGCGGGCAAATCTAGTCTCATATCGGCCTCATCTAAACTTGTGTAGCGCACCGGTGATATATTCTGGCTTGTTAAACAACAATTAAAATTGCGGGGTAGCTAAACAACTCGAACCATATAATCATTTGTCGGGACCCCGGTTCCACTTAATATGACCTAATTGCATCGCACATTGCCATGCCATACATCATACATGCATCATGCCGATCTTCTGCCGTTGTATTAAATACTACATCTGGTGTTTCTTCTAGTGTTTTGCTTCTTCGCGGATAAGGCCGATGAGTTGATGTGAGCTTCGCCCCGATCTTCGGTTGAACCTTTCGGCAATGTTTTCAGGCGAGCATCTCCCCCTTTCTACCTATCTTACTTTTATAGTCTTTATTCCCTCCTGTTGATCTATTGCTATCTGTGTTGCGATGCTCTAGTTTCCGTTCCCTGGATATTCCCTGCAGCCTCATATTGCCTTGGACACATCCTATTGCCTGTTGTTTTGGTAGATAGTTGGACTTGCGCGTCGTAGTCGCTTGCTCAAGTGCTGTTGTGTGTCGTCATATGCCACAGTTGCTGATGTATTGCCGCATGTTGATGTTGGAGATGATTCTAGTTTTACTTATCGTCACTTTAATTTCTGTTTAACAACTAAAATTGAAATAAGCAGAGGCATCGGTGGGTGATAGAAAATATTTGGTTTCCGAACGCCCACTTGTGTCCCGTAAGACCCCGAGTACTTGATACCTGTTCTTGTTTTATCGCTACTATCCACATCCGGGAGGTATATGGGACCCCCTGAGCCAGAGCTTGATTCAGTCTTATTTCTTGGGGCCACAACTAGTTTGAGGTTTTATTTACGATCCTATACTTATGCCATGCTACTTTCTGTATTTAAATTGTGAGAGGAGCACACTGTACTGTTTAGGATCGGGACACGATTCCGCGGTGTCGATAAGCCCAGTTTTGGGTTCCCAGTCGTTCACAGCCGTCCACCCAAACCTTGAGTCCGTCTCGGAGCTTGCTTACTTCGTTGCGGGTGTACTTCAAGGGGTGGCCCCCTGAAATATTTCTGAATCCTGTGATTGTTCAGTCGTGAAAGCCTCGTTGGGTTTTGATTTGGTTTTTCCGAGGTTGATCGAGCGTGTGTTGCTATTGGTGCACCCCGGCCGGGTAAAACTTTCTGAAAGCCGTGTCCGCGGATATGGACGACTTGGAGCACAGTATCTCGATCATAGACAAGCATAACTAAAGTTTATTGCTATAAATTTGACTTTATAATGACTAGTAATCAGCTTCACTATAATGGAATGGCTAATAATACTGCCCACAATTGCTTGTTTGGTTTGTCGCTTGCGACCATTGTACCTGACTAGTAAATCTTGCAACTACAACGGAATGGCTTAATAAAAGTACCAACAACTGCTGGATTTCGGGTTTACCTCATGCTATCTGTATCTGATTAGTAAGTGTTACAACTATAACGGAATGGTTAATTAAAAGTGCCTACTGTTTACTTTATCAGGATGATTATCTAAACCTGACTAGTAATTGCTGCAATAATAATCGAATAAATAAAGCGCCCACCGTGTGAGTTCCTCGGTTGACTTCCTCGTTTGGTCTCGAGGAAATACCAGATGGGTTTGTTTGGTGTTAGCTTGTGGATCCGAATAGGTCTTTCTTACCTCTATGATTGCCGCCATTGAATCGAGTCTCTATAGGTTGTTTAGTGCATGCTGCCGCTCGATCCACCATACCTTTGTAGGCGAGGACCGCGAATTCTAGCCTCGCTGTGTCTTGGCCTCGATCGACGCTCCTTCTTTTTCCTTTGCCCTTTGTCGGCACCCCTTTTTGTTTAAGCAGGTTTTGAGATCGACGTTAGCGGTGGTTACCCTTCCGCCTTGGCCTGGGCAGGGTTATGGACGCCATTGGTTATTCTTCAGGGCTCTTAGCCCCATTTGCTTCTTGTCCGTAGTCGGACGCTCTACCGTTTTCAAGGTGATTTGGATCTTGTATATTATATCTGTATTCTTGACACTATGAGTCGCTGTTATATGTATCTGTTCTGTGGGTCCCATCGAGGACTGTTGTGTAATGTTATTACTTCGTTTTCCACCCGCACGAAAGTGCCTGGTGGGCACCTTTGAATCGTTTCTATGCGGGTTTGGCGAATTTTGCTCAAACTTGCATAGGTCCGATTCTGAGGGTGTTACACATCTCGATACATACAACCCAACAGATACTTTCCGATCACCTGAGAGACACCTTTATGATCACCCTTTCATAGGATGACGTTTGATGACCTCAAAGATTTCTTCCGATACCAGGGAGTTGTATTATCTCATGGTCTAAGGAATACAATATTTGACATAAGAAAAGCTTCGCAAAGACGAACACGATGACACGATCTAATTGCTTCGCTTAGTTTGGGTCTGTCCATCATATCATTCTCCCAATGATATGATCTCATTATCAATTGACAACTCATGTCTATGGTTAGGAAACCTTAACCATCATTGATCAATGAGCTAGTCCATAGAGGCGTACTAGGGACACGGTGTTGTTCACAAACCACACAAGTATTAAAGTTTCCGCTTAATACAATTCTAGCATGGAATATAAACATTATCATGAACAAGAATTATAATAATAACATCTTTATTATTGCCTCTAGGGCATAATTCCAACAGTATCCCACTTGCACTAGAGTCAATAATCTAGTTTACATCTGGCGACAATCTCACACCCATGGCACTGAGGTGTTGATCATGTTTTACACGTGGAAGAGGTTTAGTCAATGGATCTGCGACATTAAGATCCGTATGTACTTTGCTAATCTTCAGATCTCCATCTGCTATATAATCTCGGATTATATGAAACTTATGTTGATATGCTTGGTCTTTGGATGATATCTTGGTTCCTTAGCGAGTGCTATAGGCGCCGGTGTTGTCACACAATATCTCAAGTGGGTCCAATGCACTTGAACCACGCCAAGCTCGATGATGAAGTTTCGATCCAAACTCCTTCACTTGATGCTTCAGCAGCCATGTATTCCGCTTTCATCAGTAGATCCCGCGATCACGCTTTGCTTGCAGCTTCTCCACTCACAGCTCCTCCATTCAAAATATAAACGTATCCCGCTTCGAGATTTGGAATCATCCTTGTCGGTGTCAAAACTAGCATCGACGTAACCCTTTACGACAAGTTGTTCATCACCCCCATAGACTAAGAACATTTCTTTAGTTCTATTTAGGTACTTTAGGATGTTCTTCACGGCTGTCCAAAGGTTCCACTCGGATCACTTTGATATCTCGTCAAACTAAGAGCATTGGACACATCGGTCTAGTACACAGATGGCATACATGATGGAACCTATGGCCGAGGCATAAGGCACTTTGCTCATAGCTTCCCTATCATTTATCAGTATGGACACCGAGCCTTGCTCAATATCTTACCGACAACATAGGCATCGAACCTTTATTTGCCTTATCCATTCGAACCTTTTCGAACTTTGTCTAGGTATGTACTCGCTTAAAGCTATCAAAGGCCTTTGTCTATCTCTATAGATCTTGATGCCCAATATATAAGCAGCTTCACCTAGGTCTTTCATTGACAAACACTTGTTCAAATAACTCTTCACATCGTTAAGCATGTTGATGTCATTTCCGATAATCAATATGTCATCCACATATAGTACCAGAAACATCACCGAGCTCCCACTCACTTTCTTGTAGATACAAGCTTCGTAGCAATTTGGAACAAATCCAAAGCTCTTGATCACTTGATCAAAACGAAGGTTCCAACTCCGATATGCTTGCTCCAGTCCATAAATGGAACTGAAGTTTGCATACTTTATCAACATCCTTAGGATCGAAAACCTTCGGGTTGCATCATATACAACTCTTCATCAATGTTGCCATTGAGGAACGCAGTTGACATCCATACGCCATATTTCATAATCATGAAGCGCAGCAATTGCTAATAAAATCGAATGGACTTAAACATCGCCACGGAGAGAAAGTCTCATCGTAGTCAACACCTTGAACTTGTCGAAAACCTTTTGCGACAAGCCGCTTTATAGACGTAACATTACCATCCGTCCGCTTTTCTTCTTGAAGATCCATTTGCACTCAACGGCCTTTGGCCGCTAGGAGGGTCCACCAAAGTCCATACTTGGTTTTCGCTCATGGATCCCAATTCGATTTCATGGCTTCAGCCATTTCTCGAGTCCGGGCTCATCATCGCTTCCTCATAGTTCGAGGTTCACCGTATTCTACCAACAAGACAACAAGACAGGTTGCCGTACCACTCAGAGGGGCATGCGACCTTGTCGACCGCGACGTTCAAGAAAAGATCGTCCAAGCTTCATGATCCTTGTCATTAGCTTCCTATTGTTGGTGCAAAGCAGACCTTTGGAACAATTTCAGGTGCCGCGCTACTCTCCAATTCAAGAGAAGGTTCAATAACCTCGTCAAGCTCTACTTTCCTCCCACTCACTTCTTTCGAGAGAAACTCCTTCTCAAGAAAGGAACCGTTTTTCACAAAACACTTTGCCTTCGGTTCTGTGATAGAAGCTATACGAATAGTTTCCTTAGGGTATCCTATGAAGACGCATTTCTCCGCTTTGGGTTCGAGCTTGTCCGCATCAAGTTCTTGACGAAGCTTCAGATCCCAAATTTTAAGAAACGACAACTTAGGTTTAGCACCAAACCACAGTTCATACGGTGTCATTTCAACGGATTTAGATGGAGCCCTATTTAAAGTGAATGCAGCGGTTTCTAATGCATAACCCCAAAATGATAACGCAAATCAAGAAGAGACATCATTGATCGACCATATCTAATAGGGTTCGATTTGGCTCGACACACCATTCTTACTGTGGTGTTCGTGTATGGAGTTGTGAAACGATTCCACTTGCTTTAAGATGCGTGAGAAAATCATAACTCAAATATTCACCTCCATCGGATCGTAGAAACTTAATCTTTTGTTACGATGGTTCGCCACTTCATTCTGAAATTCCTTGAACTTTTCAAATGTTTCAGATTTATGTTTCATTAAATAGATATACCCATATCTACTTAAGTCATCGGTAAAAGTGAGAAAATAGCGATATCCACCGCGCGTCGAAACACTCATCGGTCCGCATACATCGGTATGTATGATTTCCAACAAGTCTGTTGCTCGCTCCATCATACCGAGAACGGGTTTTGATCATCTTGCCCATGAGGCATGGTTGCATGTGTCAAATGATTCAAAATCAAGAGACTCCAAAAGTCCATCGTAATGGAGTTTCTTCAGCGCTTTACACCAATATGACCTAGACGACAGTGCCACAAATAAGTAGTATTATCACTATCTACTTTGCATCTCTTAGCCTCAATGTTATGGATGTGTGTTTCATCCCTTTCGAGATTTAGAAGAAATAAAACATTTACAAGAGGTGCATGACCATAAAAGATGTTACTCATATAAATAGAACAACCATTATTCTCCGATTTAAATGAATAACCGCTTTGCAATAAACACGATCCGAAATAATGTTCATGCTCAATGCAGTACATAATAACACTTATTAAGGTTTAAAACTAATCGAAGGTAAAACTAAGGAGAGCGTGCGACGCCATCACATCAACTCTTGATCCGCTAACGCGCATCGTCACCTCATCCTCGCAAGCCGCCGCTCATTCCGTAGCTCCCTGCTTCGAGTTACAAATATTAGCAACTGAACCGTATCAAATACCTGCACTACAACGAGGCTAGTAAGGAAAACATCAATAACATGTATATCAAATATACCTTTGATGGTGCCCTTATTGTCCGCTAAGTACTTCGGACAGCTATGCCCAAAGGACCCTTGTCCTTGCAATAGAAGCACTCGATTGTCGGCTTGGGACCGCACGAACTTCTTCTCAGCGGGGGCATTGCGCTGCCGCCTCTTCTTGAAGGGCTTCTTGCTCCTTACCTTTCTTAAAGGAGGGCTTGTTGACCATCAACACATGATTATCCTTCTTGATGTCCACTTCCGCAGCCTTCACTGCGAAGATCTCGGTGATCGTATCGGAACCAATCCGATTATGAGTCACTACAAAACTTTTTGTAGCCGGAGGAGTGATTGCGAGAATCCCTGTCAATCTTGAGCTCCTCGAATCGCATTCCAGTTGCTCAAGGCGTTGAGTGTAGCCCGACATCTTTATGGCGTGCTCACTAACGGAACTCCCTTCCTCCATCTTGCGCTTAAAGAACTTCTCGGAGATCTCATATCTCTCGTAATCTGCTTGAGTCTCAAACATGGTTTTCAGCCTCGAGAATCTCAAAGGCTCGGATAGGTTTCAAAACGATTTTGAAGCTCGGTTCCATAGCAAACAACATGGTGCTCTTAATCACACCATAATCATCTTTATGCCGATCGACAGACTTTCTCATCAGTAGCAGCTTGCAGCAGGGGGGTCACCTAACGCTTACCAAGGACATAGTCCTTTTGTCCATGCCAGAATGATTCTTAGATTATGAACCAATTGGTGAAGTTAGACCCATTGTTTCTAAGCTTTTCCTTCTCAAAGAAAACGTTGAAGTTGAAGTTGGATTTGGCCATTGATCTACAGATTTTGCAAGTACAATTTAGACTATGTTCATGATAAATAGTTCAACTTAATCAAATTACTAGATGAACTCCCACTAAATTCAACATCCTCAAGTTGTTTAGTGAACATGATCCAAATTCACCACACCTAATCCGATCATCACGAGAAGAGATGTGGTTTCAATGGTGGACAACAACGCACGATCATATCACCATATGACTCATGCTTAACCTTTCGGTTCTTGTGTTCCGAGGCCATGTATGTACATGCTAGGCTCGCAAGTTAGACCCAAGTATTTCGCTGCAGTAAAACTGGCTTGCACCCGTTGTATGTGTCAGAGTCTATAGCACCCGATCATCACGTGATGCTTGGACACGATTTAACTTGCGAACGGTGCATTTGGGGAGAACACAGTTTTATCTTGATCTTTATGAGGAATCATCTTATAATGCTACCGTCGCGATCTAAGCATAATAAGATACATAAAGGATAAACATCACATGCATATAACTTTATGTGACATGGTATAGCCAATCCTCACAATGATCTCCATCTTGTGCGATCCGGAATGATCTACATCACTCCACCATGATTGCCTACAACATGAAAAGAAACTACAACTATTGCTAACTACTTAGCAATAAAGTAAATCTATTACATGGCGTATAAGAAGTTGACTCACAGGTCATACACAATTATAAAGACAACCATATTCCCCGGTTGTGTACTCATCGACATGCAAGTCGTGAAACATTACAAAACATGATCATCGCATACATTATACACATCACATCTTGGGCCATACCATATCATAGAACACTCCTGCAAAAACAAGTTAGACGCCTACTTTGTTGTTGCATGTTTTACGTGGCTTATGGGAGTAGATGCTAAGAACGATTCTTACTACGAAAAAGCCACAACGGTGATATTATGGTTGCCAAACTCAGTGTTAATCCCATGACAACTATAGTGAGAGAACTGACATCCACCAGCCGCATGTGTGGTACAAGCCACACGTCAAGTGCGGAGCCGGTCTCGAATCAACGGCGTAAGGTTGGCCCGACCGCCTAATCTCACTATCCCGCCATAAGAAGAACACAAACAAGAGGCTTGCAACAGAAAACATCAACGCTCGAACAACCATGTTATGCTCTACTCGTGAAACACATCTACGATAGATCTAGCTCGATACCCTCAAGGGATTCGCGATAGTAAATCAAAATTTTCTACGGATGCGAATAGAGGGAAAGCCAAGATCTAATCTAGGAGATGCAATCAACGAGAGAGATTGGATTAGATCTTCATACTTTGAAGATTACAATGAACGTTCACGTAACGTGGGTGATGTAGTCGCACTCGCCTCCTCCTCGCGATCCGATCCGATGTAGCACCACAAGTGGCGGTGCCTCCGTGAGATGCACACGCAGCACTCGACGCCTCCTCCTTCCTCGGACCAGCGAGTATGGTGGAGAGATAGATTGGATCTACAACACGACGGCGTGGTGTATATGGTGGAGAATTTCACTGCAGGCTTCGCCACAAACAATGGGAGGAGAGGGAGGCAGCAGGGCTACTAGGCTTGGAGGAGGTGTGTGTGTGTGGGGAGGGGGCGCACCACCCCTCTATATATAGAGGGGGGGGGCGCCAACCCTTGCCCCTCCTCCAAGCCTATCTCTAGTTTAAACAATTTAAACTCTCCCTTATCTAGAAATCCTATCTCTAGTTTAAACGATTTAAACTCTCCCTTATCTAGAAATTCTATCCCGAGATTTAAACGAGTCAAATCTCTCTAGAATCGGCTGGGCCCTATGGGGCCTTGTGCCCCTGGCCCAATGCGGCCAGGACACTCCCTCATAGGCCCATGCCCCCTCCCGGAAGGTGGGGCCACGTTGGTCCCCTTCCGGAAGGTTCTAGAAGCTTCCGGTACAATACCGATTAACCCGGAACAATTCCGAACTCCAAAAACTGCACTGCCTTATATGAATCTTATTCTCCGGAACCTCTCGTGATATCCCGGATCCCATCCGAGACTCCGAAAAAAAATTCATAAACCAATTATCCAATCTATCCTAGCGTCGAGATACGTTAAGTGTGTGACCCTGCGGGTTCGAGAATATGCAGACATGATCTTCTATCAATAATCAACAGCGGGGTCTGGGCACCCATATTGACTCCCACACATTCATCGATGATCATATCGGATGAACCACGATGCCAGGATTCAATCAATCCCATATATATATTCCCTTCGTCTTGCGATATTTTACTTGCCCGAGATTCGATCGTCGGTACCGTCATACCTAGTTCAATCTCGTTCACAACAAGTACTTTACTCGTTCCGTAATCCGATATCACTTTGTGATTAACTCCTTAACCACATGCTTGCAAGCGGTGTTGATATCGATTACCGAGTGGGCCCAAAGTATATCTCTCCGACTTGGGAGGATAAATCCCATCTCGATACATACAACCCAGATACTTTCCGATCACTGGCGACACCTTTATGATCACCCTTTCATAGGATGACGCTTTGATGACCTCAAAGCTTTCTTCGATACCAGTGGAGTTGTATTATCTCATGGTCTAAGGAATACAATATTTGACATAAGAAAAGCTTCGCAAAGATGAACACGATGACACGATCTAATTGCTTCGCTTAGTTTGGGTCTGTCCATCATATCATTCTCCCAATGATATGATCTCATTATCAATTGACAACTCATGTCTATGGTTAGGAAACCTTAACCATCATTGATCAATGAGCTAGTCCATAGAGGCGTACTAGGTACACGGTGTTGTTCACAAACCACACAAGTATTAAAGTTTCCGCTTAATACAATTCTAGCATGGAATATAAACTTTATCATGAACAAGAATTATAATAATAACATCTTTATTATTGCCTCTAGGGCATAATTCCAACAAAAGGGGGTCAACGTGGCCTTGAAGACTAGTGTGATTGATCATGATGAATATGCGGTAGAAGGTCTGGACTCTCCCGAAGATATAAAAAGGATCCACGGACAATACTTGGCTCTTTATGCAAGAAACTTTTGGAAAGATCCAGCCAAGGCTAAAGCTGAACTAGACTGCAAGAGTGGAGCCTATGGAAGAAAAGAAAATGGTCCCAAGCTGAGAACATGCTTTAATTGTGGTGACCGGCTGCACTTCGTAGCTGAGTGTCCATATCAAAGTAGAGAGGATAATGGAGGAAGACTCATTTTCAAGGACAAATCAAAAGCTCCACGTAAGAAACAGTTTGTAAAGAAGAATTCTCCTTTCAAGAAGCAACCAAAGATTGTTCTAGTGGCTCAAGAAGAATATTCATCGGGGAGTGAAGATGAGGACGAGGACGATAGCTCTCAAGAGGTGGATGCTATAGCCACCACATCTACATCAACATCTCTCTTCGACTCTCACCGAACGAAAACATCATCAACAAGAATGCTACTTGCCGCATGGCAAGAAGCTGAGGTAATCTTTCTAACTCTTCTTTCCCAAGGCTATGATAGACATGGATGATCCTGCTAGTCTTAAGGTTAAAGAAGAGATTATTGCTTTGGATTATTTCTATACTAACTTGCAAGGTGAGCACAAAGTTCGCTTTGAGGCTCTTATGGATCACCGCCCAAACGAAGCACTCCTCGAAGAAAAGGGCAGAATTGAAAGGGAGGATGCAATGGAAATTGCATCCCTAAAAAATGCTCTTGAAGAAGAAGAAGAAGAAGAAGAAGCTCGGGTCTCTCTTGAAGAGAGGCTTGAGTCTATGGAAGAGTCACATGAAGAAATTGTGACTAAACTCGTTAAGGAACGTGACAATGTTGTCACCAAGGCAAAGAAGTTAAAGAAGGAAAGAATTGACTTTGGGGCTGCTCATGATAGACTCTCCGAGGAATTGGGAGAAACTTGACAATGCTCACAAGGCGTTGAAAAACGAGTTCTCTATTCTCAATGAGTCACATGATCAGCTTCAAAGTCGATTGGCCAAATATGATACTCTGTAACACCCTCAGAATCGGACCTATGCAAGTTTGAGCAAAATTCGCCAAAACCCGCATAGAAACGATTCCAAAGGTGCCCACCAGGCACTTTCGTGCGGGTGGAAAACGAAGTAATAACATTACACAACAGTCCTCGATGGGACCCATGTAGCAGATATATAACAGCGACTCAAAGAGTCAAGAATACAGATATACGGTACAAAGATCCCAATCACCTTGAAACGATATAGCGTCCAGCTACGGACAAGATGCAAATGGGGCTAAGAGCCCGGAAGAATAACCAATGGCGTCCATAACCCTGCCCAGGCCAAGCCGGAAGGGTAACCCTGCTAACGGCGTCGATCTCAGACCTGCTTAACAAAAGGGTGCCGACAAAGGCAAAAGCAGAAAAACAAAGAAGGAGCGTCAAGATCGAGGCCAATGCAGCGAGGCTAGAATTGGGTCCTCGCCACATAGGTATGGTGGACTGCGGCGTAAAGATACACTAAACAACCTATAGAGACTCGATACAACTGGCGGATATCAGAGAGGGATAAGAATGACCTAACCGGACCCAACCTGAGACTAACACCAAACAAACCCATCCTGGTGTTTCCCCCTCGAGACCAAACGAGGAAGTCAACCGAGGAACTCACACAGTTGGCAGTTTTATTTATTCAGTTATCGTTGCAGCAATTACTAGTCAGGTTTAGATAATCGTCCTGATAAAGTAAGCAGTGGGCACTTTTAATTCACCATTCCGTTATAGTTGCGGTAATTACTAATCAAATACAGATAGCATGATATAAACCCCCAAAAACCCAGCAGTTGTTGGTACTTTTATTCAGCCATTCCGTTGTAGTTGCAATACTTACTAGTCGATACAATTGTCGCATGCGACAACCAAACAAGCAATTGTGGGTATTAATTAGCCATTCCGTTATAGTGAGGCTGATTACTAGTCATTATAAGTCAAATTTATAACAATAAACTTTAGTTATGCTTGTCTATGATAGATACTTGTGCTCCAAGTCGTCCATATCCATGAGACACGGCTTTGAAAGTTTTAACCCGGCGGTGCACCAATAGCAACACGCCGATCAACCTCGGAAAAACCAAATCAAGACCCAACGAGGCTTTCACGAACAATCATGATTCAGAAATATTTCAGGGCCACCCCTTAAGTAGAATCATGCGAAGCTAGCTGACTCGAGACGGCCTCAAGGTTTGTGGGGTCAAGATGAAACATCGAACCCGAAAGTGTGGCTGGGCTTGTCACACCTCACGTAAACGGGTCACAATACCTAAACGACAAAGGTGCCCCTCGCACAATCGTAAATAAAGCGATAAGCATGGCATAAGTAGGATCGTAAATAAAACCTCAAACTAGTTTGTGGCCCCAAGAAATAAGATGAATCAAGCTCGGTTGGGGGTCCCATATACCTCGGATGTGGATAGCGCATAAAATCAAGGAACAGTATCAAGTACTCGGTCTTACGGGACACAAGTGGGCGTTCGGAAACCAAATATTTTCTATCACCCACCGATGCCTCTGCTTATTCAATTTTAGTTGTTAAACGGAAATTAAAGTGACGGTAAGTAAAGCTAGTATCATCTCCAACAACAACATGCGGCCGATACATCAGCAACTGTGGCATATGACGACAGCAACAGCACTTGAGCAAACAACTACGACGCGCAAGTCCCACTAGCTACCAAACAACAGGTAATAGGATGTGTCCAAGGCAATATAGGGCTGCACGGTATATCACAGGTACGGAAACTAAAGCATCGCAAACACAGGTAGCAATAGATCAACAGGAGGGAATAAAGACTATAAAAAGTAAGATAGGTAGAAAGGGGAGATGCTCTTTGAAAACATTGTCGAAGGTTCATCCAAGATCGGGCGACTCACATCAACTCAACGGCCTTATCCATGAAGAAGCAAAACACTAGAAGAAACACCGGATGCAATATTTAATACACGGCAGAAGATCGGCATGATGCATGTATGATGTATGGCATGGCAAAGATGCGATGCAATTTAGATCAGATTAGGCGGAACCGGGGTCCCGACAATTAATTAAATGGTTCAAGTTGTTTAAACCCCCGCATATTAAATGTTGTTTTAGCATGGCAAAAGATAGCATCGGGTTCGCTACACAAATTTAAATGAGGCCGATATGAGACTAGGTTTGCCCGCATATGGGCCTCATATTTAATTATGAGGTGAATCGGCATAAGGCCCCCAAACCACATGATCATGCATGCAAGTATGACAATTTAATGTGCACAGTTGTTATATGGTGTTATAAATAGGGTTTCGGGAAGGGTTCACACATATGAGGGGGCTCGACGATCTTGGGGTTCCGGGGTTCGGGTCGGTCTCAGGGTCCAGGGTTCGACGGGGAGCAGATCTTGAGGTTCAGGGTTCGACGGGTCGTTCTCGGACTCCGGGGTTAGGGTCTTGGCGCATCCGGGTTCGTTTTGGTCGGTGTCGTACTTATTGTCGCGCCGATCTTGTCGGGTCCCACGGGGTCGATCTTGCCGTTGCGAGGGTCTTGTCGGGCCCGCGCCATCGAGGCGGTCTTGGCGAGGGAAGAAGCACTTGGCGTTCTCGTGGCGATCTTGCGTCCTCCCGGTTCGGTCTTGGCGTCCGAGGGTAGACGGCTTGGCGTTTTCGGGCGCGATCTTGGCATGCCGAGGATTCAGATCTTGGATTTCGATGGTCGCGAAGGGTCATGGCGATCCAAGACGGAGGTAAAGGCGTTGGTCTCCGGACGAGGAAGCGCCGGTCGTCGAGACTTGGCGACAGGCTGGCTGCATCTTCTGACGACACCATGGCAGGGCGCCCACTTAAGCGGATAGGCCGGTGACCGGCGATATGGCCCAGAGCGCTGGCTGAAGCGAAGTGTAGGCACGGCAAAGAGGCTTCACGGCGGGCCTGCGGTCAGCACTAGGCCGACCAGGCTGGGGATGGCGGAGACGGTAAGCGGCCGCCAGAGCAGGCGAGGCAGCAAGACGGTGAGGACCCGAGGCAGCGGCGGCAGCGAGAGCGGATTTAGCGAGGCGAGGCGACAGCGACGGCAGCTTGCGGCGGCGGGCCGCACGAGAGCTTAGCGAGAGGTTGGCGGCGCCCGGCCATGAGTCGGAGGTCGCTGCTGGAGGCGGTCGGACCTAGGGGCGGCGGGGACTACGGCCGCGGCCGACGCGCGGCGAAGGTCGCCGGACGCTATGGCGAGTCGCCAGGCTCACGGAGCGGAGGAGAGGAGGGGGTCGCCGGGGAGCTCGCGCGGAGGAGGGCGGAGGCCGGGGCGAGCACGGCAGCGGCCGGTCGGCGAGGTCGCTGGGCGCTGTCTTCATGGGCGGCCTGGGTCAGGGGAAGGGCCATGAGCTGGCCTCAAGTGAGGCGAGGTGGAGCGGGCAACGAAGCGGTGGTCGGTGGGGAGGAGTCGCAGCCTTGAGCCTCCCAGCGGAGGAGACGGGAGGGAACGGGAGGTGTAAATGAGGCGGAGCACGCCCGGCGTGGCGAGGGCGTTGGGTGTGGGAAACAGCTGCAAGGCTTGCGAGGATGAGGAGGAGAAGGAGAGGCCACTGGCGGTGGCGGGCCAGGCGGGCGGACAGCGTGGTGGGACCAGGGAGGGGTGACTGGGGAGGTGGGGTGTGGCAGGCGGTTGGGGGTGCTGCCCAGGAAGGACCCAGTGGTGGAGAGGGGACTGAGGGGTGGGTCATGAGAGAGAGGTGAGGAGGAGATAGAGGGGCTGGCCACGTGGCGGGACGAGTGGGTGAGGGAGAGGAGGCGGAGGTGGCATGGTGGGATTGGTGGGAGTGAGGTGGAGGTAGGGGTGGGTAGGATAATGGGTGAGTTTAGGATTTAGAGGGGCAGGTTTGGGGTGGACCGATTTATTTCAAGGCGGTCGTTACTTGGTTCGGACTGGTTAATTGCCTCCCAAAAATAATTATAATTTTATTTACTTGAATTGGGCTGTTTTAACCCGACAGCAACAAAACAAAATCGACTCCTGGGTTTTGGCGCTGAATAAGATGGGGCGTTTAGAAAACAAAGACGGGTTTTGCAACCTATAGTTTATGCAAACAATGCATGATGATGACGATACCGCATAAATTCAACGCGATTTTCTAGTAGTGGTTTTGCGGGATGCCACAATTCGACACTATCAACAATGGATCTCGCCTCGAGATCCGGCCTCATGGTAACGGAAGGAAGGTCACATTCTGCTCTTCTCGCTTCATGTAGATCTACGACACCACTAACGAGGGTTCATCCTCCATCCGGAAACATGACACCACCAACAAAGGGTCGTTGTTCCCGATCGCCGAGAGAACACTCCGAGAAACCAAAGATCTAAGATAGAGGCATCAACGATAAGGCCACCCCTAACTTCCCGTTAGAAGAGGGAAAAGTTACATCGATCCACCACCGATGTACAGAGCGTAACAATAAGAGTCGGGTAGGGTGATCAGTCCATCCTGGACCCACACTATCACGCTATACATGGTTAGAGAATCGTAACTCAACTCTGAGATTTAGATCGAAGATCTTCATAGGTGGTATCCTGAACAAAGGAATGCTGCCACAGAAAAACGTATGGAAGACAATCGATTAGGTTTCATGATGGTTCCATTGGCATGAACAACACGTGCTCAAGGTCGACTCCAACTTCACCAAAGCTCGTCCTTCTCAGTTGTTTTTCGACGACACTGACATCCAGCAAGGAACACATATGGATAAAGAGTTCAAGGACAAAAGTTCGGATGAAGGGTACAACAGACAAGTTGCATATTGATGATCGTAGCACCTCCGTTACAAAATGGGAGAAAGCGAAATCGAAGGTACGGAAACCCAACCGAGAATTCTCGGACTCAAGAGAGAGAAGAGAGCAGATTCAAAACACGTCGAGGTAAGAGGAGAATAGGAGAGGGGTAAGGAGTAAAAATCAGACCTAGTCAGAACTATCCAACCGATTTTCAAAATAGTTTTGACACTCTACTTCGGCCGTTAGCTAGGTTATCCTACAGGCTAGACTTGTCAGGGTATCGTAACCGTGCTCGATACCACTCAGAACACCTCGAATGGGACCTACTATGCAAGTTTGAGCAAAATTCGCCAAAACCCGCAGAAACGATTCCAAAGGTGCTCACCAGCACTTTCGCGGGTGGAAACGTAAGTAATAACATTACACAAATCCTCGATGGGACCCACAGAATGTATATATATAGCGACTCAAAGAGTCAAGAATACGAATATATACAAAGATCCCAATCACCTTGAACGATATAGCGCCCACTACGGACAAGATGCAAATGGGGCTAAGAGCCTTAAGAATAACCAATGGCGTCCATAACCTCAGGCCAAGGGTTTAAGGGTAACCCCGCTAACGTCGATCTCAAACCCGCTTAACAAAGGGTGCGGCAAAGGGCAAAAAACAAAGAAGGAGGCGCCAAGATCGAGGCCAGACAGCGAGGCTAGAATTCGGCGGTCCTCGCCTACATAGGTATGGTGGATCGAAGCGCCAGCAAGCATACACTAAACAACCTATAGAGACTCGATACAATGGCGGATATCGAGAGGGATAAGAATGACCTAACCGGACCAACCTGAGACTAACACCAAACAAACCCATCCGGTGTTTCTCGAGACCAAACGAGGAAGTCAACCGAGAACTCACAGGTTGGCAGCTTATTTATTCGATTATCGCTGCAGCAATTACTAGTCAGTTTAGATAATCGTCCTGATAAAGTAAGCATGGGCACTTTAATTCACCATTCCGTTATAGTTGCGGTATTACTAATCAAATACAGATAGCATGATATAAACCTCAAAACCCAAAGAGTAGTTGTTGGTACTTTTATTCAGCCATTCCGTTGTAGTTGCAATACTTACTAGTCAGATACAATTATGCAGTTTACAACCAAACAAGCAATTGTGGGCAGTATTAATTAGCCATTCCGTTATAGTGAGGCTGATTATTAGTCATTATAAGTCAAATTTATAACAATAAACTTTAGTTATGCTTGTCTATGGTCGAGATACTTTATCCAAGTCGTCCATATCCATGACACGGCTTTGAAAGTTTTAACTCCGGTGCACCAATAGCAACACACGCCGATCAACCTCGGAAAAACCAAATCAAGACCCAACGAGGCTTTCACATCGAACAATCACAGAGTTGAAATATTTCGTGGGCCACCCTTAAGTAGAATCCATAAGAACGGCTAGACTCGAGACGTGCCTCAAGGTTTGTGGGGCCAAGGTAAACG
The DNA here is from genome assembly GCA_030063025.1 of Avena longiglumis. Taxonomy (NCBI): domain Eukaryota; kingdom Viridiplantae; phylum Streptophyta; class Magnoliopsida; order Poales; family Poaceae; genus Avena; species Avena longiglumis. The sequence goes on along the minus strand of CP125973.1, from coordinate 582,328,547 downwards.
ATCGGGAACCCGAAAGTGTGGTCATTGTCGCTACGAACGTGTGGTCACAATACCTAAATGATGCAGTGTGCCCCTCGCACAATCGTAAATAAAGCAGGAAAGCATGGCATAAGTACAGGATCGTAAATAAAACCTCAAACTAGTTTGTGGCCCCAAGAAATAAGACTGAATCAAGCTCTGGCTCAAGGGGGTCCCATATACCTCCTTGATGTGGATAGCGCATAAAATCAAGGAATGTATCAAGTACTCGGGGTCTTACGGACACAAGTGGGCGTTCGGAAACCAAATATTTTCTATCACCCACCGATGCCTCGCTTATTCAATTTTAGTTGTTAAACGGAAATTAAAGTGATGTAAGTAAAGCTAGTATCATCTCCAACAACAACATGCGGCCGATACATCAAAACATGGCGGGTATGACGACAAAGAATAAAGACTTGAGCAAACAACTACGACAGCAAAGTCCCACTAGCTACCAAACAACAGGTAATAGGATGTGTCCAAGGCAATATAGGGCTGCACGGTATATCACGGTGCAGGAAACTAAAGCATCGCAAACATTGTAGCAATAGATCAACAAGAGGGAATAAAGACTATAAAAGTAAGATAGGTAGAAAGGGGAGATGCTCGCTGAAAACATTGTCGAAAGGTTCATCCAAGATCGGTGAGCTCACATCAACTCAACGGCCTTATCCGAAGAAGCAAAACACTAGAAGAAACACCGATGCAATATTTAATACACGGCGGAAGATCGGCATGATGCATGTATGATGTATGGCATGGCAAAGATGCGATGCAATTTAGATCGATTAAGCGAACCGGGGTCCCGACAATTAATTAAATGGTTCAAGTTGTTTAAACCCCATATTAAATGTTGTTTTAGCATGGCAAAAGATAGCATCGGGTTCGCTACACAAATTTAAATGAGGCCGATATGAGACTAGGTTTGCCGCAGACATATGGGCCTCATATTTAATTATGAGGTGAATCGCATAAGGCCCCAAACCACATGATCATGCATGCAAGTATGACAATTTAATGTGCACAGATTGTTATATGGTGTTATAA